>NMXJ01000005.1:0-600000 GCA_002851705.1 Verticillium albo-atrum
TTTTCTTATAGTTCTTTCTAGGTAAATTCTAGGTTTTTACTAGTAAGATTAGTAAGTAGTATTATAATCCTACTATATCCTTTTAAGAATTATTAATAGAAGTTAATAAATCCTAGGAATACCTAGATATCCCTAACGTCTTTAGGTATTAGCTAGTCCTAGACTACTAATATCTTAGATCTTTCTATTTAGATTCTTCTAAGGGTAATAGTAAATCCTAGGAAGTCTACTTCTTTTATATAGAATTTAGCTTTATTAGGTTCTACTAAAAGTTTAGCTTTCTAGAGCTTCTATAGGATAGTATAGACGTATTTCTTATATTCCTCTAGTATTTTCGAGAAGATAAGAATATTATTAAGGTAGATAATAATAAATAGGTTAAGGTATTCTTAGAGAACGTCGTTAATTATTTATTAAAAGCTTATAGGTATATTAATAAGGCTAAAGGGTATAACGAGGTACTCGAAATATCCTCACCTAGTATAAAATACTATTTTCTATTCCTCGCCCTCCTTTATCTAGATTAGGTTATAGGCTCCCTTTAGGTCTAGGGCTATAAACTACTAAGCTCCTATAAGGAGGTCCCTAAGCTCTGAGACAAGGGGTAGTAGGTAATAGTTCTTAATCGTAATTTTATTAAGTTTATAATAGTCGATATAGAGTTATAACTTTCTATTCTTCTTTAGTATAAAGAGAATAGGGTATCTAGCTAGCGAAGTCGAGGGTTAGATATATCCCTTCTCTAGGTTATTATAGAGGTATTTATCTAAGGTATCTATTTATTTAGGGTTTAGCCTATAAAGGGCGTTAAAGCTAGGGTATTTTCCTTCTTTAAGGGGGATCTCATAGTCATAGTAGGTATATTTAGGTAGTCCTATATCTAGTCTTTCTTAGAAGAGTAGTTCATAGATCTAGTATTCTCTTAGTATATCCTTAAGACGTTATTATTATTTATATATAAGCTCCTTTAAGGTTAGTTTTATAAGGGCTATATAGGTAGTATTTAAGAGTTCTTTCTTAGATTATTCCTTAGTAACTACTATTTNGATAGATACTTAGAGGGGCGTAGTCTCCTTATCTATAATCCCTTATCTATAGGCGATAGCTATTCCTTCTACTATACTAAGTTTATATAGTATTTCCTTCTAATTCTAAAGTAACTTATACTTATTTACGTAGTCAGGGTCGATATAGTTCCCCTAGGCGCCGCTATCTAATAGCGCGCATACCTATTATCCTACTACCTTAATCTTAAGGTAGAGGTAGCTTACGTCTAAAGCCTTTATAAAGTAGATCTATCTTAGTTCTATCTACCGCTACTTCCCCTTAGCTAATAGTAGCCTTTTCCTAAGCTAGAGCTCGAGGAGGTTAACGTTACTAAGATCCTCGAACGCGAGGGTCCTATAGGTATTTTAACGGCGATATTACTTCCTAGGTCCTAGTATAGGATACGTATAGTATTATTATAAGTAACTTCCTAGAATAACCTCTATACCTTGGCTTTATTCTAGTAGTAGATTAGGTATTTATCGTAGTAGTATACCTTTTAGTCTGAGTTATTATTCTAATATTCTTAGGGGTATACTAGGTCTTCTATAAAGATACCGAGGTTATCTTATCATTAGCGGCTTGCGAGCTTCTATTTAGGTAGGTCTTTCTCTTATCATAGCTTCGCTTAAGGCTTCTATATATATCGAGGGTAAAAGTCATTTATAAGTTTTAGGGTAAGGTAGAAGTCATAGTTATTATAGAAGTATTCTACCTAGAAGACGTACTAATAGTCGAGGTTACTAGGGCTTAGACTCGGATAGTCTCTAAATACTATAGGGAGAGTCCTACTACTAGTAGCATAGTAGCTAGCCTATATATAGGTATAGCCCTTATAGGGGATTTCGCCTAGTATAAACGTCTCCTTTAAGTTACCTACTTTAGATTCTAAGTCTTCGATAATTTATTACTTCTTCTAGAGTTCCCTTTTAGCCCTAGTAGGCTATATATATTATCGCGATTTATCGTCCTAGTATACTAAGTAGGTTTATCCTAGGGGTTCCTCTAGTTCTTCCTACTCCTTAGGGTCGTAGTAGTATAACCCTTAGTTACTTCCTTAGTTCTTAAGTTTAGGTATAAGTAGTTTCTAGTTATCTAGGTTAATAGTCCTAGCTAGCTAGGCTTTATAGAGCTCTAGTTAGGATTAGGGGACCTACTTAGTCTAGACCCGTTATAATATAGGGTACTATAGGTTAGGGTTCTCTCCTTTCTAGAGGTCTATTAGGATACTAAATTTCTTATTTATATATTCCCTTTCTTTATAAGTCTATTAGCTAATAGTATTAGGCATAGCGAGCCTTTAGATTATATTAGTTCTAGTCTATAGGGGGGGTACCTATTATAGCTCCTTTCTCTTAGGGCTACCTTTGACTTACTAATAGTAGGTAGCTATTATTTCCTTAGTCTCGTCCTCGTCCCTACTTCCTTTATTATAGGCTAAATAGTATTTATTAGAAGACGATCCTAAGGGTTCGTCTTTCTTTATATATTATCTAATTATAGTAAGGGTTCGTTTTTCCTTAGGCTAATATAGGAACTAGCCTAAGGCTTCCTTAGCCTTAAGATACTAAGTATAGTTATCCTAGAAATAGGTAACCTAGGTAGTTTTTTTATAGGGTACTATAGGTAAATATACTATATTATTAACTTATTTTCTAGGGACTAGCTTCTATTACTTCTTCTATTAGTAGTCCCGAGCTATATAGCTAGTCTTATTATAGTTATAGTATTTAACGTTACTAAGGTCTCGCTTAGACTTATTATATTAAGTATTATCGATTTCTATAGGACTAGTATAGTAGGTATTTCCCTAGGATATAGGCTTATCCTAGCGAGGCTTATCTTAGTTAGCGCGGTATCTGCCGTTACGGTATCCCTATAAGGGGGCGGCGCGTTAGCTACCTTTTTTAGTATACCGCTTATACTATTAGTCGTTAATCTTAATAGCTATAGCGATATAGTTAGTAAGTATATCTAGTTACTCCTCCCTAATTAGGTTATCTTTAACTAAGTCTCTAAGGCCTTTATAGAATTAGGCTATAAGAGCGGTCTTATTCTATCCTCTAAGGTAGGAGGCTAAGAGACGGAATTTAGTTATATACTTACTAGCTAACCCTATCTAGCGTAGCTTAAGGATTTTATACTTATTACTATATTCCTTATCGATATCCCTAAAAGCTCCTTAGAGAGCTTTCTCGAAACCTTCTATATTAGCATAGATATCCTTTATAGTTTAAGTAAGGTTATTATAGCTCTTAGCGACGTACTCCCTAGTATAGGGTTTGAACTAGATAAGCGCGTCTCCCTTAAGGTAGGACGAGGTATTAGCGACTTAGTCCCTTATAAACTTAAATATAGAGTTATTAGCTTTCTAGTACTAGTATACCTAGGTTAAAAAGGCTTAGAGGGACCTGGGTAGGGCTTTAATTCCCTAGGGGGTCTAGAGCTAAAGTAGCCTAGCCTTAAGTTACTCATTCTCTACCTTAAGCTCCTAGAGTATAGTAGCGAAGTCGTTAGCTAAGTTACCTCTTCTAGTAGTTAAGTTAGGCGATATTATTCCTAGGTTAGTATTACTTAAGTTACTAGGTAAACTTATTAAATAAGAGTAATTAAAATATTATAACCTAGCGACTTTCTAAAGGGATTATCGTTAATATAGACGTAGGTACTTTACTAGTAGTAGTTTAAGTAGTAACTATAAGCAGGTAGGTATCATAAGGCGTTACGTACTTATTATAATAAATATAAGGTAAGACTTAGATTAATTACTAGCGTAATAAAAGAATATATCTATAGGTATAGGAATATCCTCCTTATATATCTATCCCTACCTACCCCGTTAGGTAGTCCTATAAGGGGTCGTTAGGTTGGCTTACGGTATAGTCGTGATCCTATCGTATTTAGATTACGGATCGTTATAATCCTATCCTAACCATAATCCTCCTTTATTAGGATTACTATTCCCGGTAATCCTATCACGTGACCTATCCTTGGCATCCCTTATCTTATCAGTGCGCGTTTGTTTCCGGATACGGGGCTTGCCTAGCCTCCGTTGGTTCCTTGGTTGTTATAAGGAAATCCCTAGTATTTAGAAATCTAATCTTTAACGTCTTAGAATTCTATAGAAATAGGCGATATTAAGCTCTAGTTTTCTTATATAGGCTATTTTAATAGTATTCTATTATATATATTTTTAGTATATTTTTTCTATTAATAGCTACTAATATAACAGGGGGGGTAAAAACGGTACTTTTGGTGTTAAAGGGTGGCCCAAATGGGGGGGTGGTCCAAATGTGGGTGAGCAACGTTACCTAAGTCACAGGCACCTTTCTATCTGTATGCATATCCTCCTTTGCAGAGCCCAATGTCTCCATTTGTGACTCAGCAAACGATGGCAGAGGCTCGAAATCTGATGGCGGTGTTGTGGAACTGCTAGCTGTCGGTTCAACAACAGGCTCTCGTCTCTTGATCCCCATATTTGCCAGGCTTGGAGCGAGCAAAGTAACGTTCTGCGTGCCCGCCACCGTCACTTCCTCCCCCACGATATCTAGCTTCAACTTCCAGTGCAGAACATGCCAGTGCTTGATGTTATACGTCTTGAAACTCGGGCGGAACCTCCCCTTGAACCACTTGCTCGTAAGCTCGTGATACCCCAGTCTCAAGCTGATCAGCTCGCCTACGTCCAGCAGCTCGAAGTCATCCGTGCAGGGGACAAAAACCTCCCTCTCCAAAGCGGCGAAGGTCGTCTCCGCGTTGAGGCTTTGAGTGGACTCGCTGGTGCCCGTATGTGGCATAAAGAATCCATCGCATAGGATCTCGGTGAGGGATGCTACTTCGAGCGAGATGGACTTCAGCTTCACCTTGGGAAGGTGCTTCCGGAACACGTCGCTCGTCTGCCCCCAGTCGGGTACGACACGGATGCGGATGGGGATAGGGTTAGGGTTGTTTAGCTGCACGACCTGAGGGATACCTGTGTCGACGCGGAAAAAGAAGGATGGTACGTTTGAAGAGCGGAAGAGCTTCGACGCTTTCTTTGAGAAGGAGAGGGATGCATTCTCCATGCCTGGCATCAGACGCGGCGAGTTGACGACCTTCTTGACGGACGACTTGCAAGGTTTGAAATCGATGATTGGCGGCTGGTCAGATAGCATAGGCATCGGAATCGGGAGCACGGCGAAGACGTCATCCTGTGGTCCCGGAAAGTGCAGCGTCGCCTGGAGGAAATACTCGACGAAGCCCTGCATGTCGCGCGTGATAGCAGCGCGATCGATATCAAAGGTAGGCGGCAGAGGCTGGACGGCAACATCTTTGGGGTCGATTGATAGATAGCTCTGCTCCTTCGGCACGATCTTGGCCTGCAGGCTGCCTGGGTCGATCTGCGTGGGGATCGTGATGCTGAAAGGCCACGTCTGCTCTTCGCCACCACCAGGAACATGCACGGGGCCGCGGTGCAACAGTCGCGTTGTCTCCGACTTGCTGAAGAAGTTGAATCGGCCTCGGTACACGTCGTCTTGCAAGATGGAGTTGACGCCGTGGACAAGCTTGGACTTGCTGCGCCCGTTCAAGGCAATGCGTAGGCTTGCTTGAGGAGAGACAAGTTGCTCTGATCGGTAGACGTAGCCGGTGATGGTGTCGCCTGGCGCAAACCTGGTGCGGTCGCAATCAAGGCGGATGCCCAGCGTGGGGTGACAGCTATTGATGGAACGGGGCATGGCAATTCAAGTGTGCGGATTGAGATGCGGCGTGCGATGTGCTGAAGCGAAACTAAGGATCGTGAAAGGACGAAGTGGTTCACGATACTACGTTCCAAAAATGAAGGGAGAGGAAGGCACGGCTTGGGCAACGCCAATTTTTGGACGGAGCTTTTAGCATTTATCTATAATTGCTGCCTAGGATAAGCCGCTGCAACCAGGCTATGCTCCCAGGGGGCGGCCACCACCATCATCGGGACCCCAGGTGGTTGGATAGGGCAAGGTGTGCTGCATGAGTGCGGCGGTGCATCTCACGATGGTCAATTGGGAGCTCAGCCGCAATCAATTTCCTTCGCGAAGTTTCAAGGGTTGCGACGTAGGCTTCAGTACCCAAAAACGTAGGGATGGGTAGCTTGAGTCCCCATTTCCTGTCATTTCAGTGGATTGGGCTTTTCTGGGTAACCCAGGAAAGCCCATTCTAGCGATATGGGTATTTTTGGGTAGCCCAAAATTACCCAGAACATAGAATGGGTATTTTTGGGTAACCGAAAGATACCTATACCACTATAATGGGTAGCGGGGTTTGGGTAAAGGCGCTAAAGTTTTGGTTACCCAATGGGACCCAAACCGATGGGTATTCCGAAGCCTACTGTCACGGTGTGTACACTGCTCGGTCGAAAACTGGGTGTGCTGTGTGTCTGAGCCATTTCTTGGTGACCTTCACAGCAGCGGCCACACTCTACACCATGAACCCATGGCTGCCGCAGCAACTCATGACTTGTGTTTGCCAAGGTAAATAAAAGGTAAATAATGAGGTGGTTGGCTAGTGGATGTATGAACGCCATAAGCATTCGACCTATCTGCCAAGCACTTTCAACCCATGCTAGCAATCCCTGGCTAAATGACATTCGCAAGCTTTGCAGTCATTCCATCTTCGAATGAGCATTGAACTGTCTAGCAATGCACCAAGCCAGCGCCAATCCTGGTTCTCGATATTGAAGTTCTCCTGCAGCCAACTGACCTGTGCGGTTACTCCTCTTCCTCGCTCTCTTCCTCGTCTTCTTCCCCATCTTCTTCCTCGTCTTCTTCCTCGTCTTCTTCCTCGTCTTCTTCCTCGTCTTCTTCCTCGCCCTCTTCCTCGTAACCACACAGCCAATCCGGGATCTCGCTGTCGTCACCATCCGACATGTCTTCGTCGACTTCAGACTCATTGGCGTGGTCCCCAAGGCCGTCGTCCATGTTGTCCTCGCCAATTGGATCCTTCTTTAGCACATGCTCATCGTCACTCCTCCGCAAACAAAGCCTTTTTCTGGGGGGCATAGATTTGCGCTTGAGGCTCTTGTTCTCCTGTTCGAGAATCTGTACTTTCTGCTCAAGCCTTTTGTTCTTTTGCTCCAACTGAACCATCCTTCTGTCTTGCCTTTTCGACTTGTGAAGGAGATGGATGATGTTCTGTTCGTGTCTGCGGCTGGCAGGTTTGTCGGCATAGGACTCCGCCAAGCAATCGATGTTGTTCGTGGAGGACTCAGCATAATCTAGATAATCTTAGGCAGCCAGAACTTAAGAAATGTAGGACATTGAGTCGAATACTCACCGCCAAGAGGGCCGTCGAGGCTGAGATATCTGTCAATCATGTCGAGAAGTCGTCGAGTCTTCATTTTATACTTTTTCTCGTCTTTACCGTTGCAAGTCTTCAAGTGAGACTTTCTAGCATTGGCAAAAGCCATCAGACCCTCACGCTTGTAGCAAGCCAAGTCGTCGTCCATTATCCACTCGTAAAACCCACGAACAAGGGGTGTCAATGAGTTGGAGAAGTCCTCTTCTAAGTGGTGAAGGAAGGCACTGATACGCTGCTGCGGTTCGCTTGGGAGGCTTGCGGTTGCTAGAATGGCATTTGCAGCCGAGAAGACGTCGAGCAGGAAATCTTCGTAATCGAGCTCGGCATCGTGGCAATCGGCCCCACAGGTCACATCGTCAAGGAAATGCATCAACTCGTCCGTGATGATGAGCTGGGAGCCAAAATTAAGGCCAGGGTTGGAAATAAACTGTTCGAGGTACTCGAAGTGGTCGACACTCACCCCAAAATCCTCGGGGTTGATGAGGTCCCAGATGATGGTAGTTGTCATCTTTGAGAGGGTGTCGGCTGCTCGACCGTGTTCAGGCGCTTGTTGGATATGGATAAGAAGAAGGGCATCGGCTGCTCGACCGTGTTTAGATGCTTGTTGGATTTGGAGAAGAAGAAGGTTGTTGGAGAGTTCGACTCGGCTTTATAGAGTCGGCCGCGTGGTTGTGATTCAGCCTAAGGCTAGCACCTTCTGACGAACCAAAAGCGTTTTTGAAGGAAAGAGCGTAACAGAGCCTCCTTCCGGTCTAATCCAGCGGGCCCCTGGATCCAGCCGTTTGGCATGTAGCTGAAATATATGATCCTCGAATCCCATTCGTTGTTGCTTTGTTGACGTTCCGAACAACCCAACGATCTCCACGACAATGGCTACACCCTTCGCGGAATGAACACCGTCAAATCAGTACCTGCCGACATTACATTCCTAACATAATGGCTTTCCAATTGGACCTCGATGTAATACATCATGCCTATGAGAGCTCCCCTCTATGGAATAGAAGAGGATCGAGCGAGGTGGAAGCCGACATGGAAACGATGCTCTTACTTCCCGGCTTCTCTTTCAAAGAGAAGTTAACAGTCACCACTGGTCTTTATCAGACCTACCTCGCTGTTAAGAAATCGGAAGATGGCTTGCGGAACACCTTCGCTCTGTTTCTGACAGATATCTTCAGTTTCGGATGCTCGATATTGAAAGAGCTCGGCGCCGGAAGCGAGGGCAGAGTTGCCTTCTACAAACATGCGAACAACTCGATTATCCCTTACTTTACGAACCTCTCATACTACGAAGATATTCTTGAGCAGACCCCTGGAGTTTTTCACGATTTACTCATGTTCGCCGGCGCTCGTAGAGAATACAACAACAATACCCCTCATGAGCTGCAATCTCGGTCCGTGCTGTTGAAGCGCTTGCATGACGCTGTGGACAACTACCTGGAGCTTGAAGGACCCTTTTCAGGCAAGTCTGTCGTCTTTTTACTGTCTTGTACATCATATCCACAGACCATATGCTAACCAGAAGTTCAATCAGAGTTCCCCTCCGCAACCGATCCACTACAAGCGCTTCAAATTGCAACGGAGATTTGGCGGCAGAGACGAAATACTGAGCAAGAAGAGAGGATTGAGCGCCAGGGAAGGGTGATTCAGCAATTGAAACATGCGATGAGAGCTTCTGAGAGATGATATTGGTCTTTGGTCGCAGTCCTATGCGAATGCTTTAGGCTGAACTACGAATTAAGTCAAACATGCATATAGCACTTTTCAGCCGATCCGTTGTGCGCGAACAATTCTTTTGAGACACGATGCCTTCATGTTCACGCTCATAGAACCCAAGATCTGGTTGGATTTCACATCGCACCATGTACCATGATTTGTGCTTGAAAAGCTCTCAGTCTTCGCATTCGGCTCGGCAATCTTCAAGGCCTCGCGAATTTATGCAAGGGCAGGGCAAGGAATAAGGTGGTCAATTGTCGAGGAACGGGGTGATCAAAACAGACGGCCTTACGACTAATCCAAAGGGGGGTTGTTTGCGCGAGGGACAACGACTTTGACAGGGGAAGAGGGCCCCGAAGGAAAGAAATGGGAGGGGGCATTGGTTACTATATATACAGACAGCTGGACCTTTTACACTTGATCGACTGAAGCTCTACAATCGAAGCCAATGACGCCTTTAAAACGAAGACCGTCGCTATTAGGATATATGTATACTTTTTAGTACGAGACATTTGCTATGACATCAATAATCGATAGACTAACTGCCTTCCTCCGATGGTTTCTAGGAGTATGAATACCCATCTGAGGATCTTAATCACGAAGCGTATCCCCTTGATATTCGTAGCACGGTCGAGCTTCTTGTTATCGTGGATGAACAAGAATCTGAGTCCCCAATACACCAGCAATGCAGGCAGCATACGATCGCGTCAAGTACTTCGCATCGTCTTTCCCAACTCTAAGTCATAATCATCCCGGAGCTTCGTTCCTTCCTCGCCGTTTCACTACTCATTGAATCGTTCTTTCCTCTCACCAAATGAAATGTACCTAGATTAATTCTTCTCTCCATCTCTCCCACTCTCTTCAGCGACAGGTTTGCATACCAAAGAACCTTTGACGGAAGCTATGTAGCCGTGAAGAAGAAGCGCGGCCCTCTCAATGGGAGATGTCAAATTTGTGCCCTATAAACAGACAACCCCGACAACAACGACGATAACGACAAATGGAACGTTGGCGACGGCAATCTTGGCGGCGGCAGTACTATCGAAGACTTTTTCGGTGCAAGGAATGCCCCCTCCCCCCCCCCCCGAACCCGTCATGAGCAAAGGCAACAAGAGGTCGTCCTCAGCTGAATTCACCATGCGTGAAACTCCAACCGCCCTCTCTCTCTGTAGCGTCCTCACATGTTTGTGTTCATGTTCGCATCAATATTCAGATCAAGAAATCCTCTTTTTCTATGCCAACCGGCTTCTTCGGCTTATGAACGCGTCAACCTGCTCTACTAGCCGTCAGCCGTGCGTGCTATTTGCCTTGTTTTGTAGGCTGCGGCAACGGCTCGGAGTTCGATGAGCTAATGCTCGTCGTCACCTCCGAGCCAATGCCGAAGCCCGACATACTGGCCACCAGTGGACGGCCCAGACATAATTGTTCCACCCACTGAATGTTATGACGGCGGAACTCCGCTACCAAAGTCATGGTGGCTGGTCGAGAAGCTGTTGGCGCAGGACGCGTCAGATTGACCACAAACTGCTTTACTTACGACTCACGACTTCTCAACGACCGAGCCTATCAGGCTGCGGTATCTAAAAATGGCCTCTTCAGGGCTGCGTGCAATGATACAGCGCCGTCATTTTCTAAATGCCATGTTGCGTACGGATCACGGCATTCGGGAATAGAAGGTCGTCGTCATGCATAACTGTGATCCTAAGCCTCATGATGTCGCGATGTCGCGATAAGTCCGGTCGTCGGGATGGTGATGAGAAGTTGGGCATGTTCGGTGTTCAGCAGCTGCTGGTCGGGGGCATTTAAATCAATATAAGAAGAGAGGAGCCGTATCCGAATCATCAACCTTCCAGCATCCGTCGCACTCCAGATTCATCAGTTTTCTCTCTACTAGCCCCTCACATCACGCACACGCAAGTCACTGTGTCTATCCAAGCGATCTCGACATCTTCAACAGCATCTTACCGCCAGCTTCCACAGTTAACAACATTCATCATGACGGTCATTAACGGAGTCCCACAACAGGAGTTTGACTTCATCGTCGTCGGAGGCAAGTACTCTTGGAACCTCAATCAATAATCTGTAGGGGTCAAACCCAGCTAATCAATCACAGGAGGTACTGCCGGCTGCGTCGTGGCAGGCCGCCTGTCCGAGAACCCCAACGTGAGCGTCCTCGTCATCGAGGCCGGTGCCGGCAACCCCAAGGAAGTTGACCCCATCACCACCCCGGCCCGGGCTTTCGAGCTCCGGGGCAGCAAGTGGGATTGGGCGTACAAGACGACTCTCATTGACCGGCCTGATTACACTCGCGTGGAGAAGCCCAACACCCGCGGCAAGGTCCTCGGCGGAAGCAGCTGTCTTAACTATTACACTTGGATTCGTGGGAGCAAGGCCACGTTCGATGACTGGTCTGCTTACGGGGGAGACGAGTGGAACTGGGATGCTTGCAAGGTGTACTTTGACAAGGTGAGTGTCACCAAGCTCGCAAGATGTGGCCAAAGCTGACCTCTTGCAAGCCTGCTACCTTTCACGATGATGAGGAGCTACTCCCGGCCCATCTACAGCATATCGGCACCAGTGGGCCCATCCATGTCTCGCCCGCCGAGCTGGTGCCCGAAGTCGCTCCCTACCGAGCAGCCCTCAAGAAGGCGTGGGTCAGCAAGGGCGAGAAGCTAAACGATGAGATCTATGACGGTGAGATGCACGGCCTGGCTACGGCCGTCAGCTCGATTTACAAGGGTGTCCGCTCTTCCAGCTGGGTCTTTGTCGACGGCAAGCCGAACGTCCACATCCTCGCCGAGACAAACTCCAAGCGTATTGTACTCGATGAAGGTCGCGCCATCGGTGTCGAGGTCATCGCTAGAGATGGATCCGAGCTTCTGTTTAGGGCCAAGCAAGAGGTCATTGTGTCCTCTGGTGTTTTCGAGTCACCCAAACTTCTGATGCTGTCTGGCATTGGGCCTGAGTCAACTCTAAATGCTCACGGAATTGAGCCCAAGGTGATCTCGCCTCATGTCGGCCAGAATCTCCTCGACCATCCCATCCTCTCCCATGTCTTCAAGCTGAAGGATGGATACGGCCTAGATCAGCATCTCCTGCGGGCTGGGCCCGAGAGGGACGGGGCTCTCGCAGCCTACCGCAAGAAGCATGAAGGTCCTCTGGGGAGCGGCCTGCTGGAGCTTGTCGGGCTCCCTCGAATTGATGAACAGCTGAAGACTTCCAAAGAATACCGCGAGTATCTGAAGAAGAACGGCGGCGTCGACCCCTTCGGACCGGGTGGGCAGCCTCACTTTGAGGTTGACTTTGTGGTAAGCAGCAAGAGCAACAGTGGTGGAGCCTCTGCATCGAGAAGTTGCTGACCATCCTCGCGTTGATAGCCCATGTTCTGCGATGCCTTCCAGTGGCACATCCCTGCCCCTCCCACGGGTGACTACCTCACCGTCATCGTCGATTTGCTTCGACCCCTGAGCAAGAACGGTGTGGTCACCCTCAACTCGTCCGACCCGCTTGCCCCTCCCAACGTCAACATTAACTTCTTCTCGCACGACCTCGATCTCATTGCGCTGCGCGAGGGTGTCCGCTTCATCGACGATATCGTAATGAATGGAGAGGGGATGAAGGACATCATTGAGGGAGAGTACCCCTGGCCTCTCCCTCGCAGCTCCGACGAGGCGATGATCAAAACGATCCTTGAGCGGTCGCAGACCGGGTTTCGTAAGTCATATCTTACCAAAGGATACGAAGCTGGACTAATAATTGATTTCAAAGATCCCTGCGGTACTGCGCGTCTGTCGGCCAACGTCGACGAGGGTGTGGTGAACAGCAAGCTCCAGGTGCATGGCGTTGAACGCCTGCGAGTGATTGACGCATCAGTCATACCCGTGATTCCGGATTGCCGAATCCAGAACTCAGTGTACATGATCGCCGAGAAGGTGAGCTATGCCCAATCTCCAATCAAATGTTCTAGACCGTGACTGACCATGCGTCTACCAGGGATCGGACATGATCAAGGCTGCCTACCCAGACCTGTATCAGTAGCCGTTGTGCAGCAACGGAGAGATACTTCCACCACATGCATACTTCCCATGATCGCTTATCTTGTCCCATAAAATTTACCTAATATGATCATTTGTTTCGCTTGTCCTGTGGTTCTCGATTGACGCCTTTCGGGGGCTCGTTGGTTCAGTGTCAAGGGATGGAGGAAAGGCGTGTTGGTGGCGGGTGTCAGACAGCTGGGTCTCGAATTATTGATGCATGGCGCCTGTGTGATCGCCGAGTGGGCGCATGCTTCTTCGTAAGCAACACTTTACTGGCATTGCAGTGCATTCGCTGGAACTCCTGTGATTGAAATGAATGCAGCGCTGCTCAGCTAGCTGTCTCGTCGAAAGGTAAAAACCGGTGCTCGCGAGTAAGGTCGATCAGTGTGGGACAGGCCAGCTAGATGTTGTTAGTGAGGTTCTCGCCCGTTGCCTGCGATCTCCCCAATTGGTGACAGAACGAGAGTCGATGAAAGCCTCGTGACGACAGGAGACCCCCTTCAACACTAAAAACAAGCTTAAAGAGGATATCAGCTCTCCACAGGCATTGGAGGCTTCTTGATTTGCGCACAACACCCGACGTTTAACGTTTGCTCGTGCCACGAAGAGCATGCCAAGAATGCCCGGCCACAGCCTCAAGCGACAGGCCTCCTCTCGCGTGAAGAAGCATAACGCCATGCCTAACCTCTTTCAGGGCGCCTTGCCCAAAGGAATCACAGCAAACTGCTCAGCCCTACCGGCATTCTTCCCACCCGACAACCTGGCTTGCAGCTTGCTCACTAGGCCGCTAACCCGATGCCATCAAAACAAGCACGCATCTCGCGCCAAGACCAATAGAATAGCAGCCATCCGGTCTCAGCAGCTGAGACTGTCGACGCCTCCAGAGAGCTAAACACCACGCCAGACCACTCAGATCCTGGGCTGTTCACAGCCGTGACACGGCAGCGGCTTGGCAATCGACTGCGGTCCAGCCACAGCTGAGCTCTAGACCACGTTAGCTTCAAGGTTCGCACCTTAGAGATTGGAGTTTGAGTCTGGGGCTGTTCGCCTCTCATTACCGAATGCAGCCACGAAGGCCTAGGAGGTCGTAGGGAGAGACTACTGCTAGATGGCAGCTTGGGCGGGTAGCTCGTGGCCTTCATATGGCTTGGCTGTCCCCCCCTGTGCTCACGTTCCACACTCTTGGGTGAAGGAGTTTGACTTGGCTTCTTCGACGTTCAATTCGGCCCTCGTCAGATCGCAAGGCTTTGTGGCCTGCTTCCATCGCCATGTACCAACCACAGCAGCAGTATGAGCCGCAGCAGTACGAGCCGCAGCAGTACGAGCCGCAAAAGTATGAGCCACAACACTATGAGCCACAGCGCCCTGAACAACTCGCACAGCAGCTGTCGGCGCGGGAGCAGTACAAGCACTTCCCGATGCAGGGCGTAGCCGAGGTGCATCCCCAGCCCGATTTTCCAAGAGAGCCGCAGCACAAGAAGAGGCAAACGAAAGCAGACTATCGCCCTATTTCCATGCGATGGCCCTTCATTTCTGTCGTCATCCTCCTGATCTTGGGCCTGATGGGCGTGGTCGCCTGGACGCAGCGTTCCATGCCGAAGTCTAATACCACAGCAACCATCGAGCAGCGACAAATTTTAGGCGACAAGAGTAACACGGAAACCACCGCCAGAGAAGGTATTCTCATCGTCAGACAAGACGCCGTACCAAGCCCGGTCCCGTCCGTCGACGCTGCGCCGACCCCTGACCCGGCGCCCGAAGCTGCACCTGAGCCGACCCCCGATCCCACCGCTGGGGACGATGATGGCGACGACGGCGCTGCCGCGAGGCTCAGAACGACGACCGAAGAGACAACTTCCGAGTTCACTACGGAGATCACCATCCCCGGATCCAGTATTGTGGTCACAACAAGCATCGTGACCACCATTGGCTCCAACATAGTAACCTCCGTTCCTTCCACCATTGTCGACACGGAGACCGTCACCAGCGTCTTCACCAGCACCGGACTAGTAGATGCTACAACCTTCTCGACGGCATCAGATGGATCCGTTGTCCCAGTACCAACTCAGGTGACGGGCCAGTTCGCAGCTACGACCACAGAAACAAGAGAAGTGTCCCGTACGACATACTTTCTCGAAACTCTGGCTGCGGGGGTCGAGACGACACTTGCCATTACTTCAACCAGGACTGGCCCACCTCAGGTGTATGTGTCGACCGGCAAAACCACCCTCGTCAACGTCTACACTGTCCGCGCTGATGGCAAGACACTGTCCAAGGGCGAAGCACCCGTCACAAAGCTTATCACGAGTGAGGTGGCCGGCAAAGTCGTGACCGAGGTTGACGCTGGTGTACCCACGGCCATCGTGACCACCGACGCTAACGGTCAACCCATCACCATTATGTCGACCCCGAGCCCAACCACCCGTGTGACCACCTTGCCACCAACCCGTACTGTCTTGACATCTGTCTCGACACCGACCTCGTCCACGGACCGCATTGTCGTCGAAACAACGACCTTCTCCCTGACTTCGGTTGGATACTTCCTCGGCAAGTTCCTACCTCCCATCCTCGCTGTCCTCCTCGGCATTCCCCTCCGCGCCCTCGACTGCGCCGCCAAGCTTTATCATCCTTTCGAAGTCTTGTCGCAGCCACGAGGCGCGTCAGGCCCATCCTCGCTATCACTTCACTTTGATGGCTGGTCTGGCATATTCCTCCCCTTTGTGCTCATGGGTCGTTCATACCCCGCGACGGGCTTGACGACTCTGCTCGTCTGGATCTCAGCCTTCCTAGCACCACTCGCCACTGAGGCCGTCGGCCTGAAGATTCACGGTACCTGCCAAGCCAAGGCCATTGACGGCTGTGCCATCAGTATCGGTGTCAACACAATCGCCAGCGGCGTCCTTATTGCCATGCTGGCCATTTTGGCCCTTCTCCTCCTTGTTCTACTTGGTGTCTTGGCCCGCTGGCGTTCCGGTGTCTTTGCCGACCCCTGGTGTATCGCTGGCATGGCGGCGCTGGCCCGAAACCCTGACGTTCGCTCCTCGAACCAGAACATCAAATCCAGTGTAGCGGAGAAGCACTATGCTATGGGCTGGTACCGCGATTCCGAAGGTAAAGACGAGTACGGTCTCGTGCTGGTCGACGATGCCGGCAGGAGCCTGCAGGGACAACACAACCATAATGGCTGGGATGCCCGGCCGACAGAGGAAGAAGTGCTACACACGGCTACCCGAAGGCAAAAGGGCCCGAATCACTTCATCGCCTTGACGTGGTGGTGGCGCGTGTTGTTCATCATCGTGCTTTGCGGCATTGCTGCGCTGGTACTGTACTACCACATCACTAAGAAGCTGCCGAAGGACCTGCAGCGGTTTGTGGACAGCCAGCGTTTCGGTGGTCGGTTTGTCTTCTCGGGTCTTGGCGTCATGGTCATCTTCCTATCTGAGTGCCTCTTCTGCAGTATGTCACCTTTTCCTTTGGGTACCCTCGTAAATTCTACGTTGCTGACTTTGTATCGCAGGCGTCGCCGTTGTAGCCCCCTACCGCCTGATGGCCAAGCGCGCCCAGCCCGCCCGCCGTTCGATCCTCGCGACGCTCCCGACAAACTCCTTCTCCGGCATAGTGACAGGCATCCGCACCGGCGACCCGGTGCTCTTCGTTATGGCGCTTATAGCGGTTCTGTCCGAGTGCCTGCCCATCCTGCTGGCCAATGTGCCGTACAACCTGACCCAAACAAAGGAAACGCACGATATCTGCGCGCGTACGAGCGCTGGGCTGCTCGTGTTCATGGCAGCTGTGGTGTTCGCGAGCTTGTTCGTGCGGTGGCCGGATATGCCTGTTGATCCGCGGAGCGTTGCGGGTGCGATGTGGTACGTGTCAGAGTCGAGGTGGGTGTCTGGGCTCAGCGGCGTGGCTGCGATGGACAAGAAAGATAGGAGGAAGAGGGTGAATGAGCTCGGCGGCCGATGGTTCTACGGGAACGTGTTTGGGATGAGAGGCGAGCAGCTTGGTGTTGAGGTGGAAGACGGGTATCGGTCTGGCTACGGAGCGGGACAGACAGCTGAATATCGTGGGCCGTATTGAAGTTGTTTCAGTGCGAGCAACTTGTTTAGGGTTGGCAAACCTAAATCGTAACAAGTAGCAGCAATTGAAGTAATATAGGTCATGTTTCGTTGCACAAGTTCAGACGCCCTTGCTAACGCAGCCCTGATGACTGTACAGCCAGGAACTGGTAGATAACTGTTGAGGGGAAGGAGATTTGTAAAGGCCTCACTGGGCTGGTTGTGTAGAACTAGATTGTTTTGAATTCGGTCACCCGATCCCATAGCTGGCACTGACCCCGACAGTTACCGCCACCTTAAACCCGTCAAAGGTAAAGGATGCGTTGTACTGATGTGCTCAACAATTGCGGTGCAATGTTCCAACCCCCAAGAACTCAACTTGTACAGATGGTGGTGTTCCTAAAGGGTGATCCTATCCCTGCCTTTCCCTGCTTGTCCCTACATACCTGAGGGTTACCTGCCTCACTCGGGCGCCTTGCTACCCTCACAGTCCACCATATTGACTATCTTCCGCATTGGACTGAACTTCCATATTTTTGATCTCACCCACTAGATCAAGGATAAGCCTCTCTTTCGTTGCCTCCACTTTCCGGCGCGCACGGTTATTGGGAACACCCTGTCCCACAACTAACGGACCGCGAGATTCTCCGATGGCAACCTTCATGGCGGCTTCAATCTCTCTGCACTCGGCTCGCCGAATGTCGCTCTTGCCCCAGTATTGCAGTGACTTGTACCATACGCTCAAGACCTTGGATAGGTAAGCTGCCCAGATAAGACACTCTTCGTCTCCCTGTTGAAGTACTTGGATAGCTGATGTCATTCCGGGGAAAATCTCTTCCTCTTCATTTTCTTCTCTTCTCTTTTTATCCCTTTTTCTTGCTTTTCTTGCTTTTCCCACGTCCCCTTCTTTCTCCTGCTCCAGGTGAATCTTCCCGTCCAGCTCAGCAGCATAAACTAAAGCTCGTGTATGCAAACCCCATCTCGGACTGCTCTGTCTACCACAGATGGGTAGCGTCACATCAAGAAGTTTCCTCGCCATGGCTTTGACTTCGGCTGTGTCTTCTTTCCCTTTCGCAAGCGCCCAAATTTTGTGGTGGAGCTGAACTATATCGGTGTCGCTCATCTCAGTTTTCATCATATCCTCCGTGCGAGGTTCGTACATCATTACTACTGCTTCTTTCTGTATTGAACTGACCTGCGTGGTCCAGCTCTTTGCGTAGTGGGAATTCATCCGCGCGACCACTGGGTGGTGGGGTCCCACAAAGCCCGCAAACCTGGCAATAGTTTCCTGGTATCCCATCTGCAGGATGAGCTTAAAGTCCGCGCGTTTTGGCATCTTCAGGAAGATGTGGCATAATGCGTGAACAAGACCTTGCATTGGATGGCCTGTCGCAGAGTGCGATGCAAGCTGCGTCCTGAGATTGTGAAGGAACACCCCAAGCAGCACAAAGTTACTGAGAGATGTCTGACTCCTATCCAGTCGCTTCTGTTCCTGAGAAACAGAGACTCCCGCTTGCGAAATATGGGCCAGTTTCCGCCGTGCTTTCTGTGGTGGCTTTTGCCGAGCTTGGGTCCGTCGATTCTGGAAGACATGCGGCTGACTCCGCATTAAATGTCGTGGACTTCCTTGTGGCAAGGGTGTTAGCCAAATGACGCCGGATCCTGGCTGACCGGCTTGGGACCACTTGTTTTTGATATCTTCGTAACGATCTATTCTGGGTATTTTGGTTTTCGTCAGGGTCAGGCAGATTCTCCAGATAAGCATCAGGAAGTGTGGTCCAGGCGGTGTTTTGAGTTCGAGTGCCCGGTCAAGGACCGGCCGCACAAGATTCCAAATAGAAGCATCGACGATGGTGTGAATAGCTTCGCACCGATCGAGAAGTAGCTCGCTAGCTTCGCAATCATTACGAGACCCTCGAGGTGCGATGAGACTGTGTTGATTGTGACGCCATCTGTGGGCCTCTCCTCCAGAAGCGAACAATGCATCCACAAACCAATTGACGGAGTATATCATCGCCCTCACATACCGAGTGAGAACATCAGGGTATTGGGGGTTTCTCTGAATGCCTTGTTTCTTTGGTCCTAGTTGAAGAAGGTCCCTTGTTCGAAGAGCAATATTGGACCCCGGGGTGACCTGCCTTCGCCTTCGGGGGGCCAGGAAGCCTTCATCGCGGCAGTATTTGCAGATAACACTCGCGCTGCCTCTTTGATTCTTGAAAATTTCCCATCTCTTCAGCCATTTATGATATGCGCTTTCACTGCGTTGTGGTCAGTCAAAATTCATACGCGTAAGAAATGACAAGATGCGTCTCACCCTGCGCCAAAGTTAAACAGATATCTCATAGTTGAGATCAGCTCCTCCATTCGGCAGTTTTGGATGTGCCATAAATCATGAATGTGGAATTTCATGCTCTCCCACTCCGCATCGCTGTGTTTCCATCGTTGAGTCGTGGGAGTCTTCGGCACACATCCACTCGCGGCACGGACAGCGGAGCTCTGATTGGTAGCGATCATTGTGCTTCTGAGATAACTGACAGCTTTTCCAGATGAGGAGTGCGAAAGAGTTGCATTGTGATGTTGGGAATCGGCCGACCGCGGCTGATGATGCATCTCGGTATCGCCATCGATGTGTTCTGTCGCGAAGCTTTGATGCGTGGAGCCTGTGGCTTCACCATTAGGCTGCAGAAGACTATTGTCAAACAGGTTGAATGTCTGTACAGGAAAGTCATCCCATTGGTGCATCATATCTGATGATTCGTAGACGTCTTGGGGCAAGATACGGGGGTAAATATCCTGAGAATTCGTGAACTGGCTATCAATGGACTCGGCGGGACCGCAGTTTGATGTCGCGGGCGCGATGGACTGCCCCTGATGAAAGGTAATTTGCGCTGAAGCTATGCCGGTCTGGTCTGGCACACTTTCAGTGTGTTGTGCCGTGTAATATGGATCGATAAGCTGGATCCCTGTTCCGCAGTGCCCTATGAGAGCGATGTCCTCGTCTGATGGCCACCATTCGCATGGCGCCAGGTTCGAGTTAGATTGGCCCTGTTGTTGATCCATAATGAAGATAGGGACTCAACAAAAGAAAGAATCATGACGTTATTTTTGTTAACAGGGAATTGCAGTGGGTGTATCATCGGTCGCAGAAAGACCAGCGGAGTGTCGGCATGTTCTCTCCATTACACCTTCCGTGGTCCATGTGGTTGAAATACGAGAGCTTGGGTAAAGGGATTGCTTGGATTGCGTGCCTTTCCTAATAATGATTGGCTTTACTACATGGCATGTGATTTCATCGCTGACACATTATTTTGCCACGTCAGCCTGCTTGAGCGCGAAGGCTCAATGCGGGCAGCTCGGTGAGTCGCTCGATGCTAAACTTCGTTAAGCTTTCAGCCTATCAGAACACCGCTGCTGGTTTGCGGCGTACACTCTGCATGATCACAGAATCAGCGACTGGATGAGCAGATGTACTTGGGGCTTGGGGTACCTTGGTCTCCCCCAAGATGATGAGAGAACGAGTGACTCGAAGCAAAAGCCATGCCTTTCTCCCAAAATTATATATGTTGCCTCTCTCTCGTCTGCAATTCTTCTTTTACGCAATGGCCATATTCTGGATATTTTCTCTGAACACAGATCATCGTTTCCTACATGACAGGCCATTTGTGAGAGAACCTCATCAAAGATCATGACGCCGTACGCTCAGTCCAGCTCGAATGGCCACAGGGCCAAATCATCTCACTCGGCAGGTCCACCGACTGAGCTCCCACCGCCGTACAGTCCTTCGCCCGAGCGTGTGCGCTCGAAGCATCTGCATGACGAAGTAGACGTCATGTATGAGAGACTTACCGACGCCTCGACATTCCTTAGACCGAAGCCTGGCAGCCGCGCGGTCATCGGCATTGTCAGCAATGAGAGGTTCGCTTCCAAGTTGGCCGGGGCTATCCGCGATGATCAGCATGTCTCCATGATCAAAAGGGCGTTCAACAAACGTAAGTGACCTTGATACAGTTACGATTTGCATCGCTAAGATGTTTTCGGGATGCCCATTTAGTTCTCAAGGCCTCTCGCCCGGAACCTCCCATCATTGAGGTTGTTACGGCCGACGGGCTGCAAGAAGTCGTTGAAGACTTACAAGATGAAACCGAATGTACCGAAATTGTCATCGTCATCCACTCAAGCGTTGGCTATATATCCTTCGACGTGTCCGGAACCTACATCGACACCCTCAGCATCCATCAATGCGAAAGGGTTAACGGTGACGAAGCCGATTCTCTAATTTCCGGCGCCTCTACTTTTGCAGGTACGAGGATGGACGAACTAGATGGAAATTTCACCAAGGAAGTCTACCTTGGCGTGAAAGGTGTCGGTATCGATATTGACCCGTCCCGCCGCGGAACAGTCTTCGCCAACTTTCAGAACATGTCGAGTTGGTCAACCAGCAGAATAGACTACTTGAGCGCCTCGCTGAAGGACACGCAGGGGTATGCCACCGAAGCTCAATGGTGGGATAAGTGGAAGGGTCCGGCAGCAGGCCTGCTCGGGCTGGCCGCCGGCTACTCTACTAACCTCTTTCTTTCTCTCAAGGCGAGCGCTGGCGGCGTCTTTCTCCAATACAACGGCACTTCACTGATTGGCACTCACGCCATCAAGATCGCAGCAGGAAAGGCAAGCCTTTCGACAGTGGTTGCCGCCGGGGGCCAAGCTCTCCTCATAGGAGGGGCTGGCGCTGTCGCAGCCGCAGCCGTCTACTTCATAGAGTGGGATCGATTTTTCGGCTGGCTGTACAGGGCATTCAACAAGATCGCCGAGATGTGTCGTAATCTGTGGAGCTGGTTCACCAGCTGGTTTTCTGACTTCAAGAACTGGGTGGAGGCACGGTTTACACTCAAGGGATCCCGCATGGCGTTTTCTGGTTGAGAGATCTTGGAATCCCGCGACTTTGGACTCGGGTACGCGGGGGTGGTTTCCTTGGATGTTCTGCTGGCCTCCCATGAACAAACAGAATGTAGTAATGCACTCATGACTTCGTGAATCTATCTCAAAATGACTTGACTCGTGTGTCAATGATGTGTTTGCATCCCCTGGATTTGGGGTTAACCGGATGCGGGGATCATGGCGGAGTTCCACTCACGATGCTCCAGGGGTCAACCCCGCCGCGCGGCTTAGTCTAAGCCATTGGCGGTGATGCTGCGCTACTTGGCATACGAAGGTTACGCCTTGGAGGGATATACGGGCTAGGTGCATTCTCCCTTAAATCAACAACATTCCGCTGGTGCTGGACCGCCATGCATATAAGGGACCGTAATTGACGCACTAGATCACCTACTATCCCGCTCACCGTCCGCTCAACCCCGTCCTTTTGCCCCGCGCAACCGATCGCCGTACTGACCATGAAGTCCCCTATTCCGGATTATCTCCAACATGTGCTCGAAAAGGCACGCTCCAACGAAGATGGAGCGCCCGCCGCCTACATCGACACTCTCGCCAAGGCAGATACATCCAGGATGGCGGTAGCCCTCGCCATGGTGGACGGCAACATCTACTCGGCCGGAGACGACCAGGTCGAGTTCTCCATCCAGTCCATCTCCAAAGCGTTCGTGTACGCTCTGGCGATCGAGGATGCCGGACTGGAACGCGTGTTGGAGAAGATCGGCGTGGAACCCTCTGGCGACGCCTTCAACCGCCTGTCGCTCGAGCGCGGCAGCAACCGGCCCATGAATCCCATGATCAACGCCGGTGCCATCACCGCACACTCGCTCGTCGTGGCGCCTAATGCCACGGCCGAGCAGAGGACGGAGCGCATTCTAAAGACGCTGTCTAGGCTTGCGGGCCGCGAGCTGCACGTCGACGAGGAGGTCTATGAGGCCGAACTCAAGGATGCCGATCGCAACATGGGCATCGGCTACATGCTCAAGGCTGCGGGCATCATTTCGTGCGACCCGCGGGAGGCAGTCAAGGGCTACATCCGCCAGTGCGCCATCAACGTCAACGTGCGGGATCTCGCCATGATGGCCGCCACGCTCTGCAACGCCGGCGTGCACCCCGTCACCAACGAGACCATCATTCCTCACACGAGTGTCCGCCAGGTACTGTCCGTCATGACGACTTGCGGCATGTACGACGCGGCAGGCGACTGGGTCTCCAACGTGGGAATCCCCGCCAAGAGCGGCGTAGCCGGTGGTATCATCGGCGCCCTGCCAGGCCAGGTCGGCATCGCCGCCTTCTCGCCCAAGCTCGACGAGCGCGGCAACAGCGTCCGCGGCGTGGTCATCTGCGAACAGCTGTCGCGCGACATGGGTCTGCACATGATGGATGTCAGCCAGATCGCCCGCGCCACGGTGCAGACCTCCGTGGCGACCATTGTTGCGGGCCAGTGCGAGCCGCACAACCCCAACTGCCAGCGCGATGTCGTCGTTTTCAAGCTGCGCGGCGCTGTCCGCTTCGCAGGCTCGGAGCGCCTCACGCGCGCTGTTGCGCGCGAGCTTGGCCCGCCGATTCCTGATGACCCCGGCTCTGGGGCGCACGCCGACGCTTGTGCTGTCGTGTTCTCCTTCCGTGATGTGTACTCCCTCAACGCGATCGCGCGGCGAATCATTCACGAGGACGTCGTCCGGCTGCTTTCTGAAGAGAAGATTGTGGTGGTTATCGACCCTTCGGCGGTTCTGGAATGGGATAGGGAAAAGGCAGACAGAACTCGTCACCCGAAAGTCGTGAGGAACGAGGTTGAGGCGCGAGACTACATTGGAGGGATCGGCTGCCAAGCCGTGTCCAAGGATGATGGCTGGTGATCCCTAGAAGCAGCAGCGTATTTCCGACGGTAGACCTAACTCAACTGACGGCTCGCATGCTGGCAAAAATCCATATGTGTATCTCTCTCACGTGTTGATTCCGTGTTGTCGCACCACGTCGCGCGGATGGAAGTATGGCAAGGGTCATTGACCTGAGAAAGATTTGTGTCGATGTGAAGGAGAAAGGCGCAGAGCAGAGAGCTGTGATGCCTTCTGCGAGAGCAGAAGAGCTACGCTCCCCGTCCCTGGCACCAGACGCGGCGCCAAGTATGACATTATTGTTGGATGACGTGCGCCGCCCGTTTCGTTCAAGGGGATGGCCTGATTGCTTAGAGCCTAGGAGTAATCCCCCGTGCTTTGATGGGTAGCTTTGATCAGGAGACGCCGCCGGTGATTACTTACCGCAAGCCTGGCGCGGTCGCTATTGAGGTGAATGCCAGAGTTATTTCCTGGCTTACACCAGTCCTGACCTTTCTCAAGGACCTGAGTTGATTTTGAGCAATTTGAGGAGCTGTCACCGTGCCTGGCTCCCTCCCGTGTGCCATGGCTGATTTTCAAGCTAAGAACGCCTGGATATGAATTTTGCTGCCTGAAGTATCTCCGGATTCCCTGAGCTATAATCTCCCTTGTCCCTGACACGCAGTTGGGCGTCGCGCGACCTCAAACCCTGACCCACTACCTAAAAGCGCTATCACTGAAACCTTGCATTCTGGAATACCGCGTTGACGGCTCCCAAGGCTTCGCCGTGACTAGCAAGATGACTGGATAGCTTCGTTATCGTTTCTTTGACCCCGGTCTGCTCCGCCTCGAGTATACCAACCTTGATCTGTAGTGCATCGAGAACTTCCGTTATCGTCTGATTCTGCGCCTTGATGCCCATTATATCTCTCGAAATTCCATCCTGGACTTTCTTAAGAGTATTGTGGGTGGTGATAGTGTTGGCGACCTTTGTCGCGAGCTCTGTGAGCTTTCTCCCGTGCTCAGAGAGCTTCGCATCTAAGGTGGTAGTCATCTCGACGTAGCGCTTCTCAAGTGCGAGAGTCATCTCGACGTGACGCTTCTCAAGTGCGAGGGTCATCTCGACGTGGCGCTTCTCAAGTGCGACAGTCATCTCGACGTAGCGCTTCTCAAGCGCGGCAATCTTGTGATCAATAGCGCTTGTCGACACAGTCGTTGCTAGCGAAGCGCCGAAGGAGTTGATCATGCGCTTGTTGGTATCCCCCTGGGCATTATGTGACGCCTCCATTTCATCGATGATCATCTGCAAGTCGTTCGCGCTATAAAGAAGGACTGGCGCGGGCTCCTGAACTGGCACAGGCTGGACTGGCGCAGGCTGAGAGACCGGCGTTGTCTCTTCTCGAGAGGTTCCAACGCCAATCTGTTCGCCAGGGTTGGTAACGAGAGGGCCTGCTGGAACTTGGTTGTATCTGACTTGCTTCATGGCGTCAACCGTGCCAGGACTGAGCCTCTCCATAACTGGCGCGATGTTTGAGCAGGACTTGGCGCTACTTCCCGCACCTGACTGGTTGGCGTCGTTAGGCTTCAGGCGTTTGTCGCTCTGGATCCGGCGGCCGTACGGTTGGGGCGTTGAGAGGTGATGCTGCACTTCTTGAAGAAGAAGAAGGGTGAAGGGAGAGGGGAGAGGGAGAAGATGAGAAGGGGAGAGAGAGAGGGGGAGATATGGAGAGATGGAGAAAAGAGTTTAAGATCTCTTCGTTTGGTGGCGGAAAGAACGATTTAATGAGTAGTGAAGTGGTGAAGAAGGGTGAGGAAGGAACGGAGGTCCGGAAGAACTGTGATTCACAGTTGGAAAGAATGTTATCGACGCGATTGCATGTTGCCTGTATTGCTGGAGTCTGAGGACTGCTCGTCAATCCTAGGTTCAGAACGGATGTTCACGAGACCAACTTCAGACAATCACGAATCAAGCAACGCGTCTGTATCAAGATCACCGAAATGAATCGCTTCACATATGCTCTCTACCTAGTGCAAAAGTATTGAAGGCTGTAATGACGGGTATTATCTAGTAGTTTTGTTCATAAAATCGTGAAGCCGCAGTCTGGCCCTGCAGCAGTCAGCGTCACCCTCCTACGTTGCATCCAGCGGAACAACAAGCCTATGGCTCGGTGCTCCTCCAGCTTCATCTCCGTTTCTCCTCTCTCTCACCATCCACTTTTCTGTCCCGGAATCGGTACTAGTACTTAGATTTCATGTACTGCGTATAGACTACCTCACTTCTCTCCGGCTTCGTCCGCAAGCGACCCAACCTTCAACCACTGCAGCGTGTTGGGGTCTTGGCTGGGCGGCACCTTCTTGCTATTGCCGCTCGGCGGTGTCTGCAAGAAAGGGTCTTCCTTCGGGGTGCCAGGGTGCACCTCAATGTTGTATGCCAGGCCCATCTGGTTATGCCGCGCCTGGTCGACAAGCTGAACAATGTCGATTTCGCCCGCGCCGCTGATGCCGCTGCGCGCGGCACGCGCGAGCGCCTCACGATGCGCAACAGGAATGCTTGACACGCGGCCCGCGAGGTGACCCCCACCCTCGGGAGGACCGGCGGTACCCCATTGGTAGTTCACGGGACGCAGCAGTGCCGCACCCGTCTGCAGAACCCATGCCTCGGCGGCGCCCATGTCGTGATCTTTCTTTGTAGGGCGCCACTTCTTGGGCAGTGGGCGCGTGACCACCTGGCGGACGGCGATAAAGGCGCGCTTGATGGCCTGGAAGAGCGAGTAGACGTAGTGATCGGGGACCTTGCGAATAAGGGCACCGATGGGAATGACGAGGAAACCAAACAACATTGACCAACCCCACTGTGCGCCGGTGAGAGGCTTGGTGTCGAAAGCCTCGCCGCCCTTCCAGATGATGACCATCTGGCCGGCGAAGGTGGCGCACTGGACGCCGAGGAACCACGGGTTGCGAAGTACGCCTTGATACCAGATGTTGAGCTTGTTGTCGACACGACGGCAGTTGTGCTGGTTGAAGAACTGCATCCAGACGTAGATGTTGAACGTGAGGGTTTGAACTTGAGCCTTATCAAACGTGGTCACTGCGCCAAAGAGTGAATTTCCAGCATAGTGAAGGGTGAACATGACGATGAACTGGTAGATAGCCAGACCGAGGATCATCTTCCACATGGTGATACTGACGATAGGGGCGGTTCGAGGTTCGGGCTTTCGCTTGAGGAAGTCGCGCGAAGGGTAATCAGTAGCGAGGCCGAGGGAAGCAAAGATATCCATGATGAGGTTGATCCAGAGAAGCTGCACAATCGTGAAGATGACATCGCCCGCGAGCTCGGAGACGACAGTCAATGTACCAGCAGTGATGTTGATTGTGAATTGAAACTTCAATTCGTCAGTTGAGTACAGCTTAGATGGAATGATGAACTTACCTGGAGGAATTTCTTTGTCGCATCATTAACAGTCCTACCCCAAACGAGAGCCTTCACGATTGAGGCAAAGTTGTCGTCGAGCAGGATAATAGACGCAGCCTCCTTAGCTACCTCGGTGCCTTGAATACCCATGGCGAAGCCCACATCGGCAGCCTTGAGAGCCAAGGCGTCATTGGTGCCATCGCCTGTAACAGCAACAGTCTCACCCATGCCCTTGAGATGCGTGACCAAGAGAAGCTTGTCCTCGGGGCTTGATCGTGCCAAAACTTGAAGTCGGGGGATGACCAAGTCGAGCTGGTTGGGGGTGAGCCTTCGAAAGGTTGGGCCATCGAGAGCCAGGCCACCAGGCGTGTAGATGCCGCAGTCTGTGGCAATGGCCTTGGCCGTCAAGAAGTTGTCACCAGTGACCATGCGAACAAAGACACCGGCATCCTGGCATTGCCTCACAGACTTGATGACCTCGGGCCGAAGGGGGTCACGGATGCCGAACACGCCGATGAAGGTCAGGTTGGAGAAATGTTGGTCAAATTTGATCGAGTCGTTGTCTTCGGGGTCTTCGAAAGCTTCGTCAATGTCGAAATCGCGATAGGCAATAACAACAGGTCGTAGCATCCTCTTAGCGTATTTCTCAATGGAGCCGTTGATCTCGTTGCGCATTTCCTTGCTGATAGGCTGTCTGGACAGACCAGACTTGGGGTCAGCCAGCATGTCAGTGCACTGATCGAAAATGACCTCGGCGGCACCCTTGGCTAGCATGCGATAATGCCTGCCCTCTACTTTCCGCATGACAGCCATCCACTTGCGGGAAGCGTCGAAAGGAGACAGATTGGCAATGTTGCCGTTGGCTCGCTCCTCGTCAAGGTGACCCATGGCGAGGAATTCGCGGCCGAATTTGAGTAGAGCGGTCTCGGTGCTGGTGCCGATGAAGTTCGCCTGGCCGTCTGCACCGCTCTCGAACGCCGTCGAGTTTAGGGCGAAGCTGTTCTTGACAAGAGCCTTGACGTCTTCTGAGAGAGTCGACACAAAGTCGGGAATAGAGGGCGGGTGTCCGGAAGCAATCGCGTCCATCGTCTTCTCTGACTTTTCCGATGCTTCGGTCTCGCTGACAGCAGAGCTCGTAGGGCCAATCTCGCCGAATTCGTCGGCTCCAATCTTGCCAATGACGACCGTCATGACGTTCTGCGTAAGGGTGCCGGTCTTGTCGGAGCAAATACAGGTAGCATTGCCCATGATCTCGCAGGATCGAATCAACCGCACGAGGTTGTTGTCGCGCAACATTCGCTTCGTGGCGAAGGCCAAGGCCAATGTGACGGCGAGCGAAAGGCCTTCGGGGACGGTGATGATGACGACAGTGACGGCGAGAATCAGTACTTTGAAGAAATTCTCGGCTTTCTCTGATGCTGTTCCGGCCATATCTGGAAGGTCAACGCAGAAGCGAATGAACATGATGAGGAAAAAGCAGATACCAGCGATTGCGCCAAAGGTAATGAGCTGTTTCGCAAGCTTGCCGAGCTTCTGCTGCAATGGAGTTTCCTCGACGTCTTCGCGCAGAGACATGAGAGTGCGGCCGTAAGAGGAATTCATACCGACGGAGACGACGAGGTAGGTGCCAATGCCACCGCACACGGTCGTGCCACTGACGATGAAGGGATCGGGGAGGTGAGCCCTGCGCGCGATGAGGGCTTCGTCGTCGCTGACGGAAGTCTTGTGAACGAGCTCAGATTCGCCTGAAATGGAGGACTCGTCGACCTGGACACCAGCACCAGACACGAGGACGCCGTCGACAGCCACGACATCACCCGTCTCGACATGCATGATGTCGCCGACAAGCACCTCGTAAACGGAGACATTCTGGGTCTTGCCAGACCGAATCACCTTGACTTCGCGCTGTTCCTTTCGCTCATTCAATTTGGCAAATTTTTGATTCTTCTGCCAGTCCGTCGCAGCGCTCGCAAACACAATGACGAAGATGGCCACGACGACTGTCACGCCGTCAACCCATTGGATCTTGTTGGCCGTATCATCAGCATCCACCGACTCGTATATACCCAGCGCCAACGAGATGACAGCCGATATCGTGAGAAGAAAGATTAGCTTGTCGTTGAAGGCAATCCACGCCAGCCTCAGGAAAGACTTTTGCTTGCGCTTCGGCAGCTTGTTCAAGCCGAACACCCTCTTACGGTCTTGGAAGCCGTGGTCGCGGTGGCCGCCCAAGCCAAGGTCGACATCGAGGTGGAATACATTGTCGTCTTTCTTAGCTGCCAGGACTGGTGTCAGCTCGGGACGTCGCCGCGCTTTACCTGCAGACACAGCCTCATTAAAGGCGATGGTCCCATCCAGCTCGGCTTCGTCAACGCTGAGGCCCGCAGCCGTGTCGGTACGAAGACCGGTGGCCAGGCCCTGAAGCCCGCCGAAAGCGCGAAGCGCAGACAACGAACGCGCAGTGATGAGCTGGTGCAATTGAGTCGGGGTGAAGGCAAACTTGTTGTTCTTAGGTCGATCGGCTTCGGGCTCCTTATCGAGATCCTTGACATCGAAGTCCTTCTCAAGGGCCTTTTCTTCGGGAGGGGGAGTGGTTGTGGTCGGCTCGGCTACGCGCGGAGCGCCAGAGTCGTACTGGCGCGGCGCCGCCGCCGTAATGTCGTCGCTCATAATGGCCGTTGCCCTGGCCTGGCAAGAGGCGATACTGCGGCTCGAGGCAGACGGTGGGAGAGATGGGGGGCAGGCTGGACTGTGATTAATTGGGCCGGTGGGCAGTGGCAGACTGGAATACCAAGATGGTTGGAGTCGACGAGGGGAGAAAGGACAAGAAAAACAGTTGAGATCGGACCAACGAGATTGAATACCAAGAGTCCAAGAGTCCAAGAGTCCAAGACCTACGGGGGTAGGGGCCGGAGGGGGAAGGTAGAAGTAATAACAATGTTCCGCACCGGACTGTGAACCAAGATGCTGACGCCCAGCTTTTTGCGCCAGCCTCATCCAGTCCCAGACGAGGAAGACAATGTAAGACGCCCGGGATGGAGGGCCACCGAGTCATCGCTGCTGGGATGGGGGGGCCAAACGGGGCCAGCCCAGAGACGTTGGATGCCAAGGCTGCAGAGCCTCGTAGCCGAGTGAGCAAAGTGCACTGGGGTTGGCCACGTCACGGGGCATCTTGGCACTTGGACGGCGGCCCTGCACGAGCCTGACAAGGCGGGCTTCGTTTCCTGTGCCGCAGAGGTTGTGGTTTGTCGGCCATAGGGGCCATGCGTCTTGGCTCTTGGGATGAGGGGGCGAATGGGCAATGAGCTAGCCTAGGATGGCCTGGCTTTGCCGTTTGGACAGAACAGTGGACTGGTGGCTGCGTCGAACGTATGATGCGATGTGGGCGATCTGAATCCTCCGTTCCGGGTGGTCGTCGGCAGGTCGTCGGGACATCCACCTCACGGCACACCACGGCCGTTGTGGTCCCCAGTCGTTGCGACGGAGTGGCAATCGGGGGGCACGTGTCCATCGGCGAGTCCGGTCCTGTCCGAGCCCGGTGAGGCTTAGACGCCAGGCTCCTCTTTCTTCCTTCCGCTCTCGTCGTCCATACCGGCGTCTAGTCGGCCTCGGACGGGGGATCAAGAGGGCTGTGTAGCCGGGGCCTCAGACTTGGGGGGGAATGCTTGGGCTTGCTTGCTCGCATGTCGGCGCGGGGTGTCCCTGTGTGGGTGCTGTGTGGATACTGGCGTGCTTCGAGTTTGACCTGTCGCGGCCGAATCAAATGCTCAGACGAGAAGGGGCCTCGAAAGCTTGACCTCGAGTCAGGGCTTGGCCATGGGTAGAGTCAAGACCTTGGCTTTGCCTTAGCCTCTGCATGCGTGCTCCGGAGGCGATGGACACAGGTCATCTGACCTGTGACGTCTCCATAGCGCCCATTGTTCTGTACGACTTGATCCATTGAGGGGTTCGATGGCTTGCATGACCTTCCAACACGGAGAGCGGAGAGCGGGGATGTTGATAGTCGAGATGGACATTGCCCATGCATGTTGTTTGATTCATTGTTCCATGGAGCAACAAGGCAGAAGCGCATCTGCATGCTTGGCAGTTCGGTCACGTGTTGGTCTAAAAATTGGTAGTGGGGATTATGTGGGGATGGTAGATAAACGAGCTGATAAGATACCGACGCTGTCCGAAATGGAAGTGACCAAGCCCTCGTCCTCATTACAGCACTCTGCAGCCCTGTACTGCCCTGTCCAGCCCTGTGATGCCCTGTGACGCCCAATGCAGCCCTGTTGGTTGCACTGCCCCACGATCCTTCGTGCCACGGGCAGATTGCAGTGCACTCCATTCAATCTTGTCACCGCATCACCGAGACCCCGGCAATTCATATGCTCCAGCATGCCTACTTTGCCCATGGAGCTCGGACACATACGATACTCTCGGATCCGCTGGCAGCTCCTGCATCCATGCCGTTCGAGGTTGCTCTGCCCATCCCTCGATTGACGGCGACTGATGCGACGGCCCAGAAGGAGACGTTGGGACGCTTGTCCGATAGTACGGTCGGATGCTCGTTGCAGAATATGGACCCGAAGTCGCGAAGGATTGCCCGCTGGGTGATATCTGAGGAGATGCGAATGCCACAGGATGCGATGACATGCTGGGCGAACGGGGATCTGGTCTGCCTTTTTTTCGTCGGCGCACACAGCATGCCACGATGACGACGACGCCGATGACTCCAAGGACGCCCCCCACTGCTGCACCGATGATGGTTCCCGTGTTAGGCCCGTTTGCCGATGAATTTGATGCTGGCTCGGGGCCGTCTTCGAAGCCTGAGCCGTGCTCGATCATGGTTGTTCCAATACGTTTTCAGTACAATTGCCATTCAAATCAACATAATCGCATACGCCAGCGACATTTAATGTAGCAACCTAGCGACTGACGTGTTTCTGGCTCCTTTTTCGGGCTTCCTTAGTTCAGTGGTGCGGAAAGGGGAAGGTTTCTCGAAGACGATCCTACGTAAACAGTCTTCTCAAACTCCGTGATGACCCAGTTCTGTGTCACCACATCCCAGTTGCTAAGGTCGCGCCGGGTCAAGTCGGCCTTGAACGTCACGCTGTTGCCTGGGTCGATTCGGAGACGGTTGAAGCCGCGCAAAACCCTGACGGGCTCGTTCGGGCCGCCAAGCGAGACGTAGAGCTGGGGGACTTCGTTGCCAACGAATTGCCCTGTGTTTGTAATGGTTGCTGTCACAGTATACAATACATCGTACAACTGCGGGTTACCACCGGGCTCGCCGGACGAAGGCAGAACAGGCTGTGCCGACGAGTCGAGAGCGTGCGGTGGTAGAAACTCCTCCGCCGACTGGCCATAGCTGGCATCAGCAGAAGCCTCCCGCGGGCCGGAAACGTTGAGGTAGGGGTAGATAAAGAGTGGGACATGCTCGAACTCGTCTGATGGGAACAGGTAGTCGGCAGGGTCTCTGCTAAAGTTGCCAGCCAGGTTGGGGGCAGGACCAGTAGTACCAGTACGAGGAGAATAAGGGCGGTTACGGATTCGCCTGTTGACTCTGATGTTGGAATAGTTGAAGGTCGTGTAGGAGAGACCAAACCCGAATTCGTAAACCGGGGCACCCTCGTCACCTGCATTGGGTGCATTTCGATCAAAGTAACGGTAGTCGATAAATGACCCCTCGGAGAAGTCGAGCTGTGGTGCATCGTTGCCATTGTTTTGCTCGTAGAGCACATCTGCGCCATAACTCTCGCGGGACGGGCCCCACGTAAAAGGACTTTTTCCGGAGGGGTTTACCTTGCCGTACAAGATGTCGACGATCGCGTTGCCAGCTTCCTGGCCTGGAAGACCCGCCCACACGATCGCTGTGACATTGGGGCTGTCGTGCCATGTGTTCACAATGACAGGTCCTGGCGAGTGGATAACGACGATGGTGTTGTTGCAGATGGAAGAGATGTTGCGGATCAGGTCATCGCCGCCGTTCAGAAGGTGCAGGTCGTTGCGGTCTCCATTGATGCCGTCGGCACTCAGATATCCCTCTCCCGAGGCAGCATAGACGAAGACGAGAGCAGTCACCTCGTCTTGAGAGAACAGAGCGTTGGTGGCAGTCGTGGCATTGTTGGTCAAAATGCTCTCGTACCGGGTATGATCCTTGATAGCCTGCTGCTGGAGAGCCTGATCCGGAGTAACGAGGTAGGGGTAGTTGGCCGTCCCGGAACCCCAACCAGCCGCGAAGGTGCCGTCGACGCAAGCCCTGTCCGCGCATCCGTTGGGCCCCTTTGTGTTTGATCCTGCATCGTTTCCGATCACAGCAAGGAACCGGGGCTTGTTGAGAGGAAGCGAGCCATCGTTCTTGAGAAGCACGGTACCCTTTGCTGCGATCTCTCGAATCAGTTCAGCATGGCCTTTCTGCCTGACATCGACGTGCTGGTTGATGACCTGGTGATTGACGCCAGCAACAAACTGAACTGGGCCGTTGGTCTCGAGGGTCCACGACGAAAAGTTGATATCAGGCTGGTTGTCGACCGTCATACCAACCTTGAAAAAAGCAGCCATTATGCGCATGGCCATGTCATCCAGGCGGTATGCGGGTACAGTGCCGTTAATGACGGACAAGGTCAAGTTGGTGCCCCAGTAGCTGCTGCCGGTGTAGAAAACATCGTCGCCAGCCATGGTCATATCAAGACCAGCGACTGCACTGGCTGCACCGGTGTGCTGGGCCATCCAGTCACTCATGACGAAGCCCTGAAATCCAAGCTCACTCTTCAGTAGGCCGTTCATGAGCTTCGAGTTCTGGCAACCATACGAGTTGTTGACCTGCTGATAGGAACACATGACGGAGCCAACGCCCGCACGAACAGCATCTGCAAATGGCCATAGGTAGACCTCATGCATGGTCTTGTCGTCGATGTTGGAAGACAAGGATTCGGAGATGTTGTAGCCGTAGTTGTTCCATTCGCTGGCGATTCTGAAGTGCTCTGTGGGCGACTGTCAATCCCGGCCGTCCAGTTATTGGGCATGTGGCTACTGACCCTGCTCGTTTCCCACGAAGTGCTTTGCAGTTGCAACAACGTGAGCGTCTTGAATGCCCTTTACGCTTTCGGCCATGGCTACACCGGCGGCATAGGGATCGGCAGCAAAGCCCTCCCAGTTGCGACCTCCAGCGGGGTTGCGACCGAGCGGTCCCGAGACCGGCGCAAGAACAACGTCCACGCCCTTAGCCTTGAACTCTTTGCCAATGGCGTTGGCCCTGCGGTATATGAGAGCCCTGTCCCAGGTTGCCGCCACAGTTTGGCCGGAAGGAAAGACGGAGTTGTAGTCAGTGAGCCGGACACCTACTGGGCCATCCTGCATGCACAAGCCACGGAGACCGAGACGAGGCACGCTGCCGACGTTACCAACACATCGCTCACCCTGCCATCTTGAAAGCGACATGAATTAGTTGGTTCATTTTGGAGAGCGGCAAGGGCTCACAAGTTTTACGTACCCAACACCTGTCGTTATGTTGACCTTTTCCATGAGGGTCATCTGAGAGACAAAGTCCCTTGCCTGAGCGTAGGCGTCCTCCCAGCCGTTGGCATCAGGGGACATCCATGGCGAAGGATAAAACGGTTCAGAAGAAGCGAGGCGACCCTCGGGTTCTTGTCTCTGGAATATTTCAGTCATCAGTCTACTATCCACTTCTGTGGCCTCTCAGGGCATTGCCATCGTGATACCAAGAGCACGTACCTGTTGCAGGCTTCCAGCAACAGCGCAGGCCGCCTGGAGGATAATATGGGCTTTCATCCCGCTGCAGTAACAAAAAAGCAAAGCGTGGAATGATTTCAAGAGCAAGGTGCGTCTGTGGATCAAGATGATTCAACGTAGTGACCAGAAGCTGGTTGAGGTGGAGGGCAGTTCTTGCTGATGGATGTCAAGCTGCCCACGGCGATCTTATATCCTTCGACATGATCACCCTTCAGGCGTACCCCGGAGATAAGCAGAAGAATTTATCAGCGAATTTGGTCTCCTTGAACACTGGTGTTGGTCTCTTCGGTCCTTTTGTGGCGAACAAAACGCCAGGTAAATGGAAGCGCATCTCAATCCAACGGAGTGGCGGCAGCCGGCTAGGGCTCAGTCGAATGATGGGCCAGCGCCGCAAGGCTAAACTGTGCGTGAAGCTCTTGTCGATTCCGTTGCGAGATGGCGTGGGTCCTGAATGGGCAGACTGACAAGGATTCAGACTTAGCACTTGATGGTCCCATGCTACGCACGACAAGCTAGGCGAGCCCGTCGTTCAGCTATTCACTTGCCGGGTAGGCCATCAGTCATGGAAGATACGGGGGTAGCCAAAAGGCGTGGTGGGTAGCACGAAGATCTCCCAGGCCTGTCCCTGTATTCGACTGACGCGCGCCTAAGCCACCGAGCAGATGTTAATGAGGATCCATGGTGTTGCTACCCCACGACTTGTCTCCTGCTGACCAGATATCTATGCATAGTCTCCACTTCTTCAAATTGTGGGGGACGCCTGGGGAAAAGGAGGGGATGGTCATCAGCTGGTCAATCATACATCGACAGATGACTGCTTTGGTTCCGGCTCTATCGCGGCGCGAATGCTCCCATGGTACCGGAGTTAAGGAGCGTTGAGGGCATGGGGTTGCGGGCACGACTCGCGGTTTCTCCGTTTCTCCTTGTTGTTGCTAGGGCCGGCAGTGCGGCGCCACGTCGTGCTTGCTTGTTTTCCACACTGGCGATATTGAACTGATAAATCAACAGTTCGAGCTAAGACCGTTGTTTATGGATGCTCGTGCGAAGACATCATGTGACCGTCATGCTGCCACGACTTGAGCCCCGAATTTGACTGGTAAAAGTGGCGCCTGGAAAGATGCCATGGCAGAGGTATTTTCGTCGGAGGTGAAGGGTGAAGTCCATGATGAGCATCTTCAGTCACACAGTGCACTACGGCAGCTTTTGAGCTGGGCCTTGCAGGAGGCACTCGAAGCCACAGTCACTTAGCGTCTGAAGCGTTGTAGTGTGGGTGCCTGGTGGACCTGAGACTGGAGTTTGTTGTAGGTAATTCCAACCCCAATGTGTTGACGCAGTTCGGAGTTAAGATGAAAGTACGCAGTGTTCTGAATCAACTTACCAATAGGCATTTGAGTTTTGAGTAGACCAAAGATTTCAAAGCAGAGAACTTTGGTTTGGAGACGACATTACGAGGGCCTTAAAATACTGTAATGTGAACAGCTAGAACTTCCTCAATCAAGGTAGGAAGGGAGGCATGTTCCGGGCCTTGAATTCTAGACTGGACCATGCACGTGACATTATATAACTGGGAGCCCTTCTTATCAGCAAGCGCCTGCGCGATAACCCAATGCCCATGCCGGTCACCCGCTCCACAGCCTTTCTACTTGCGGCTAGCGTCTTCGCTTCTGCCGAACTCGACGTCAACATTTTTGCGATTTCTTTCTCCTCGTAATTGAGCCCCGTCGCGAAACGCGTAACAATCTCCATCCACCCAAGGCACATACTCCACGAAGGCTGCCATCATGAGCAACTATCGACCTTCGTACTCAAACGGCCGCGGAAGCCGTCGTGGCGAGCGCGACAACCGCTCATACCACAACGCGCCACCCCCACCACCCTCACATGCCGCGCCGCCACCTCCTCCGGGTCCGCCTGGCAGAGATAATTGGCGACGCCAGCGTGATGACGATCGCGACTACCGAAGACCCCCTTCCCCTCGTCGCGATAACCGTGACAGCCGCGACAACTATCAATCTTCCTACAACGGCTCGCGTGATAATGGACGATCAGGAGGCTACGACCGGCGCGACAACCGACCCCCTCAAGGCGACTTCAACTTTCGCTTCGATAAGCCTGCGGGTGTCGGAGAGACTTTCACGGACTCTTACCGCCCAGGAGGAGGTCCAGCTCCGAGAAGGACCGCACAGCCGCGCGGTCGCGGTCGGGGAGGGTATCGCGGTCGCGCCCGGTTCAATCCTGCGGAGCGTGAGCTGCTGCGGAAAGACAATGGCGAGGTCCGGGAGAAGCTTGTTGGCGAAGACGATGGCGCGAAGTACCGTGACATCGACGAGTTGTCGGACGATGAAGAGGCTGATATGGACATCTCGGATCAGTCTGACGATGACGCCGATCAGCCCTCTACCAAGCGAGCCAGGCGCGACGTCGAGGATGCGGCAGCTGCCAACAGTGTCCCTAAGTGGTCAAATCCCGATGCCGAGACAGCCTTGCCCCCGGACGATGTGCACCGCAAGAAGAAGGATATGGTCGCGATGATCCGAAAAGCGCGCATGGAGGACCAGGCAGCCAACAAGTTGGCTGCGAGCACCGAAGCTGAAGACTACATCTCGTTCGACATGGATGATGATAACGATGGTGGTCTTGAGATAAATGGCAGCGCCGGCAATGATTCACAAGGTCCTCGCGGAAACCATGACTCTACCCGGTCAGGTGGTCCCGGTGACCAAAACGGGCGCCTGCCTGTTGACAATCAGCTGCCACCCAAACCTCCTCAACCCAACAACACAGCAAACAAACCCAACGGGCCTACCACTTCTTTCACCCCCAACAGCTCCGATCCCCTTGGCTCGCGCAAGCGCACGATCGATGACGAAATCAAACCTCCATCCTATGGTGCGCTCAAGAAAGTGAACAAGATGCCTGTCAGAGGCCATATCGTTCCCGAATGGGAACCTGTTCGCGAGGAGGACGATTGCCCGTGGATCATTGCGGACCACTCTCAAACCTCCGACATGAGTGTTTGGTAAGTTTCCTCTTTTTGCTGTGGCTGAACCAGCTTGCTAATATGCGTTAGGCTTCACAAGGAAATTGTCGACTTTTACGAGCACGTTCGTCCTCGTGCCTTCGAGCAGCGGATGCGGAGTGAGCTGATTGATCGCATTCGCGACTCTCTGCGTCGCAACCACAAGTACCGCGGATGTGAAGTCCACCCCTTCGGCTCGTACATGTCTGGCCTGTACCTTCCCACCGCCGACATGGATATCGTCATTTGCTCCAAGGAGTGGCTCGCCGGCCGCATGACAGCCTTCCCAGGTGGCAGCTCGCTGTACAAGTTCAGAGCCTTCCTTACCCAGAACAAGCTGGCCGATCCTTCTTCCGTGGAGGTCATTGCTAAGGCCAGAGTTCCGCTGGTGAAGTACATTGATTCAGTTACGGGCCTACGCGTCGACATCTCCTTCGACCGCATGGACGGTCCATCAGCCATTAAGACGTTTTTGCAGTGGAAGGAGCAATATCCTGCTCTGCCTGTCCTTGTCACGATCATCAAGCACTTCCTTGCCATGCGCGGCCTCAATGAGCCCGTCAATGGTGGCATCGGCAGCTTCTCCGTTAGCTGCATGGTGATGAGCATGCTTCAGCTGATGCCCAAGGTTCAAAGCAAGAATCTGGTTCCAGAGCACCACCTCGGCGAGATGTTGATGGAGTTCTTCGATCTTTACGGCAACAGGTTCGATTTCAAGACTACAGCGATTCGCATCAACCCGCCCGGTTACGTACGGAAGGCAGGTACAATGATCCCTCTTCCCGGTGCAACTGCTAACCTGTCACAGACGTCCAAGGATCACAATCTGACGTACAAGAACCGGGACCGTTTGTCAATTATTGACCCCAACAACTCATCCAACGACATTGCTGGTGGCTCTAGCAACGTTGGCGTCATCTTCTACGACTTCCATTCAGCCCACCGCATGATCAAGGAGCGCATGGCAGAGCTGTCCAAGGGTGGCGGCCATGGAACCAACACGGCCAGCATTCTCGAAACGATCCTCGCGGGCAATTACTCGTCTTTCCGACTACAACGCGCCCATCTCCAGCTTCTTCACGAGAAACATATTGGCCCCTGCGACGACTAGAAGACTGCCTAGAGCGCCAATATTTTTCTTGTTTATTCGCCATTCACGGTTAACGGTTCGGCAAGAGCGGTTCGGGCGTTTCAAGACATCGCTTACAAAGGTGTATCATGGTCAGGGAGGGGGGTTCAAGATCCAGCCAAAGCGGCGGACGGCGGCGAATGGCGTTGAGGGGGAGAGCCGATGCATGCTCTCGCGGATATACGATACCCGGTTTTCCTTTTGCTGTTTTCTCATCATATCCCAACCCCACCCCATTCCGTGGGCATTTCGGTCTGGCTCACTTGTACTTTATAGGGAACTGATATGCAGGCATCGCTGCTGTCGGGACCACATGGGCCCGCAGTTCCTGTCCTTGCTCTCTCGGTCGCGGGGTTGAGGACGGACTGCTGTGGGCCTACGAATTCAGATGCAGATTTCACTACGACGATGACACTTGTTTGCAGCTTCTACACTGACTCTTTTCTCCCAGGATCTGTCTCAGCCTAAGGGTTTGGGCAATAGTGGCAGCGTTTGGTCTTTCGGGACGTTGATGCTGCCACTTGGTTCGGCACGGCCGGTGCTCCTTGGAGCATCGGTCCTTTTCTCACTGCATGTTGTGCTTGATGCATGGCTGTGGAGAGGAAAGACGGGAGAGAAGCTTGTGTTTCCTCGCCGAGCGGCTAGCGGCACGAGAGACGTCGATGGAAGGGGTTTCGGGCGGAGAGGGGAAACCATCCTTGTGATGACGGCCCCAGACCCAGACGACGACGGGCAAACGGAAGTTTCAACTTTAAGCAACGGCCAAGCTTGGTCTGCTGATTAGCGACTGTTTTGGGACGATTGACATATCACCTTCCGCTCAATGTACTACTTTGCCTGGACCAGTCGCTTTTCGGCGTCTCTCGCTCTAATAAGCCGAGCATCGACTCACTAAGAGGCAGTATTACTTTCGAGGCAGTATCGATTCCTACATGATGGAAACCCCGACTCGGGGCCTCAGGTAATTGGAGCCTGCTAACGGATGAGGAGATAAAACGGGACGTGTAACGGACCCAGTATGCGCCAGCGTGCAGCGAAGGATTCGGCTCTTGGTGCAAGGAGTCAAGGATCTTCGCTTGACATCGGGCAGAGATCATCATCGAGTTTTGCTGCACGATGGTGAACGACGGCGATCAATATTCCATGCCCAACAGAACTGTCGACGAGCAACAATCGATAGGGAGAGAAAACCCTCCGAACGTCGGAAAAGAATGTCGCGTGGTCTACTGTGATCAGGGTGACACACGCCCAGCCGATTCGGAGACGGGGGATTGGTGGCCGAGCCGGGCGCAAGGCTTTCTCTTGGAAGCTTGGGAAGGATGAGCTGCAGGCTTTTCGCGGTGTTGGTTCGGCGGATCTGACATTGCCCAGAGGAGCACAATGACTTGGCCCTTGGGCCGGTGACGCATGTGTTCATGGCAGGCGTGAGAATGCGGGGGTTGTCCCATTTACTGGACCGGATCGATGATCGCTGCGTCGCAGGATTCTGCCGGCCACGAAGCAGTGTCTTGGGTGAACGCGTACAGCTTCCCCTCCCCTGTTGTCGTCCCAGAAGTCACAGCGTGGCGATCACATGGTGTCTTGAGTTGGCCCGACTTCTCGAATGGCTATAGAAGGCCCGACAACGATTTGGGGCCTCGATACCGGATATTTTGTCATCTGCTCTCTGGCCTCATTCTAGCTTGCATCGGGCGACTGCCCGGAAACACTGGTCCGGTCGTTGCTGCAGAGTGTTGGCGATGGGTGCTTCTGTGCCATGGACAAAGAACTGAAGCGCACAACCGCCAGGAGTCTGCGATTGCTCAAGCACTACCGGCCAGCGTCAAGCTGTCCTTCCTGACACCTTTTGAACGTAGCAGCGCATATGCAGTAAACAAAACCAGACGAAATATCATCACAAGAGGCTGTATCAGACTCTGATCACGATCAAGAATCCGCTGTCTCCAGTAGCAAGTTGGGTATCGAAGAATAGGTCCCATAGCAGTCTCCATCCCCTGAAGCTGATACCCATCTGATCAAATGCCAAGGATCATATTTCCGCTCCATACACATCACCAGGTTGTCGGCCGATCATGTCCTATTGTTGGTCAACCAGGCTGCAGCTCATCCCAGATTTGTGGCCAAGCTGTGTTGCGCTACCTTGTTCTACGAGGATGGAATCCTTAATGCCGAGAACTCGCCAGAGTGCTATCCTCTCCGAGCCTTGCACCGCGCTCCGGGTTCTTTCTTGGCACAGCGGCCCGGCGAAACGGTATGTACGTGACCAGTGACCTGACGAGATTACAAATGGGCGAGTACTCCCCTTCTCTTTGCTCTGCTCTGGTTTACCTCAAAGCTCGGCTTGTACGACAGCACATGTGACTTTGTCGGTGCTCCCAGATTGTCAGGATTCTGTTCCATCTTATTGCCTAATCGCAATAAGCCGTTCACCACCGTCTTACACGCTTGGATCAGTTGACCCCGATTTGCAAGATGTGGCAGGCCAGCAATGTCTATGCCATTTGTGGCTTTGCTGCCATCGGTAAGTCCCATCTGAAACATCCTCTTGACAATAAACTGACTTCCTCGAGGCGGCGGCCTCTTCGGCTTTGATATTTCATCCATGTCTGGCGTTCTGGGTACCGAGGCCTACCGCCGTTATTTCGACCATCCTACCGAGTACCGTCAAGGAGGCATCACCGCCGCCATGCCTGTCGGCTCTCTCTTCGGTGCCCTCTCCTCCTCTTTCATCGCCGACCGCTTCTCCCGCAAGGTATCCCTTCAAATCGCCTGTATATTCTGGATTATCGGTGCCACCTTCCAGTGCGCTGCAAACGGCGTCGCTATGCTCTGTGTCGGCCGTATCATCGCTGGTTACTGTGTCGGTATCTGCTCGGCCATCGTTCCCGTCTATCAATCCGAGATTGCTCCAAAGGAGATCCGTGGCCGCGTTGTCTCTTTGCAGCAATGGGCCATCACCTGGGGCATCCTCATCCAATACTTCATCCAGTATGGCGCGGCTGAAGGCACCGGCGGCGGGCCTACCGACCCCAACCAGCCCACCGCCGCCTTTCGCATTCCTTGGGGTGTTCAAATGGTCCCCGGCATTGTTTTAGGTCTTGGTCTGTTCTTCTGCCCCTACAGCCCCCGTTGGTTGGCTTCCAAAGACCGTTGGGAGGAGGCCATGCAGGTGCTCGTCCATGTTCATGGCAAGGGTAATCCAGATGATCCCAAGGTGCTTGCGCAGTACCAAGAGATCGAAGAGGCACTTCGCTTTGAGCGCGAGCAGGCTGTCACAAGCTTCAAGGCCCTCGTTGCGCCGCGGATGTTCAAACGTGTGCTTTTAGGCATGTGTCTCCAGGCTTGGTCTCAGCTCTGCGGCATGAACATTATGATGTGTAAGTTCTCCATATCGATCTCCTGAATCTTGCACTGCTAATGTACTCAGACTATATTGTCTATATCATGCAGGGTGCCGGCCTCGGCAACCCCCTTCTAACCGCATCCGTGCAGTACATCATCAACGTCGCACTCACCCTCCCGGCCATCATCTTCCTCGACAAGTGGGGCCGTCGCAAGCCCCTCATCATCGGTTCATTCTTCATGATGACCTGGCTCTTCATCTCCGGCGGCTTGCAGCAGGCCTATGGCGAGCCTAACACGGACGATACAAAGACTTCAGAGAACGCCGACGTCACCTGGATCGTCTACGAGCAGCGCCCCGTCTCGATCGCCATTGTCTCGTGCTCGTACCTCTTCGTCGCCACGTTCGCGACCACCTGGGGTCCAGTCAGTTGGACCTACCCTGCCGAGATCTTCCCAAGCAAGGTGCGCGCTAAGGCCGTCTCGCTCGCCACTGCGACGAACTGGTTCTTCAACACTGTACTGGCATTTGCCGTACCACCGCTGCTGTGGAACATCAACTACAACATGTACTACATCTTTGCGACGTTCAATGGGCTGGCTTGTATCCACATGTTCCTGCTCGCACCGGAGACCAAGGTATGTCTAGTGTCTGGCGGTGATGAGTGGCTTGCGCTGACAAAGAATAGGGGTTCACGCTGGAGGAGATGGATGATGTTTTCAACTCTGGCATCCCAGCGTGGCGTACACATGTCAAGACATCCAGGCTTGACGAGTTGGCGGTTGAGATTGAGGCTGCAAAGAGCAAGGTTGGCGGGCACGGCAGGGACCATGGGGACTATGTGGCGGAAGAGAAGGCCGCGGAGGCGACCACCGGGACACACGTTGACAACTCGCGAGCTGTCTGAACCAAGAGAGCCATAAAAGCCGAGATTGCCAGCGATTTCGCGATTGCAGAATGACTGCTAAGTTCCTAGAGGATCCAGACCGATGCTCATCCCACCAAGCCACTTCCAAGTGGTGTCTGGTTTGTTGCGAAGTTTTGTGGATCAACTCAATGATCGAACACGTCGTCTTTTGCAAAATCTAGCCGAGTTTGTGCTTGGGGGGAAAGCTTTCTTGTTGGTCTATTACTGTGTAGACCTCACCTCGTAGCATGCATTGTAGTGGCCAAAGTCAGTTCTTCCATCGAGTCCCACCAAGGAAGCTCCAAGCCTGATGCCAACTTAATCCCCTCAGAAGAACAACGTGCTCTTTCCCTTCCGTGTTCCATGACGCTTCTCCCAACCCGGCTCGTAAGCACGAAGTCTTCTGGCCAGGTTGTCACGATCCGCAGTGACCCTGTCCAGCTCATCCTCGAGCTTTTTGATACTGACTATATCATATCTAACCTGCAGAGCCTTGATGTGCTTCTTCTGCTCCTGTACCTCGCGCATACCGAACATCAGGCTGTCGATGCGCTTTTGCTCCCGTAGAATAATCTTCTCGAGCTCTTTGTTCGACGGGCCTGGGCTGTGAGGCGAGTACACGAGCTCGTTGTTTGCTGTGCCGTATCAGTTTGTGTGGAAGGGAGAAAGACGATCTTGTACTTACTGTGCCTGTTGTTGATCTCAAACATCTCCATGATGCACTGCTTGAGGCTGTAGTGAACCTTGTGGTCGAATCGGGACATCTTCTTGAGCGACTCATTATCCACCGGCTTCTGATAGGCGGTGGCATACTGCATCAGTAGAACAAAGTCTTCCTGGCCCAGCTCCCCGATTCTCTTGAATCCGGGACTAGTATTCTTGATAGCCTTGAGAGGAGTGCCCTTGAATCTCTTCATGATGCGGATGGCAATGCTCTCCATGGACAGCGGCAGCTCGAAATCCTCCGCGTCAAGGCAGCACCTCTTGCCAAAGTCGAAAACGGCATGAAGAACCAGGGCCCACTTTGAGGCAGCAGAGATGGTGCCAAAGTTCTCGAGGTTGAACTTCTCCGTATGGAAGGGATTCTTCGTGAGATTCTGCATGTGGCTGGCGAGGTCGCCAAGGGCCTGGCTCATGGTGAACGTGTTGCCCCGGAAGATGAAACCAGGCTGAGCCATCGTGGTGGCGTGGGCCTTGAAGGTACTGAAGCTGGAGGTGCTACTTTCGCAGACGACCTTGGTGCCCTTGTACGTAAACTCCATCATGGTGTTCTTGGGCTGGGTGTGCGAAGGCATCGTGATGATGTTGAGAGGGTGTAGGTATTGATGGTAATGGGTAAGGGTTTGGTTGAGTTATGGCTCAGAAGTAATCATGGACTAAAGAGGCAATGTGGGAAGCCTCCTGATGTTGGGGCCAGTCAATGATGGGTGAGGATGGGAAGAAGAAGAGGCAAGCCGATGGATTTATATGTCCTGTCAGGGTCCAAGCTTCTTTGGAATCAACCGGACGACCCATGCAGCTATTGAGAAGGCGGGTTGCTATGGGCTTGAATTGCTTCAATAAGTGCGTAGGAGGTTGTCCGGTTGCCAGTCACTGGTTACCGGTTGGTGTAAAGGCGGGTCTGGCCGGCAATAGATTTGTGAAGCAACAATGTACGGAGGGGCAGGCACCACTTTGACCAAGCCGGTCCTATAGTATTCAACCACAAGATAGCTTTTCTTACCCCGTTCTCTAGGGTCCTTCATGTCACTATAACAGTTCAGCCAATTCTGTCACCAGCAATGCTATTCGGCATCTACCCCTCCACTGATGCAACACCCTCTCTCGGTGATTTCAGATACTCTCCAGGCATATACGCGCGCAGCCAGACCGTAGAATCATTCTGTATGACTGGCGATGGTTGCATCCAACTCTCCCAGGTCCTCCTCATGACACAATGCTGAGCGCGGATGTGGAACACAGGCTTGGAGTTCTTGTTGTCAAAGACTGCATCGTTATAGAAAGAGCTGGCCTTACCGAGCAACGTGTGGTACCCAAGTGTAAGGGCTAGAATATTGAGGTATGGCGCTCGGATTTCTAGTGAAAGCTGACTGAGGCCGAGGATCATTGCGAGTACACGCGGAGGAAATCTCGAAATACTGTAGGATGCTATTGATGGGTACAGCTAGGTCAACAACCTCTGTACTGGCGAATCTTTTCTTCTCATGGCCCGCATCTTCTACAGCAATTGTCATGTTTGCCAACAAGGGGTCTACGCAGACGGAGGACCGAGAGCTTAAGACAAAGCTGGAGGAGTCTATTGATCAGAGGGAGAACATGCACAGCAAGGTTCAAATGCTGCTCGATGGGGAGCCTGCTTGGTGCGCGCAAGGATGTAGCTAACGTTGATGCTTGGATCGATGTTGACGGATCTCGCTGTGGTTAAGACATCTCGGACCATCTGAGCTTGAAAAAAGGTCCAGGTAGTGGCATCAGCCTAGAGATCTTAATTCACTTCACATTGGCTTCATCTTGGTTGAATTCATCTTTCTATACCTAGGGAACCACTATTAACTAAGCACGATCCGTTGCTTAGCGATGAACCAAGTCAAGTCTCCTGTCTACCATTGCATGCTTTCTACTCAGAATCGAGACCCAGTAGCTTGTAGATAACGTCCCACTTCCCAGTTTGGAATGCATCTCCAAACAATGGGATATCGACTTCACAAATGGTACCTTCCTTGGGCAATGTGCCGTTGGTAAAGTACTCGCGGAGAGCCAGTACCGTGCAAGCCGAAGGCTGGGCGAGGGAAGTATGCTGCATCGCGGTTAGTTAAGCCCCTTGCGCATCGTCCAGAAGTAACATACCCCGTATCCATCATGCTGGAGCACTACACTCCCCTCCAGCGACTCGCTCGTGTTCCTCGCTGAAAGCAATGGCGTCAGGTTATCGTACGTGTTGCCCACCAGCAGGGCTGGATGCCTCGTCTTGGCGTAAAAGTCTCCCTCGTACCGCTCCGCGGCGTCGATGGGCCACTGCGCGCACTGCATCACCGCGTATGAGGTAAGGTCACCCAAAATCCTGCTCTTAGCATGCAGCTCCTCGATAGTCGGGAGGATGCCGTCAATAGTCGAGACGCGCTTCCTCTTGTCTGCGCAGCGGATGCCGACGCTAGCTTCCTGCAAGGCGTTACCTTTGCTCAGGGGGTTCTCCTGTGGTTCTGTTCCGTTTGTAGGCGTGTCACCCCCGGCCTCTGGATTCAAGATACCCTCTAGGCTGGTCAGATTCCCAGTCACTATTGCGTTGACGGCGCCGGTGAAGATTGGCCAGGTGCCTGGGTCATAGAGCCAGTTGGAGATGAGGCCCTGGACGAGCTTGTAGTCAACGATGACGCCAAGGACCGGAATGGGCCGGTACTTGAGTGTCTCTAGAAGGCCATAGGTTATCTCCTCGAGGTCAGAAGCCGAGGCGTTGGGGAACGTGACTGCGAGGGGGCATTTGTCGGGGTTGTCGACGCAGCCGATGAAGACGCCGGAGAAACTGAGGTCTGTGTCGGTGTACATCTCGATGTCGCTGTCATCGTCAGTAGCTGTCAAGTCTGCCACGGGGATGCTATGAAGAGGGCAAGACCTACGAGCCGTGAAAGTAGTCGATGGCATTTTGAACGCCGTCCAGGACAAGCCTGTCAATGCGGTCAGGAAACATGGCGGCGACAGTTGCACCCAGAGTTGAGCCATATGACAGGCCTGTAGCAGGTAATGTCAGCCATGAATAATGCATTCTAGCATGTGCGACTCCAGCTTACCGTAATAGCGCAGCAGCCCGTCGTCTTCGACAGCATCCACGATTTCCATAAGGTCCCGAGCCGCGAAGGCTGTGCTGATCAGACTGCCTTGCCTCATCGCGCGCTTGTTGGCGCTGCATTGTGCGGCAAGAATGCCCGACACTGCCCAGTTCCATCCGATGGCAGCGTTAGAAGCGTTGCCGGGGAGGCCTCGATAAGTGGTGTAGACTGCGTCTCTTTCCTCCGGGGTATCATAGCAAGAGAAAGGCAGGGTTGTCAGGACCCCTCTATCACCTTGTTAGCGATGAAGTCCATCGTTGAGAGAGCCGTTACGCACCGAGGGTCAAAGGAGATGAGGTCATATTCGCCGCCGGTCAGCCTTTGACACATTGTCAGCTTTTATTTCGCAGAGTCAGCCTGACACGAGAGACCAGAAACATACGTCTGGAATATGAGTGCTCTAGAAGCCAGAGCATTCCGGCCCTCCTCGCCGGGGCCGCCAAAATTGAACAGCACGCTGCCCTTTTTCGACTTGGAGGCAGTGGGAACCCGAATCAACTGCAGGATGAGGGTTTCCGCATCGTCGGCATCGTCAGACGAGGTGTAGTCGAGGGGCACGGTCAGGTTGCCGCATTCGACAGGCAACCCAGCTTCTCCCTTCAAGTCGCAGGGTGCCCACTCGACGCTCTTTTTGCAAGATGAAGAAGCGTCGACACGAGGAACCGTGCCGAGGAGTTGCAAGGCGATGCACGCCAGGCCGAAGGTATGTGAGAGACGCGACATTGCAATCATGAACTAACGGTTTGATGCGCAAAAGATGCCAGAGATTCAACAACAGCGACATGGGTCGCTTTTTATCATGACAACCTCAAGTATTGTTAGATTCATTTCGAATGAGATTGTCACTGGCAACTAAGACAACGCCTCGCTATTGCATGCCGTGCCGTGCAATAGTGCCCCGGACTGCGGCGTGACATCACCGTACACGCCCCGATCGAGCCCGGTTCTGCGAATACGCGTAAAATCCAAGGCGCCGGCTCCGGAGCAGTGCCCTGGATTGGAGAAGATCCGCCGCAAGGCAGACCGTCTCGAGGTGGCAACGCTCCACGGGAGCCGGCGCAGCGACAAGGCGATGGATGAACTAAGCTTCTAGTGTAGCGGATGACAGCGCTGCGGCTGCTGCTCTGTGGCGCTGCAAGTTTTAGTGTCAAGTTCACATATTGCTGTGAAGCTGACAACTCGAGGCACATTCCGGGTACAACCCCAGCGCCTGGCCGATCCGCCCACATTGCTGGAATGAGGCTCCGAGATGCATCTGCTCCACAGGGCCGGCTGGCCGGTGCATGGGGCGAGGGTGCATGAGGATGACAGAATTCGGACAATACGTGGCCAGCACTCACTGGCGTGCTACTTGGGCACAGGGAGGCGCACGCAGAGGCATCAGGCATGAAATAACTTGTTTTCTATCGGTCATAGTTGGGCACGTATCATGGCCCTGAGAGGCAAGCCGCAATCCATTTAGGCCTTGGCATCTCGAAACAGACACCCGTAAACCCCAAATCAGACAGTCAGTCCCAACCCGGGTAGTGACGAAGCCCCATAGCAATTTCTTGATCCTGCGAATCCTCCAACCTCCAGAATTCCCCCCAGAGAGTAAAGGCTCTGCTTTGCAAGCCTCACTTCTTGTGGGTCACATATCCCAGTAGCTACAGTGGGAAGCAGCGCGGGCCATCGTAGGCAGCCCAGTTGGTCCGGAAGAGACCGTGCATGTCCGAGTCCTTCAGAAGCTTGCAGTCTGCTTTGTGGCCCTTGTCGTTCCAACCGATGAGCTGACAGGCCTGTTCAACGATTAGTATTGCTGTAATAAAAACATCAAAGAATTCCAAGGCTTACCCCGTCGCAATAATCGAAGAACTGGCACCTGGAGCACTTCCGCAGCGAGGCCGACTCTTTGCCACAGCCCTGGCACGTCTTAAGACCGTTCTCTGTTTGGACGGCGTACTTCTGGACCTTGTCGTTGAGGAGAAGGAGGTCATCAAGACCGACGGGGAAGATCTGCCAGACATCAGGAGTCAGCATCGACTATCTCTCACACAACTGACAGGAAATAAGATCACTCACCTTGAAGAATCGCGGCTTGTTCACCACAACACCCATCTCCTTGCTCTTGAGCTTGTGCTGCTCCGCATACATGACGACAACCGTCCATCCCCTCTGCAGCTGCTTCGGCACCAGTCCCTGGGCGGCAATCTCGACGTAGTAGGTCAGCGGGAACTGCGTCCCGGCCTTGTCCCGGAGGACCATCTTGACATGCGTGCAGTGTGAGGTGAACTTGGGCTCGACGACTTCGCCGAGCAGCATCCAGTGTGCCCTGACCGCGAGCTTCTTGGCGATCCGCTGGGCCTCGGACGCGCAGCCATCGAAGCAGGGCAGTTCGTCGAATGTCGGGAAGAAGGCTGAGGACCGCATGTCGGCGCACTGCGTCATGGGAGGGAACACGGTCGGCGTGAGGCGCCAGAGCCAGGAGTCCATGCGACTGTTGTCGAGGGAGCGGGGCGGCGGCGCGTCGTCAGCCCAGTCTTGGGTGGTGACTTCGGGGCAGGAGTAGGCGTTGACGTCCTCGACAAGCGGCATGAGGTCCAGGTGGTCCTCGTGGTCGAAGCCCTTGTAGTCTCCGACAAGACACCAGGCGCGCATGACGAACTCGTGGGCTCGCTGCTTGTCGCCGTGTCGGATGGCGATTAAGAAGGCCTGGAGGTACGTGTACCACGCGGTGGCCATGTTGAAGGCTGCGTGATCAACTAGCAGCAAAATCCTGTACTGGCGGTGCAGGAGCTCGAGGGGGGACAACGACGAGGCCTCGGCGGGAGTGCCCTCCGGGTGGGGGCGGCAGAGGTCGACGAGCATCTGCTCGACGGGAGCACTCTCGGATTCGGGCATGGTGCAGAGGGTACATGCGCAGTCGAGGCCAAAAAGCTTCTTCAGCTCGTTCCTGCGATGCTCGCGGCCGTGATATTCGAGATTGTGGGATGTGTACATGAGGGTGAGTGGGAAGCCTGCCACGGTGATCTCTTCGCCCTTGGCTATGTCTCGCGTGGCGTTGATGGTCATTCTCTTGATGTTCTCGTTCCAGTTCAGTTCAGCATTGGGAAGGCAGGCACTGTTGAACTTGAGGGCCTCGGCACAGATGCACCTGTCACAGCGCCCTCTGCCTATGAGTTGGACGCAGGCCTTGGCGATACCTGCGATATGTTCGCATTCAGGGAGGGGATTATGGATGGCGATAAAGGTTCTCTGCTGCTCCGGGGTGAGCGCGGTCAAGGCATTCTTCAGTCTCAAGCGGCTCTCAGCCTCAGAAATGGCAGGCGAAGCATCGTCCGCGGGCTTTGGTCGTGGCCATCTCACCAAGGGGATTTCGGAGAGGATTCGGGCGCCCTTGGCGATGAAGACAGTGGCGAAGGCGCCTTTGCTCTTGACGGGGATATCCCTGATCTCGTAGAGCGGGCCGCTGTTGAGGAGGTTGGTGAACATGCTGCCGGCCGTGGCGGGGGTAACCGGGAAGAACATGGGACGGTCCATGGAGGGGGACAGAATGCGGTCCATCTTGAGGTTGATGGAATGATGGTAATGTTGTCTTGGTGTTGTTCAGTTGTCTGGATGATGGGAAAGAAAGCGAGAGTCGAGTGAGGGTTGGACGATGAAGGTAAGGAAAAGAGGTCAGGATTTGTTATTTATGTAAGGTGAACCTGCGTTGGGAAACCGCTGCCTGGAACAGAGTCAAAGAGAAGAATTCATCTCAACATGGGAGATATTTCGGTTGCCTGCTCTTTCCGTCGTTTGCATCCTACCACTTTCCGCAACGTACCTCCATCCTGCCAAAGGCTCCTTTGAATCAAGGTCTACTATGCAGACCATCGTCTCAGATTCTCATAATCTCATGATCCATTGCAATTATCTTGTCTATCGTCATATCTTCACATCATTGTCATTAACACCCTGCGATTCCTCGTATCATTCGAAGCTTACAGCCCCGTGATGACATCGCCCACGCCCAACCCGACATCCCACGATCCCCAGACCGACATGCCAACCTGCCCCCTCGTCCACGTCATGGCCTCCTGCCCACCCTGCAGCAGCGCCACCTCGGAATGCGGCAGCGTCTCCGAGAGCTCCCCGACCAGACACTCCCCGACGCCGGCCACCCACCAGCACTGCAGGCCGGCTCTGTGCAGCAGCACGGCCCAGTGCATGAGGATGAGCAACGCCATGGGCTCGCCCTCGCCTACGGCGCGTGCGAACCGCGCGCCGGTGAAGCTCGGGAAGGACGCGCAGTACGAAGGCACCACGCCCGTCGCGTCCTCAGCGAAGCAAGTGCCCAGGTGGAACACGGCGCGACGGTACATCTCGTGCTTCGAGAGGGGTTCTCCGTCGAGCGCCGGGCCGATGGGGCGCAGCGGCCGCGTCTCGTCTGGAAATGCCGTCGCGTCGTGTAGTGCGTCGTTGGTTTGGTAGAGGCGAGTGATGGCGGCCTGGGTGTCGGCGTCGCAGACGTCGACGGTCGCGGGTAGGCGGAGCATGCTCTGCAGGGCGGTGGCGGGGCTGCCAAGGAGGGTGTTGAAGTCGGAGGTGCCGACCTTGCTGGCGCGGACCCAGGTGTCGAAGAGGGACACGACGTGGCTCAGGGCTGTGTTGGATTGCGAGGGGGTGCCGCCGCCGCCGCGCGTGATACTGAAGATGGCGAGGTGGTAGGCCGTGTTGGCGGTCGCCGCGATGTACATGAGCCAGTGGTCGTTGGGATTGCTGTTGGCCGACTGCAACTGGCGATGGAGGGCGGTTGAGGCCGAGTCGTAATAGTCGAGGGCCTTGTGGATGTAGGACGCCGCCTCAGGTTCAGTCGCCGCGATGTGGACGGCGAGGTCGAGGGACGTCAGGGCGAACATGATGTGGAGGATGAACTCGTGGCGGAGGGCCTCGCGCGGCATGATGTTCTGCATGAGAGGGTACTCTTCGGGGTGAGAGGTCATGGCCAGGTATGTGTGAGTGGACCATCGGTGCATGAGTTCGAGCTCCAGGAGGCGACGGGCTTCGAGGTCGGGCGAAGATTCTGAGTAGGAAGATATGGAGGTTTCACTGGGAGACGGGATCCGGGAGGTTTGCGGTGGTGAGAGCGAGGACTTTGTGCTGCTGCGACTCCTCTGCGCGTGAAGAGGCGCGACTGGGGGCGCCGAGGGCACGTCGAGATGGGTTTCGAGCTGGGCCGTCGACCCTGTCGGGCTGTTGCTGTAGGAGCATGGTGTTTTCCGAACGACACAGTTGGCACAGGGCGGACCCTGCTCGTCGCATTTGACGTGTCTCTTTTTGCAATTGAGGCATCCGCGTCGGGATTTTGAGTGCGTCTGGCGCTGCTTCATCCCGTTGTCGCGTCTCATTGTGACCGGCGATATGCTCGACAGTGCCTGGTGATATGCTTGACAGTGCCTGGAAATGCCTTTGACGAAGGTGAGTTGCCTTGGTAAGAATGCTTGTGTACTGTGAATGTCCTAGAAATGTCCTAGAATATGTCTGTGATGCTTGAGGAACCGGGATTCTGCCAACACAGGGCCACATCCCATCTCCACCCCAGGCCCCAGGGCATCACGACCTTTAATACAGCACGCTGTCTCACAGTCCAAGACGCGACTGAAGTCAAAGTCATCACGTGCGTCTATTCCCGGGGCGAATCAGGGGGCCTCAGCCCTACAGAGGGAACAGAGGAAATTGGCCGTTGGCCCATGTTGCCCATGAACGATAGCCATGCAGCATGTGTCGAACCGTTGACGTCCGTGGCTGTGCCTGCGGCATCGTCGCTGTCTTCCTCTTTAAGAATACGCGGAAATATAACCAATCACGGCATCGCGTTCCCTCGCTCCAGAAGTGCGGCGAGATCGCCCTCGGCCCAATTCTTTCGGTTCACCGCCCGACTGGATCTCCGATCAACCCTCCCCTCCTTCGGACGTTCAACCTTGCTCGGGTACATCCCGCATGCAGCAACAGCGCCGGTGTGTGACTGTGTGACTGCCTGACTGTCCCGGCTCTTGGCCTTGGCCCTTCCCTTGGTTCTCGAAGTCTGCAAGCCAACAAGCCCTGCCGACCCGCTACCGACGCCGACGGACGTGGCCGCCCCCCATGTCATCGCCCCAAGCCATGGCCGGCGCCATCATGGGCATCGTGAGAGGGGGAAACGGCCTAACGTGGCACGCCGTAGCGAGGGGCCTCACTCAGCGCCCGTCTGCCGGTAGCGGTCTTCTACATGGATGATTGGCTCTCCGGGGTACGAAGGATCCGAGTATCGAACCTGATTTGCTTGTTCGGTCGCTAGGCTGTGCCAAGTCGTAAAATATGTCCCTTCTCGACCGCCCATAATAATCAAGCTTCCGAACGCAAGCCTCCCGCTTTCTCCTCTGGCGCCCCCCTCTCCTCTCCTAAGCCTCTATTCAGAGACACTCTAAGGCAAGGTAGCGCCAACACAGCAATCCAGCAATCTGAGTGGGGGCCAAACGAACAGCGGTTAATAATCACCATCCCACAACCACGGCCATGACGTCGAAAAAAGCCGCATCAGGAGAAAATCTGCCAACCCTACTGCCTACTGCTGACATGAGGCGGCCTGAGATTCGCCAAATCATCAAAGCAACCTGCCTGCCCGGCTAGCTCAATCGGTAGAGCGTGAGACTCTTAATCTCAAGGTTGGGGGTTCGAGCCCCCCGTTGGGCTCAATTCCTGACGCATCTCGAAAGAGAACTTCACTTTTGTTTTGTTCCAGCACTGGACTCATATCTCCTGGGTGGCGCCATGATCTCCGGAATTCTGAATTGGCCATCTCATTTTGCAGTAGATGATGTCAAACTTGGGTTGCCTGGCGACAGTGTATCCCTTTTTCTCAGTTCTCATTCCCATATAAGCTAAATGCTTTTTAGAAACAGTCCAACCACATCAACGTGGTGTCGCGCCGCTTAGGTAGCCGATTTCTCAGACTGTCGAGATTTGCATCCCGTTGACTACGCTCAGCACTTGCTAAGCCCACTATGAACAACGCTCCTCAACCAGGGAAACCCTGCAGGACTACTTTTTCATGGCCTACATGCTACCCTGAACACTCTTCTGACCAATTCGACTGGTCACCTTTGGCACGACAGACAATGCCATTCTTTGCACTTTTCCCCTTGTCTCGACGTGCCTTCCTTGATGCGTTGCATTTTCGAGCACGCGGTTACCATCGCTCCTTCCTCGGCAACACCTAGAGTCGCGAGAATTCTTAACGACGACGTATCTTGCTTTGAATCCATTGTTTCGCCATGATGCGTCTCCGTCCTCCATTTTTGTGATTGTCTCTTTCCTCCACATACATCCAGAAACCTCCACCCCTTCGCCACTCATCAGCACGTCTGAGGATATGGCATGATCACCGCTCCTCTACATGCGCTCCTCCAGACTACCCCGATCTCGAAAATACATAAAAACTTCCCTAAACAGCCAAACTCGCCAGAATGGCCGTCATCACTCACGAAGTCCTGATCGCAGCCCAGAGGCGCCTCCGCCAGCACGGCTTTCACTTCCCTCAAACAATCATTCTGAACGACGATGCTCGGGCAATATGGGTCGCCCTCAAAGCTCACCCTCTATGCAGCGGTGGTGTGGACCCGAATCGCAGCCACTTGCTTGCTCTGAAAGACACAGTTGCTGAGAATCTCACTTCGGTCTTCGGAACCTGTATCGACATCATAAACGAGGGGTATGAGAATGAATACGTCGCCCACTTTCCAGAGGATGGACCACTGCTATTTGATATCATCAATGCTCTCATTGACAAGGGAGAGAGATGGAAGTCACTCACTGTGTGTAACCAGACCGACGAGGCTCACGAACGATTCAGAAACTTCTTGGCTACATACCTAAACGGACGAAAGGCCTACAAAAAGCTTGGGAACGTTTACATCGACAATCTCTCCCGCGCTGGTAGAGGTCTGCTAACCACCATCGACGAGCTTCTTCGCGTCCTGGAGGTTCGTTCATCTCAAAAAACATGCTTGCGATGAGCTAACTGTTGATGCAGAAAAAGAAGGGCATCTTTCGAGAAGAACCCCGCGAATATGTGGCACTGGACCCGCCCGAAGACAGAGGCAGCATGGCCCCTATCGTCGCTAACCCCGAACCTTTCTCAAACGCCGGTCCTTCTTCAAAGGACAATACGTACACATCCCATACTAAAGCGTCTGAGCTCACCAGACCCTCCGCCACCGTTACTGAGCTCGCTGTCATTGTTGCCGCTCTCCAGGAGCAAGTTGACGAAATGACGCAGGAAATAAAGGAGGCCAAATCGGAGCTCAAGCAAGAGCTCGGGGACAGTACACACTGGCTCGCTGGGGAATTGGAACGCCACGCAGGCAACACCACCATGCTCTTCCACAACCACTCCCTCGCCACCCAGGACAACTCCGAGCAGACCGCCCACCTTCAAGCCATGCGCCAGCAGAATACAGATCTCCAGGGCCGCGTCAACGAGCTTACCTCCCAGTCCGTCATCGACAAGCAGGCCGTTCAGACCGCTGTCCAAGAGAAAAAGATCTTGGCTGCCGAGAAAGATGCCATGTGCGTTGAGAAGGATATCGTTACCAAGGAGCTCCGCTGGACCTTTGAGGAGATGCTGCCCGCCTACAACAAGGAACGCAAGGCCGAGAACGCCGGCCTCGTGGACATCACCAAGAGTGACTTCGACTGGTTTGTCGGCTCTCTGCCTGGCATCAGCAATGGAGGCAATGGCCGGCACCATGCCGCCCTTCGCGTCGGCAAGGAGAGCGCCGCTTCTGTTGAGGAGGTGAAGAAGGAGACCGAGAAGAAGAGAGGGACTGCAGGTGAGCCGATCCTTTGAAATTTCTCTGAATTTCTCCTTGTGCTAATCGTACTTTGTAGTCCTTATAGATATCTCGGAGGACTGTGATGATGCCTCCGACAAGGCCGTACAGGACATCCTGGATCTCGAGAGTGAGTTTGCCCCTGTTTCGCTCCCACTATTCGTCTCATCATCATACTGACCACTGACAACAGGGATCATGGCCGCTTTTTCGGTATAGGAGGGCGTGGGGTTGCGATTCAGGAAGGGGTAGCTAAGGTAAATGGGATTGTAGTGTTTCGCGTGATTGCCTATCCCTTACTTCTCAGTGGTTATCGTGGACCTGCACGATCTTGTGCTTGCTGTTCTGGTCACCATCACCGTCCCCCATCGTCACCAGCCTGATCCTGTTACCGTATACACGTAGATATTGGCCGTCGTCGTCTGCGCACCGCCGTCCGGTGCCTGTCCGGTGCCTGTCCAGTGCTTTGTATACAGGTCACGCATATATTGCACAGGTGCTAGAAATCGTACTGGAAAGCGATCATATCGCTGTGGCATGTAAGTCTGTTGTTAACCTAAAAGCTCAACCCACATTGCCTGATGGTGGCTGTGACTCATTGCTCGTGTCTCATTCCCAAGGGCCATGTCCACTGCTTCGTCGACCGCTATAGACCAAGCGTCTCTCGCCATGCCCCTGCTTCATCTTCCCTCTATCCAGTGCCGTGGCAGCCGCACTGTTTGCGATTTGCCAGTGGTCTATTCTTGATATCACTTGATTACGATAGTCCAACAGGTCCGGGGAACTGTGGTAAGTGACTTGGGAGGGCTTACCTGCACCATGTGATTTACGTCCATCAATGCCACACCAGCCAATGCCAGGGTCAACTTGAGTCTCAGTCATCGTTGAAACTTCGGAACCCGCATTGCCTTACGGTACCCTTGAATTGTTTGCTCAGTTCTTTCAGAATGACTCACGTTTAGAAGCCCCTCTACAATTGGTCCTCGCACACCTTCGTCTAGTACTTCTCTATTTCTCGCCTTCAAGTGTCCATTGATACATTGCTCGGCAAGGCTATTGAGGGGAAATTCTGCTCGCGGAAAGTTGATGTCGGTTCATCGTGTCCTCTCCAAGATCGAGTTCGACATCTGGCGCCCTTGAAATGGGCCCGCTCTAGTCCAAAAAGCCCCAGATTCCTCGTGGATCATCTTTGTGCTCTGGTCTGTGATTGTATGGGCGGAGCGGAATTTCACTCCAAATCTCACTCCAGACCCTTTGCATGAGAAGCACTCTCGCCAGACTAAGAAGCAATTTGAAAGCGCACCACAGTCTCCCTCGCCTTAACCTGAAGCCCAACCAACTCCACTGTTTGCTCGCACATGTTTCCTTTGAAGCAAGTGTCCAGAACCTGATGAAATACGCTTCCATCCCCCATCACTATCGCAAACAGCGTCATGGATGACCTCACCTTGATCCAATCCATAGCCCCAAACATCCGCGTCAAGTCCTTCTGAGGACTATTCAGGATGGCCTGTGCAGCTTGAAAAAGGCGCGGGCCGAGGATTTCATGCTCCAAGTAGCGGTACGCTTCATTGATAGATGCGATGGCAAAGTAAGTTGTGTTCTGTGAGGATCCGAGCCCTGCGAATATGGGAAATACAAACCAGATCCAGTGTGTGGTTTTGCGGCCGGCTTTCAACTCAGCCATGGCGGTTTCGAAGACGGTTTGGCTGGATAAATCCCCTGCTCGCGCGTCCTGGTCGTTGATGAAGCGTTTTAGAGCTGACCTGTCGACCTTGAACTTGCGGACGCCGCCTAACGGGGCACGCTCAGCGGATAGCTGGATGTCGCCGGTAGCTTCGGGTGGGGAACTCATCATATTCGGCGGCTCTGAATTCCCTTGAGACTCTTAAAGCTGGTTGTTGTCTAGTGGTTTTAATGCAGAGTGTCGATGGTAGCTCGGAATGGTGCGACTCGTTTACTTGCACTGGTGGGCCCTTTTGATATAAATAGGGGTCCAAGTCATTTTGAATAGATGTGGAATGAAATGAATGAGCTTTTTCGTGGCATTTTCAGGATCCGTCCAACGACCGTCTACTTATTCAGGTAGACTGATTCAACAATGAAAGCCAATTTCTGAGAGCTGTTCCGGCCGCCTTTGTATGGAGCCAAGGACCAGATGTGTGGAAGGCCCGCTGCAATGATGTCTCAAGGCCATAACAAGGCTATTGTAATTCAAAATCAACCTAGGTTAAGGTATCAGAGGGATAACAACCATGTCGTCAAATTTACAGATCAATTGGGCGACCAAAGCTACTGATAACAGAATAGGATGGGAACGACTTGACCTCATCTTTACAGCCATACCTAGGCATTAAAAGACGGTAAACTGAACACAGATCAAGCTGGATAGAGTCACTTAGAGGCCATGCACTTTAAGTACGCTGGAATCACTACCTTGCAAACTCATGCATGCAGCTCCTGGTGGCTATAATAAAGGCGACCCCCCTCCTGATGCCTTGGATGTAACATCTTTGATTTCTTTGGCCTGGTCTCCGGCCTTGAAAATCGGGCTGTTGGTATGGATGGGCCTTCCGCTGCCAACGGGACAGGCCATGTTAATCCTTTGTGTGTTCATGCGCAAGATGGATAACCTCGGCCCTAGTTTTGGGCACCATTTACACCGGGCTGCCCGCGAGGAAGAAACATCTTAGTGATAGAACATTGATGAGGGCAGCTGAGAGGCCTCAACAGTCGCCTCCCAACCTTGCTAGACCAATGGCTAGCTGGGAGTAAGCAGGAAAGATGACCACTGTTAGTGACTTGCGCCACCCCTGTTGATCTTGACCCCACTGGTCCTTATCATTGAATATCACCTTTCTTGGACCACGCCGCTGTGATCATATCCTCGATGCTCATCGGTTTGAGTTCCGGATATCTATCATTCAACCGGCCATCCTTTGGGATCTCCCATTTTCCATCAATCACCGCATTCCCTAACATAGCAGCCACCATTGATGCGTCATTTTCGCCGAACGTGGTGGCGTCTGCGCTTACTGACGTGGCCTCGCCTGCTCTGAGTCGCTCGGCGCCGTCATAAGTCACCTGAAACTTCTCACCTGTGTACGTTAGCAAATGATATTAAGGTTGGAAGAGGGTGAATATCATACCGGTGATCTTCTCGGCTAAAGCCACTATCTCGTTGAGACAAGTGTCAGCGCCGCTCAGGTTACTAAATTCAGGCCATTCCTCATCATCAATGAGACGGGCTATGTACCGTCCCACGTCTCTTGAGTGTGTCATGGATAGGACCTCGTTGCCTGTCCCTGGGATAGCAGCGCGCCTCGAAGGAACATCAATAGCCCACTTAAAAGGGCGGAGTGTGCTAGGAATATTAGGATGTCCAAAGTAGTCCATGAAGAAACCATTCGAGAAGCGCGTCATCTTCAGCCTTGTCATTGATAAGGCCATTCTTGCGCGCAGTATAGGGCCATTCATCTCGTCCTTATCTGTAGCCGAGTTTCTATAGTAGTTAGGTCAGTCAACTATCATCGGGAGCGATAGAGATGATTTTCTCGCACGTATCCTGGACGTAACCCGTAAATTCGCTTGGGATGAATCTTTGCGTCGCAACCGACTGGTCGGCCGCTGCAATTAGATTCAGCTGCGAGTTTTCTCCAGGGCCCACAACAGCCAACACGGAGACAACAGTGTGAACATTGTTGCTTTCGAGAATTTTCGCGGTTCCCTCAATATCGTCGTAATTGACCACAACGAAGTCTGGCTCATCCGCGTTGTGTGTTGCGGGCAGCTTTATCCTCGAAGAATTATTGTGAGCTCGACTCGAACAAAGAGCGTGTGATGCACCAGACTATCTCAACTTTCGGCCCAGGATCAGAACTTTGTGCAATCGGGCAAGGGCCAACTCTTCGACGACAGTTTTGCCGAGATCTCCAGTTCCACCTGCGACAGCGACAACAACCATATTGTGTTACGGTGAGTTTGTATGCGGGGGAAAAGGTGAAGTATAACGTGCGACACGGACGAGAGTGATCTTTGATGTATTCAAACAGCACGCACGACATATTTATAAGTGTTTCAGACCTACGCTCCATGCCGATTTGGACTTCAGAGCATGGTGTGGGTGGATCACGAAACGGAACGCGCGGAGGCTGTGTTGACTTTCATTTTGAATCAATAAAGAGAGCGAGTAGCTGACCATAGTTTGCGGAGTTAGCAGATCGGGACGCGCGGGCGCCGTGCTGGCTTATACTCTGCTCCGGACGGGTTCGGAGGAACTTAACCTGATAAATTCGAGACGTGCACTGGTCAAGGCAGGAGAAAGCCGGCTGTGGACTTACTGGTTTCAGGTGAACCAGCAACATCAAATTGGAAGATGCAAGAGACTGAGAAACACATCAAGGCTTCTGATTCACTGTCTTTGTTGCAATCATAGCTTCCGTGAGTCCTTGAATCCGTGTTTGGGAGGTTATCCGATGGCCTGCTGAGAGCCTGAAGGGTTAATCAAGCCATGCTGCGCCGATAGCGGGAAAGAATTCCAGGGCTAGATGAGTCTTTTCAGCTGGTCACGTTCCAGAAGCAGGGATTAGACGTCGTTATGCACTACGGTAGAAACTACAGCAGTCCCAAAGAGGATCCAAATAAAGGGGCATAAGGCCTCAAACGGGCCGGCAGACGCCAGCAACCCCGGAGCTGGTGTGTCTCCTTTGACACGAGTTCTTACTAAACAAAACATATCGCGGATTCCCCTCTACAACCTTTTCTATTCGATTATTCCCCCGCTTGTAACATCTCAGATAATTGATTCATTTAGGCTACTAAGTATGACACAGTTCCTGGGCAAGTGGCTACCTTAAGGTGAGTAGTTACCTTTTGTATAGCAAACGTACTAGCGTTCTCTCAAGATTTCAGGATCTCTTTATGAAGAGAGATATATAAAAAGAGTAATCTAGCAAGTTCAATGACAGATGAATTCCGGTAATGTAAGTAGACTAAGCGAGGTTTGAGTACTTCGACGAGACTAGGAGATGATAACTCACCGCCTCGATATCAGACGTTAAATATCCGTAAAAGTATCTTGTAGCGCGTCAGACTCATAAATGGCGTGGCGCTGTTTCGGGCGCGTCTTTTACGAGAGTCAATTACCATTTGGTCCTAACTGTGAGGTTCGTGGCGGTAGGGTATATGGCCGTAGGAGTCATGATGTGACAATTCAGAGATCTCAGTAGCTATCTACGCATAGATATTGACCATGGGATTGACTCATTCGTTTCTCTACATGCCGAGCGTCTATTTTATCTTTGTCTATTCCTTCTATCCAACTGAAAACATGCAAGCAGAGGCCATTGTACCCAAACAACCCAATATAGCACTGTCGCTATGTTCCACAGTTCACAGCGCCTACACGCTGATCCACCGCGCCATCCACGTCCTCGTCACCTGCTTCGCCTCATCCACCAACCCCAGGTCCAGCAGCATCTGCACAGAGCCCCTAGTCGCGCTCTCCAGCGCGCTGAACACCCACGAATGTGTGTAGCTCGTGTGCTCGCCGATGAACACCGTGTTAAACTCAGTGTGCCAGAACGCGGGCAGGTAGAGCTGCTGCTGCGGCACGATCGGCACAGCCCAAGAGCCGGCATGGTGCTCGTCGTGCTCCCAGCAGTGCCTCTCCCAGTTGCCGGTCCAGTTCTCCTCCGCAACGGGGCCGTGAATGTCCACCATTGCGCGCTGGATGTACGCGATGTGCTCCTCGTCCGACATGGCGCACGCGACGGTCGCGTCGTAGGAGGCCACGTACGAAGCGAGAAGCACGCCCGGGCCGGTGGCGTTGATGTCCCACGAAGGGTAACAGATCTGACCGATGAGAGGCACGTTGACACGACCGCAGCCACCGAGGATGGGATGCTCGAGGTGTTCCCAGAAACGCGTCTTGTACTGGATGGCGACCTTGACAGAGCCGTCGAAAACGGTACGGTCGATGGCGCGGCGCATCAAGCTCGAGTGAGGAGGCAGCTCCCAGAAGCGGAGGAGGTTGAAGGGAACGCTGTTGAAGATGTAGTCGAAAGACTCCTTCGTGGAGGTGACCTCACGAGGGTTGCTGCCGGTGGGACGGTAAGTGACGGTCACGGTGTTGTTGTCGGCGTGATGCTTGACACCGTGGACCTTGGAGCCGAACTGGATGCGGTCCTTGACAATGGGGGCGAAGGCCTCGGGCATTCGACTGAGACCTCCGTCGATAGTTGTCCATTTGTTGGCCATGAAGTATACTGTCTCATACTCCCACATGGGCCAAACGACCTGTGAAGGCGTCGCCTCGTCGGTAACATTGAGATCGGTTCCGATCACGTGGCGGAGGTACTCAACCTCGGAGAAGTCAAACATGCCCTGCTCAACGGCCTGCTTATGGGCCTGGAAGATGTTGGTGGCGTAGAACTTAATACGCTCGCTGGTGAGGCCCTTGAAGTCCTCAAGCGCCTGCTGAGCCTCGGCAACGGCGGTAGCATTAGAGTATTGGGCGGGCTCAAAGTAATCGGGGTTCGTAGCGACCTCGGTCTTTCCGGGGAACGTGCCATCAGGGCGACGTTTGGTCGTCGAGACGGGTGTGTTGGCAGCTGACTGGATCCAGTTAATGAATTTGACCTGGAGGGTGTCGTTCCCCGCGTTCATCTCGTTGAGAACGTCGGCAAGCTGGTAGATCATCCGCTGATCCATGATAGGAAATGTCTCGTTAGTCGCGGGGTCAGTGATCTCGTGTGCGAAACGCATGGGGCCCAGCTCGTGGTACTGGTGATCCTCCGGGCTAGTGCCGTTGAGGTAGGTCGTCAGCATGCGGCCACCGAGGCGGTGCGAGGACTCGAGAATCTTCCAGTTGTGGATGCCAACAGAATCGAGGATGAGCTTGAATCAAGTTAGCTATCTGATCATCAGTCGAAATACTTTCTGCTTACCGCCGTGAACAGGCCAGAGATGCCAGCTCCAAGGATGCCAAACTTCTTATCCTTGACTTGCGCCACGAAAACCTCGTCCGGCTGCTTCTGCTGCAAGTACTCGACACCGTCGAACCAAGGTCCCATGGGGTCGGCGACGTCAGCAAAGCTGAGCCTGCGACGGACCATGCGCTTCTTTGCCCGGAGCTCTTGGGACTTGCCAACAGACTGCCCATCAACAAAGGCGTGAAGGCAACCCGAAGGAACATTTGATGGTGCCACCCAAACGAACTTGGTCGGCCTCTGGCTATCCCAATCCACGTGTCGCTTTGCATGAGGGTGGCTGCCGACGTGTGTCCGACCGATGTGGTGATGGGCTTCGTCTACCGAGCCCATGTCGCACGCGCCGTAGGCAATGGTGAGCTCGCCGTCGACCTCACCATCGTAGGCAACGTTGATGTTGTGGACACCACCCTGCTCAACCTCGAAGGGCCCCTGAAAGGTGACGGATCGCTGAGGGATCGGCTCAGCGCTGGAGAGCGAAACGAAGGGGGCCACGAGGGCCAAGGAAAGCAGTCGGTAAGCCATCTTGCACAGGATACTGCTTGGAAACGAGTTGCGCACGTCTTTAAAATCCCCGAAACAATCACCAGTTACCTTTTATACCTGGGTCGATCGAGCGACCCCAGTCGGTATTTCCATGGACGACCATGGTAATAATCGACGGGGCACAAATGCAGCAATTCCTGTTTGTCGGCAGTTGTCGCAGTTCGGCCGACGATAACTAACAGGTCCAGATGCCGGCGATCTCACCGGCATTACCATGTACGGACATGATACCGTCCTTGGCAATGCAAGCTCCCCGCCGCCGCCGCCGACCTTATCGTCTGTACCCCTCAGCAGACCCATGTCGCACCGAGTCATGGTTTGGTTTCCCGCGGTGATTCTAGATTGAAAAGCGTTTTTTAACGACATGAAGGCACCCTGATGGACAGTCGAGATCGCTGCTGCAGGGATGGAGAGTCGTTGTGGTCGGAAAACATTCGACTGCTGCATCTCGCCTTCTGACAGTACGTAATTTCAATGTGTAGCTCGCATCAAAGTGGAAGGTCAGGTTCCCAAAACTTCGGATTGAAGCTGAAGTATTGCCGTCTGAGATCCAATTACACCCTGGGTCCTTTGTCAGTCAAGGCCGGCACTTGGCTTGATGGTTCACGTTCAAGGTCGCACGTCAATGGCTTGGCTAGGAACGAGGCGTTCTGAGATCTGGACCAGGGTCCCCGATCTGAACCCACGGAGCCACCCCTCGGTTCGCCATGTCCCGGGCGGCGCAAGTGAAAGCATAGATCCGGGGACTGGGGTTAAGAGTTTTTGATGGTCCAATGTGACGTCGCTTGGGTGAATGGGGTCGACCGCTGACTGATGCTGAGATGATCGTGACCAAGGCGCGGCGTTAGCGGTCTGATTTAGCTGGCCTGGTTGACCGTCCGGCGAAGAAATACACCAGGATTTCTTCAACTCGCACTTCCACCTCGACCGCCATGATATCAGATGGAAGATCGGGCGAATGGTCGACGGTCATAAGCCAGTGCAGCCATGTGGTCAGATTGGACGTAACGTCAGGGCACCGAAACAACGTTTGGACAGGCGGGCCCCTGCTTTAGCTCGTCCGATGAGAACCGTGACCGTGGGCTCGGGAGAATGACACCATAGGTAGACTGCCATGTGAAGCCTGCGAGACACGCACCATCCGGGTGGGATCTGCATGGCAACCCTGTGGACGGCGGACTGGCACGGGCCGGCGTTCGGCTCGGTTTGGGCACAAAGTCGGCGGTTCATTGGGAGTATCGGACGCCAGGCGAAGACAGCTGGTTCTGACTTGATTTCCAGTATTCTCGTTGCCTGACATTGTAGACTCGTAGGTGCGTCGGAAGCACGGGTGCTTCGGTTGCCGTGTGGCTAGTCGGGCTTTCCCTCGCCCTCTGTGAAGTCAAAGGGTTTTCCTGTCCATGCCCAACCGGGCAAAGAAGACGCCCACGACCACCATTTATTTTGTCTTATAGGCGATGAACTTTGCTCGTAATCGATGCAGAGTCGGCAGTTCCGTGGTGACCAAGGTGGCGTGGATGCTCGAAGCTTTCGACAAGACCGTTCTGTGTCGGCGTCGAGGCATTGTCCGGCAACAAGCTGGTGACCAAGTGTCACGTTCGTCCCTTGGAGATCATTCCTGAATTGCAGTTGCCGGAGTGCGACTTGCGAGGCTCGACTGGGAAATCATCGGGACGTAACTGAGGTGTCATTCGGATTCTTCGAGGCATCGTCAAAGGGCGAAGCGTGGGTGGTGCGACAGTTGTCGAGCGCAATCGGCTGGAAAACTTTGTGCTTCTGGATGTTCATGTTCTCGGACTCGACAAAACCAGCGGGGAAGCGTCGAAAGCTGGAGAAATGCGCATCAAGGATCACATGTCAATCTTGGCTCGAGGGCGAGATTTTCAGGGTCTCAGCTGTCGATGGCCTCCTCGCCTTCGTCTGTTGGGAGCACGGGCCAGCTTCAGTGAGGCGAAGAGGGGCGGACAAGGATGAGCTCAGCGGGTAGCCTGTTAGGCTTAAGCAGCGCGGTAGTATATTTACGTGGCAGTATGTGCGTAGGATACATCTCATTCAACCCACGCTAACATGCATGCCTCAGCCACAGTTGCCCCGCCCAGCATCTCATCATCGGCGCAGCGATGACGTTGCCATTCGTAGGGACAGCAGCTGCGTCGCCCCTCCCCCTCCCCAACAAGCATCGTCACCCGCGATGCAGCTGCGGGACTAAGAGGCCGCCCTTGCTTTGGGCGCTCATCCTTTCCATCGTCCCATCGTCGCTGCCTTGGCATAGAAGCAAAGTGAAACCACGCGTCCGTTCCAGCTCGTGACTATCCCACCAAAACACCTCATCCCTTTAAGTACTTCCTCGACGCAACCCCTCGTCTCTTTTCCATCCTCCCTCTATCACCAGTACCAACTTGATACCCCCCCATACCAACTCTACATTACCCCGCTCTTCCAATATCACACCATCCCATCAACACCCCTCACCACAACGAGCCACATTTCCGTCGACATCATGACTGCCAACACTGTCCACGTGAAGAACGTCGCCTCGACGACCGAGGATAAGGAGATCCGCGACTTCTTCAGCTTCTGCGGCAAGATCACGAACATCGAGGTCACCTCCTCCGGCGAGACCAAGGATGCCACCGTCACCTTTGAGAAGGAGACTGCCGCCAAGACGGCTCTGCTCCTGAACAACACCCAGCTCGGTTCCTCTCACATCAGCGTCACCAGCGCTTCTGGTGATGCCTCCGACGACGGCTCCCACTTCACCAAGACGGACGCCAACCGCGACACCGACGAGATTACCCAGGAGGAGAAGCCCCGCACTCGCATCTTCGCCGAGTACCTCGCGCACGGCTACGTCGTTGGCGACGCCACCCTCCAGCGCGCCATCGAGCTCGACAGCCAGCATGGCATCTCCTCCCGCTTCCTGAACACCCTCCAGGGCCTCGACCAGAAGTACCACGCCACCGACCGTGCCAAGGCCACCGACCAGTCCTACGGCATCACCGCCCGCGCCCAGGGCCTCTTCGGCGGCCTCAGCAGCTACTTCGAGCAGGCCGCCAGCTCCCCGACCGGCCAGAAGATCGTCCAGTTCTACACCGACTCGCAACGCCAGGTCGCCGACATCCACACCGAGGCCCGCCGCCTGGCCGACCTCAAGAAGGAGCAGTCCGGCGGCAGCGCCTACAAGGCGTCTGGCCTCGAGAAGATCTTTGGCAAGGAGAAGGAGGCCCCTCCCGCGACCGGCGAGAACGTGGGCACCACCGCGCCGACGCAGCCCGATGACACCACGGCTGTGCCGCTGTCGAAGCCTGGCAGCGAGAAGGCGTAAACGTGTGGGGGTGAATATTTGTCGCTCGATTGACGTATGACGAGATGGTTTCTGCAGGCGTTGACGGTAGTTCTCGACGGAAGGACATGGGCTTGCAGATATGATTACGATGAAGCATCGACGGATTCTTATTTCATAGTTAATAAATTTGCTGCAATCAATAAGAACGTTTATGCCGATGTGGAATGTGACAGATATGTACGACATATCATGATGCGACCGACATTCATAATCTCGATCTACTTGGAGTTCAGCCTCCATATCACGCAGAGCAATACGCCGACTTCCTCGACTCCAGCAGGGCGGGCGGTAATTTTTACGATGCACTATTGATTCCAACATCACGGTGTAGCAGAGCGAGGAGCAATATTCAAGTGTTAAATTTCCAGTGCTTCATCCATGGCGTCTATGCCTCTATCATACAGTCGTAAGGTATCTCCCTCCAAATATCATCTAGTATCCGCTCATTTCTCCGTCTTGCTGAACTTTTCCTTCAGCGCATCGTCGAGCGCACCCTTAGGGTTGGAGGAGAGGTTCTACTGAAGTTAGTATGTTGTACTGAAGCTCGTAGACCGCGATAGTCGTACCTTTAGCTGGTCAGCGTTGACCTGCTCTTTGTTGTCCGCATTGTCGGTGCCCTGGCCGGAACCGGGAGGCGACTGCTGCTGCTTGCCGGACTGGTTCTCGGGCTCGGGGGACTGGCGACCTTCAGGCATGTTTGCGGTGACTGTGAGGGGGTTCTGGTGGTTTGTTTGGAAAGACTCGTTGAACGTGTATGATCTGAGGAACGTGCAGCAGCAAGAAAGGGACCAGTCCATTCGCTCGAGGCGTTAAATACAGACAGCTCAGGATGTAGATCCGCTGTTTTGGGACCTTACTCAGCGGTCTGGCTAGCCCGGGATTCCTTCCACTCTACGTAGGTTACATGACGGTCATCTACGGGCGTTGAGATGCAGATTGCTTTGCTGTTTTGCGTGGTTGATGTCACATTGATGAGATCGCGATGATGGATGACGGCATTGCGGCGAGACGGCGGGTGACGTCAGGCTCGGAGCGTTTGGCGCGGGGGCGGGGCGGTACGGTGGGGTTTTTTGTGGGTGTGGCTGGTGGGAGGGGCATGATCGTGAGGGCAGCCGTAGGGGGTTTTGTGAGAGGTTTTGGTGTTTTGGGATGTTGCTACAGGTGAATGAGGCTTATGAACAAAACAGCTTCTACGATAAGACGGTGTGCAGAGGCCACTCGATCAATGACTCGCAGGCGCTACCGGCGAGGTACCTCTGTATGTCCACGAGGACGCTGGCTGCCCAGCCTGTAGTCCACCACGCTGACGCCTCGGCCCTATGCATGGCGACGCAGTGGTACGCCATGAGCGCCAGCGCCAAGTGGTCCTTCTGGGCTACAAGAGCCATGAAGGTGTCGTCAAACTTCATGGGCCACGACAGCGTCGATCGCCACTCAGGGGACCGTGGCGCGGTTAGGATCGAGCGCCGGATGTTTCCTATGAACCGGGCGATTTCCGTCAGCACGATTCCCGCAGCTTCTATGCTGGCCGTGTTCATGGCATGCTGGCGCTCCCGCACACAGATGTCAAGATCATGCAGTCTCTCGCAGATCTCCACCAGCCTTGGTACCTCCCGCTCATATGTCCGAATCGTGAAGAGCTTGCCCAGAGGTCCGGCCTTGAGAAGGTCCTCGGCAGTGTCCATGATGAAAAATGAACCCCGAGCAAAGAAAAAGATTCGCATCATGTCGTCGACTCTTGGGTCGCATCCAGCGGCGCTCTCCTCTTGAGAAGCATCGCCGGTCCTGCTAAGCGCCGCGAACGAGCCGATCGTGAGAAGTATCGCGGTGACGAAACACGTGTGGATCTTATCTCGCGGGAACCGGAGCAGCCGGTCTCTCAGGGTGCGAGCTGCTTCTGTCTGGTGGTGTAGCCCGCGGAGGGAGTACGCGTGCCGCTGACTTGGGTGCAGGAAAGCCTTGTGGAAGGCCGAGACGGCCAGGATCTGATGCATGAGACCCTCGTCGGTTAGCCCCAGCTGGACGAAAGTCATCTCGTCGATCAGGCCGATTTCGGCAGCTCCCAAGAGGGCGTGGTCGCTGTGGGCGTGGAAGTGGTGCAGCAGCTCCAGATCCTGGATCCAGGTGGGATCGGACGGCTGTGGGCGCTTGCCATCTGTGACTGAGCCAGAGAGATGCGCGAGGAGGTCTGAAGGAGGTAATGTACGCTGCGAAGAGGGCTCATGCTGCGTTTCTCCAGGCTTCGACTCATCATCCATCATGCTATCGGGTATCGATGGTGCCGTGGGAGGAGATCTCAGAACCGGGAGGCTAGGACCAGGCTTCTCAAGTTGTCGACTCGGGACCCGTAGCATGGCCATTGCCGAATTTGAAGGGAGTTGCGGACGCTTGAGCAGCGACAAGGTGCATTGAGCCTCGTGTCGTGCGCAGGCACTGCATGGTACCTTTTCGTCGCACTGCCAATGTGATTTAGACAAATTGAAGGGAGGGACAATCCGTGATCGTTGTCACAGGCTGCACGGCTTACGGTGGCTTACCTTAACTCGCCGCCGCTTGCATCTCGCACAACCGCTGCGCGACTTGACATAGCTTCTTCGGGGCATCGCGTGTGTTTGAGGGCTCTGGTGGGGAATTACCGTGTTCAGGTAGGCCTATTTCATGGTTGAACGCCTTCAATTTTTTCTCCATATTGCTTGAGTGCGGATGCCCTCTCGCTTTCAATGAGGTACAGAACTGCTAGCGACCGCGATGGCGTGCGACGGCTCTGGTCAAACGTCATTCGGAGGCTTGAGCACGCGGCTGGCCCATAAATTTTATCGACTCGGATCGCCGCTCAATAACAAAGCCGACGGCTCAAGCTTGATGCGAATGACGAGATGTAATCAATATTGAATTTGTACCGAGGCAACGTGTTTGAACATGCAAATGGCTTTGACCTCCCGGAGCTACCTTGCGCAGTTCTTGCCTTCCACTTTTCCTTGAGGCATACCATACAACGGCACTACTCACCACTCGCCACCCCATGCGGCGCTGCCCAAGACACTCCGTCCTGGCAGCAATGCTAAGATAGATGCGCCTGGCGATGCGGAGTGAAGCGTGCCAATCCACCTGCTCGCAACACCCTCTCAGATCTTCCACTTTCCTCCGCCCGGTCCCTTCTTCCCCAACCGATTGAGAAGGACGTACTGAACATTCGCGATGGCAACAAATGCAACGGACGCTGCGGTCAATGCTATGATGACATTCCAACCCCGCGGGTAGTATGGCGGATTGTCGTCTGATCGGAAGATCTGAGCTCCGGCAACCCCGGACAGGTTCGCGCCCATGATGTGTATGGCCATCGTGATGGACCTCTCTGCTTGCGTGCGACAGTTCATAGCCATCCACGAGGCGTGAAGCGGATCTATATTCCCAGAGTCAGTACGAGTCGACAGCTCTTTTTATCCCAGGAGAGGTTGCTTACGCAACGTTCCGCTGAAGGAATTTCCGATGGCGAGAACGCAGAACCTGGTGACCTTGTTGTCGCTGTAAATCAGGAACCGGTTCGCAATCTGCAAGTGTGTCAATGTTTGAACCAATGCGCCATGACGAATTGACAGCTTAGAAGCAGCACGGGGCTCTCAGGATCGCTTCGAGGGACGAGTGCTAGAGGAGTCGAGATGGGAACATACCTTGAAAGCCAAGTTGGCCACCAATCCGCCGAGTACCAAGGGCCCACGGATCTTGGTCTTATCCCTATCGAAAATACTCAACCTCTGTCGTCAAATTGCTGGGGGATGGGGAGATACGCACGAGATCCAGCCAAATGCAAGGGATGCGATGATGGCACACCAAGCGCCGACTGTCGCCATGGCATTGGCGTTCAAATTGCCGTATCCCATGCCGGCGATGAGTGACGGTGTGTATGATCCGAGTGCTGTTACAGGGGCGAGATAGCACAATGTCATAAAGACATGCGGGAGCAACCTCCAGTTGGTAAGCTACGCAGAGCGGAAAGGGCCATGGTTAGTTGGGAAACTCGGGATTTGATAAAGAGTGATTCTGAACATACGACTTGTAAAATTTCCCCTCGCGTAGCGTGCTTCTTCGCTTGAATGGACTTGGTCTTGTCGTCAAGAAGGACCCTCTGGCGGAGGATGTGTGTTTCCCGCTCGTTGAAATAGCTGTACCCGAAGATGGAGACAGGGTTGGAGGGATCTTGAGGGATCACAAACATGAAGATCAAACCACAAGTAAAAGCAAGGAGGCCTTCGATCTGGTTCTTGTCAGCTTGATCCTAGAAGATTGCCTGTTGCTACTCACAACAAAAAGCCATTGCCAGCCAGCCCAGCCCGCTCGACCATCCAAGTTGCGAATACTGATTGTGTCATGGTCAGTTCGAGCACGTACAAGTAAAGGAGAGAGACTGGGATTCATTCGTACATTCCATATGCCAAGAGTCCGCCGAGGGCACTGGCTGCCATGTTGCCAGTGAAGTGGATGGAGAACCGCCTGCCAGTCTCGAAGGTCTTGTACCATTTTGTGATGATGTACAAGCTGCCAGGAATAAATCCCGACTCACACATGCTTTAATCTGTATCAGCAAAGCATGAATGGAAAGCAATATGGCTTGCAGGAGATCTGGTGCATACCCTAGGATAAACCGAGTGGCCAGGAAGGCTCCGTAGCCCTTCTGAAATGCCTGGAACATACCGACAAATGACCTAGAAATCACTTCAGAGTTAGCCAAGGACTCCTCTGAATTTGAAGCCAGATTTGACTTGCCATGCAATGATCTGGCTGCCAATCCACAACGTCGGACCAACTCGATATAGGATGAGATTGCTTGGGATCTGCAGAGGGGTATCAGCAAGGTTGCGAGTCAAACTTCTTTGTATCGTATCAACATGCCTCAAAGATGACGATGCCTGCAGCGAGAAGTTGCTGTCCAACATTGAACTGGTTTTGTGTGATGCCCACGTCTTGGAGAAAGCCGTTGGTGAGAGCATTGCCACTGCAAAGCATGCGTTAGAACCAAGTCAACAACAATGATGGCGGATGAGCCTTTGTACAATAAGAAGAAAATTAACGGGGTTTATTCACATGTTTCCACGGTTGAGCTGTAGGGTGAAAAATCCGAAGGCTAAAACGGGCAAGAGCAAGAAATCGATTCTTCAAGCTGTCAGTAACAATCCTTCGGCATCCTGCCCGTAGAGGCGACATGAGCGATAGACTGACTTTCTGATAACTTTACGTTCTTCCTCTTCCGTCCAATCAATCACAGCCACTGAAGTCGCGTCATCGTCACTCAGTTGAGAGTCCAGCCCGTTGAGAAGCCCCTTGGGGAGATCTGGACCCTTTTCAAGCGAGGGATCCGACATGTTGGCAGCAGATTGAATGAGGTGAGAAGTAAGAAGAGTGCAGCAATGGGTGTGAAAGCAATTTATGGTCAGCAGTGACTTGTTTTATATAGCCGTGTTCGGAGTGCGCGATGCTCGTTCTGCTTTCTCACTGGGGCGGGCCATCCCAAGACCTGCCCCTGCTCCTCCTGCTCGCTTCTGAAAATCGGATATTTTGGGCAGCGTTTTCTGTGGCGAGCTAGAGCTTCTCGACCAGCCGAATTAAAGTACTGGATGATTGCGTCTATGGTCCTTGCAATGACGAATTTGTAGTCTCAGGGGAGGTCGTTGGAGCGCCGCCATCGGCATATAACCTTCACAATATCGACGCAGCATGGAGATACCGGACATGATCCAGGCCCGACATACTGGAATCTTGTAGAGCCCAATGTCGCCATTCAATCGTAAGATCTCACCAGATCCTCGACCAATTAAGCTTGAGCAATTAGGCCTGAGCAGTGGATAGCTACAGGCACATCGTCAAAGCCCAGGGGGCGTTGTAGTTGGGAAATGGTGGCCGGCATGGCCTTTGACGGCAGGGGCCACATTTCAGCGCACCTACAGCGAATCAAATCTCCCAGATCACGAATGTACGAAATCTCCGGCACATCGGGGAAACTCATCTTGCCAATCACGACTCGGGGATCGCGATGTGCATCACGAAACGCATCTCGCCAATGGGACCCCCTAGATCCCGAGGTGCGTGGGCCGAAGGGAGATCCCCCACACCAACATGACATTGAAGACCGGTCTCAGCTTAGCAAGTGCCGCTTGGACGTGGAAACGACATATCTCAGCTTGTCGCGTTTCGTTCACCAGGCTGGCATTGGTGCTGCGATTGTCTTGAGTCTCCAATGGGGTATATAAACGTAGGATCGCCCCAGAGCATTTGTCTTGAGAATCTTTGGATCACGCAGGAAATTCCTCCCAATTCTTACAGATCAACAATATCACCTTTTTTGTATCGCTCTTCGCAGCCAATATGAGTCCTTCAGCCCTTGAGCCTCTTCCCGTGGAGACCCCTACCAAGGGTGCAGCGAAACACCAAGAGTCCCTTCCACTCTCTGGTGCCCTTGACGCTTTCGAGCATTTCGAAGTTACTCCCATCATCGGGCGAGAGTATCCCAAGGCCAATCTTGTGGAATGGCTCAACGCACCGAACTCTGATGAGCTGATCCGGGATCTTGCTATCACAGGTTAGTCACACGTTGAGTGTTCATGAAGCAACATTTGCCTAATATGAATTCACATAAAAGTCTCCCAGCGTGGTGTCGTCTTCTTCAGGGCGCAGGACAACTTGACCAACGACCTTCAGAAGGAGCTCATTCTTCGTCTGGGCCGGTTAACGGCCAGACCTTCCACCTCCGGCCTGCACATTCACCCAATTCTGAACTCATCCCGGGACCTTGGTGGAGAGGATCCCGAGATTAGCACCATCAGCTCAAAGCAATTCAAGAAAGTGTACAGCAACCTGATCAAGCAGAACACAAAGAAGCAGAACAGCTCTCAGTGGCACAGCGACATTGCTTTCGAGCCTGTCCCTGCTGACTATACCTCTCTTCGCCTGGTGGAGCTGCCCAAAACCGGTGGAGGTATGTCTTTGTTGCTCAAACCTCGCGGGCCCAATACTGATAGCCGCTTCCTTAGACACTCTTTGGGCTTCCGGCTATGAGATCTATGACCGCATCAGCAAGCCATACCAAAATCTTTTTGAAAGCTTGACTGCAACCTTTGCGCAGCCGGGTTTCGAAGAGGCCGCCAGACTCGGCCAGTTTGAGCTGTACGACAAACCCCGTGGTGCACCAGAGAACATTGGCAAAGAACTCAAAGCAATCCATCCGGTTGTGCGAACCAACCCGGTCACTGGATGGAAGAGCATTTTCCCCGTTGGGGGTCGTAAGCGCTGCCCCCATCCCTTGCCTTCTTGACCTGCGCGTGAGCAGAGAAGATTTCCATTCTGCCGTGCCCTGAAACACCCCAGCTGACAACAGGTATAGACGTCAGCCATATCAACGAGTTGACTGTTGAGGAAAGCAAGAACCTCCTCGACTGGTTCCTCGAGCTTCTCCACAAGAACCACGAAGTACAGGTCCGATTCAAGTGGGTCAACGAGAATGACATCGGTAAGCGCTGAAGTAGCCCTCCTCCCTGCGAGAAGCTTGTCTGACAAAAAGTAGCAATCTGGGACAACCGCAGCACATTCCACACGGCAACCTTTGATTACAATGATCAGGGTGATCGATTCGGTAACCGGGTGGTCGGAGTAGGGGAGCGGCCGTACTTCGACCCTGCGAGCACCTCCCGCAGGGACGCCCTGGGAACTCCGCTGGAGGGCTGAAGGCGTGGTTGACCATCTGTTTCCTACGACTAAAGTGGCCGCGACTTGCTTGCGCAGAATGATCCAATGCAGTTGCAGTGAAGGAAATACAATTTGAATGATCTTGTTCAATTCTAGTCGCGCGAAAACGTCTCACTGGCCTGTGATCCTACTGAGCAGCATTTTTCTGATGCTCCTTCGTGATTAGACAAAACCGACGCATGGCCAAGACTCAAGCCGTGGGCAGTCGCGATCACCCACGCGCGCGACTGGGTGATTTTATACCAATCGTCGCAGTACGGGGGTTTTTCGGTTGCAAAGTGAAGCAGAGCATATCAGCGAACCCAGCCCTCCAATACGCCTATCTACGTGTGGTGCTCAATACAGCAAGTCCCTGCCAGTCTTACCTCAATGGTAGCGGGCATTCATCAGAATCTGGTGAATTTCAAAGAATATGTCGAAACCCAGGCGTGCAGACCTCCTGAGAGCCAAATGGTTAGCAAGCTGTGAATTTGCTTAGGTGTCCCCGACAATGATGCATATCCGTACCTCTGAAACTTCCAACTGGATCTCTCCCCGGTCTGCCCGTGTATTTGAGAGGTAGAAGTAGATGGTTAGGCCAGCTACGACGAGAATGTTGAGTACAGCACACCCAATACACGTCGCTAAGCCAGTCAAGTAGACCGGCGCATCCTGGGACCTGGATAAAGTCAGCTCGTGGCTACAAACCCAGGCATCATGCAATCATGCTTGAGATGGGAAACGTACCGGAACACCAAGCTACCTGCTATTCCCCCGAACCCAGAAACACCCACAACGAGCGCACTTGAGAACGCTCGCTTCCACTGCCCCCGGATATTATTCGCTTGGTACGCCATCGTCACCGGCACGGCGCTCGTCGTCCCCGCCGCCGTGAGAAAGACGCCGAAGTAGCGAAACCCACTCTGCCGATGGAAGCCCATGAGCGAAGTGCCGGTGATGGACAGTAACATCATGCCAGCAAGAAAAGGCCCCCTCACTCGGTACTTGTCACCAAGCCAGCCGACAGTGTGCATGACCATCGCCGCAAAGATGTATGGCGGGGCAACTAGGATTTGTGACTTGACGATGCTGAAACCCATGTTCCTGCGAAGGATAATCGGGAGGAAGTTTGCAAGAGCTGCGAAAGAAAGTCAGAAGCGGTAAATGTTAGGCAAGGGGAGAACTGACCAAAGTTGACCATAGCATTGTTGAAGAAGATCACAGCAAATGCCCACACCTTGGGATCAACGCCGCCGCGCAAGAACTTCCTCAAGTTCAAGCTCGAGATAGCGACATCACCACGGTCGGTATTGACGCGCGATGTGACCCAAGCCAGCTCCTCCTGGGAGAGGAAATGACGTGAGGGTTGCGTCTTGTCGGGGAATCCGACCAGAAACAGATAGCCGAAGAAGCCAATCAGACAGGTGATGCTACCCTCCATGATGAAGATCCAGGACCACCCGCTCATGTTTCCGAGGCCCTCCATCTTTGTAAGCTACGATACTGTTAGCGGTTTGTGCTACGCGAGCCGGACAAAGAGATGGCGTACCCCGCTGGCCAGAACGCCACCGAACGCGTACGACAAAGAGACGAGGATATAGAACCAGGAAAACCGGGAACCGACTTCGTCTGCAGAGCCTGTCAGTTTAGGATAGAATGAGACCTCGTTTTCAAAAACCAACCTCTGGTGTAACACGTGCTCAGCAAGTAGTAGCAGCTGGGAAAGAAACCCGAGTCCAGGGCCCCAAGAAGCAGCCTCATGATGACCAGATCCAGCCAGGATTTGGCAAGACCCATGCCGATGATGACGAAGCCGCTGAACAGTGTGATGGCAGTGAAGTAGATTCGCGGCCCAATCACTCTTGCCAGGATAGTGGAGGCGGGCTGAAAAATAATATAAGTGCCGAAGAAGACGAGCACAATAGTAGACTGGGACGTTAGCACCACAGTCTACAAACCATTGAAAGGCATGTCCGGCACGACATATGCCATAGGTTATTTTTGACTCACATATCTGTCGCCCACTAAATTGAGGTCATCCGTCATGCCCGCGACACTTGCGGAGGGGAGACACGACCTGCCGATGACAGAGAAGCAGTACATGATGCCTAGAAGGACAACCAGTCGGAGATCTATCCTCCTGAGGATCCTCTTCTCCTCCGCAGGCGAGAAAACAGCTCTGTCACGATTAGTTTCATCATCGTCCCCAGGCACTGGATGAACCACAAGGGAGTAGTCTGTCGCCTTAGGAAGGACCTGCTCGGCTGTCGTGGCCATGCTGTGCGCTGTACCAGGAGGGGCTGGCTAGTTGTTTCGGGAGATCCGGAGCGCTCCAATAAGCAGATATGGAAGATATCAGAGGTTCAGCTTCAAGTTGGAGGAAACGCGATCGAGGCAGATGGTGCGGGCCGACATGTGAACTTGACCTGAGGGGTTCCAGCTTACGCTATGCATGGCTTGGAACAAGCTGGGTTTTGAGAAAGATGACGATGCTCGACAGTTGCCACGAGCGCGGAACTGAACCGCATAGGTAGTGCGGAGGCTCTTCGCCCAATTCCAGCTCAGAAGACTTGGGATAGGGGTAAAAATTCAAGTCGAGGCATGTCTTTCGGGATGCGCGTAGAAGTGGGATTTGACTGTCGCTGAGTCATCACCGAGCCTTGGTGACGTTCACCGAGTTGTCAATTCGGTGTGCCGACACTATCTTCACATTTCACACTTCATACTTCGCACCTCGCACCTCGCACCTCGCACTTCGCAATCAACGCAATCAAAACACATGAATACTCGTCCTCTGGACTAACTTTCAAACAGGAGGTACGACCGTAGTTGCCCGAATTTCATAGGAGCCCTTGCTCTAGGCAGCTCCAGCGTGAATCATCGACGCTCAGACCAGCTCCCCAGTGATGCACCGCTGCGTCCCCTTTTCCATAAATACGGCGTCCCCGCGTAAACTGATTTGCCCACCCCACAATCGCTGCGGCAACCAGTCTCTCTCTACGCACCCGACATTACCACGCGCAACTAGTCCACTCGACCACAGTCGTCATGGCGATTAACCTGCGCGCACGTAATGCCGACGAGGTCACAAGGCTACTCACGAAAGACGACGAGGAATCTCATGAGATGGCGGTCGCTCTGCTTCTCGACTACCCTGCCTTCCATGGCATGCCTGGCCTTCATGACTTGCATCAATTCAAGGACTACCGTCGCATGAGCACTGTGCGCTTCCTCTTCGATAATAGGCCTGCCTTTGTCGAGGGATCTGAGGGCCGCGACTACATCGCGCGCAGACTCTGCACGCTTTTCAACAGTCTCTTCCATGCTCTCCAGGACAAGGAGGATCTTGTGACTGATGGTTTTGGCGGCCACAATCTCTACATCCGCGCGGTTTCCTGCCAGGTGGTCGAGAGCATGCAGGACAATTCGCCTGAGCAGGGTGGCCCTCTTGGCGTCGAGACCAAGGCATACGACGCGCTGCTTTTCTGTAGCCGTCTGATCCAGGCGCGCAAGTCTCTCATGGGACAGAATGAGGGCGATTAGGGTTCGCTCGAAGTCTCCCAACTCATTGCAGCCATCGACGCCTGCATTGAGTATCTGGCTGCCAACCCCGAGACTGCGGAGGCAATCGACGTCCACGTCTTGTACTGGTCTCGGTCAAAGAATCGCGACTTGAAGTCCATTGAACTCGGCTTGAAGAGGAACAAGCGCGAACGTGGTATGTACAGCTTCAGATTATGAGAAACAGCAAAGGTGATAAACGCGTTGCTGACCTTGTGTAGAGACCGCAGCTAGGGCTGCCGCCAGAAAGCAGGAGGGCGCCCGCGCCCCTGTCCAGGTCCCTCCTCTGGTCCCTCATCCGGCTCTTCTTCCGGACCCTCACCAGGCTCTTCTCCCGGCCCCTGCACCAGCTCCTCTCCCGGCTCCTGTCCCGGCTCCTCTCCTGGCTCCCGTCCCGGCTGCAGTTCCAGCCCATCATCGGGGCCAGTTCCATCCACTTGGGCCACACGGCCTGTTCTACTTCGATCAGGCCACTGAGATGTTCATCCCTGCCCCTGTGTGCTATTTACCTGGCTAGAGGGGTTTCTGCGCCTCAAGTTCAAACATCATGCTCTGCGACCAGGGACGTATGAGTTGAAAAGGTACGTCCCATCTTGTGACAGATCATCGTCATCGAGGATCTAAGCTAATGCCATGCGTGTATATAGGCGTTACATTCGATACTCTAGATGCTGTATCCTGCGTCTTGAGTCTTGCATTCCAGCTGCACAACACACTCTCCACTCTGCATTCTGAGCTCGACATGAGGCTTCCTAGCCCATGCATCTCACTCTCGAGTAATAAAAATTATGCACCTCTCGTCCTGGAGTACGTTCGTCAGTGTATTTCATCAGTGAGAACCGCTTCATGCATGTAGTGCACTCGACCCCAGCATGGCAGACAATTACAGCTAGTGCGAGTGATAGCAGCGCATCACAATGCCTGAGGACTTGGTTAACAGGCGACATGATGTACGAAACATGGTGAATGCTACGATACCAGTCTTTCACCGGGATTGTCTGCCACTCTGCTACGATTGTAAATGTCTTTCATGGAGGGTTGGATACCGTACGTGTGGGCAGTAGTAAATTGGAGGCAGTCCATCGTCACATGATCATGCTTAGAAGATTCACACTTCTCATTCTACGGCGATTGTATCCCCGGGCCAGATGAGGAATCGACAGATCACGCAGGAGCAAAGAAAATGCAGAGCGGGCCGGAGTGGCCCTCGCAAATCAGCCCCCGATGTAGCTCAGGGATTCTAGACAATTCATCTGGCCCAAGTAGATGAAGCGGCTACGGAGCTCAGGGCACCGTCAGGGCAGTAGATCTGCTTTTGGACATCTTACTGGCTAGAGCTATTCAGACGCAGGATATTCGTGTCGCGATTTGTGAGGTCCCGTGGGATTGGCGAAGATGTGGCCATGCCTGCCAAGGACGTCCCTCATCTCGCATGGTGCTAAAAAATCACCTCGGCATCTCTATCAATGCCAGGATTGAAAGAAAGAAATGTGTATGTACCCCGCAAAAGCTAATGCACCCCATCTCTGGCCTCTCCTTGACTTTCTGACCCTAAGCCCATCGTCCCGAGGCACGACAAGTTTACCCCGCCATCCCACAACCTCAAGTCCAAGCCTCTCGAGCCGCCTCTTACCGCCTTCGGTGTCAGCTTGCGAAATGTCCACGCGACGCGTTCCTCGTGGCTTGCTGAGTGCCGCGATAGCTTCACATCTCAACGGCTGCACCCCGGTGCCAAGTGCGGTAGTTGGATGGAGAGGGGTTCTTAATATTTCGAGGGCAATACAGGAGATGCGATTGGAGGGAGCTGACTTGGCATCAAGGGATCAGGGCAGAGGATACGCAAATCTCACCCTCCCACACATCCAGACTGGTCAACATCGAAGACGAGCTCACCAAGGATGGATGGTGAGAATCAAGAGGAGGAGCCACGATCACAAGCTTCTGAGCATGCTATCTTGTGACGGCCTCAGGTGCTTGGAGGGATCGAAAATCTATAAAAGGGGCGAGATCATTGTTGAATATTTTCACTCGATACTCCATCATCAATCTCTTCTTCAAACCCTTCTTTGCCAGCTCCTACAGCTCCATCGCATTCAGCTACCCCTGAATTCTTCAACATGAAGTTCTTCACCGTCCTCTCTCTTGCTGTGGCTCTCACAGCTGCCCTCCCTGTTGAGCCTGTGGCTGATGAGGCCGAAGCTCTCGTCTCTCGCAATGAGATCGCCGTCCTTGAGGCCCGCCAGTCAAGCACTCGTAATGAGCTTGAGTCCGGCAGCGCTTCCAACTGCCCGCGTGCCATCCTCATCTTCGCCCGCGGCTCCACTGAGCCCGGCAATATGGTAGCCCTCCTTTGTTCCGCTGTGAATCACAAAGCTGACAAGATGCAGGGAAGTACTGCAGGCCCCACGCTTGCTTCGGCCCTAACTCGCGAGTACGGCAGCGGCATCTGGATCCAAGGTGTCGGTGGTGCCTACACGGCCGAGCTCTCGCCCAACTTCCTTGCTGCAGGCACAGACAGGGGCTCCATCAACGAGGCCAAGCGCCTCTTCACCCTCGCTCGCACGAAGTGCCCCAACACTCCCATCGTCACCGGAGGATACAGGTATGTCCTTCAAGCCACGGGTATCATCATATTCTCAGGCCACAAGCTCACATTCTCACGAACAGCCAAGGCACTGCCGTTGTTGGCAATGCCCTCTCAGAGCTCGGGGCCGCTGTCCAGAACCAGGTCAAAGGCGCCGTACTGTTCGGATACACCAAGAACCTTCAGAATCTGGGCCGCATCCCCAACTTTCCCAGCGCCAAGACTCAGGTTTACTGCGCTGCCACCGATGCCGTCTGCTGGGGCACGCTGTTCATCCTACCCGCCCACTTCTCTTACAGCTCAGATGCAGCTGGAGCGGCACCCAGGTTCCTCATCCGTCAGATCGCGTCGGCCTAAGCATGCAGAGAGTTGACAAGAGCTGGTAAAGGAGCTTATGCACAGGGCACTACATGTTGACCAGGCCGGGGTTTCGAGATGGGTTTCAAAGGATGCTGTATGGCTGAGCTGGGGGGGGCAGCTCTGTTGGAGGAGGAAGTCGGCTGGATCGGACTTGAAATTGTTCAAATAGTGTCTCTATCTTTCTGGCAAGAGATACTAGCTACACTCGTTACAAACATCACGCTCACTAAAGACAAAGTCCTTCTGACGAACGCTCCATTTATCATAGAAAAGTCGTGCAAATCACATCATGCATCCCTTGTCCTGCTGTCAGAGCCGTAGAGAAGACTCATGACCGTGCCTGAAGGTCAAAAGTCTAAAAGCAAGTTTGAAGGCTCCGGGTAGCAAATCCTCCTTACGCATTCACCAGGAAGTCAATGATTCTCAGACTAGTAATGGCGACTGCCTGAGGATGGCAGACGGCCTTTGCTACCATAGTTCGAGCTCGTTGCCATGCGAAATCCTTCCGTTGGTGTCTACATAACTAAATCACTGGATGCACCTTTGTCTCCTCAGCCCAAGCTCTGGAGTACTCCTCTTCAGCAAACAGCCTCCTCTGGCAATCTACCCCCCTCCTCTTCCAAACACTCTCTCCTTGCATCTATCATCTATCCGCCGTCTTTTACACTCATCCTCCTCTTGCAACCACTAAGTATCTTCAGCACCCAACAGAGTAGCCTTCACCACGTCACCCGGGCACGTTTACACCTATCTCTGCATCAACCAAGTAACCCCGTCCGGTTTTTAATATGCAGCATGAGAAAGAACTCTCGGGAAAACATGATAATGTTCATGGCAGATTCTGGGGCAGCCTACCAGAACTGTTTTCAGCAAAGCCTCCATCCACAACAAGTCTCGGATATCCAGACCTAGGGAGGAGCCAAACCACTCAGCCCCCGACCTCATCCCTTCATGAAGAGCAAATCAAAGCCAACGCGGGCAGCTTCCCAAAGACCCGACGCCCCGCCGACGCTGCCCCAGGTAGAGATGATTCCAATGTTCATACCGACCCACGCGGGTTGCAAAGGTCCAGTCCCTGCCTTAAGCGCAAGCTCAAAGACCCTGCTTCATCGGCGCCAAGCCCCCCCGTCAGTGGCCAGACCACCTTCCGCACCATAGAGGATCTAAATTCCGAGGACCGCCACTTCTTGGGCCTGACCAAGCGCCATCGTCTTCTTGGACCCGACGTGTTGAGGGTGGCCAGGGACTCTGGTATGTTTTTGCCCCTTCCTGACTCTCAGCCAAAGCTGACAGGAGGGAGTATTAGACACCGATTCCGAAACGGCATCCCAGAGCTCCTACGCAACTGCCCATCAAGAACCAGACTACTCAGTCCCAAGCTCCGGCGAGACAAATACCATGTCTACTTTGCAACCATCCTCCACCCCTACCAACGAGCCGACCTCGATTCCTTCCTCGCTTGCTATAGCACCTCCCCTCACGCCAACCGAGAAGCCACAGAAGAACGGCGCCACCCGCAAATACAAGCACAAGTCCCGTAAGGATCTTCTCCTATCCGTCTACGAGAAACGCATTCAGCACCTCGAGAAGGCCATCGTCAATGAGCGTGAGCAGAGCGCCGAGGGCTTCCGCATCATCTGCAAGTTGCGCCGGGAGCTAGACGTCCGGGAGGAGGATATCGTGACGCTTAAGAAAGCTGCTTAGGAGCATCTCCGTGAATAAACGGGAGTGTTCATAATGTAGCAAAGACGACACTGTTAGAGCAACTGATTTCGATGGTGGTTACACTGGGTTGCGAGGTGCACTTCGGACTTAGTTGTTGTCGGCGCGACGATGGAATAATGCGGAGCGTCTCTGACTTGGGCATACGGGCAATCACCCAGTGATGAGGGGATGCTCCGGTATATCATGGTCAAGGAGCACCATTACGGGACAGATAAGTTGACTCGCGCAGATCGTTTGATCACTGGTCACGAACACGTAGTGTAAGGACGCGCTTGTATCAAAATTGATTGCGAACCACACGTATGATGCAGCATCCTCATGTTCTGATGAGTCAATTTATCTGCTTTGTTGTCCAACATCACACCGGACACAAATCTGCCATTTCATGCACCAGGGGGGAGAACCACACATACCTGGCATGAGAATTCCATCGACGATCCATCAAAACACTGTGCCCCCTCCATCGACGACTATCTCAGCCCCATTCATATAACTCCCAGCCTTGCTGACAAGCATCAAGACCACCCCCGCGACTTCTTCCACCCTGCCCATCCTTCCTGTCGGGTTTCTGCCCGTCCAGATCGCCCTCGCCTCGGCTAGTCCCTCTCCCTCATTCAGCACGGTGTCCAGATAACCCGGGCTGACAATATTGACCCTAATGCCGTACCTCGCCCACTCGGCTGCCAGGCTCTTTCCCAGCATGACAACAGCGGCCTTGGACGAGTTGTAGCCCACCTGCGGCTGCGGAAAGTTGACCCTCGACGCACTGATGCTTGCGACAAAAACGATCCGCCCGCCTTGTCCCTTTGATACCATGTGTCGCGCTACAGCCTGCGCGCAGATGAAGGTTCCCGTTGCGTTGACATCATGCGTTCGCCGGAAGTCTGCCGCTGAGAGATCCAGGGCAGGCACACAAGAGACGATGCCGGCGGTGCAGACCAAGGCGTCTATAGTACCGAAGTCTTTCACAACGCTGGCAGTCGCGGCTTGAACGGCCGCTTCCGAGGTGACGTCTACCTCATGGAGCCTGATGTCGGCATTGGGGTACGCCCCGCGGAGCGCTGTCAGGGCAGACTGTGAGGTGGCGGAGGTGGTGTTGACGTCCCAAAGGGCGAGGGCGTTGCAGCCATGTTGTAGCAGAGCGTGCGCAGTGGCCGTAGCCAAAGATCCGGTGCCACCCGTTATGATGGCGGTGCGAGGGGCCGTGAAACGTGTTGCTGCCGTGTCACCTGAGGTGATCTCCCTTTCGGCACCTGGGGTCGTGGTCTGGGCTGGCAGAGCAAGGGTCATCTGGGGAAGGACCCGGGATGTGAGGTCTTCGCGAGACATGATGACAGATAGCTGGGGTAACTCGTGTCAAGATTCTGCGTCGTTTGGTTAGAAAATGAAGTTGACGATTAGCATACAGGGAATCCTCGTGCGGGGTCCTGGTGCTGGCGCGGTGATTGGCGTGGTGTAAGCACCATGGGACCGGGGACGATCCCCGGGACGATCTCTGGGCGCCTTGGGGAGCAGCCTCAGGATTCCTGTTGGTGGATTTGATGGCATTTTGGTCCACCACGTTTCGCCAGTGGATCAGCATTCTCCCCTGATCCTTTGCCACGCGAGTCTCATCTAAGATCCTGCCTGCCGTCTCCATTCAACATTCGTCTATCGAGATCCGGATTGAATATTGGCTTCGATTATTGCTTGGAGGTGTTCGGGTTCGCTGGCTATGCATGGTTGCTATCACGGCTACAGTGATGAGCAAGGAGAATCAATTTCGAGATAAGCATGGCAGGAACTTGTCACGTTTGGGGGCATGGGGGTGTGAACTACCGAGTAGACGAGGCACGGTGTTTTATGAATTTGCGCCAATCTGATTATGCACCCTCTTCGTTTAGAGAAGGAGCAATTCCTTCTTGAGCGAAGAAGCGCTTCAGGGACACCAACAGAAGGCTCAAACAAGGACACGACGCTACGGCTTCCACGTCAGTAGGGCTCGTAATGCAAATGAATCTCAGGTTTGTATTTCATCATCACCATCATCAGATGAACATACGATGTCACCCGATCTCAGGTTTTTGAATTCAAGACACCAACTCTCATTACACATGGCATTGGCTTTTGAATCACGTCACAGCGAAGGGTAAAGCATTACCCCGTGTCGCCAAGTGGCCATGCCAAGATTGTAGCAAGATGGTGCGCGCAAAGTGCTGTATGGGCGCCTACCACTCTCAAGATATTTGTATTCCATCGTCAATAATCGCTCGCCTGTAATGACAGATATGGCAATTTGGTGGCCTGCCTATTTCATAACCATTCTACTACGCGTTTCCGACACACATTTGAGGCCCCCTCTGCGTTTCCGCAGTCTCCGATCACTCGTTGAACGTCCCAGTCTTCCAACCCTAATCCTGATCACCCACAGTTTCACCGCTAGATGCACATCCGCTTTCCTCCCCTCAACAGTCAACGCCGAGTCAAGCCAGGTCCGCCGCCCTGAAATCAAGTACCACACCAACGAGATAGCAGAATCTCTCACTAAACTTCGGGACACATATCGTCGGGAGTGGTTTGCCTGGCCCCGGTGATCAGAACGTCGCGTTGACTGGCAGTACGCTTCCACCCTATTCTGTTCTCTTGACAGTATACCTGCCCATCCAGTGCGGCTTCTTGAACAACGCCCAAAGTCGGAGCCCACATGCGATTGGCATGGGTGCAAGGAAGATTCGAATTGCTTTCGCGCTGCTCACGCCAGTGGCCTCCTCTCCTGCAAACCATACTTGCCATAGCACGATCAGGATAAATGCCACTTCCAATGCGGCCAAGTTTGTATATACAGCCCGCCTAATCTCGATGGCGCCGGGCTTGTTCTGAAAGCCAAGCAGCAGTCCGGCATTGATAGCCAGAGTGAAAGCGCCCAGATATTGCGTCATTGACACTGCTTCGGGGGAGAGTGGCTCAAGTAGAGCGTCGGTGGTCCGGTCGAACATCGGCAAAAAGTCCCCTTGCAGGGCTGATCGAGGATTTATTACCATTGGGATGCCCATGAAGAGGTTGAGAATAAACTCAGCGGCGAGTGCGATTCGTATGCCCGTCGCAGGGGTGTTCGGGTCGAACTCAGTAGTTGAGTCCGTCGTCGTGCCGAACTTGACAATGATTGATTTCTTTTGGGGCGCCATTGTAGACGTGCAAGGCAATTTGGTTGTTTGGCGTCTGTTGAAGGTGACTGAATTACCTGGAACAAAGCACTGATGGGAAAAGAACAAAACTCTTTATGTGTTATTTGTTCCTCGCCAGTTCATGATACCGCAAGTGCCGATGTTTGAACAAGCCCATGTCCGAGATGCGGGTTTCCGGAGATAAATGACTTGGATAACCGGCTGCATTTGTCAGTCATGCACGCGGGTTCAAGACTACCCCGAAACCCGCAGTGTCGAATGTCTATGCGAGCTCAGGCGGACGAACATGATGAAAGATCGACGTTGAGGACTTGGCAGCCAGTCACCTGTGAGTGGGTGAAGTGGCCGCACTGCCTGATGCCTATCGTGGGCTAACTGGCATGCGACTGCCGGGTAGATTGCCTGATCGGCTGGAATCAGTGAATGCCGGTAGGACGTCATGGCTGCCTCGGCTTCCGGCCGGAACACACTGGTCGTTTAGAACCATGGCCTGTACTAGCCATGAAAGTCATTAATCAGCAATTCCTGAGCTGAAAAGCTGGGGCTTACCCGCCTGTTCAGGCAATGAACAACTAGTCCGGAATGGGCGAAATGGTCATCACGGCGAGTCATGGATCGGGGATGGGAATGGTTAAGGAGCAGAAACCGACAAAAAATGACACCAATTTGATTGATTTTGATCCATCAAGCATTGATCAAGGACAGGCGAGTTTCTTTCAGCTGGAAATATCGCCGGAAGACGGCTCTGAAGTGTGCTGTGATTTGTAAGTCATGGTCTTCTCAAGCAACCCTCTACCACGATGAGCCCCTAGCGCGATATGGAGGTCGTGGTAGAAGTGTCTATATAACGGTAGGACTTCGTCTTCTACTTTCACCCAACTTCATAATCCATTCCTCAGTATCAAATCTTCATAACCCAACTCTTTTTTCCAATCTCATTCCCCATCACGATCTCTAAGCATCCCTCGCCAACGCAGTCATGTCGCGCTACACTGAAGCCCATGTTAGGCCAAACGGCCCCGGCGACGCGCGCCCGACAGCCTTGCAAGTAATCAAGGACGAGGGCGTTGAAGGAAAACTAAAGGGCGAGGTTATTGTCATTACTGGTACATCTTCCGGTATTGGCATTGAAACTACTCGGGCCCTGGCCACTACTGGCGCTACCATGTTTCTTACGGCTCGAGACGTCACCAAAGCCCAGTCTGCCCTCGCTGGGATTTTCGATTCTTCTCGTATGGAGATCATCGAGATGAACCAGGCAAACCTATCTTCCGTCCGGGCCGCTGCCGCCGCCATTCTTGCCAAGGCCTCCAAAATCCACCTCCTCGTCAATAATGCCGGCATCATGGCTATTCCTGAGCTCCGTCTGACTGCCGACGGCCACGAACTCCAATTTGGCACAAATCACCTCTCTCATTTCCTCTTCTACCGCCTCTTGGAACCCGCCCTTCTCGCTGCCGCCTCCCCCGATCTTCCGTCCCGCGTCGTCAATCTCGCTTCCTCATCTCATAACGTTCATGGGATCAATGACCCCGACAACTACGACTTCCAGAGAGGCGACTATGACCCCAGTGTCGCCTATGGACAATCTAAGACGGCGAATATTTACATGGCAAACGAAATCGAGCGACGCCATGGCTCGCGCCATCTGCACTCCACAAGTGTCCATCCCGGCATTGTCCAGACGGGGCTAACCCAGCACATGCCCCCCGATGCCTTCAAGGGGATGGAGTTCTTGTACCCTACCATGAAGAGCGTCGAACAGGGTGCCGCAACGTCGGTTTGGGCGGCCGTTGGCAAGGCATGGGAACACGAGGGCGGCAAGTACCTTGTCGACTGCGCCGTGGCAGAGCCGTATACGGAAGGGGATGACAAGGTTATTGCATCCGGGTATGCTCCACATGCCTATGATGTGGAGAAGGCGAAAAGGCTTTGGAGTGACTCGCTGGAGTTTGTAGGACTGCCTGACGAGGAGTGAAAGACTTGGAGGGCCCGATTCCTAGACTTGAGTCACGACAGTGATTTCCTTCGATGAATATATCCTGATGAACGACCGAGACATGCAATCCGTGATACTCTAATACTTCATTTTCAGTACGAAACTTGTGGGTCCAGGTCAGCAGACTGGTCTCTTGAGGTTGTCGTGTCAAGAGATAATCTTGCTACAGCATACCCTTGCAGTTGACTCTCCCAATCGGCAATCCGTGAGGGCGTCATGCAAGGGTAGCCACGTTTTTGACTCAGTAGAGCCGCATGGGTTCCTCTCCTCTCATCAGCCTCCAGCGGTTACTTGATCTAATTATATCGTTGCATCCTTCCACAGCCCAAGCCCACTTCTCGAGGAAGCTAGGGGTGGCCTCCCAGCTCAGCATGTCGTGCGGCTCTCCCCAAACGATAAGTCCCTTCCGCCCCGCAGTGACCTCATCATGGTCACGCCCTCCTGCAAGGGGCAAAGTCCCTTTGGGCTTGGGGTCGGAAACGGTGATAGATACGGGTGTACCTCGTTGCCTCTGAGTCGGGGTAATACTCATGAGCTCACCGATGAGATCCTCTAGCAGTTCCCAATGGTCGAAGGTTCCATCGCGTCTTATAAGATTGTCCCGGACGCGCGGAAAGGGAATGAGGTTGATCCAGAGGGAGTGAAGGCGAGTTTGCTGGAGGCTGGTCGGAACGAGGGCGAATGGAATATTGGGGTTTAGGGGGTAGACGGATGTGTCGTCACGGTACGGACCGCTAATAGGACAGGTAGTGACAGAAGGAGGGCTATAGGTCCATCCCGTGAGAAGGGTATTGAGAGTTCGTTTGTTGGAGACGAAGGCGCGGAAGACATTATACTGGACAAGATGGAGGAGGTGATCGGTTGAGAGGGGAAATATGAGAGACGGGGGGGTCAGGGGTATCTGGCCATGGAAAGGGACGGCGGACGATGCCCCTCGAGTAACTCCGGCGCGTCCGGATGTGATCATAGATGTACTGGCGTGGTTTTGGTGTGATAGAGCGGAGCAATAGGCAGCGGCTGCGCCTTTCGACCGTGGTAAATCGTCTTGGGAGGGACAATCATCATCAAGTTCGTCGAGGCGCCAGCTCGTAATTTGGAACGGGCGCGGTCCCTGAACAGGCCTCGTCGGGTCTTGCTCCCTCATCCGCAGTCCTTCAAACCGGTCAGCTCAATAGCGCCAAGGTAGTAACGGAAATACTTACGGTGAGCTCTTTGGTTTCTCCGATTTTGAAACTTCCTGCGCTGCTTCATGGCCATGGCCTCGGCCTCAGCCTCGGCGTCCATGGGGTCGTGGGGATCGCCAACCCTGTTCGCTTCGCCCTCGCTTGAAGCTACAGGAAGCGGAGTAACGGAGTGTTCCATGATCCCGATCTACCAAATGTCTAGCAAGACTCTTGTCACTTTGTTGATACGTAGTGGTAACCAACAAAGAAGCGGTTTGACCAGCCTCCCAAGTTGAACAATATCACGCAGGGAAGGACGTCAATCAGTGCAGAAGACCTAGGAAACGACCACGGACTGACTTTGGCATGCGTGCGGCTTGTAGGCTAGACTGTGAAAGGCTAATTGAGCGGCTAGGATCAAATCGTAAAAGCTCCGCCTCTGGAGAGAGAGACACTAGGCCGAGAGAGGCGAAACTGTCATCACGGCGAGTCATGATCCATGACATGACGGGGATGTTGTGCACCAGTCGCATTAATTAATGATGACTGATACTCTCCGTGAAGCATCATTCAAGGGACGGGATTAGGTTATCGGCCTACAACTATCGCCGGAACGCCTATCCCCGGGCCGGACTGTGACCCGAAGAATAGTTTGGACCAAAGTCAACGTGGGACGATTATAATGTTGGTGTTCGTGGAACATAAATGTATGGAAAGCCCAGTGTGGTTGATGTGCTATTCCTCGTATCCATATCACTACGCCTTCGTTTTCAACTCCTTGACTTTCCAAATAATCCCAACAATTTGCTTCATTATGGCTTCTACTATTTCAACTTCTTCTTCGGGGAACCTGAGAGAACGCATCGAGGCTACAGCCCGATCTTTCTTGTTGGCGTTTGAAGATGGCGGGGCCCAAAACGACGCCTCCGTCATCAACCGCGACGTTACGGCAGACTGCAAGCGGCACATGCTGCCCGCGTCGGTGCCCCAGGCTTTTGGCTTACCGACAGACTTCGCTTTCGACACGGCGCAATTCCAGGAGGCTTTTGCGAAAGATATCAAGGTGTTGAAATTCAAGAACAACATCATTGCGAACTTGGTCATCGATACGGAAGCCCGCGTGGCCGCTTTCACGTCCACAGCGGAAGTGCACGTCAACAACGGGGAGTCTTACTCCGCTGAACAGTCGTGGTTCCTTTACTTTACAGAGGACGGTTCCAAGGTCAAGAAGGTGATTGAGTTCTGCGACAAGGACGTGCTCGTGAGGATGGCAAGCGCATCTGCCTAGCTTTGGTCTGCACTGTCTGTATTTGACTGAGTTCGAGGAATTTAGACGAGCTAGGATTCAATCAAACCTCCAAATGCATGTTCCTGAGCCGCTGTTGTTGTTTAGTTCCAAATAATTACCTGACACCGTAGCTACTATCCAGCTGGATATCAGTACATGGATACAACGAAGCCATTGTTAAGGTTGTCGGGCGTCTACGGATCGAGTTGATTGTGTGAAATAAGGCTAAGGTGAGACGCAATAGTAGCAAGCAATACTAAACATCGACGCAAAGGAAACCACCACTGATCGTATCTCGGCTACTAGGGCTCATACGGAGAGACCTGGCTCGCCTGCGGCAGCCCGCCCAACAGGACCTCACACAACGACGAGTGCTTCAAGTGGCGTTTGATGAAGGATGCTTTGGCCAGCTTCGTGCCGCAACCCAGACACCACCGGCGTGGATTCGGCACGTTGTTCTCCGCCGCCCATCGTGGGTGATGACACCAGTAGTGCGCGTTCCGTCCCGTGGACGTGGTATACCCCTTGGAACCCCTTGGACACTGACTGCACTTGAGCGGTCGAGTATGGATCCTCATGTGGCGCCTGTTCAACTGTGAGCTAGAGATTGAAGTCGGGAAAAGACACTTACGTCATCGCATTGCCATTCTTGTGCCATTTGTTGCAACACCGCCGATGGTTGTCCTTTTGTTGTCCTGAGCGGTCAGTGTTGGCTTGGTAGAGACGCAGGAACACACTACGCACCGAAGTTGTCAAACTCAGAGGATGGGTCATCCGCCTCCGCATCAGAGTTCGAGGGCGACCCTACATCCTGTTCCTCCTCAGACGATCCCGCAAAAGATCCACTAGACCCCTCTGAAGGGTCATAGGTGGTATCAAATGTCTGGTTCCCCGACTATGCCGGAGAACTGGGAAAGTTGGAGGGCTGGAAGAGGCTGTGGGACGCGGCATTGAACCCGTCCGCAGCTCTGTTGCCGTATGCCTGCGGGCTTGCGGGAAGCTCAAGCAGGCGAGGGTCTATGCAGTCGACGGAAGTAAAAGCTGTTAAGCTGGTCAACTGGATGCGGCTTACACAACAATGACGCGACTTTACCTTGGGTTTGCCAGTCGTAGTGGTAAGCAGGCTCCGGGTCATCCTGCTGGCCAGACGAAGGAGAAGACATTGTGCGGGATGTCGCAAAAGAAGGGGGTAAGCCACAGAGAATCTAACAAATGGATCAGACCACTTATTCTGGTAAGGGTTCGCATGGGCCAAGTGAAAAGAACCATCGCAGTCTTGGGACTAGAAGCCTCTTTATATAACCCATCGCCATCCTCATCGTTCGAATTGATATCCCGCAATGCTCTCAAAATACAAAATGGAATTTCTGGGCATCGACTGAGCACCAACAGCACGTTAGACCGAAGTCTAAAAAGGATGCATGCCTTGCATGCATGATTCGCCAATGTCGTCGTTGGGCGGCCGGCAGATGGGCCGCATCACTGGGCCGCGTCGCAATCTGTTGGAGATGGTGCTTCGCCCACATCCCCGATTGGACTGTCCCGCAGATAGATGCTTGGAATATTGGATAGCCTCCCGCAGTAGCGTGGTGATCTCATGATGTTGGCGCGGGCGCATTTCACGTCTGCGATTTGGATGTTGGCGGATGCCTCACAGCCTGCTCGAGGTCTTGGGCCAACGAGGGTTACGTGTGCGATTTACAGAGCCTACAGACTTGAGATAAATGGGAAGGGTCTCAGCTCATCGAATACGAGTCAATTGTTGCCATCCTCATTGACTGCATCGCTGTCCCCTGTATACCGACCAGCCATGGAAAGCCCAACCCGTTCCGCCTCCGTTGACGACAGCGACACTATCCCCCTAACATCCAAGCCGAAATTTAGGTTCTATGAGCCCCTCATTCTCTTGGTCGCCTTGAATCTCGAGTTGCGAAATGCAGCAAACTACATAAGCCCTTCTGAGGTCTGCAACACCATGGATCCGGAGGAGCTCTTCAAGGCCACCATCAACAAGCTCGCCATGGTGTGCGACAGTTCCCGAGGGGGGGCCACCGTCACCGCCATCTGGGTATCAGATAACGAGGCTGGCCAGGTCGAGTATCACATTGCCTCGAACCAGCGGAAACCTGCCGAACTGGTTACATTGACCACGTTCGTGACGACGCTCCTTCGAGAGGTGAGGGCCGTGTCTTCCCCATATCAGGCCATCAGAACGCTTCTGCCGCGCATCTTGAATTTTGACCGGCCTCGCATCAACATCTACCTCGAAGAACTTCGAACACAGGCACAGAAGTGCTTGGCCAAATGTGCCGAGTTGGAAAACGAGAACGGTGCGGACCCTGAATCCCGGAATCGGGTGAGATATGTCGCTCACAGCTCTAGACGATATCATCGCGCCAGAACTGCGAGCCCTTCTCGGGGTATGCTCCACCGAGCGTGTATCTACGCTCCCAGAGCCAGATTGTACGTCCAAGAACTGCAAGCCAAAGCCGGCACCCGCTCACAACCCCAGACATCCGGTGCTGCCAGACGGTCATCCAGTGCCTCATCAGACTCGTCAACTCCATCGCAGGCACCCACATCGACCACCGCGGCCGCGAAGCCCGCGAGTCTTCCCACGAGGATTGCTGGTCCGAACTACGCCACTACATCAACCGCCTCCTCGGCTACCGGCAGTCCGTCGCTTTCTTCCTCCGCGCCAAGACGGTCTTCCCGCGCCTCTTCGCCGCCTCCGTCGTCGTCTCAACCCTTCCCTCGAGCCGGCCACTCAGCAAGCCCCTCGTACGCAACAAGAGTCTCACAGCCGACTCCATCGTGGGCCGCCTCACAAGCGAGAAAAGAGTAATCGAGACGTTCCGCGCCTTCGTCCGCGACCTGCAACTCTTCGACCTCGACGCGCGCATCCGCACCGAGTTCACGCGCAGCGGGTTCCGTCCCGTCGTCCACGCCGAGGTGCTGCTGCTCAATCATATCGAGTTCAGCGAGGGCGGGATCGATGGGTCCCGGTTCTTCGGCGGGTGGATGTACATTGGCTGCAGTAAGCCGGCGTGCAAGCTGTGCAGCTACTACTTTGAGGACCACGACTCGGACGTGGGGTATCGCAGTAGTCACGGGAACCTGTACACAAGCTGGCGTCTGCCGGACGTGCGGAAAGACCAAGGGCCAGCAGCGCTGAGGAAAAGGGGAGAGATGCAAGATAAAGTGCTCAAGAGGGTTAGGGAAGACGCATTCAATCTGGTCGAGAGAAAGGCGGTGCCGACGCATCGCAGCCACGACTCGGTGACGTTGTCTGCGAGGCTCACGCTAGAGGACAGGTTTTCGGCAGCGTCGCAGGCAGATGACCTGGCGTCGACGCTTGGGAGGATGGGTGTGGAAGATGGTGATGATGACAGTTTTGATGACGATGATTTTGGTGAAATAGGGGGTGCACGACTGTAGCCACACTCATCTGGTTCAGGGAAGACCTAACCAGGGAAAACGTGACGGATGCCCCTGGGGGATGCGCAAAGATTGGAAATTTGAAGGTTGATGTCTTGAAACGGATGTGTTCGGGGATCAGGTAGGCGATCGCACCCGCGAGTAACCAGCGGGAGTAGCCACTTGGAGTGCAGTTCAGGGGCTGAGGTTTGAAAGCATAATGTCAAAGCTTGATTCGAACCAATGTGTACTCAACTCATTCATTACTATCTCATCTACGCAATATGCCCCTGCTATGTTTTGTCTATAACCCAAGCTATGCCCCCAGTACAAAAAAGAAAAATTTACCGCCTGTTGAAGTTCAGGAATCGGGACTGCAGAAGTGTTAGCATCGTGGTCAACGAGACTACCGCTGGGTAGGAGCCCAGAACCTGGGATAGAGAGGAGAAAACTTACTGCCAAGAACAAAATCACAATGTTGCTCCCGAAGAACGCCAGGAAGATGCCCATGTCCCTCCATCGCTTGTCGAAGCTAAAGCCAAGCGGCGTGTAGAACTCGTCGCCAATTTCAAAGGCGCAGTACTCGCACTCCGAGGTCGAGTTGTCGACGAGGTATCCCGCACCTCCGGCGGAGAAGAAGTCGGACATGTACTCCCCGCAGGTCTGTCCGCTCGGCGCGCTGAACGGGTTCAGCTCGGCGCGCGTGCAGACAACCTCAAGCTCGTGCAGGGCCGTGGTGACCATGCCGCCGATGAGGCGCGTGAAGGGGTCGAGCTGGTAGAGCCAGGCGCGCCAGAAGGCGGGCATCTGGGGAGGCGGGACGGCGACACCGCAGAAGAGGGCGAAGGTGATCATGATGAAGGGGTCGAACTGCGACGAGATGAAGGCTGACGGCGTCAGAGACGCAAGCGCCTGGCCGAGCGAGACGGAGAAGAGCTCGGTGATGAGAACCATCAGGAACTGGTATCCGGCGCGCGAGGGCTCGACCTGGAAACCGGGGAGGAAGTAAACCAAAACGAAAAAGGCGACAGCGCACATGATGCTGTAAGGAAGCTCCGCAATGGTGATGCTCGCGGCGAATGTGAGAGGGTTGTACATCTTGGAGCTGCTCTCGCGGAAGAAGATGGCACGCTTGATGTGGAACATGACCTCGACCTGCGAGATGATCAAAGCGGGAAGGACAGTGACCTGGAACATGACGAAGACCTTGTATTGCAGACTGCTGCGCGAGTTGTCGAGGTCAAGATACGTCAGACCCGTGAGCAGCGCAACAACGATGTGGTTGAAGAGACGCGTGAAGATGTAGTTGGGGCTACGCCAGAACGAGAGGTTCATGCGGTGCACGACAATCTTGAGCTGGTGCCACTGCGGGCTGGCGTACTCCTTCTCGAGATCGGCGTTGTGCTCCTTGGCCGCCGCCACGCGAGTGCTGCGCATCTGCGAAATAGTGTCCTTGACGTTGGCGAGCTCGGCGCTGTCTTCCCAGATGTCGGCCCAGTCGCGGGATCCAACGCGGGGCGCGGAACCGGCACCGATAGCCTCGAGCATGAACTCGGCTACGTTGTCAGTGGGTCTAGCCTCGGCGCCGTGGCGCTTCAGATACGCGCGGAGAACCTCGGCGTCGCGGCCAATGTCGCCGAAGTAGACTGTGCGGCCACCGCGCTGCAGCAGCAGCAGGCGGTCAAAGTTCTCGAACAGAGCGGCGTTGGGCTGATGAATCGTGCAGAGAATAGCCTGTCCGGCAGTAGCGAGCTTCTTGAGGAATCGGACAATGTTGTAAGCGCTCTGCGAATCGAGACCGGAAGTAGGCTCGTCGAGGAAAAGAAGCAGTTCAGGCTTGGCAGCAAGTTCGACTCCAATGGTGACGCGCTTGCGCTGCTCGACAGTGAGGCCAAACTCAGGGGTACCAATGATGCAGTCAGCGATGGTCTCCATCTCCAGGAGGGCAATGATCTCCTCGACATAGGTGAAGCGCTCTTCCTGGGGCGTCTCGAACGGCTGACGAAGCTGGGCCGAGAATCGAAGGGCCTCGCGAACAGTCTGCGAGGGGTCGTGGAGATCAAGCTGTTCGGCGTAGGATGTGCTGCGCTGGAACTGCTTGCCAGGCTTGATGCCGTCAACGAGGACATCACCGCCGATGACACCAATGTTCTTGCGAGAGGCGAGCACGTCGAGAAGGGTCGTCTTTCCGGCGCCAGATGCACCCCTGCGACTATTAGTATCTTACAGTCAAGAGAGGAGTACGGGAAACTTACATCAGAGCGGTGAGCTGGCCAGGCTTGACATAACCAAAGACGTTGTTCAACAGACGACGTTCACCGCCGGGGACAGGCACATCGTAGTTGAGGTTCTCCCATGTAAGGATGCTCTCCGACTTGATGGACAGGTCATCCGAGCTCTCGGCGGCTCCCTTCTTGCCCTGGCGCTTGGCCTCGAGCTTAGCGAGCAGAGCATCGTTGAGCTTCTTGCGCTCGGCATTGGGCTTCTGGTACACCTTGGCCGAGTTGCCGCCAGCGCCGAAGTTGACGATCTCTCCGAGAACGACGTTCAAAATTAGGAAACCGACAATCAGAGCGACGATGATGCCAAAGTTGCGCCAGAGGTCACCCTTGTAGTAAGAGAATCCCTGGGCGACGTACTGAGAGCCGTCGACAAAGGTGGTTCCGGGTGTGGAGCCAGCAAGAGTGCAAACCTGGTGGTTGATGTCGTTGTAACCAGGACCCGACGGAATCAGCGATTCGGCCGAACAGGTAAGATCGATGCGGCTGAACTCGTTCTCCATCATGGCACCGAAAGCCAGACCGAGAGCATTGATCCAGTAGATCCAGCGAATCCACTCGGGGATGGACTGGTACTGGATAATGTAACCGGATGTGACGACGAAGAACGTGATGAGCGTTACGGCAAACTTGATGGCGTAGTCGAAGTCGGGGCTGATGCAGCCAAGAATACGGAAGAAGAGCGTCATAGCAATGTTGCCAGAGAGAATCATCAGGTAGAAGGTGAAGAAGGCGCCGGCCTCACGAACGAGACCAGTCATGAAGTAGACGATAATCGAGAAGACCATGATCTGACTGGCGGCGAAGGCCTGGTCGACGATGATCTGCGCGATCCAAAGCGCCGACGGTCGGTGGAAGGCATAGGCCTTGTGCTTGTTGACAATGGCGCGACCGGTCATGGTGCCTGCCAGTTCTGAGAAGGCCTGGAAAGCGTTGAACAGGAGGGAGATGAAGATGAGACCACCCTTGCTGAAAGCACTGGCAGACGTGGCGCCGAGATCGTAGAACAGAGTACCAAGAACAATGGCGATGACGATGGACCGAATCCAAGACAGGCAGAGCAGCAGGCGATCCTGCAGCTTGAGGAGGAACTGACGCTTCATCAGCGCCCAGACCTGGAGGTGGAAACCGACCGAGTAAACAGAGCGCTTAGAAGATCCGCGCTTAGCCTCAGCGACCGCAACACGGAAGTCCTCGTGACGCTCCGACTCTTCGGCGAGGTTGGCCTTGTAGCGGTCCATTTCGGTGTTCACGCGAGTCTGGAATTCGGAGGCTTTGAACGCTTCAACGAGGGTCTGGGGGTTGTGTGGCGCATTTTCGGGAGAGCGGCCAGGGGCGTACTCCCTCTCGAACTCGTCGGTGCAGCCGGTCAGATAATCAGGGGTCGTCTGGCGAGGACGAGGGTTGAAGCCGAGACCCTCGAAGTAGGATCGAGCCTCGGCGGTGGTGCCGAGGAAGACCTGCTGACCGCCGTCAATGACCATGACCTTGTCGAAGAGGTTGTAGATGTTCTCGGAGGCCTGGTACAGCGAGACGAAGGTGCTCGTCTTGTACAGGTTGGTCTGCACACGCAGAGACTTGACGAAGTCCAGGGCGGTACTGGCATCCAGACCACGGGTGCTGTTGTCCCAGGAGAGGACACAGGCGTTGGTGATCATCATCTCCGCGATGGAAACACGCTTCCTCTCACCGCCAGAAACACCACGGATGAAGGCGTCGCCGACGACGGTGTTGCGGGTGTGCTCAATGTTGAACATCTTGAGAAGGGTCGTGATGACAGTCTCCTTAAAGGCCTTCTTGGTCATGCCACCAGGGCGCTTGTTCGGCGCCTTGGTATCGAGAGCAAAGCCGAGAGTCTGCTCGACGGTCAGGGTCGAGTGGTGGATGTCGTCCTCCTGGTTGTAGACAGCCTCGCCACGGTACAGCTTGAACTCCTTGGCGGTGAAAGGACCGTAACTGACGTCGCCAGTGACGCTGGTGTAGCCGAAACGCTGGTTAGCAATCGTCTTGAGGAAGGTGGTGCAGCCGGATCCGGGCTTGCCCAGGACGAGGACCATCTCGCCAGGCTCGCACACGCCGCGGAAGTTGTCGAGCAGGGTAGCCTCCACGCCCTTCTTTCCCATACCAAGCAGCCTCATGACAGGTGTGACGTAGTCGAAGAAGTTGATCAGGGCATTGGGGAAGGTCTGGACGTAGTTGGTCGTGCCGCCCATACCCTTGACAGTCAGGCCATCCCAGTGGACGCCGATGTGCTTCGGCCGGATGCCGGCCTCACGCTCGGCGTCCAGGCCGCCACGCAAGGCACCCTCGAGGTCAAACTGTTCGTTCTCCGTGTCGCTGGATGAGGCAACCTCGACAGCCTTCTCGGCGTCGGTGTGCGACTTGCGGCGGCTGCTCACACGGCTAGCCCTCGAAACGCCAGAGAGCTCGCGCTGCAGCTCAGCAAAGTCGGCTTCCGCCTGCTCGACGGAGACGCCACGGTGAAGGTTGGTGAAGCCGTCAGGGTTCTGGCGACGGGCGTCCTCGCGAGCGGCCTCCGGGTCGGTGGCGGTGGAGACGGAAGACTTGTCGTCGTCGTTCTTCTTGAGAGAGGTCTTCTCATCCGGGATGGCATTGCCGCCGGCAACGGCCTCCTCAGCGGTGCGAAGGTCCTGGCCGCCAACAACGGCCTCCTCGGCCTTTTCGAAAGCCTTGTCGGCCATGGTGTTGCTCGGGTTGGGTGACGAAATGTTGTTGTTGTTGTGAAAAATCGTAGGGGTTGCGATGTATGGTGTTGAGGGGGGTGACACCAACCAACTGTGATGACCGTGCCGCGTTCGAAGGACGGGCCGATCTGATTAGATGGAAAGCGGGAAAGAAAAAAAGTGTCTGATATATATCACAGACAGACAAACTAGAAGAAGCACGGATTACGAGACTGTCGACAGAGAGAAGCGTGGTCGTCGATGTAGTAATCAACGCAGCTTTGTCTCTTCGATCTGGTGAAAGATCTCGACTGGCAAAAGACGAGGGGAGCCTGATAGTCCAGGAGGAAAAAAAAAGGGCCTTGAACCTTTAAAAGAAGGGACCCAGATCGGGAGTCTAGCAACCTTGCAGTAGTCTAGTCGCCTTGGCAGCCAGCGCTCGTCCCAAACAATAGGACGGATGCGAAGATCAGTAGCAAGAATCGCGAAAAGATTACCAATCCGCCACAACAACGCACCTTGCCCTCCCCATGACCCTCGAGCTCGAGGGAGTTTAGCCATGTCATGGTGCTTAAGCCCGTGGGGTCGTTCTTTCCTTCTTTCCACGTACTGACATGGGCGGAAGGAGGGAGGGGGGGGGGGTTTTCGGCGGGGTCACTTCCTGTTCTAGCGTGGCCCCAGCAGGCATCATCAGGCACCAGTGCCACAACGGGCAGCGGGATTGTGGGGGCGGCAGGGAATGGGGGGTCAACCTAGATGGTGCTCGTAATCCCACTTTCGTGTTCAGGCTTTTTTTCTTCGCCTCAAGGGAGGGTTTGACATGTTGACATGGATGAAGAGACTGTCTCGATCAGAGGCCTTGCATGTGACATGGAAGATTCCCAGATCATGAGAAAGGCGCGGTTTCGACATGATTAACATGTGTGGCATCGTTGATGCTCGACATCCCAAGGCTCGGGATAAACCCAGGCTTGGCGCAATGTACGCCTTGCCGAATGCACGTGGTGGGTGTTCACCACCTAGTCTAGACCCCCCCTTCCTTCCTGTGAACCCTGCACAGCACCGACCGGTGGAGGGCACCTGCGACCAGACCTCAGGGTCAGCCATCGAGTCATCCGGTGAGGAATAACCGGCCATCGTTCCTCGCCCAACCGAGAGCAAACCCGCGGGCCCCGGCGCCCACCGACCCGCTGATGCCAAGGCCCTGACGCTACACCCCCTAAACCCTACCCCCTACCCCCTGGAACTTGGAACCAGCGCACGTTCTCAGCGCAGGCTTTTGCACCAGGGCTGACTCCAGCAACCGGCGGATGAGCGGCAGCACGAGTAATTAGACCGATGCAAGCACTGGCACGCCTTGCATCCATCGATAAAAGGAAGCCGATCCCTCCACACGCCTGCCACGGAGCGCCGTGGTCCAGAGTTATCATTCTGAGTCATCTACGCTATCCTTCTTTCTCCCTCCCTCTCATCTCAGTCGCGTTACTCCGGCCCATCTGTCATCCGGCGAATTACTCATGGCCGGGGGTCGCAGATCGAGCGACGACACGTGCGAGTGTTCTCCGTCTGACTTCTCGGGTTGTTCCTGATCTGAGTCTGTCTGATCTGAGTTTGTTTGATATTGTCGTATGATTCTAGATTCTGACATTCTAAGATTGAGTTTGATCTGCCGACAGAGGACGACTCTGTTCACCGCCCATCGCCCTTCGCCCATCGTTATGCTATCACGAGTATTTCTTCTCCCAAATTAGAGGCCAATGCGATACCAAACCTACACTACACTACAGGCCCCCTCCCCCCCGCTGATGCACCCCAACAACCTGCCACAAAGCCGCTGCAAGCCCATGCATAGCATAAACGGCAGAGCACATCGGCAAAGCCCCGGCCGAAAGGTTTTCACCTCCGCATCCGACCCGTCTCCACCCGTTGAACCCCCCTCTCCGGCGGACCCACCGCGACGCCCGTTTCACCTCGAAATTTCCACGGAGTGTGGGTTTTCTCGCGAGCCCTTTCGGCTGACGCTGGAATTAGGAGTTAACCCACACCGACGCCGTGATTAGGGTGAAACCCACCCGGAAGGTGGGCGCTTTGCATCCCCCTCCCCTTTTACTCCGCATGATTCTCCGTCCACGCGGGCGCGGGCCGGTTTCCGTCCATGTGCGTGGTCAGGGAGCGCGTGTTCTGCGTGGCACTGTCTTGCTGAGGTGGAATTCTCGCGGGAATGGCCACGAAAGGAGAGTGACGCGGGTGGCTTGCTTGCATCCCCCAATTGGCCACGAATTGCCTTTATTTCATGATGAAGTTATGAGTTCGCGATGCGGTACGTGCGGTTGTGAATTCAATCCCTCCATCACTTTAACTACTGGGTGCCAGAATGGACTATTCGGAGACGTGAACGCTTGAATGATCCAATGGCTCCAGTCAGAGGTTTGCAGCTATCGCGAGCTTTCGCGGAGCAAATATTGAAACCTCTAGCGGACTTGGGTGTTCAGTGCCTTTTGTCAATCTAACCAGAAGACTCGACAGAATGCCAATAGATGGTCCCTATGGAGCCGTTTGTAGAACCGCCATAGAACCGCCATCTCAACGTGTACCATACTTACGTCTAGCCTACAATATCGAAGCCGAAAACACAAACCGTTTGAAATCAAGCTCGCAATATGCCAAGGCCATGTCGGTAGTACGGTGATGCTTCGAGCGGTCTTTAGAGTTTTGCTCCAAGCCCCTGGCAGCCCACACAACAAACGGATGGACCCTCGGGTTTGAGACTCTTAAGCATTCTAAAGCCGAGTCGCAGCTTGCCGTCGCGACAGTCCCTGCAGACTGGCAATCCAAGTCTACCTCGGGGCTGTGGGTGAGCAGCCAAGCTGCGTGAGCGAACTGCTTATCAACCTAGGCATGTAGTGCAGAGCTCCCGGTTTTCAACAAGACTGGGCATGTCTTGGCAGCTCCGTGGAGCATGACAGTGCATTCAAATCACGGGGTGATTGGTAATAGTCATCACGGAGACCATTGAACCGATCAACCCTCGTCCCAAACGAACCGAACTGATATTCTACTCGACACGCCGGACACGCTACCGGCTTCCCTGGATCTTGTCTCCATCATGGAATTCGCGTTGGGCCCGGGCGGGTCACCGCATCTCGGCTGATGACGACCCACCGAGCCCGGCTCCGCCGTAGAGTCACTCCCCGGACTGGACTCAGGAACTTGCCCTCCCGCATCAACCCAAGAACGGCGAGAAGCTGAGGCGCCACTAGTGCCAGGATGAGGTCAAGTTCTGGCCTGCCGCTCGAATAGATACATGCGCGTCTGACATGTTTCGGATGGGTTCGATGATGGAGGCTTCACCACAAAGCGCCTCGCCACCACCTGGCTGAGACGATGAGTAGGAAGTTCGATGTCCACTTCGACATCGGCTGTAGTCGATCAGCAGCAAGAATGAGTTGAAGGGTAAAATTGAACGAGCTGACGATTTCACCGGGGATAGAATCGTAGACTGAATTGAGGAAATCAAGCATTGCTAAAGAGTGTTTCGCTCAAATCACAAATCAACCAACCGCGGCCATTTGACCCAATTCTGTAGACATCTGGCTAACAACCGCCGCACGACAATCTTGGCAATCTTTCCACCCGTGGCCATTGAAATGCGCTTCACGCTCCTCGCAAGGATCTGGTTCCGCCAATCCCCTCTTCTTCTTCTTCTTCGACTTTTTAGTCATCGCCCAGTCCCAGTCATCTTCCAGGTCATTGATCGGCTCTGGCTCTGGAGCTGGCTGTTCTGGCTCTGCTGCTGACTCTGCTGCTGGCTCTGGAAACCATGCCGGCTCCGGTGCTGGCTCCACTTCCGCGTCTGGCATGGCTTCGAGAACGGGCTCTGGCTCTGCTGCCGGCACTGGAAAATCCGGTACTGGCTCCACTTCTGCGTCTGGTATGGCTTCGAGATCAGGCTCTGGCTCTGCAGCAATCCCATGAGGCGAATGGGGTACAGGGTGCAGAACCTCGATGTGAGTCTTGGGGGCAGGTTCGGCTTGGGTAGAGCAAATCTGTATCATGTTCTGGACCAGCATCGTTGAGAATGTCCCGAGAGGCCCAAAGCATGCGAGTAGTGCCTCCTGTTCCAGTGCTTTAGGGTCGTCGAATAAACGGCGGAAGGTTACGGCCAGGAGGCTGGGAAGCCAGGCATCTCCTGTGTCCAGGAATTTGGTGACCCGGCTGCCCACGCGTAGGACTGCCAAGGGGGGCAAGATATTAGCGTATTCTAAAACTCTATTCTTGGCCATCTCTGCCAGTCCGGGAATATCGTAGGCATCTGCGACAGCATAAACGTAGAAAGCGGTTTCGAAAGGGCTCATCTTCTCCCTGGGTTCCGTCGCATCGGGGTCGACTTTCAAGGTTTGGTATGTTCCGGTATGAAGATAATGGACCATAACGTGACCTGCCTCGTCCGGGACCTCTTCGAGGTGTAGGGAATCGCCATGCCACTCAGCTAAAGCTTTGAGCTTACTGCTTGCTTGCAACAAATCGTGTGGGATCCGAAGAGTATTCTGGGTTTCAAAGGATAATTCGCACGTCCGACTGGCGTAAGGCCTAATCTGATGTCAGTCAGGAGCCAACGGAAAAGCAAGTCATCAACCTACGATGTTTCCGGCCCAGCGTCAGAATCCAGAAGTCGATCAAACTCGGGCATGTGCGAGGCTGCCCTGGCCTCCAGGGCAGCCTTCCTTCTTTCTTGTTGCAGTCTAGCCCTACTCATGCTTGCTGATGACCTTGACATCTTGACATCAGACCGTTCAACAACCCGGGAGAATCTCTCATTTATGCATGTCCGATCATTAGTCCTGGAGATCACTCTATCACAGGGTCAGTTGGGCATACATGCAGGCCAGGAAACTTGAGATTTAGGCTGGTGCGCAGTCCGAGTAACCTATACTCACTGGACAGGTGATGAAGGCTTGGCTGCCAACCCCCCATGCATAGAGGCCTTCTTACTGTGCAGGCCACCAGGTGGCCGCAGATTGCCACGTCAGACTGCTGCATGCGACAGAAATGGTGAGTGCCTTACGGTACATAATTGCAGCAGGTGATGTAGCCATTAACCTGACTCCTGATCTAGATTGCTCACCGCGAAGACTCTTGACGCTGTCATTCAGTCAAATAATGTCAATTGCGTCCTCGACCATGAACCCAGGACGTCAATATTATCGAGGTTGGTGAATAACACGAGCTATGACTTCGTCGGGCCTCAATCGTTCGTTAACGGCCATGTGGCCGCAGATCTGGGGATGTACAGTGGCCTGGAGGTACCTAACGTGGATTCAGAACGAATGAGACGATGGCTAGAGGCGCCCCGTAGAGACGACATTAACTCTGGCGTCGTGATGGTCGATCTCATAGGTCCCAGCCAGCTGGTACCAAATCATACACGAGATACCCCGCACGAGAAGCTGAAGTCATAGGCCCGTTGGGTCATGAACGCTGCATGGTGCGAACAAATGGGCCCATATTGCGTTAGGCGGAGCCCGAAGACGCCGTATCTGCTGCCAGTCTGCGGACGGCTTGAGCACACCCTAACAGTTTACTGCGTAATTTGCAGGACGTCAGAAACCTAGACATCCGGCTGATTCGTATCCGTAGCCGACAAAGCGTAGCAGCAAAGGACCTTGAAGACGGCGCTGAGGACGTCAACTTTAGTCGTACCATCACTGTGCTCCAGGCCACGACTACGTATGTCACGCTGGCGACGAGCTACGATAATAGGGAAAAAGCACTTTTGGGCATTGATTTGGGCAGGTTGTTTTCAATACTGCCAAGGAGTGATGAACCTGTTGGCCATCCGTTGGAACGTTCGAATGACCACAGCGGTCATCATGACTAGCTGTCCAGCCCCCCTGATCCTCATAAGCTACAGCTGCAACGACTGCATTGTTACCTGCTTTTTCACAGCCGCAGGTGGTTCATCTTCTCTGCAGTCCTGCCATCTCTCACACGTCTTCCTAGCCCGGGGTCCTGCCTTGGCAGTAGTCCAGCACCATTCTCCGTTGTATTCTCTGGAGCAGCCATAGTGCTCTGCTGTGTAGCCAGCCCTTTGAAGAAACAGAAACCTTGAAGATAGGGATGCTGTATCTGACGGGTACGTCTTGATCTTCCCTGCTATCCCTATTACCTTGTCCAGAGTCAGGTGCGTCTCCCCGGCCCAGTGTTTCTGTATCATACCATGAGCTGGCGAAGCTGAGCAGAAGATTTCCCATGGGAGTCTTGCGCGTCTTGGGAGGTTATCAATATTGAAAACCCTCAGCTTACGAGAATTGATAAACGAAGAATTAGTTTAACATGACGCCAGAGCGATTACCGGCAAACATTTGACGAGGGGGGTTTGACCGAGGATGGAAGAAAGGTCGATGATGAATGCGAGGACATTTTGCCAACATTATCATTGGTGTGATTCAAGGCTGCCCATGACCATTACGCCACTACCACGCTGTTCTTTTTGATGGTGCGTTGACGAGGCGGCGAAGGGTAAGACCACAAGCCAGATTGGTCGCATTGCGGCGGGGTAGTGATAGGGTCATTTGTCCAACGTGGCCTAACGAACATGCTGCGCCGCTCAATCTACTGAATTGGAAACGAATCCTTTGGCGGTTGCCTGGGCAATTTGCCTGCTTTTGAATGGTTGCCTGATCTACACAACCCCCATCTTCTCCAGCATTGTGTCCGTGATCACTATATTAAGTTACCCACCCAGCTGCTCAGCTGTGTATGCGACGAGATTTATCATTACACCACCAAAATGCACTTCCCAAGCCTCTACATTCCTGTTGTCTCGGCGACCCTCGTCACCTTTGCATCAGGAGTCTCTCGTCAGTGTTTTCGCGTTTTACCCCGACACAAATATGTCTTACCATGACTTTCATCTTGGCTAACACATATCATAGTCACCTACGATACCATCTACGACGATGGCAAACGATCCCTGAGCGAGGTCGCATGCTGGGACCCAAATGTACCCGGCCTATTCCGCGACCACGACGACTGGGTGGTTCAGGAAAACGTGAGCCCAGGAATTCTCGCCATTCCCACCATTACTGGCTGGGACCACCCGGACTGTATCTCCTGTTGGATGGCAGTATGGGACGGGCCCGAAGGATCGGAGATGGCTCGGCCTCTTCTTGCCATTGATCGTTCCGAGAAGGGTTATGTCACCTCATTCGAGAGGATGAACTCACTCACGAATGGTCAGGCGGACAGCCTTAAGACCGTTGAAGTGAACATTACGCGTGTGAGCTTGACGAACTGCGGATTTGCTCCTGGCGATGCTCGCAGGACGCCGTCCGATGAGCTTTGATCTTGAGTGCGTGACTTGGGCTTGGGACCTGTCGTTTCTCCTGTCGTTCCTCATTTAGCCGGGTAGAATGGTCGCATCTTGCGATGAGGAATCTGAATGGTCGTTGATATTCCCTCTCTGATACCGGGATTTTGCTCGGACAACTTTTCCAGAGGTTTACCGCGGGGAGCGTACTGAGATACGAGGAGCAAGGTTATTGCCAAGCAAATGTGCTGAGATGGTGGTACCGACGTTTCTGTTGCAGAACTGCTGCAAGCCTGGTATATGATTCAATTCACAGCCTTCTCATCCATATTAAGTCAATTGCGCTTCACCCCTGATAACAATATACATCTTCAAAGGTCTGGCACGTAGTGCGGAGTATGAGCAAGAACGAACTGTGAGTAAGGCGTTAGACCGCAGCGGGCCATGGGCCCGAGGATGACTTGTGGTGTGATAGAAATCGCTTGCTTCAAGGGATGGTGGCCATTTGGGGACGCACAGTGAGAGTAGTAAGATTCACTCCTGTCGTGTTATCTCGTCCGGTAACTGGAGTGGGCTGAGACAGTAGGCTCGGCATACAACGAGATATGGACGACAGGGTTCCGTTCAATGACAAAGATTAGACTATGTAAAATCCGACCGATAGAATGCGACTCTGCATGAAGCTTCAAGAAGCCAAGTAGGTGCGTGGTCGTGGGAGGCGACAACTTGTAAGTCACCGGAACCAAGTTTGGTGCAGCTTGGTGCAAGCTGTTTGGTGCCAGGGAGATCGGCGAGAGCGAGCGGGAGCAGAATGTGTCGTTGGCGCGAATGATTTCCAAAAGTGTAGATCGCCACCCGAACTGCAATTGAAGAGAGTGGCTGGATTTAACAAAGTGACACCAGTCTCACCCAGCAATAGCATGACCATGCTCTAGAACATCATGGACTTGATTCAATGCTCCGAGTCGAATGTTGCTGCGAGCAGTGGCGTGTCATGTCTGGCACGATTGCAAATGGGTGGCTTCTGATTGGCCAATAATGGTCAGCAGCCAATCAGCGCGGCGCTGATGACACGCCGGGAAAGGTCAGCCACAGCGAGCCATGACACTGTGACGTCTACGCCCATCGACGCTCGCTGGTATATAACCTTCAAGCTATTCACCAACAAGCACAACACATTTCATCATCACTCAGCACAATCATCACTCTCAATCACAAACCCAAGCACAAAGCAACTTGAACTCTATCATCTCACACAAACTATCAACCACTCTTCCACCCACACTATACCCCTCCACCAACACAATGGCCATCGACAAGTCCTCCACCTGCTGCGGCAAGTCCGCCGAGTGCGTCTGCGGTATGCACCCCTCCCTCCAGCCTCACCTCACCTTCAACATACTAATTCCTCTCCAGCTCAGCAAGCCAAGTGTTCTTGCGGCCAGCAGTCCGCTCTGCACTGCACCTGCGACAAGTCGGCCGCCGAGAACACCATCGCGGGCGCCCGCTGCTCGTGCCGTGCTCGCCCCGCCGGCGGCTGCAACTGTGACCGCGCCGGCACCGAGAACGCCAACCCCGCCGGCGAGACGTGCAGCTGCGGCCGCCGTTCCGCCGACGCCTGCACCTGCGAGAAGGCCGCTGACGGAAAGTGGGACCCCTCGGAGCACGAGATCGACTTTACCACCAAGCGGTAAATGGCCGATTGCTGGTTTGCTGCCGACATGTCTGATTAGGGAAGGCGTTTGGGTGGGGTGATGACCTGAGATGGGGGCATCGATTGGCGTTTTTGGTTTATGGGATTGGACTCATCGAGGTGGCTCGGGGGAGAGCTGCGATAAAAGATACCACTGGCCCGAAAATGACACATTACCACGTTACTGAAGCACTCGAACGGATTTGCTGCTGGTGTGCTTGGTCGCTTCGCGAAGTGATGAACAGTGAGACGAACACTGGCCCGTGGCAGTGGGAGATGGACCTCATCCGATGCGCCTACCTATATCCCCTCACCTCTGAACGTAAGCTGTCATGAGAACTCTTTTCTCACAGTTCACTCAAACTACAATTGCGCCATCAAGCAACCATTCATGGCTGACGATGTTGTGATCCAGCTGGCAGTCTCATGAAGCACACCGTTCGAGAGTCCAAATCCTGCACAATGCACACTGTGGAATCCAGACCAGTCGGAATGTTTCCAGGGCCTGGACTGAAGTAGGAAGGAGCCTACGGCCAAGAACTGGTGATAAGCTCAAAAGCACACGTACCCCTCAACAACAACACTCTTCACGACAACATCCCCATCATCCTTCCCTTCCGACCGCCAAATCTCATTCTAACTCGAGCGTCATGTCAGCCCCTGCGACCAAACGAAACGTCGGCGCCGGCCCCAAGCGCCCGCCGCCGGTCGACACCTTCTCGGCAGGCACCCTCACCACGGCCTCCGTCATCTGCGCCATCGCCTACTCCATCGTCGCCGTCGTCGCCTACAGCGACTTCAAGACCTTGACGGACGGCAATGAGTCCCTCATTCTCATCATCCCCGTCTCCCTGACCGTGCAGATCGTGGGCCTCTTGATTGTCAGCCAGGAGATCAGCACGGGGTGGCCGGGACTCCTGGGCCCGTGCTACACGGCGGCAGCTGCGAGCTTTGCGCTGGCGGGCGTGTATGCTGTCGCCTCGGGGCTCCCAAGTGGATATCGCATGCTGGCGCTGTTCAACGGGTCGGTGTACGCTGGCATGCTCGTCGAGGCGGTGACGGGGGTGACGGGCAAGCTCTTGTTCACGACGGGAAGCGCCAAGTCGGGGAAGAAGGACTGAGTTGGGTGCTTTGTCTTCACGGTAGAGGCTTGCGGACAGCGCGAAGTCACGGGTAGATGTTTGAGGCAGACATCCGAGGTAGACAAACGTCTGAGGACGGACAGCTTCAGCCACTCGCCGTCTCGGGGAATGAATGAACAAAGAATGTCCCTCAGACCATGCGATCCCTGTACTCCGTTTGCACCGCGCGTATTCTTTGCTCGTCTCAAAGCCCTAAGAGGCATTCATGCGCCATACTCGACCCCCTTGCAGCACCTGCAGCCTGCCGAGTCCTGCAGTCGTGCCCAAGAGCCTCTCTCTTTGTGCGCATTATGAGCAAGCCCTCGGTGTGCGTCCTTGACCGACTTCACCGAGCTCACCTTGCCCCAATACAACGGCGGAGCTATTGTTCGCCCAATCAATAGCTGCGCCTGACGTCCCTGTCGAACCAATGGCGCGAGCTCCCCTGTAGACATCCATGCCTCTAGTCCCAACTTAGACTAACGCCGTGTCTGAATTTCTGAGCTTGGGATCAGCTCCGTCACGACGCAGCGTAGCTTCCGTTTTACTGCACACCTCCACTGACAGGCACTGACACAGGCATCGGCACCTACTCTGGTTTATTATTTCCCGACTCAGCGCGCGTCGCACGACATTTTTCCTTCGCACAACCTCTTCTCGCCCACCACATTGCGAGACCATTTGGTATCTGTCTCCCATCAAGTTTCCCTTCTGCTTTTTCAGCAGCTTTTCGTGCTCAGCACCATACGTTTGATTACCGATCACCTCAGCTTTCGGCATCCCCCAGTGGTCCCCCTCCGAAACCTTTGTTCGTCTCGAATCTCGCGCCTTTGGCCAGATCGATTCTTCTACCCATCCTACCTACACCTCCCTGCTTTGTCTCGATCATCAGGCTTGACCATCGCCTGGTCTACTCCCAGAAGAACTTTATCAAGTTTCGCGCCGTCTCCCTGACTGACGCATCATACCTCGTTCTCTGCGCGTCGCGAGCAACATCGTCGACTGCTTTTGCGAGCCCCAACCAGCTACCCAACCCCATCTCTCGAGTCCTGCGCAAAGAGCGTTCGACCGACTTCACTACACCTCTCGACACGTCTCGCACGAGGTTTCTTGACTCGGTGGTACCGCGCCTTCCGCTCGGAGCCTGCAGCTGCCTCGCGTCTCGCGCCCGATCGCCGACCGAACATACCACCACGCCATAAACGCACCTTCCTCACGCGTTTTCGCGACATAGCTCGTCCGCCACCCACCTCCCTTTCAAACACAACTATTTTCCGCGTGTCACCGCATCACCATCACAATGCCCCCCAAGGGAAGCACCAAGGCCTCTGCGCCCAAGACGGCCGCCGCCGCTACCACCAAGAAGGCCGCTCCCACCACCAAAGCTGCTGCCAAGCCTGCCCCGAAGGCTGCCGCGACTAAGAAGGCCGCTGCTGCCGCCAAGCCCGCTGTGAACGGCACGTCGACCGCCTCCAAGAAGCGCAAGGCCGAAGACGACGAGCCCACCGAGGACGAGTCCAGCGATGACGCTCCCAAGAACAAGAAGGTCAAGACCACCAAGGCTCCCGTGAAGAAGATTGCCGCCGTCAAGAAGACGACGACCACCACGAAGGCGAAGGCTGCTCCTACCAAGAAGGCCACTGCCCCTACTGCCAAGAAGGTCGCCTCCCCTCCTCCTAAGAAGGCGGCGAAGGTGCAAGAGGATGCCAAGAGCGAGTCCGAGTCTGAGTCCGAATCCGACAAGGAGGCTCCTAAGAAGGAGGCTCCCAAGAAGGCCGCGCCAAAGAAGGCAGCTGCTGCCCCGAAGAAGGCCGATGCTGCCCCGAAGAAGGCCGCTCCCAAGGCTGCTCCCAAGGCCGCTGCTAGCAAGCGCAAGGCCACCGAGGAACCGACTGACGACGAGTCCGATAGCAAGAAGACCAAGACAGCAGTCAAGCCGAAGAAGGCCCCCAAGCCCAAGGCTGAGCCCAAGCCGGCGGCCCCACCCAAGCACCCTCACACCATCGGCCGTAAGATCAACGATGCCCCCACAACCCTTCTCGACGTCTACGTCTTTGGTGAGGGTTCGTCTGGCGAGCTCGGTCTCGGCAGCAAGAAGAACGACGGCAAGAAGCCCATTGACGTCAAGCGTCCTCGCATCAACCACAACCTTGCCCGCACCCCTGTTGGCGTCGTCCAGCTCGCCTGCGGTGGCATGCACGTCGCGGCCCTGACCCACGACAACAAGATCCTCACCTGGGGCGTCAACGACCAGGGCGCTCTCGGACGCGACACGAACTGGGATGGCGGCCTTCGCGATGCCGATCAAGCCAGCGACTCGGGCTCCGACGATGAGGACGACGACTCTGGCGTCAACCCTCGCGAGTCTACCCCCATCGCTGTGTCGGCCGAACATTTCGCTCCCGATGCCAAGTTTGTCCAGGTTGTCGCCAGCGACAGCGCCACGTTCGCTCTGACCGAGGACGGCCGTGTCTACGGATGGGGCACCTTCCGCGTATGTTTGTCGTCTCCCTGTGCGTAACACAACTAACACGTACTAGTCCAGCGACGGTATCCTCGGCTTCAACCAGGACATCAAGATCCAGCTGACGCCGCTCTACATCCCCGAGCTCAAGTCGATCAAGGCTCTCGCTGCCGGCTCCAACCACATTCTCGCCCTCGAGTCCAAGGGCAACGTCTTCGCCTGGGGCTGCGGACAGCAGAACCAGCTCGGCCGCCGGATTATCGAGCGCAACAAGATGTCTTCGCTCGTCCCCCAGGGCATGGGCATCCCCAAGAAGAATATTGAGAAGATTGCCTGTGGCCAGTACCACAGCTTTGCCCTTGACAAGAACGGCAAGGTCTACGCTTGGGGCCTGAACAACTTCGCTGAGACCGGCATCCGCGAGGGTGCCGGCGAGGACGACGCTGTCATCCTCCGTCCCACCATTGTCGACTCGCTCGAGGAGTACAAGATTGTCGACATTGCTGGTGGCCAGCACCACTCTCTGGCCTGCACCGACGACGGCAAGCTCCTCACGTGGGGCCGCTTCGACGGTTTCCAGGTTGGTTTCGCCGAGAGCGCAGTGCCCGAGGATGATCTCATCCGCGACGAGAGCAACAACGCGCGCATTCTTGCTGCCCCCACCGTTGTGCCCAGTAAGTTGTTTCTGACTCGAGTCTGTAAAAATCACGTTCTAACTGTGTCCCAGCCCCCGACAATGTTGTCCGCGTCGCCGCCGGCACTGACAACAACTTCGCCATCACCAAGGATGGTAAGGCTTACTCGTGGGGCTTCTCCTCCAACTACCAGACGGGCCAGGGCACCATCGACGATATCGAGGCTCCCACGCTCATCGACAACACGGCCGTTCGTGGCCAGCACCTCGTTTCTGCTGGTGCCGGAGGCCAGTTCTCCATCGTCTGCGGTGTGCCCGCGGAGTCGTCTTGAGCGCACACGTGTGACCGGTGTGGTATGTTAGGAGAGGGGTCCTGCGAGGGCTCCTGGTGATGATGTACGAGAGATGGAGAAAAAGGGTGGCCCACCACCCCTGGGATTGGCTGATCGAGTGGCTTCCGTTCTAATTTGTATATGTGGCACTTGGGAATTCTCGCCGCCGTCGTCCAGGGGGTCCTGGCGGCGGCGGCTCCGTGTCGGGACGGCACTTGGGCGGCATTTTGTGCGTTTTCTTTTTTTATAATTTTCGTTTAGAGAACTTTTTGGAACGATTCGCATCTCTCACCCGCTCTGGTCATACTATTCTACGCTGTGTGATTCTCATGATGATGATGATGATGGAAGAGGGTTTCGTGTCAACGTGATTTCCGCCTATGATTACACTCCATGGTAGCATCTACCCGCCAATACGCATCGCCATGCGGCCCGTACGCCTTGCTTCACCAGCTCATATCATGTCGCTCGCTCCTTTTATGTGCCTTGCCTTGCCTAGCCTTGCCTAGCCTTATTGTGCCTTCCATGCCGTGCCCCCCATCTCTGTCACATCGTCCTCGCAAAAACCAGCTTTCTTCATCATGTCTGCCCCGTGGCCGTGCCGGTGAAGGAGCTGCTCCCCCTCGAGCTGAAGATGCCCATGATGCCGAAGCCGACGTAGAAGAGGGCGAGCGGGTAGGCGATGAGCAGGCGCATGCTCATCATGCGGCCGATGGCGACGAACATGCCGGAGGCGGCGTAGGTGCACCACAGGATGGCGGCGCTCGTGATGACGATGCCGAGGGGCGTGTCCATGGGCATGAGGATGCCGAGGAGGCTCGTGGCGACGAGGGGCAGCAGGCAGTAGCCCAGGATGGAGCTGGAGCGGGCGAACGTCAGGGTCGTGGAGAAGTGGCCGGTCTTCTGGCCGGGGGCCACGGCGGGGCCGCCGGGGTACTGGGCGGCCGAGGGGTGGGTGTGGGAGTCGGCCTCGTGGGGGCCCAGCTCGGTGGGCGTCATGAGGGAGAGGATGAGGTGGAGGGAGACGGAGCCGAGGGCGGCGAGGCCGTAGATGAAGCCGAAGTGGATCTTGCCGGAGAAGAGGAGGAAGGTGCCGAAGAGGAAGAAGGAGAGGATGGGGCCGGCGAGGTCCGAGTCGTCCATGATGTGTTGGTCGATGCGGCGGAAGGGGTTGAGGACGGCGAGGGTCTGTGACGTCTGCTGTTAGCTTTGGGAAACCAAACGAGGGGGCTGGAAGAAGGGGAGGGGAGGCAGAAGCAGAGCGGACGCACCTTGGTCTGGATGTGGTGAAAGTTGACGCCGAGTTCCTCGAGCAGCGGGGGCTCGCCGTCGTAGCCCTCGGTCGAGAAGGCGGCCAGCCAGCCGGTACGCAGGCCGCCCTGCTCACCCATACGTCCCGACACGCCCGCGGCGCCGAAGCCACCGCTGAAGCCGGGCGAGGCGCCGCCGCCAAACTGCGCGCCTGGCTGGGCACCGTACCCGTAGGAGGCTTGCTGGGGGGCTGCCTGGCCCGAGACGGCAGGGCCGTAGGAGGAGGGGTAGAACTGGAGGTTCTGGGCGCCGGCGCCGCCAGAGGGACCGGCGCCGTACGCGGGGTTTGGTGGAGGGTTGTAGTAATTCGACATGGCGGCGCGAAGTTGGTTGCGATTTTGGTGATGTGGACAGGTTGAAGCTTAGGGGAGCTCCTTTGGAGTTGAGCAAGCTGTCTGTCTGGCGCAGCTGCGGCGGTGAGTGGTCTGTGCAGTGTGGGTGCCTGATACGCGAGGTTCGACCGTGTCCCTTTAGCAGCAACTACATACAGCCTTCAGCCTAGAGCCTGCAGCCTAGGGCCTACAGTGGGGTGTACAGGTGCCTGTTGGCCCTGCTGAAGGGTCTCTGATAGGGGACCTGAGCACGCCCTTCGTCCAATCAGCTTGCCGTTTTAACCCCACCTTTTAGCGGTCGTAACAACCAGAGCACTGAGCACTGGGACTCGAGATTAGGCCACGACATCATCTGCTCTGAAACATGATGGCAAGCAACGTTTTCTTGAGACTGATTCACGGGCGCAAGCCCAGCAGTGTTGTGCGTATGAAAGATTTGAGATTCCCGCTATCTGTTGTCACCAGGGATCAAACATAAAACACAGGCGGTCCTCCCTCTCAACCATGACTCCGTATCCAAGCTCAAACTCCAGAACATCGCTCCCTCTTTCCCTCTCACACCGCGACCTTGGCACTGCTACACAGTTCCCTCACGACGGCGGGGCCTTCAGCCCGAGACAGGCAAGAGATGCGAGAGCAAAGAGGGGGCCCGTCCATGGCTGGATGGCCGAAGCAACGGCACCGCCGGTACCCACAATCCCGCCGCAGAGGCCGTCCAGCTCGGCGGCCTCCGGGAGCGAGAAAGCGACGCTGAGGAAGCCAATGATACTCCCGTCGTCGTCTTCCCAACGGACCATGACGCTCTTGGCGCCCTTGTACTGGTCAACAGGGTAGGGGTCTTCCCTGTCTGTGTCAAGTCAAGTCAAGTCAGCCGCCGGGCCCTGTTCATTGGATAGGAGGATACGTACAGTCGCAACCGTTTTTGTTGTTGATGCAGACGCCGGGCTGGTACATCACGCCCGCCTCGAACTCGTAGTCGCTGGCAAGAATCGTCTTGGCAATCTCAACGAGCTTTTCCTTGCTTCCTGGTTCATTTATCCGGGAGAACGAGCCTTCGACTTCCATCTTGATGTTGGTATCGCCGCCGTCCACCAATATGGTCTGGTGGGTCACCGGTACGCCCGGCGCGCAGGCGAGGTCGGCACAGTCCGTCTTGATTTTATCGAGAGCCATCCATGGTGGCGTCGTTCCAAAATCCATCTCAATGTCGCTTATGCCGCCGAAGATGTTGCCGCCGTCGGGGTTCACCCATTCTTGAGCCAAGGAGGTGGAGGCCATGGCCATGGTGAGGAGGATGACAGCGTAGTTCTTCATTTTGGCTGTGAGGTACTTGGTCTGATAGACTGATGAATGAGAATGTATGAGATGGAAGTGTGAAGTAGTGGTGGTGATGATTGCTTGGTTGGTTGCTGATGATGAACAAAAGAGACCGTTGAAGGCTCGCCAAGCCCTTCATTATATACTCGGAGTCGTCAAGCTATTGACTCTCGATGTTGCTGTAAATAGACCTGGCGTTCTCCAGTCCCTGGCTGGTAATGAGTTTGAGCATTGCAAACTCCGAAGCAGCAAATGATGCCGTTGTCGCTGATCTTGGCGAAGCTGAGAAACGATGTGGTGGTAGCCGAGAGCGATTGCCAACTTCATGACGGCCTTGCCACTATCGCCACTGCTGGAACTTTTGGGAGGATGAGCTGATCGCGAGGCTGCGCCGATTGCCCCTGTCCCCGCGCTTGAGCTTTCCTGGGGGACGAACAGGGGTCACTCAACAGAACTGGTGGTAGTCGCGCGATTCGTGCGAGATGAATCTCCTCCCATCTGAGATGGATCAACCCAAAGTTTACCTGAGCAGGCACGAACAAGGTCGTGCAGAAAACCTAAAGCCGAATTAGAATCTTGGAGGATCCTGAGGCTGTGTTTGACTGGTGGATTAGCGACCTAGGACTTGGGTCGTCGCCCGAATTAGAATTGGTAGGATCAAGTAGGCTGCGGCACGGCATGCATCGTGACGGAGGGACGAAGGTGGCAATCGGTTGATCGGCGTTTGCACACCCGCATCCAGTGGCAGGTCCGCTGAACCCTGCATCGACTTCCATACCGGGCCAATTTGCCCTCGGTTGGCGCTTAGGCGCCTATCGATTACAGGATTCTCAGAAGCTGAAGATAATGCGCGGCGTCTGCCAGTAATGGCAAGAGTGCAAATCCCTCGCCGCATTCACCGAAGCGAGCGATGAGACGCGCTTCCAAGTCTACCAGGCTAGGCGTCGCGATGCTCGCTGCGACACTACATCCCCTTGCCTAAATAGGGACCTTACGCTGGGTAAATGGCTTGCCGAATTCGGCAATGAGACAACTCTGGTCTGGCCACTTCAAGGCGATTGTGGGCACACCTCATTTGTCTGAAGCAAGCATTGTTTCCATGACATTTGATTGATGAATGTTGTCAACATGAGCCAAGAGACTCGCGGGACCAAATGGCTCCCCTGCGACAAGGCCTCTATACTGCGTGAACTTGGTGGGCACGGCGCCCACTCGCTGGCCATGCAGTGACATCAATACTTTACGTTCATCAAAGCTGGTGTATGCATTGTCACAAGATGGCGATGCCATCATGACTATCCTGCAATAACTAGACAGGATAATGATCACGGCTGACGAGGTATGGTTTGACTTGTATGAGTAATAGACCTGGTATTTAGATACGTTCGACAGGAGGCCGTCTCGAGTTTGCTCATACGCGACTTACTTCCAGGGCTCAGAACGCCGAGATCGAGATAATGAAAGTTTCCTGACCCCTGCTGCATTGAGGGTGTCAACTTCGACCTCTTTCTTGTTCTTGCCCTTAACATCTGAGCTCTCGATGAGATCATTAATCCCTGATCGAACATCGTTGATGATTTGGGAGTACTGTTCTGATGCCAGGTCTTTTCTGCCTGGACTGGTCTCGATCGTCTTTTGATCTCTCAGCCGTCCTACCCACCGCTGTAATTTGTCGTTCAGGACCTCAAGACTTCGACCCGCGCCCCTTGCCGTGGGATCTGTCTCTTGCTTGGCTTTCCAATCTTTCAACCTTTGGCTCTCCTCCTCGAAAAGCTGAGATATATGCTCTACTGTGCTTTTCCCTTTACTCCGAATCTCAGCCTGGCTTTTTTCCTTGAGTGACTCGGTGATGATGTCGGCCAACTCTACTGCGTTTTCTGCCATCGTGCCCTGCCGCTCTGGGGGTTGATATGATAAAACCACGTCTTTGTAGAAGCAAGCTATGTCCCGGACGGATTCCACCATTGGGAACATCTCGAAAAGACCGACAATCGCGTTGTACACCCTCGTTGCGCATCTCGAAATTTGGTCGGCTAAGGTCGCAATGTCGGGCTCTCGTTTGCCGTCCTCGGAAGACTGAATCTCTGATGAATGGTGAACAACCGTTGGAAAAGAGGGATGTAATGATATTTCTTGAATCATCGAAGAAATAACTACTCGCAAATTAGAAACATCTTGCGTTTTGACACCCAAGATTATGATCATGGTTTCTGATGGATGTTAGACACTGTTCCATTGAATTCTGAGGGGGGGGGGGTGGGGTTTGGAGGCCTGAGAGCACTCACCAATCTCGGCAAGGATGTTACACATGAGTAGCATGTGTGCTTGCAGCCACGCCGGGGCCGTCGCCCACTCCCCTAAGGCCACATCCATTGGCCTCTTGGAATGATGGATGATTTTATCGAGTCCAAGCGGACCTTCAAACAGCCCGAAACCCCATGCTCGGAGTTGGCAAGCGAGCTCATGAAAGTCTTCGCCGCCCAAGACATCGTCCAGAACGTCGAGGCCTTTGTTGCATAACTTGAAGACCCTTTCCAATGAGGGAATCGTGGTTTCGATCGTCTCTTGTTGATGCTGCCTTTTTGCTCGACGGCCATCATACTGCTGCATTGTTTCACCGCCGTACTCCAAATTTGGCTTCTGACCATCTTGGCCGCCTTGGAACGCAACATTGGCTCCCTCACCCATATGAACGTTGTACTCCACATTCGGCTCCTGACCACCTTGGCCACCTTGGAATGTACTATTGGATTTATCACCCATATGAACGTTGTACACATTTCCAGAGGGGCCAAGAGCTGATTGCCGGACTTCCTCAATGAGTGAGGTTAGGCTTATTTCGGATACCCTTTGCTGGAGGGTCAAGTCGTCCAGCTTCTGAGTGACAATAGTTGTTTGATCTTGGAGGATGTTTGTGAACATGATTGTTTCCAAAGAGTTCAAAGTCGTTTGAAGCCGTTGCAATGAAGCCGTCAAAGAGCTTTGTTGCTTTTCCAAACCGGCGAAGATGTGAGAGAGCCTTTTGCTCCGAGTATCGGCTTCGTACTCAGCCAACTGCACTTCCAGGTCCATCACATTTTGTTTGACCTGCTCTTTCCATGGCTCGAGCTTCAAATTGGCCGAGGTCGAAGATGGCGGTCTTGATTCGAAGAACTGCGTTAAATCATCGAATCGTTGTAGCTCGAGTCTTAATCCTGCAGCGACGGTCCTCACGGTTTCCAAAAACTTGTCCATCGGGATATCGTGATTCGGGTGTTGAAATTATCTTGAATGAATTGGAGGATAAGCGGCGTGTTGGCGAGATAGAATGAATACACGATGACTGCTCAGTTCTTCCCCAAAGCAGACGGCGTGTGTTTTCACCAGTACATGTTGGCATTTGGAGCGGGGGATGGAAGGACAGAATCCGACACCATTCGCTCCCGCAAGGATTCCATCACTTTCCATGCATGATGCACCAGATGTAGAGGGTACCTCGGGCGTGTTGATGTTTCTGTCATATTTTGAAGTCCAGCAATACACCTAGCTTGGTACAAGGCACATGCAGCTCAGCCGCATGACAGGGGACCGTATTGGTGCTGCCGAGTCTTGACTGCTTCTTGATGAATAAAATCGATTCGGGTGCCGCCTTTTCTTGGTGAGCACTAGACAGGCCACATCCAATTCTCACAATGGAGGCTGTCGGCGTCATTCTTGGAGCAGTTGCCCTCCTTGATCCTGCCTATAGCGGTCTCAAAAAACTCTACCAAGGCTATAAACTTACTCAAAGCTTTGACGAAGATTTTCAGCTGTCATTCTCAAGCTTCAAAATCCAGACATGGGTGAGCAGGGATTCCGGAAGGCCTCGTTTTGACAGTCGTTGTCCCATGAGAGTATCCTTTGAATCATAAGATCAATCAAAGCAGGAAGCCAGGACCGAGACGATAGAAAAAGACTGATTCATCCTTTGCAGATATTTGTGTATCATTTGGAGCTGTACATCTGTCGCTTCAAGGTTCACGGACCTGGCATCATCCATGGCGGTAATCAGGAAGCGATCATGGAAGACATTGCCCTTCTGATTGCAGCAATAGTCAGTATCATGAATAATTGCCACAGCGACACAAAAAAATACGAACACATTTGTACGTCCGGTTCTTCAAAACCAAATTAAACTAAGGTTCAACGGCTAATGATCACGTAGGGCGCAACCCTGAGACCCTGTCTGAAACTACAGCCCCTCCACCTAACCCACCGGAGCCTGGCAGTATCGATCCCATGACGAAAAAGTCAGACAAGACTGTGGGAGCGGCGGCTGGAACCCGAAGTCTGAAGCCGCCGAGCTCGGGAAGAGTTAAGGACCGCGTTCAGAATTGGTTTCGAAATGTTGGCCATACATCATCATCTCCTGGGACTGATAAGGGCACAGGACAGGATAGCCCACTCGCAGTTCATCAAAATGGCCAGGCCGGAGGTTCCAAGCCCGAACACGCAGCGTACTCTGTAGCGCGAGCTCTGAAAGCAGACCTGGCGCCGCAGAATAAGAGCAACCAGTCCCCAAAACCAAACGAGGAAGCTCAAAAAAAGAAACGGACCCTGAAGTTGATCCGTTGGGCCGACCACGGCAAAGATGATTTTGAAACCAGGGTTGGTGTCCTCAAAGTCAAGAATGAAGAGCTCAAGGATATTCTTCGCGTTGCAGCTGATGTGGAAAACCCTCTCCGTCGTATTCGCTCCTCCGAAAGCAACCCTACGCTTTGGAAAGATACGGAAGAATTGAGAGCCGAGCTAGAGAGCCTTCACAAGGCTCTCATTGCCGTCAATCAGCCGAATGCGACTTTGCAACACGGAAGTGTTTCGCTCGTCGTCAAGGTTGAGGACAACCTTGAGGAGTTCAAGGCGATGGTCGAAATGAGGGACGATCTCTATCACACAGAGCCAAGAGCTTTCTTGCTGTTCAGCCTGCTGGAGACTCCTGCGGACGAGCCTTCGGGCAGGTTCCTTCTCACAACCCCGGTGTGGAAGACAGAAGAGCATGCTATCGCAAATCTGTCAGACGCGATGGCCAATCCAGTCCACCATGATCAAGACGTTGAGTTGGTTGGAGTAGCGTCCAAAGGCTCGGCTATGCGTAGTCATTTCCATCTGCAAAGACTTCAAAGCGCCGAGCTCGTTGGTGGTCACAAGGCATCAAGTCTCGCCGTTGACGAAAGGTTCAAGCAGCCTGAGAGAATCCGCCTTGCTGCTAGGATCGCCATGGCCTATGTCCACTTCTTGACAGTCAACCAATTCAGACCTCACGGGCCTTTACAGAAGTACTACCTCTTTGGCCAAAAGCCACTTCTCGACACGAATACTCGCTGGGCTCCGGCCGTTGTTGACTCGGTCTGGGCTGACTTCGGTCTTGGGACCCCGCCGAGAACCCAGGGAACTGGCACTAAGGGTCCGATGTCCAAGCTCCTATTTCAAAAGACAAAGATTGATCCCGCTGTGGAGTTAGGCGTCCTGATCTTCCAGGTCACGTCGGGCATTGCACTGAGCTACGACACGACCGTCAATGGGCTCCAGAGTGCCCGTGAGAGTGCGCAGTCACAGCTTAAAAAGGTCGAGAGTCGCTGTGGTCTGTTTATGAAGTTTGTGGTCGAGGCATGTTTTTCGAAGCCTCCGGGGGACCCTGGCGTGGTTCAACGGAAGATTGTGGAACAAGTCGCAGACTCTTTGACGTTCTATACGAGCCAATTTCTATCTACTGAGGAACCCTCACAAGAGTAACTCTATTATTTATGAGCCAGCCGGATGCTTCAACGGTGCAGGGCGTGGATCATGATTTATGTTGGAGGAAGCAATCAACTTGAGAATGACATTTCCGGCTGTTGGCGTTTGTTATCTAGGAACTTTGGCAGTAGTAAGCCCTACCTGTTTCTCCTGTATTCATTACCCATCAACAACCATGCTGATAACAACCCATGGTGATGTCAGAACTGTAGTCCATCACAAGCGTTTTGATCTACCAATCCCCTTAGAACCTACAAACATGGCATGAGGAGCGATATCTCATGAAGCCGCGATGAGGCGAGAACTACCGGCATGCGAGACCTTGATTGTCTTTGTGGCAGCTTTTATGGCCAGGCAGGTCCAGGCCGGCATATCTTGCGTGAATACAGAATGGGTTCAAGTGGCAGTCAAGTACGATCAACAATTGAGAGCCGGGCCATAGGTGTTGAGCCAGGTAGAGTCGGGTTCAACTACCTTCCCTAGGTACTAGAGTAGGGGCGATGGCGAAGTGACCCCATCCCGGCAGTCGCACCCGAGAATTCACGGCTGGTATATCTTGAACATTACCCTGCTAAACTTTTGGCCACGACGTAGCTTGACATTCACGTTCTCTTCGCTAAAAGACTACTTTTCCAAGCACCACCTCATCAAGCCAGCTACCAGTATAAGCATCATCATGTTCCTCGGCCGAGGCTGCTATGCCGATCACAACGCATGGGCCTTCCAACAGGCACACGCACCAAGATCTATCACCCCTCCAAAGAACTTCGATGTTCCCTCCAAACATTTCTGCCCTGGCCGGAACCTGCAGAATCGAAAGTGCGGCAACATCATCGACCCAAAGGCGTTTGTCCTACTCCTCTGCCCCCACTGCGGCTTATCCTTTTGCGGCCCGCAATGTGTCCTACGCAGCGCCGAACATCACGCCCGCCAGTGCTGCCCGAACGTGGCTCCCGAGGCAAGGTGGCCGCAATGGTACATGGGCCACGCCATATGCGATACGCTCCTCCACCGGCCCCGCAGAGAACTAGTCGAGTTTGTTCAAAGGGCTCACCAGCTGCGCAACTGGGATACGAGGCGCCTCCGCCCTGAATTCAAGTACAAGCCGCTGGGAAGAATTCTACGCAGAGCCAACCAGATCGCGAGTCACCTCTTCCCGCCCCATACCAGACCACTAAACCTGCTAAGCGGCCCCGATGGGAAGGTGGCGATAAGATCGAGATCCACGCCCGAGGGCTGGAGAGAGAAGTTTGGAGGTACGGGCCTCGCGGCGAATCTCAACGATGACGAGTTCCGGGCCTATTTAGGGAGTCTGCGTTGGCTCATGGCGAGGCTCAGCAATGGTGGTCCTGGCGAGAGGGGTTCAAGATACCAAATTGGCTTTGGGGATGCGTGGAATGTTGTGCACTCCGAGGACATCAATGACGATATGGACCTGTGGGCTTGGGACTAGGCATCTGTAGAGGAATCACCGAGCACGACAGACAGCGAATAAAATATTTACTTGCAATCAGTCTACAAAAAGCTATGTACAGTAAAGTTTCACGTTACTCGGGATCATCAATTCCTGCAACCACCGTCAGCATGACCAGTCATGCTGAGCTCAGATATGCTAATCCTCTCTTTAAGCAGACCACTCGGTCGTGGCGCCGAGAGCATCGCCGTTGGAGGGCACGAGGAAGTCGCTGGGCGCAATGCGGCCGTCCGCCTGGCGCGGGCCAGAGATGAGGTCGATGTTGGTGCTCTTGAAGTCCGAGTTGCTCCAGTTCGAGCTGCCGTCCCAGCTGTTACCGCGCGACGTGACACCCGAGACGAGGTAGACCTGGTCGTCGTTGTCGGTGGACCCGTGGTTCTCGGCAGCGAGGTTGCCTTCGTAGGTGGCGATGGAAGAGCGCGTGTTGAAGCCCTCCTCGCCGTTGTTCCAGGCCGTGTTGCGGGTGAAAGTCATGTCGCCGGGCATGTTGTTGTCGGTGAAACCGCGGCGCATGTTACCGAAAGAGATGACGTTGGAGACGACGTGGTTGACCTCGCCGCGGTCTGAAGACGAGGAACCACCGCCGAGCTTGACGCCGTGGCCGTCGTTCTCGTGCGGGTTGAAGCCCCAGTGGTTGAAGCCGTTGCCGTACACGATGCAGTCAAGGATGGTCACGTCCGAGAGGAACTCCCAGAGGTCAAGGCCGTCGTCCGAGTTGTCCCAGAGGCGCGCGCCGCGGATGATGTTGCCGTTGCCGGAGCCCTCCTTAAGGGAGATGCCGTCAGCCGACTTGCCGTTCTTGCGGGGGTCGGCGTTCATGTACGAGTCGAGGAAGACAATCTCCGTGTTGGAGATATCGTTCTGGAGGTGGAATCCGGACTCGTAGTTGTCGTGGGTGGTGATGCGCTCAAAGTAGTTGTTGTGCGAGTCCTTGACGTACACTCCGTACGGGCCATGGATGAACGTCAAGTTGTACATGCGCCAGTAGTCGGCCTTCTCAAAGTGGAACACGCCACGATCGGTGTTGGGCAGGTCACCGCCGTAGGGGGCGGGGTTGTTAGGGAAGTTATCGCCGTCGACGACGACCTCCTCGCCCTCGTAAGCCGCAATGGTGTAGGGGTTGCTGGAGGTGCCGCTCTTGCGGATCTGAATGTTGGCCGACGGCTTGTAGGTACCCGCGCGGAGGTAGATGTTATCACCGGCGGAGGCGGCGTCGACGGCGTCCTGAATAGAGGCATAGGGAGAGCCGATTGAACCGCTGCCCGAGTTGCTGCCGTCGGTGGCAACAAAAATGTCCGCCGCCAGGGCGAGGGGCAGGGCAACTGCGACGAAGAACTTGGCGAAGCTCATATTTCCGATGGATGGTGGTATGGAAGAAGTATGATCGTTGGATGCGTCGAGCTAATGGCAGAAGATGATGAAAAGAACGAGAAACTGGAGTGAATGAATGAAAGTGTGTTGAGCGGGTGGCTTGAGGAACAAATTGCTATCTGGAGCGCCTGGCTTTGAATCTTTTATATGGCGGCCCTCCCAGGAAGGCTGGGCACTTGCCTTACCCTCGCCACGCGTTCCTCGTCAAGACAGGCTGTTTCTGGGGTTGTGCCATGGCTTTTCTCCATCATGACACCCTCTATCCCAAATTGAAGGATGGAGCTCACGGGGTGGTGGTGAGTGCTCGTTGGTGGAATGAGTCCCCATATCGCACAATGCTGGTGATCCCAGTCCGCGCAGCATGGGGCGCGTCGGAGAGAACGGGGCGGAAAGACACTCCAAGCCTTTGGCGGCGCGTGGCGGCACACCATCTTCGGCTCCGATGCGGATTATTCCAGCAAGAAGCGATTCGAGAAGCGCCCGATGGGGAGCTCGGGTCGCGACTTGCCCCCGTAGCCCTCTTCTGGCAGTCCACGGCACTGGGCCGATGGGATTGCGGATGACGCGGACACCCCAGGTCAGGTCTTGCCAGGATGGAGATGCTGCCAGAAGGAGAAGGCTGACGGGTAAGGCTGCGAAAGCGGAAGTGATCGGCTCACTCGAGCAGGACTTGAGCAGGATGCCGGGCTTTCGATTCCACCACTGGGGCGCTTCTTGCTGGTACATTCCTTGCGTGCTCATGGAAGTTGCCCGGAGTTAGCAAGGATTGATGGCTTGGGAGCAGAGGTGGATGGGCCATGGAGGCATTCAAATGCTGTGAAAAGGTGCCGTTTTCCATGTTGGCAACTTGGCGATGTCCGGATATTTGCTTGTCACTGGATCAGATAGATGAAGTGTCTCCAGCGATCGTGCTTCGAGGCTCGTGTCCATCGGTGGAGACGGGAAAGCGAATGCAAACGAGGGACATGTGGACAAGCTGTCGCCCCTCGCAAGGCGGATGCTGGGTCCCTTTGGTGGATGCGGTGGGCAGAGAGATGAAGAGGGGCAAAGAGGAGAAGGACAAGAGTCTTCAGCCTTGGCGGGGTCAGGAGGTCGATTTGAGCTTATCGGTATCGCTTGTAACCCCTGCCTGCGTCTGCCGCCTGAGTCTTGGCTGTTTCGGCATCTGCCCCTTTCTCCGTTGGTTTAGACAATGTGCTGCCATGTGGTGGTCTGAGAGACTTGGACACTCCCAACTTGGGGTCTGGTGATAGGAGCACAATGTAAATCTTCATGGATATTGAGAGTATCGTACAGCCCATAGCATGTGGTCATTCGTCGGTGGGATCCATGTAAGCGCGTCTAACTTCCGCCATCAATTTGTCAAAAATGAAATCCGTGCCATGATACATCATGTTTGCCGGGAGACAGTTCCATGTCAGCTTTGCAGTCCGTCCGTAGTAAAATATCAGGATTAAAATGACTGAAATAGCACACAACCAACTTCAACTCAAGACGGCCTTGCCACCTTTCCCATTCCAGTGCGCCCTTTATCTAGTATCCTTCCTCAGGGGTGTCAGTTTCAGGTACATGCCGTTCGCCGGCTTGATGGTGATGACGCCCTTGGGCACGACCTTTTCATCGTCCATGGCCAGATCCCAGGTGAAAGACATCGCCATGGCTGCCAGGAGACACCTCATCTCTGCTTTGGCGAATCCTTGGCCGATGCAGCTGCGTGGCCCGTGCAAGAATGTCAAGAAGTCGTAGTTGCTGCTTGATCCCCCATTCTGGTTCGGCTTTCCGTCGTCCGTGATCCATCGCTCTGGTCGGAACTCTCCCGCGTCCGGCCCCCAGATTTCGGGGGATCGGTTGACGTACCAGATGGAGATGACAATGTCTGTACCCTTCGGGATGAATTGGTCTCCGATCTGCGTATCTCGGAGGGCCTGGCGCAGGGTGATGGGCACCGTTGGGTATAGACGGAGGCTTTCGTTGATAGTGCCATTGAGATAGGGCAATTGCTCTAGAACCCCAGCTAGATCGAACGTGGCACTGCCGGTAAGCTCTGACGGAATCCCCTCGAGGACTTCCTGGCGAACTTTCCTCTGAAGCTCTGGCTGCTTGGCCAACAAGTAGCAGGCCCACGTTAGGGCTGATGCGGTGGTCTCGTGTCTTTCAAGGGAATCAGTCAAGATGCCAGTGGCGGACAGATGTGCTACTCACCCTGCAGCCAAGAACGTCAGAAGTTGGTCTTTCAGTGCCGTGTCCGAAAAGTTGTTGGACTTGATGAGGAGCGACAGAATGTCAAAATGTTCGTCCCCTTTCTCCTGGATCGCAGTTCTCTTTTCTTGGATCATCTGTCCGCAAAGCGAATTCAACGCCTCTGTCGCCTCGGCAAACATGGCATTCAGTTTCCATGGTAGCAATCTGACGAATGAAAGACCGAGCCCCAAGCCAAGCATGGAGTAGACCAGCTTTTCTGGGGTAGGCTCGAGGAGTTGCGAGTATATTTCATGAAGCGGATCATCGGACTTCTCAAGGGTGTTCAGGTTGCGTCCAAGGCCGGCAACACCAATGATGTCGAGCGTGACTTTGCTGGCCCAGGTCGTCAGGTCCACAACAGAAGAGCCCTTCATTCCAACGATAGGAGTGGAAGCAATCTCCTGGTTAAGGGTCTTCGTCAGCACCTCCGCCTTGGTCCACATCATTGGATATAGATCCTTAATGTGCCGGAAGTGGAAAGCAGGCATGGTGTTCTTGCGGAGGAACTTGTGCTGGTTGCCCTCCACAATAATGAGTCCGTCGCCCAGAATGTGCCGCAGGAATGAGCTGATTCTAGCTGGCTTGGCAAAGTCGTAGCAGTTGTGCACCAACACGTCGGCCAGAAGACGGGGGTTCGTGACGAAGATTTCGGTCCCAGCGGCGCCCAACACGATCATGTCTTGCCCTGGATACCTCTCCGCCAGTCTCAGAAAGAGGTCCCCAGAAGGTCCCTTCTTGACGATGAGACCTCGATGAGTATCGCTGAGGAAAGCCTGTCCCGGAAACAATAAGTAAGGTGTGGCCGAGGTTAGACTTCAAGCAAGATGCTCACTTACCCTGGGACCCGGCAAGTGCCGTAACGGGCTGAAGAAACGTGGGTGCAGGAACAGCCAGAAGAAGATTCCAAATGCATAATTCATGAAAAAGATGGTAGCTACAAAGACCAGATGCCTCTGTGAGCTGTAGTAGCTCGGGAACAACTTGCTAGCCAGGATCGTCTCCGTCGCTGCAGCCAGAGTGAGGCTAGGGAAGCCGAATAGACGTGACGTGATACTCATGATCATAGCCTACTGAGTAGAGACGAGCGGAAGTAGTCACGCCAAGGCTCGGATCTGAATCTTTTGAAAGTTGGAGTCCGATGGTTGGCTCAGATATTTCTGCCACATCCAGCGGTTTGGAAGCGGGTATGGCCGTGACTATTTATCAATATCCAAGCGCTAGGCTTCAACCATGACGCGGGGAAGTGTCAGAGTCTCGGTTAGGTCTCTCCGAAGGAATCGCCGTCTTGGAGCTGCCTCGCCTTCTGGTGCGATTCTTTATTTCAGGATGGCCCGAACTGCGGTCGTCATCGCGATATGCAGGTCGGATGCAGGTCGCAAGGCGGACCTTGATCGGGTTTAGCCTGCGAGCGCACCACACCTCACACAACAAGCCCCCCAGCCCGCCCCAGGCAGAACTTGGGGTCGAGACCCCTGATGACACAAACGCTCGACCAAGGACCACTAATATTGAATACAAATCACAATACTGCGATTTTGATCACATGCCGGGAGGTCAGCAGCATTGATGAGGACGCGTATCTACTCCCACTGCTTTGTGTTGAGAGCTCGCAATCTGCTACCACACCTGGAAAGACCGAATATCGCCCTTACCACCCTGAGCTCTCGGCACTAACAAAACTTGCGAGCAATCGTGACAAGGAGGTATGATTCAAAGATTGCTCTCCTTTCAATCAGCAGAGTTGGTTACATTGCCGCGTTCAAGCTACACTTCCAAGCTCCAATCCATCCCACCCTGACCGAGGCCACAATCTGGCGGAGAAACTGAAGATACGCTTCGGGGCTGCACATCCACTGAACGAGCGAGGATCATGGAACGGAGAAATTCCTGCTCGGCAATCCAGTTGAACACCTTGGCTGTACGTCCCCCTTCCCATCCCAGGGCTGACCTGATCCCGATCGATGCGTTCATTCTGTTGAGAATGCTCTGTGCTTTCCGATGTTGATGAGGCGTGCTGTACGCGCAGTGAGCAACGAGTCTTATTGATTGAACGATGATAATGGCACCAGCTCCGTCATGTGGTATAGAGGCCGGCTGTCCGTCGGAGGACAGGTCCCCCAGCGCGTATGGGACGCTATAGATTATATCGTCGATGGTCATGCGAACGTCATCCTCCAAGACAGCAACGCACGCCGCCCAAGCAGCGCTGTCTTCCTGTGTGCTTCTGGATGCAATCGGACCAGTTTGAGTCTTGCCGTAGTACAGGAGCATGCTCAGCAGGAGGATCAGTCGCGCAGATCGAATCAAGATGATGATACAAGCAGTATCGGAATCGTAGAACGCCATGCCGGATGCAACCTGACCTAGCGTGGTCGGAACGCAACGACTATCAAAGCTGTGTTTCCAGTAAGCGGCGGCTTCGGCATCCCACCGGGCGAAATCCTCCAGCGCCTCAAAGCACATCCGTATGGTTGATGGGATGTCGTCCTGGCCTGAGGTCTCAAGCAGGGTGGGGGAAGCAGCCTGATGTGATCCCTGCCGTCCATTGGAAGCCAGATAGCGCGTCAAGGTGTGTCTGAGTGACAATACTCTTGACATCATGGACATTGCCCTGATTAGGGGATCCAACATGCCTAGCAAGGATGCTATTGCTCCAGGGTCACTGTACCTGTCGTCTTCATTCAAAAATGAGTAGATTTGCTACAACGCATGCATGTGAGCAAATCACCTTCCTCGAGAGTGTCAAGCATGGATGACTGGCCCACTGGGCTGGGAGAGATTGGGCTGTGTGATACTGAGATAGTAAATGGTACCTACCAGCCGAAGATGAGCTAGGAGGAACAGCTCGGCTCCTCTTTGGGAGATGATCTGGTCCAGACCTCTCTGTTCCAAGAGGTAGAAGAGGCCGGGGGCGTGTTCCTGTGGGTCGCCAGACCCTTCGCCGCTGATGTCCTACCATACGTCAGCAAGCTCCCTGCAAGGAGACAACGTTCCTACGCATTTTTGGATCGGCCATCACCTACCTTGAGCATGCATAGAAGCAGGATAGCTGTCATGACCTTGTCGTCTGTCACAGAACCTTCCACCTGCATTGCTTCCTGCAACATGTTGATGGTACGGATGTAACTTTTGTACGCCTGCAGTCGAAACTTCTCGCTTCCAAACTGGTTGAAGGCCGCAAACTGAGCGACACTCATCGTGGCCGCCTCAAGAACGCCATGGTTTTGATCATCATAGAGAGCGGGGAGGAAACTGAGGTGGCCAGTCATTCCATCGGAGCCGTTTGGTGATACGAAGCGTCTGATGAAGTAGCAAAGTGAGATATGTTCGTATGATACTTCTGGCGATCGGGAGATGGCCTCACAGTGACTGTGAGAAAGTATTGCTAGACCAGCATCGTCGCGACGATCTGATTCTTGGTGAGTGACAGATTCAGACACCCTTTTCCGTTGATTCCTCTTAGACACTGATAAGATGGGTGTGCTGGCTGGCGCTACCTCAAAGTCGGTCTGCGTGAGACCGACTCGAAAGTGGAATGTGTCCGTGTAGCCCGGACATGGTTTCCCGTAGACCATGCACCGGTGACAAGTTGGTTTCTTCTCATCACACTTCGTATCAGGGGTGTTAGCTGGATATCGGGACTCGAGCGAGAGCACGCAGTCACCACAGAGACGACTCTCGATCAAAGCACCTGCTCACCTTTACTTTCCGCTGGCGACACCGCCCACAGCCCGTGCTGAAGCGACCTGGGAACACCATCCCAATCTGGCAAGTGGATCGATTGCAGGCCAGGTAACAGGGGCTACGTCGGGCGCCCCAGGGACACGGATGGAGAGCTATTGATGGTCGGTACGCCAAAAACTGATAACCTTTTGTCTGAAGCAGAAGAGGCGAGGGGAGATGCGATGTCGAAGGCTGCAGGCGGGGGAAGTCTGTCGTCAAGCAAGCACCAGGTGTCTGTTCACCTGCTCAACGCGACACAGGCAGACGCAACAGGGGGGCACGCCCCAGCCGTCTGATGTATCTTTCGGAGCCTTGATGCCAGGCAAAGCACTGCTTCACTAAAACCAACTAGGCCGAGATAGGGATGGGTTTGCGAGGCACGGGGGGCGGGGTTGGCGCTATGAAGGCGGTGCTGACGCGCCAGGGAAACGCGACAGGAACTTTTGGAGGTGACATTGATCGTGTGCCACCCACCATGGCGCGTCAAGTCCAACTACTTTGCAGATATAGCCGTCAGCTCATGGGAAGAAGCGTCTACAGATCTGGGCCAAGGATTTGGGGGTTTGGACCTACAGTGCGAGTGAGTGTATGGGGTGGGTTCAATTGAGGCTATCCTGTTACAATACAGAAGTGCTCCATGGTGTCTAGAGACGTGAATGAGCTTATGCTGCAGATGGATCGTATACGACCGGGGCATGATTGAGGATCACGAAGACCTCGCACACATCATCGGGTTCAACAAGGTCCAACGAATTGAGGCTCGGCATTCCTCTGCCGGCCTCAACATATTGTGAATGTGTGAGGTTGGGACATGATGCCAATCACCAACAAGCTGGCGTGGCAACGTGCGTCGACGAAGCCCCATGAAATCATCTTCAACTCTTCAAAGGAAGCGAAAGCTGCCCGAGTATGATACACTAACCTGTCCCATTTCGTCAATCACCCTGCTAAATAGGGAAAAAGAGACCCCGAACTCCCACATGTCAGTGACCCTCCCGTCTCCCTGGGGGATCTGTCGCCTTAGGTGTGGGGTGTGCACGGATATGCATCACTCGACCCGGCCGAACCATCCGTACTGTGAGACCAGGGGTCGCCCCTCACCACCTGATCCAGGGTATCTTGTTGTCTTCTTCTTCTTCCCAATGAGTAACCACTTTCCGAGCACCGCCGGCTCTGCGCTTACGACGATTGAATCCCATCAGCGGAACCAGAAAGAGTATTTGACACTTTTGACAGGTGCCCTGATTGATTTGATCAAGACGCCTGCAAAGCAGTTATAAAGTTGGCTCCATAATCCACACCTGGTGACGATCGCTTCCTCCTTCTCCAAGCCTCATCAATCTTCACCTCTCTCATCAGCAACCGTAACCCCCTCTTGCAACCACCCAGACTACCAACCCCCAACGACACCTGTCAACCCCACGACGCTACCTCATCCTCGGTCTTCAACAGTCAAGATGGCGCAAAACGTCGAGCCCGGAACTCTCGGCAACCTGACTGCCGACGAGCAAGGCAAACTACAAGAAGCCTGGACACTTCTTCTCGAGCGAAGCGGAGTCGACTTCGGCCCCGATCACCCGGCATCAGGCACCAGCAAGCATCAACAGCCCAAGGGCACAACACCAGAAGTCTTCCGAGAACGTCTGTGGAGCTCCATACGCCCCGACCACCCAGATGCAAGTGTCCTGCGATTTCTCCGTGCGCGGAAGTGGGATGTGGAGAAGTCCATGGACATGCTCATCTCGACGATCAACTGGCGTCACGAGAGGCGAATAGACGATGACACTGTCAAGAAAGGCGAGTCTGTTGCCTTCGTCGCGTCGCCATCTGACGATGAGAAGAACTTCCTCGCACAGTACCGCTCTGGAAAGAGCTACGTGAGAGGCTTGGACATGGAAGACCGTCCCGTTTACATCATCAAGGCTCGGTTACACAATCCTAGTCTTCAGTCTGCAGCAGCGATGGAGGCGTTCGTCCTTCACAATGTTGAGACCATCAGCTTGATGGTCAAGGCTCCGAAGGACAAGACGTGTCTCATCTTCGACCTGAGCGGCTTCGGCCTTCGTAACATGGATTTCCATGTTGTGCAGTTCCTCGTCCAGGTCTTCGAGGCCAGGTATCCCGAGGCTCTTGGACAAGTTCTGGTGCACAATGCGCCATTTGTCTTTTGGGGTAAGCAGTGCAGAGCCGTTTCTCACACCTGCCAACGTTGACTAAACTTACTCGCAGGTATCTGGAGTGTCATCAAGCTCTGGCTCGACCCCGTCGTGGCGTCGAAGATCATGTTCACCAGTGGCAACACGGGTCTGCTGAAGTACATATCTCCAGATAATCTGCAAAAGTCCTATGGTGGGGAGGATTCGTGGGAGTACAAATACATCGAGCCTGTCGTGGGAGAAAACGAGCGCATGAACGACGATGAAAAGCGATCAAACATCCAAACCGAGCGGGATAATCTCATCCACCAGTTCGAGCAGTCGACAGTCGAGTGGGCGCGCCATGATGCGGGCTCGGATGACGCCAAGAGGATTGATGGGCGGAGAGCTGAAGTAGCGAAAGAGCTCGAGGTGAACTATTGGAAGCTGGATCCATACATCAGGTCGAGGACTCACTATCACAGGGCGGGGGTAATCGATGTCGGGGGAGTGATTGATTGCAAGGCGGCAAGGTGATGGTGAGGACTGAATGATTGTTTGTCTCTTACATGCATTTGAATTCTCGTTGAAGAGATGCAGTGGTCCTGCACTGCCCATGTTTGCTATTTATCGTTGGTCTTTGGCTTACCTCAATATTGGCAGTTTGATTGTATTTTCTGAAGATAATAATGTGAAGCACAAGGTTGCACCCGAGGCCATAGTAAAATCGGCATCGAATGTCCTGCCTCCATAGTGGTCATGACCTCCAACACTGCCTAGGCACAGATGGGTACGTGCTTACGCCCAGATAGTCATGAAGTTGTCTGAATATATTTCCGTTCCTATTTGAAGATCCCTTTAGAATTATGGTTACGAATAGAACCAGATATACACCTCCCATTCAGATCCCCTTAGGCCTCGTTCCACCTGACAAATACAATCATCAGCACGACGGCCTGCACACTTGTCACCCAAGCCCCTATGCCAAAGCCGCCCTGTACATCGTCGCGAACTACAGCCCACGTCACAGCAACAATACCGCTCACCAGCAATATGAGCAATGTGGCGAGCAACACGTTGCGCTTGTGAACCCCCTCAATGATGTGGACGCCCCATCCAACAATCAATTCATCTGTGTTCGGGACATTCAGAATACTATCGTCGACCTTGTGTGGTATCCTGTTGCCCCATCGCAGTTTGGTGTGAGCCGTTTCATGTGCATGCAGCAGGTAGTGTAGGAAGATGTTGGCTGGCACTGGGGGAGTAGGCTGCAGAGGGCAAGGAGAGTAGTGGTAGCCTCGGAGACCCATTTCCTTTTGGCTAGGGATAGACATGGGCTGATCAAGGATACCAACAAGATGCCGATGCTCGAGAGAGAACTGAATCCTGGTTAGCGGTGACTTGATTTCAAAACTTCAAATTTGGCTGAACAAGGAACTGTTGTACAAGCTCCCAAAGCTAGCGCAAAGGGAGCGGCAAAGATAGGGGCTCCTTACTTGCACAAAGTGCACGTCCATAGGCTTGAGTAGTGCATACTTGGCGCGGAAGCTTCGAACCTCAATGTATCTATTCCTGATCCTGCGGAAAACCTCCGCGTCGCTCTCGACACCCGTCATGTCGATCTCCGCAAGCTGGCGCCGGAACTCGCCGGTGTTGACGCACAACTCAATGAACCTCTTCCTCGCCGGAGCTAATGTAGCGTTTTGAGTAGTGCTGCTCGCATTGGCGATAATTCGAGGTTGAGTTGACGATGTTGTTGGCGATGCTTTCATAGTTGACAAGTTTGGACCTGGAGTTTCTGGCATTCTTGGCACTGGCTGAACTGGGATTGCTTGCTGTTGTGTCGCAGGCGTCGATTGTGTGATAGCAGTAGTTCTCTGCGGAGGATTAGAATGCAAGGAAAGAGTCAACCCTAGTCGTTCGCTGTCAACAACCCCAAGCATGCTCCTGAGCTGGCAAAGCGCTTCCGGGTCGGAATTCGAGAAGTCTCCATATAGCTTATCACCACATTCCTTTCCCGAATTAGCACTTGATTAGCACAATGGAAGTTGACTCAACGTACGCAAGTCCACACTAGTCTCTGGAACCCCTGTTGCACGTTTGGTCGCGATAGATAACGGGTCACCGGCGTGACAGGGGTATATGCTAGGATGGACCTGTAAGAAGACATCACAAAACCTGCCAGGGCATCAAAAGATTGCTGTAGAGAACCATGCAAGGCCCTCCAGACGCTCTCGACCGTGGTACTTTCTGGGTCTCGCGTTGCTGATCCACTTGCAGTGGCGCTCGAAACGGATGTATTCAGAAATTGGGATCTCGGCGGCATGTGCTCGTTTTCACAATTGACTAGCGGTTCTTCGACAGAAGTAATACCTCTTGAGTAGCCGAGGCCACTGTTGGCTGTTTCGCCTTCTGCATTTTGCGACACTGAGTTGCTGGTCGAGTGAAGCGTTATACCTGGAGGTTTTAGTGATAAGCTAACTGTGGGCTTTTGCTCATCTTCGCGAACGTCATCCATATATTTACCATGGTCGAGAGATTGATCATACAGAAGCATTTTCGAGCTTTTGTTCAGTTCCCCCGTTGTTTCGAATGCGAATTCTTTTAAATTCTCGCGGAGTATTGAGAACGAATGAGATCGAAGAATAGTCTCATCCATGTGGTCCAACGGCGAGACAGGAAGACTTATCAATTGTGAGCTGCCGAAGTCGTAGTCCGCATTCTCACCACGCTCCGGGATGTACGATGACAGAGGTATCGCAGGTCGTAAGGCACTTTGAAATATCAGCAGAACTCCTGTCATGATGTGTGAGCCAAGCGGTACCCTGTAGAGAGGCGCATATCATGCGGCTTCGTTGCAACCGGGGCAAGCCGAGGAAGCATAGTATGCAGGATGGCGACTTGTTCACAGGCCTGCTGCCAAAAGAGTTTTGAAATGCTTCGGACTTGGAGTCTGAGCACTCGGAACACGTTTGAGAATTCCTCGCCAAGTTCCATCTCCGCATCTGAAAGAAACGAATAGAAGGGAAAGTGAAATGTTTTCTCAAACATGCAGCATTCCATTCGGCTGGACGCACTTAGAACCAAGGATCGCAGCTCTTCGTCCTTGAATAGGAGCGCAAGCAGCGTATCCCTAACTTGCTCCATTTGAGCCAGGTTCGTGTTCAAGTCTGAGGGATTCTCAAACCCCAACGGTTTCGCTGGAACACAGAAATCAACATCCTCAATACCAACATTGGGCGGTTGGGTGTACTCGTGTGTTTGTTGCCAAAACCTTAGTAGCAGTCTTCGGTACAGAAGTTTCTGGTGATCTGCGGAATAGAACTGCGCTGTCAGGCTCACGCAACGTCTAAGAAGAGCGATTGCCTGAGGAGCCTTTTGATTGAACGCTCGTGCATTTGCGAGATACTGCAGGGCATCGGAAGTCCAGGGGAGAGAAGAATACGCTGGATACATACTAGATACCCTGAAATACTTGGCTTCAAGGTCATCGTATTGCGTCTGGTTCCCTAAATCGTGAGCGATCTTCAATTTGAGCACTTCGATGTCGTAATAGAAATTTTGGAGGTGTGGGTGGTCGAAGTAACGATGATAGAAGTACCCATCATGAGCAATGCACATGATCTCGGACTTAGACCGCTGGATAGATTTGAGCGCATCCTGCGCTCGGATAGTCCATCCCTGTTCGTCGAACAAAGTTGCCAATTGGAATTCAATGGCGAGGATCCTCGCATCTCCTGGTTTACATGCGATTTCAGTAGAGACCAGGACCTTTTCGAGTAGTGATTCTGCCTCGTAGAGCCGATTTTGAGCTCTGTACACAAGAGCTAGTCTCTCCCTGGCCCATAAAGTCTCGCGCTGGTCTAAGGAGGAAGCAGCGCTTGAGTATTCGATAGTTTCAAGGAGAATCCTTTCTGCCAGCTCAGTATGCCCGTTGCGCAACCAAAAGAGGCCAGTCTGGCGCATCAAGCTGCTCTTGCAGACTATTGTCGCGGTTGAGGTATATGGGAATTGGGAATCGACCTTGAGTGCTGCTTCCAGATGTCGCATGAATTTGGCGCATGCCCTTGAGGTGTCAATCTCGGCAGGGAGATCTGGAACCATTTTCGAGAAAAATTCAAAGACCTGTTGTGCAAAGTTTTCTAATCGTTCATAGGAGTGGTGCCAATGCAAGATTTGTTTTTGATAGTCAGGGGGGATGCAGACGCTGCTGCGGGAGGGTTTTAGTGCGACATGGCTACCGTCACTCAAATCTTGGCTGACTGCCCCGTCTAATATTTTCAAGGCATTCTGCTCAAATCTTCGAAGGAGGTCTATCGGTATGTCCTTTCCATCTAGGAATCCCGCGAAGGACACCAGCCGAATTGCAGCTTCAGGAATGTCGAGATAGCTTAGGCCTGTTGTATCATCCGAGGTTGATTGCGGTATTGTTGTGATGGCATCAATGAGCTGGGTCCATTGGAACCCCGTATACAGACTCTTTAGTTGGCCCCTAGGTTGAACAACTCAGTGTGTTATCTTGACGGCTTTCCTATCAGTCGCTTACCTATGAAAATCTCGGATGATTTTAGTCATAGTGTCTGACCAACTTTCAAGATCTTTTTTCAGGTCTTGAAGATCTCCAAGGGAAAAGGGACACGTATTCCAGTCTGAAGAAGCAGATTCCTGGAGCTTGGAGACCCATGGCCATAATCTGTCTTGGGAAGCAAGCAGCACTTGACAAAGTGGTTTGATTGTCGATCCATATTTGCCCTCTCCGTTTTCCAAATGGCGTGCTGTGCGTCGGTAGGCATTATGCAGGTCCTCGAACAACCCCTTCAGGCGTACGATCGTGGTCCCAAGTCTGTAGGTGTCTTTGGTGCTAAATTGAATGGGGATATCTTTGGGACACAGATTTGACGCCTGAAAAGATGCCTCGGCAAGATCCTGAAATGCACCGACCTTGTCGGCTAAAGAGGGAAGCGAGACCGACATAGTAGAGATTCCGAAGGTTGAGTTCTTCAAGAAAATCTGACAGTGAAAAGAGACGTAGAAGTCCTCTGCCCCAAGTTGAAAAAGATGATGAATGCGGGGTTGTGGTCACAAGACCGTGACGAGCGGCCTAACATTGGCATATTATCACATGATTGCCAGGCGTGAGTGCGAAACGCATTTTATTGGTTTACCCTGGGATTCGTCCTCTGATTTGTCCCCGAAGTGCTGTGCAGTGTATCGATGAGGCTTCTAAAGTGACTTCTGCGGAGTCAGTTCATACTGTCATTACGATACATGGTCACGTGCTGCCTTCCCGTACCCCATCTTGTCAGGGGCACTAGACCTCGGATTTTCAACGGCTGAAGTCTGGTTAGTCAGCGCGGAATTTCATCGGCACCCCAGTTCACATCGCCGCCGTCGCATCCCGACTCTCGCCAGGATGGATTTTTCCAGCTCGGCGCCATCATCACCCCCTTCACGCGACGCAACCCGCACTCCCAGGCCCATCGCGCCCCCGCCGGACCAACCCCATCACCAGTCCACCGCGCACCCTTCCCTTGACCTCCCCTGATCGTCAAGATGGTACGCCCGGCTTCCCTCCGGCCCGCAATCGCCCCCCCAGCTAACCCAACGTAGGCGCACCGCCTCATCACCCAGATCGTCTTCGTCGGCACCCGCATCGTCGGCCGCTCCTTCGCCGCGGCGTACCGCCAGGCGCAGGCGTCTTCCGAGTACGCCCGCGCGCAGGCCAAGAACGGCGGCACGCCGGGCGCCTCGACAGGCGGCCGCGCCAACCTCGCCACGGGCATGACGCTCGACGAGGCGTGCCGCATCCTCAACGTCAAGCCGCCCAAGGACGGCGTCCCGCCCGAGGAGGTCTTCGACCGCTTCAAGAAGCTCTTCGACGCCAACAACCCGGAGAAGGGCGGCAGCTTCTACCTCCAGAGCAAGGTGCTGCGCGCGCGCGAGCGGCTGGAGAGCGAGATCGGGCCCCTGGTCGAGAAGGCCGAGGCTGAGGCCGAGGTGAAGGAGGGCTTCAAGCCGAAACTGTACAAGGACAAATGAGTGTGACCGGCTTCTGCTCGCGGGCGAGGCTCGAGGCTCGAAGCTCAAACGGTTTTGCTCCAGCGGTATAACGTTGCTTCCGACGACTACAATGCTGCACGGAAGACGACTACGAGAACGCCGACCGAGCACCTCAACAAAAAACACAAAACGACGGCCCGCGGGCCCTGCACATATCACACACACCACTTCTCTCGACTCCGCATGGCAAGGCGTTTTGGGGCGGTCCCCGGTTGGGCATGCCGCATCTTTGGATGGGTTTTAGACGAAGAAAGAGAAGAGAAAATTATGGTCCGACTTGTCTGTAATACCGATGTAAAACTACGGAAGGGGAAGGGGGCGCCGTACGGTGCTTAGCAGCTTTGAATGAGATTTTGTACAACACTATTTTCTGCCCCTGGTGCTGAGACGAGACGAGGCGAGGCGAGGCGAGGCTTTGACGTCGCAGTGCGAGTGGTTCTGGGTCACCAGGAAAGATTGGACGGGGGAGTTGCGCCGATTTGACATCGCTTGCTGACGTCGCTTAATCGCTTGCTCCCCCGGACCATCGTCGTGTGAGCAGCCTTGGGTGTCAGATGCAGGTCAAGCTGCAGTGTCGCAGCCATCGGATCCCCGGATCACCACCCTGCATGTGTGATCCGCGCGGCTCAACCACCTCCGGTCGGGTCACATTCGGAACCCGATCCTTCGTGACCTCACCAGAGGACTAAACCATCCGGCGTTGGCGTCAATTGTCCCGGATCAATTGCTTCGGAAATCATTCGCCTCGCTCTCTGGCTCTCGCGATGTTGTTCAGGACCAAATCATCTCGGCGTAACAGCAGCATCACAGAAAAGTCATCCAGACACGTAGGAAATAAATTGAATGCAGGAGCAGCTAGCGCAGCTCTGCCAGGGTATCTAGAAATATGCACAGCCCGTACCGTACCATACCATGCCATCACGCAACCGTTCATACACCATAAGCCAAACATCCGTCCCCGTTCCCATCGTCCCAAACCGTAACCGTCCGTAACACCTTGTCCCCCCTCCTTTTTTTATCCAATCCTGACGCTAAACGCGCATTGTCGAGAATCGACTCGCCGCCCGCGCTGGCGGCGACATGGGCACCGCCATGCCGATATCCCCCACGCTTCTTCTCCGTGCTTGTGCTTGCGTCGAGGGCTCCTCCTCGGGCAGATCCATCATTGACGCGCGGAACATTGGTGTAGGCGCCCGCTCGTTGACGGTGGGAAGGTACCCGAACGGCGAGAGCTCGGAGCTCTGGGTCCTCCTCTTGGGATGCGGGTAGGGCCGCACAGGGATGCGGATCTGGCTGGCTGTCGGCCAGCCGGGGAGGCCGGGGCCGGTGACGGCGGGGGATCCGAGGATGCCAGGGTCGTCGGCAGGAAGGGGTGGAGGCGTGATGGAAAGGGGGGCGGGCCGGGGAGGGGCGGGTTCTTGGTCCACGGGGTGGCGGAAGCGGTGCCAGAACATGATGGCGATGACGGAGGCAACGATGACGAAGACGAAGAGGCCGGCGACGAGGCCGGCGAGTTCGTCGGTTGAGAGACGAGGCGAGGGAGAAGAGGGGGCCATGGTAGAGGAAGAGTCGGAGGTTGATGTGGAAGACGGAGTGGAGGAAGAGTCTGAGGAAGGTGCCGTTTCGCTGGCGGAGGCGTCCGAGGTTTCGGATGAATCTGATGCCGAAGGGGCGTCACTCTCCTCGGGGGCGGAGGAGGCGGTCGACTGGCCTTCGTCGCTGTTCGAGGGTGTTGCGCTGGGGGGACCAACGAAGACGGTTGTCGTGGTCGTGGTCGTGGCGCCGGGTGCGCTGGTGCGGGTGACAAAGACTGTCTGTGTGATGGTGGTCGTGGAGCCCGTGTTGGCTGGGGCCGTTACAGTTTCGATGACTTCGATGGTGGTTGTGGAAGGAGCGGGTTCCTGACGTTGGTACACGTCCGGTGATGGTAGGAGAGGCGTCTCGGCCGAGCCGTGCGAAGAGGTCGAAGAAGGCGCAGGCTGGCTCTGAATCACATGAGAGTCCTCCTCCTGCCTCGCGCGGCGTGCGAATCCACCTCGTGGCCTGACAGCTGCAAACCGAGCGTCGGTGACTGTGGCAATAGCAAGTTGAAATCCGAGTAAAGGGTCGACGAGGTTGACCGTCTCGGTGATGGTCGCGTAGACAATCTCAGTATGGCTTCCCTCGGTGACCGTGACTGTCCGACTGACAGTCGCCGTCTCGAGGTTGCCTTCCTCCTCTTGCCTGATGTGAACAGCCCTCGGTGTTCCAGAGTTGAAGGTAGGCACTGCGCTGGCAAGTCCTGAGAGGGCCAGGCAGAGCGTGGCAACCGAAACAATACGCATTATTATTCTTTATCGTGTACTGGACATGCTGATGCCGTGTGTTATAATAGAAAGAGAGAGTGGACGGGAGGGCGAGCAAAGGAGTGAGCTGCCGAATCCCTAGAACGAGTGCTAATGCAGGAAAAAAAGACGGGAAAGAACGTAAAGTTGAGTGTCACCTTCGCAACGATCACCTGGACGTCAGCATGTAGGATCGCCCTCCATGATATGGCACGCAGGGCACGGCAGGGCCAGGGCTCGTGAGGGGCACAGAGGTTGAGGGCGTGGAGGCCCGTGTAGGGATGACATGTATGGCAGCGCGGGATCGACGCTCGCTGTCTGATCCGAGCGGGGTGTACCAGCGTGCGAATCCATAAATCCATAAAGGGTGCGGGCTCAGCCTCTCTTCGTCCCTTGGATCGGACGAAAGTGACCCTACGGGCAAGGGAGGTCGTTGTTGGGGAGAGGGCTATACCAGTGGCGGGATAATGCGTCGTTCCCGTTTGGGACGTGGGCGCAAGGGGTCGTCTCGAAGACCCCTGCTCGGCACCGGAATCTGGAACGAAACTGGCGGGAGGGAGGGCTGTCATGGTGCGCTGTGCATGAAAGCCATGACGACCGGGACGGGGGTCAAGGCCATGACCATGACGAAAGACTGCGCGGAGGCGCGGGATGGCGTGGGACGATGAGGAGGTGCCATCCGAAGTGGCGTGCACGCGTTGGGCATGTAGTTGAGACGGGCTATTCGGGTAAGTTCAGTGTGGTAAATGACGAGCATCTCGACATGCAGCCAAGGCAATGCTGAGAGAGATGGGCTCGACTCGCGTCTGCATCTCGTGGAAATGCCCTTTCAAAGTCGTCCCTCAGAGCACTCGCCGGGATGCCGTCTCAGAGGCGGGGAATGGCGCGAGTCGAGAGCTGATGGGTCTGCAGGCCGGTCATTCCGAGAAAAAGACTGTCATAGACCAAGAGGCAAACGTGAATACGACGGCTACGCTCTGACGGTGGAAGGATCCTGAGACGAAGACAGGAGAAAACGAATGGAGTTTGTCTAGGATTGCCCACGTTGTTGCGAAACACGACACGTGACTCGGATGACATAAGCAGCACGCGCCGCGATGAGGCACGACCACGGCAGGGACAGTCCCTCGGGACGACTCGAACCCTGACGAACCCAACAACAACCCTTGATCGCCCAATCTACGGGACCTTCCTAGCAAGCCCACCGAGCCTAGCTCGCATGATCGCCTCTAGCTGGGTTCAATGCCAGCAAGTTTTTCCTTGGGCCATGGTGGCGATCAATCTAGGGCGGGTCCCGGCCGAGTGGCTTTGCCGACGTTCATCTGATCGCGATAAATGGTCGTGATCAATGATCCAGAGGAAGAGACACACTAGCGGGTGACTATGGGGCATTCATCGATTCGTGGAATGGTCAGCTGCTATGAGCTTGCTAACGCGAGTCGTCTTCAATTTACCAGGGGAAATATCGACAGCATATCATCAGATGCGGAAGCCAGAATAGCTCGCCGCGATCTCTCATCTCACGAGTTGCCAGGCAGTCGACAAGGACAAAGGACGACATTCCATCGTATTCTTCAGCAGGAAACAGTCCCTACTGGCCTCGCAACCATCAGTGCCTTCCAATATCCGAAGAACGCCAAACACCCGCTATGTACCCAACAAAAGAAACCCCAAAAGGATTGAACATCACACCCTGTCGTCGCCCCTCCTCTCGTCATGCTCGTCTCGCCCCGGCCGGTACAAGTACGCCTGCCCACGATAAACGCTCGTCGGGCTCGTCGGGCTCGCCGGATCGTTCAGCCCGATGACCAAACTTTCCTCGCTCCGACTCCACCGGTCGACCATCATCCGCGGCCTCTCAAGACCCATCTCGAGGCCTCCCTCCCCATCGCTTTGCCCACCGCTCACGTCCGACCCCCGCCGGCTCACATCTAGCATTGGCCTCCCGTCTCCCGTCTCCAATCGGCTGCGGCTCGCCCGCGGCGCCAGCCCGCCGACCATGCTCCGCAGGCTCAACGACGTCGGGGTCCTCTGGCTCGCCAGCGCCAGCGCAGGCACCGGCACAGACGGCCGCGGCGGCATCGCCCTCTTCTTCGTCAGCTTGTTCAGCTGGCTCCCCACACTGCAGTTTCGGCTGCGCCCCAGTGCCGGTGTCCCCGGTTCCGTCCACGGATACCCCCTGTAGCTGACGACCGTCAGGTCCGCGCTCTCCTCTACCGCTGGCGGCGCGGGCGGCCTCATCGACCGCCGGCGCGGGTCCGCCATGATCCACGGGTACATGCGGGCCAGGAGCGGGCGCAGCGTCGGGGCGCTGGCGCAGATGATGGCAAGGTCGCACTCGAGGATGGTCATGACGAAGAAGGCTAGGGTCGCCGTCACGCCCACGAGGTCTGGCCGCCAATCCTCGCGCACACTGAGCATCAGCCGCACGACGCCCGCTGCCACGACGAAGATACCTAGGTTCAACACCACGGACAGCACGACCTTTTGCTTCGACGGGATGTCGAGCCCCGAGATGCACGGCAGGATGAGAAGTAACAGCCACACGTCAGTCGCGGCGTGGAACGTCGCTGACGTGATGAGCAAGTTCTGGAACCCGAAGCATGCCATGGGCCGACCGAAGAAGTGGCCTGGTGTCGGGTGGCACTGCAGCACGCTCATGAGGAGCATGGGCACACCGTACAGCAGGACGAAGAGGATGGTGCACCAGACGAGGCGGCGCTCTTTGGGACGCGACTCGAAGACGCGCAGGTAGAAGCTGAGGATGGACAGCTTGGTGAGACATAGTGTGAGCTGGTAGAAGATGAGGCCGAGGTAGGTGCGCAGGATGTACGGGTGGACGCCCCAGTTATCGCCCAGCTCGCCCTGGAGCGCGACCTCATCGGCGTGAAGCACGTCCGGGGTCTGCGAGGCGATGCTGTAGACGACGCAGACGCCGGTCGAGGCGAGGAAGGAGAGTACGATGAGCGTGTCGTCGGGAAACCACTTGCGCAGGACGAAGAGGCGGGCGACGAGGCGTGCGATGATGAAGAGCGTGCAGATGCCGTGGGGAATGACGAGACCGAGCAGGGCGTTGGGAAACCCGGCGTCCGCCATGCGCGTTGCTTCGGGCGTGTCGGCCATATTGTGCTCCTTGTTGATGGTGATGTCTGTGATACTTCGTAAGGATTCTCTATTGTTGTTCGGACTCTCGTCGTAAGAGACGTCGTATAAGCCAGATCCCGTGGTCGATTCACATCATTCCAACATTGAGTAACAAGCGATACCAAGCATCCTCGCTTGCGCCCATTCTCTCTGGACATCCCATCTATACATACCACATACATCCTCCATCCCGTCAACCAAATCCAGACAACACATCACTCCCGAAAACCCATCGCATCGAGCATGTCCCATCCCGCCCCTCCATCCTCCAGCCCCTCCAGGCTAAATCCCAATTGGCCCCCAGATCACTCCGTCCAAACACCCCTGCACGGCGCCACGGAAGCCCTCTCCCGACCGCACCCCTCCGGGCATAGCCCGCCCCCCAGAGAATGCTCGCCATCACCAGACCCTCGCCTCCTTCCCCAGATCGGCAGCGGCATTCTTCCCCCAGCCCGTCCTGCACCCCGCGATGGCCGGTCCATGGTGCGCACGCGGAGAGGCGAATGGGCGGTCAGACTCGGAATGAGGTCCGAGAGATACAATTCGGGCCAAGACGACGCGAAGCGAAGTGCCGGTGGTCTGGCAGTCATGCCTCGTTGTAAATCGCTCAAGAGGGAGACGGTCTGCACTGCATCCGCTGAGACGAGGTGCCCATAGTACGTCTGTCGATCGAGTGACTCTTTCCCACCCGTCACGCGGTCGCTGCGAGGCTGCCGACCTGAATGAGATCGGTACGACTTTTGGGTTGGTGGCGGCGATTGTGTCGGGCCGCAAGCCGCGACACTCAATGCACGGGAAAAGCTTCAGTCCAGGCAGGATTGGATTCCAGGAGGATCTTCGTTCTTTGGTACCCCGGAATGACACAAGCCTTCTTGGCTCTGCGATTGGCCTACATCCGATCCTCGCACCAACGTCACCAACATGGTGCCTCCCCAAAGTTTGGAACCGAAGCTCTACACGAGACGCACAACATCAAGCGAGCTACTGTGCCGTCCAAGATACTGCCATCAACCCCTGTCACCTGGCAGAAGGATCACATCAGATCCCTTTTGTCACCAACCCCTGAGGGCGGCATATCACCCCTAACCCAGACGTCGAGACAAAAAAAAGTCCACCAACCCACAGGTCTAGACCTTCCGCCGTACAAGACCCCTCCAGAAGTCAAAGCTATTCTCGTCGCTCTGCAAAGCCCACGTCCGCCCGGTCTCCCGCCCCGTCACCCCATCAACCTCCACGGCCCTCAGCATGCCCCAGTCCCTCGTGATGCCCACAACCTTGGCCCGAACACCCTCTTCCTCGAGCGTCACCATCTGTCCCGAGTGCAACCAATGCTGGTAGTACCGCCCTTCCAGGTCGGCATCGAATCCATTCCGGATCCAGTGCGAGTGCAGTGATTCCAACCGGGTGAGGATTCGCGCAAGCAGCTTCTCCAGCCGGAAAGGCGCGAGATGCGAAGGCAGCAGAGCATCGAGGGAGGTCGTGGGACGGGCGTTCGTGGCATTGATTCCAATACCGAGAACGAGGGTGTAGGCGCCACCGGTGTAGGAGCAAGTGGACAAGATGCCGCCGATTTTGACGTACGATGGGTTGGCTGCCGTAGAGGAGGGGTCACGGGCGTCTGGACTGGTCAGTAATCAAGGGGTAAAAGACAAATTCAGGGGTACAGCAGGCATACATATGTCATTGGGCCACTTGAGCTTCACAGGCACGTCTTCGTAGCCCAGGTCGTACGACTTGATGGCCTCGACAATGGCGACGGCGGCGAGGTACTGCAGGAAAACAATAGGCCGAGAGCCGAGCAGGTGGGCCGGGTGGTTGATCACGCTGGAGAAAACGAGGGTTCCGGCGGGGCAGACCCATACGTTGGAGCCACGACCTCGAGCGGCAACCTGGGTGGCGGCGGTCAGGGTGAAGCCGGTGGGCAGTTTAGACAGAAGCTTGGGGTTCCTGGGAGGTCAGTAGGGATGTTTAACCGTGGAATAGGGGGGCCACGCACTTGTCCATGATGGTGTTGGTGCTCGTTACAACATCGGCGTACATCAAAGTGTTGCCCCATTCGGAGGCACCATCCTCGATCTGCTGGTAGGCTTTGAGGCAGCCGTAGTAAAAGCTGTGTTGAAACGCAGGGGTGACCTTGTCTTCAGGCCAGGCGCGCTCATGGGGGACGATCTCTTTGACCACGCCACTGTAATCAATATACCGCCCATCGGCCGAGAGCTTGCCCTTAGCGGCATCATCGGGATCGGGGAGAGACTGCTTTAGGTCTTTCATAGACCAGCGTCCATCACGGTCGATGTGGAATGTGTCAACCTCGTCGCGGATATACTCTTCGTTCTCTTCAAGAGTGATGACTTCCCCCAGGGCGTGCAGTAGCTCCTCGACCTCCGTGTGGTTGACGGAGGAAAGGTGCAGTGCAGACAGGGAGGGGATGTCAGCATCTTCGTCGTTGACATCGAGTCCAAGCTTGCGAAGACAGGCCTTGATGAACGCCGAGCGGGGCATGTCATCCTGTGTGAGAGTGTCGATGAGCTGGTCGTAGCGGTTGTTGTTAGGGATGTGATGGAGGTTGGCGGCAGCAAATCTATCAGGTCAGTTCCATGTTGCCCCCTGACAGACAGAGAAAGACCTACTCGGGATGAGGGCCGGTCAGAATGACACCACCCTCGCCCACCTTGCAATATACCACGGCGGCCTTGCCGTCGCCGCCGTCGACATCAATATCGCTCTCGTAGCTCGCCAACACCTCAACCCCCTTGTCCTTCAGCTTGGCAGCATCGACAAACACACCACCGCCGTTGTAGTACGACTTTGTCCTCTTCGGTGCGCCCATGGCCTCAGTGAAGGCGTCCTGCTCAACAGTGATCTCGACTGCCTGGGCGCCGTCTTCAGAATGGTAGCGAAACCCCGCAAACGCACCACCCCTACACGTGCCAGGAAAGAAGCCCAGCTCCCGCCTCCCCACAACTTCCATACCCTTCTCGCTGCTGCCGACTTCGAACTCGCATCGCGCTGAGCCGAAGTAGCCTCCGGCGCAGAAGCCGAGATAGCGGCCGCCGCGACGCACATAGTCAGTGATGCGGCGGTTGCCCGCGCCGTCAAGAACACGGCAATAACCGAGGTCGCCACCGCCAGGGAGAACGAGAAGTGCGCAGGTTTGAGCCCAGGGTTCTTTCAGTAGGGCGGATTCCGTCAGAGGCGTGACGGCGTAGTTGGGGTGCAGCAGGCGGCGCAGGGTTGTGAGGGCGTGGCGGACACACTCGGAGGTAGTGCCGGTGCCTGTGTCATGTTAGAGTGGACCACACGGCAAAATGACCAGGACTGACTGACCTGTGTAGACCAAGACATTGAGCTTGCGAGAGGACATTGTGATGAGCCCGCAGTCAATGGAGAGAATTGTGGTGATAATGGGTGTGGTGGAGGGAATAATGGTGTTGAAGGCCTCCCAACAGAAAAAGGTCTGAGGTGAGCGGTGGGCGTGCGCTGTGACTCCGGCAGTGACACCCCCGATTGCGCTTGCCCGCGAGAGAAGAAACGTCGGCGCCGTGGAATTGCGGAGCCTCGGCCAGTGCCACTTTCCCTCCTACAACGCCGCATACAGCACCATTGAAGCGTCTCTCACTGCATCGATCAGAGAACCCTAGATTTGACTGTCATCAAGACATCACAATGTCTAAGTCAGAGAGCAACGCCGCCCAGAGCGCATCAGCAGACGACGATGAGCCCGACGAATGGTGGGTGGCTGCGATCTGCTGCCCGTCGTGCCGACGCTGACCGAGCTGCAGGGACAAGCGCATCTTCAGCACGGGCTGCGCGGGTACGTTGGTCGTTGGTCAATGGGCGAAACAGACCCAAGCAGACGAGGCTGACAAGGGCAGATGAGAATATGAAACTTACGGACTGCTATTTTGAGAAGAAGGACTGGAGAAAGTGTACCGAGGAGGCAAGTTTTGGTTTTGTCCGGATATGAGAGAGTGGGCTAACCATGTGTACAGATGGCTACATTCAAGAAGTGCTGGAAGCTGCAGGGCAACGACCAGAGGACGAGCTCCAAGGACGCTTAAGCTCGAGGATTGAAGGGAATGTATTACTTTGTACGGTGGTGTAGGATAGACTGACATGACATGCAACTCTTCTCAGACTTCGAGGGCCATCCAAGGGCAGATTTATGTACAGTGTCAAATACAGTCGAATAACTGTATATACACTGTAGCAGCCCAAGCTCCACCCAGTTTTCCACCTCGATCACTTGTGACGCGACCAGCGTGAAGGCATCATCACTGTCACCACTACCACCCTTCTCGGCCACCACCTTAGCACCACGACCACCTCAACCTCCCCTGCCGTCCACTCAGCCACCGGCACACCCAGCCATGGCTTCACGATCGCTTGCTCGCCCGTTCCTGCGCGCCGCGAATCTCTCCCAAGCAGCCCGCCTCTCCACCTCGCCCTCCCTCCTCGCCGCATCACCATCACCTGCTCGCTACGTCTCCCAGCCTGCAAAGCCCGCCCCCGCTCGCCCAGCAGCCTCTGCTGCCGCCAAAGCCACAGCCCAGCCAACAACAACAGCAACACCAGCACCCACATCAACACCCGCGCCGGCGGCCCCAACCCCGACAGCGGCCGTCGACCCCTCCTCCATCCCCACCATCGACTGGTCCACATCCTACCACGGCCTCTCCACGATCCCCTTCTCCTCCGAGGTCGCCGCGCTTCTCACGGCCCCCATCTCCCCCGCCGACATAGAAGTCAAGCCCGACGGCATAATCTACCTCCCCGAGATCAAATACCGCCGCATCCTCAACGCTGCCCTTGGCCCCGCCGGCTGGGGCCTCGTCCCCCGCGGGCCCCCCGTCGTCGCCGACCGCACCGTCACCCGCGAGTACGCCCTCGTGGCAGCCGGTCGCTTCATCGCCCAGGCTCAGGGCGAGAACCAGTTCTTCGCCGCCGAGGGCCTGCCCGCCGCCGTCGAGGGCTGCAAGAGCAACGCCCTCATGCGCTGCTGCAAGGACCTCGGCGTCGCCTCCGAGCTGTGGGACCCCGTCTTCATCCGTGTCTTCCAGAAGCAGCACGCCGAGCAGGTCTGGGTCGAGCACGTCGTCACCAAGAAGAAGAAGCAGCTGTGGGTCAAGAAGGGGCTGAGCGTCGGCTACCCTTACAAGAAGACATAGGCTCTGGCCCGCGCAGGGCAGCGAGTGGCTGGCTGTACGATAGATGTAGACTGTAGATGTAGACTCTAGACCGGCATATAGCGACCCATCTGTACCATAAAATAATCCCAAGATTCTGTTCTGCTCCTTCTAGGATCTATCAGTCCTGAGGCCGTCATTCGACGTGATACCAAACGCCAGAAGCATTACACACAGAGCGACGCAGCACCCATTGGGGACGGCCCCAATCAGCGGTCTCGGTCATATCCAGAGCTGCGGCCCCGATCATCACGCCCATAGCGAAGGTCACGGTCGTCGACCTCGTGGCCCGTCGGCGTCGGCCCGCCCCATCCCCACGACATCCACGACCCCGAGCTGCCCGTGGGGGCATGCCCGCCAGCGACCCCCGGTCCAGGCCTCACCCGCCCCTCGTCCTCACCGCCGCTCTCCGCCTCGATTGTCTCAAACTCAGACTCGCTCCGGTTCCGGCTCCACTCACCGAACCCGTGCGCGCCGTTGCCGCCGCTGTGCCGGCTGCCCCGGCTGACAGGCCTCTCGCGCGCGTACCCCTCGCCGTCGAGGCTCATGCTGCTCGGACGAAGGTAGTCCTGCGATCCGCGCGCCCGGAGCGTCTCCTCCCGCTGCAGCGTCTGCGCCTCGCGGTCCAGCCCGTCCAGCACAACGTTCAGGCGCTCGCGCTGTGCGGCGATGAAGGTCATCTTCTCCCCGGCGCCCGTGAGGTTCGACGGGATGAGGCCCGCCCAGCCACCACCACCACCACCACCACCGGCCGTCGGCTCCCCGCGCGGGGCATCCGAGCCGGAACCGGAGCTCGTAGCAGCGTGCGTGGCCGCAGATACGGCACCCGCGAGCATGCTGTAAAAGTCGTTACCCGTACTGTTCGAGGCCGGGCCCGTGCCGCCGGGGGCGGCGCCGGCCCACCGGGCGTTCGGGACGCTAAACCGCGCGAGGAGGGACTGGGTGTAGGATTGCGGCGCGAAGGAGGCGGCGCGGGGGGAGTCGGGCTCGGGCGGGCTCGGGGGCAAGCCGAAGACGTTGGTCTTAACGAGCTCGATGGCCTGCTTGATGTAGGATATGCCGGCGGCCTTGAGGTGGTCGTGGGCGTCGGCGATGAAGGCCTCGATCTGGGTCTCGTGGTCTTCGAGGAAGGGGTGGACGTAGGTTTCGTAGATGAAGCGGGCGCCCTGGGTCTGAGGCAGGACGAGGTAGAGGAGGAAGAAGAAACGGAGGTAGGCGTAGAAGGGGATCCAGGAGAGGAACCAGTCGGTCCAGGACTCAACGAAGAGTACGCAAGCCAAGACGACCCAGTACATCAGCCATGGCGTCAGCTGAGCGGGGTCGGAGGTCTGGAGGGCCTTGTAGGAAGCGAAGAGCGGGAAGAGGAAGGAGGCGATGGAGCTGTGTCGAGGTCAGTGACTGAGCGGGTAGTCTTGTGGTACTGTGACATTGCTTTGCGACGTACGAGAGGATATGTGCGAATATGTCAAACATGGTGCCGTGTGTTGCGCCTCGGTTGCGCGGCGTCTAGTTGTGGTGTCGATTGTCGATTGAGTTCGATCGTAGGTCGGGCGCAAGAGCAAGGATGTTTCCTAGGTCACTCGTCTAGAGTTGGAGGAGGAGGTGAAGGAGAGAAAGAGAAGGCGGTGTCTCTCTGCTCGTCGATCCAGGCAAGGTCGGCAAGTCATGAACCATCCGGGCACATCCGTAGTCGCTGCTAAGGTTCGGTTCGGCAAGGTTGGGGTCGAGCAAAAGATTGCTCGAGGCCAAGAGCAAGAGCGTCGCAGATCGGGTCAGGCTGATCGCTGGTCAGTCGTCAGCTTCGGTGGGCGGGCACAGCGGGCACAGCGGGCGAGGTGGGTTCAAGGTGGGGTCCGAGGTGCGCACGCGGACAGCCCAGGTGAAGCAGGTGAGCTGAGACGGTCAAGGTCAAGGTCAAGGTGAAGGTGAAGGGGAAGCCGCTGTTTGCGGGAGCGGGGCGCTAGCGACGCAGGGACCACCCACGTCATCGGCTGGCTGCTCGTTATCGGGTGCTGATTAGCAGGAGGAGCTTCGGTCTGGATACCTTGACCTTGGGGAGGTACAAGGCAGTTCGGTGAGGGATGAACAGCACTGGGGCAAAGTCAATATCTAACGGCTTCTATTTATGCTCTCTCGTAGAGAACATATCATCCTCATCACATAGTGCCACGCTGGCATTTACCAACATATTCCGCTCTCGAAACAACCCTACATCCAAGCGATAATGTCAGAAAGAAACCGTGTCACCACTGAGCGGCGCAATACCAAGCCACAGAGAGGGCATGCGAGTCTCCAGGCTGCAACACATGACTGTTCCCAGGCAGCCATTGATGGCTTGCGATCAACCGCATATTCACATGCTTTTTCCTCTGACACCCTTTGAGGCCACGTCGCATCTGACAAACTCCAAAGTTCAAGCATCTCCAGATCTCATATGGCCTCGTACCCAGAGGCTGCCTGCATGGCCATCATGACTGCGTCATGCACCGTGCCGTTTCGCAAGGCAACGTATATGTCACTGACCATCGTGCCAATAATTCTGTGTCGTTTCTCATCGAATCCCGGTCGGGAAGCCGCAATTGTGGGATGGTCACGCAGACCGTGATGCATTGGCACGCCCAACTCCTTTCGGACACACTCGTATATCGCTTTCGACGCTGTGCCCAGATACGCGGTTGTGGTAGGCTCCTCAAAGAACCTCGAACGGATCTGAGAATACGTGACGCAAAGTCGTCTGGCACACTCGGTATTGTACCTGTCAACAGCGCCAAGGACACTGTTGGAAAGAGTCGGTGGCATGCCCTGCAGGTGTGGGCCCAAGACCACGAGCAGCGCTCCTGTTGCCTCTCGCACGGCAGCGAGGCCGCGGTCCTCCAGATCTAAGCCTGAAAGCGCAAGCCATTTCTGAAGCAACGTCTCCCAGCTCTGGTTGTGAATGTCTTCGACGTGTTCCAAAGAGACAATGCCTGCGAAACAGTCTCGCGCCACCTCCAAGATTGCCGGCTCAACCGCTCTGCAAAATTCAATGTGAAGGCACCGCAGATCTAGAGCTTGACAGAGTGCGTAGATGAAGCTTGCCGACATGAGGGATAGGATCTCGATCGACTCCAAGGCGTTGCGAGCAGCAATAAGGGCGAGAGAGTTGATGGATTGATTGCCCATCTCGGCGCTCTGAACATGAGCCGAAACGGGATGGGCGAGATGGGCTAGCTCTGACATGTAAGCTGCCATGTTGATATCCAGACCCTTCATGGTGAATGATTTGCTGGGGTCGTCGGCGGCAAGATTCGGGGGCAAGCCGTTGCTGCTCTTCACGTCCACCAGCTCGGAACACTGAGCGAACATCAATTTCCCCAACAGCTGCATCGACGAGGAGATCTTCTCCATGGCGGAAGTAATGGCTGCCGCCTGAAAGTTTCCTCCTTGGTGAACGAAATCGCCATCCACATCGATCAGCGGGTTGTCAGTCGTGCTGTTGATTTCGACTTGCACTTGCTGATGGGCCAGCATCAGATTCTCCAAAAGAGGCCCAATCCACTGAGGTGCAGTGCGTAAAGCGTATCGATCTTGTGCGAGACCTTTGACTTTTGTATCTTCTCGTCTGGTTAGTTTGGAGCCAGAGAGGAGAGATAGAATGTTGGCGGCAGCTTCAATCTGGCCAGGATGAGGCCTGCATTGCGAGATGAAGGGGTGGTAGTTTCTCTCGGTGCCATGAAGCGCCTCAGTCGCGATGGCGGTAAGGGTTTGGGATAGAATGGCCAGCTGATGAGCTTGGTGCATGGCAACAGAGGCCGCAGCGGTGCTTGTGGCGGTTCCATTTGTGATGCCAAGGGCTTCTTTGGCCTGGAAGCGAACGGGTTCAAGGCCCGCCAGCTTCAAAGCTTCGTTTGATCTCATGACGATGGACCCTTGAGCCCCAACCCTGGCAAATACGTCGGGATTACCCTCCAGTACCCCCGCGATGTAAGAAAGCGGTGACAGGTCTCCTGAAGCCGAAATACTTCCGCGCAGGGGAACCACAGGCGTAATACCCTCCTCAAGAAGAGCAAGTATTGCCTGGATGACTTCGACCCGAACACCAGAGTGACCGCGCATGAGGGAGTTGGCACGGATCAACAGCATTCCCCTGACCACAGAAATCGGCAGGGCGTGCCCTCTCCAAGCCAGCATCCCAGGACGTTCCTCTTCCCAGGAGTAAAGGCCTTTATCAGAGGGAAGGAGTACCCCAACGTTGAGAAGCTGGAGGAGCCCCCCCTGCAGTGCTTCCGTCTCAGAGGTTCGTACATCCGCGCTCCCGCCGAAGCCTGTGTTGATGCCGTACATTGTCTCGCCATGATGAATTTTGCAGCGCAGCGTGGCAACACTTGCACGTATGGCGTCGATGGTGTTCGCGTCTTGAGTGAGGACGGCTTTTGAGTCATATGTGCTAGCTGCCACGACGTCCGCAAGCCGCAGAGTTTGACCGTCTACCGTGATAACGCGTTCCAACTTAAGAAGCTGGCGAAGTGATGTCCATTCGGACGACACAAGGTCGAGGTGTCCAAGCCCCATGGGTGATGAGGTGACGAGCTTTCGGGAAGGATGAAGTAGAATGAGTACTGGGTTTCTTGGGTTTCAAGCACGATGACGGGATATTCAGAACACATGACCCATTAGTGAAGACCATGCCCTCTGCCGTGTTATATGTAGGGATGAGTACGACATGACTAGCATCAGTTCCACGCATACCAGACGCCGGGTCCACCTCTGCTGTAGTGCTCGGTCCTCACCCAGGACCCCGATCGGCTGCATTTGCTTGCATTCCACCCAGACACAAAAATCTCACGATGATCGATCCCGAGGAAAGATCAGTATGCACAGCATAGAGTCCACCACCGTGTTCGGATAGACGCCTTGCGCCCTTTAGAGACAGTCTACAGCGGCGCTTTCCGCTTGCGTGCGAACATTGATAAGGAGAAATATTCGTTATAATTCGCTTCTCGTGGCGCTTGGCTCGCAACAATGTGTCTATAGCATCCCTGAAACATACGAGATAAACTCGGACTAATTCTCCAAGGCTGGATTGTGACTATAGTATTGGTAGACATGGGTAATAAGCTCTGACTAGTCCTCTAAAACAACAGTTTGCCTGAGTCGCGTCTTTACCATCCGCGGGACCTGAGACCTGCGTCGCCGATACGAGCCATATGAGGTTGGTCTTCGCTACTGATTCATGCCAGTGCCAGGCTTCAGACTCACGAGACTTTCTTTATACTTTGGCTATGCGTAATCATTGAACATAGCCTCATTTGGTACAAGAGCGCGGCATCTGTGCCATTCCGCCAGGCGCAAGCGTCAATCCGAAAATGGCAGTATGCTACGCCTACCCGCCTCTTCATAGGACCGGCTTTGCCTAGCGCGGGCGCACGGCATCCAAGCCATTACGCCAGGGCGTGGAACGAAGTCCGAATACGGCACTTCACTCAACACCGAGTCTGCGATGATTCCAATGAACTGTTGTCTTGATAAAGAGCATCCAACATCATCTCTCGGGACGCCTACACAAACCAGTCACTCCATCCCGAATATCAGATAACAAGACATCATGGCATCAATTCACCTGCTCCGGCCCGCACCTACCATGACACTTCGTCTCCATACGTTTTACCTAACGAGTATGTCTTTCCACTGCACCTTGCTTTCCAAACTGACAAACCCGCGACTGCAGTGTTGTCGAACAATCCCGTCTCGACGAGCAAGCCACGGCTATCCAACAAATGCTGGGCGGCAAGCCCTTCCTCTCCGACCTAAAGCTCCTCCCAGGGGACGCAGGGATACTCGATATCGGATGCGGCACTGGTGTCGCAACTGTGCAATTGGCAAAGCTGTTTCCGTCAGCTTTCGTATCAGGCATTGATCTGTCTGCTGTCCCGCAAACCACTCGAGCAGCCGCACCGCCGAATGTCAATTTCTTGATGGGTAACATCTTGGAACCCCAGCCTGACCAAGACTTCTGCGAGAACAGCCTTGACTACGTGTTTGGACGTATGCTGTTCCTCGCCATAGACGACTGGCCGAAATACTTCACCCGTGTACACCAGCTGCTCAAGCCTGGTGCAATTGTTGAGCATCAGGACTGCAGCTGGGAGTATTACCGATGTGGTACATCGACAAAATTGAGTGATGGGTGGGAATGGCACCGTGCAGTGCTAGAAGAATCAAAGGCCGCCGGGCTCGACATCTGTGTCGGTGATCACCTTGCTGAGCACATGAAGGGGGCCGGACTAGAGGTTTTATCCACGCAGACCTTCGAATTCTCCATGGTACCGTCTGAAGACAACCCCTCGAGTATGGCAGTCGGCGAGTATGTGCAAAGCACACTCCTCAAGGCATTCCCAGACTTGTTGAAGCGGATTCTTGGAAAGAGGGGCCTGTACTCAGATGAACGAATTTCGGACCTTGTGAAAGAGTGTCTGCAAACTTCGTCGGAAGAGGCGGGGATATTTGTCAAGTACACGGTAACAATCGCCAAGAAGCCACTCTAAGACTGTTAGTCTGGGATTTTAATGCAGAAAATATCTGTTACTATCCGTATCGATCCGGCTACGAAGTGAGATTATCGGTGGCCCGACGCGGTGGAGATGACTAGATTCCACCATCGGTGGCATTATCATATTATCTTGTATTCCGAGTAGCTTGGCATCTGCGTTGAAACGACGGAGTCATCCATCGACTTCACTTCAAGCGTGTGTACTCCTCGCCGCGACTTCATAGGTCTTCCTACAAGTCAACTTCTCCGCGGGTTGACTGCTGACTCTTCGTCACAACCACCAACGGATCTACCAAGTAAGCTCAACAAAGTGGATTTTTGTCGCTCCGTGTCACACCTCGTTCTCTTGATCTGCACGTGTCACTCAGAGGAGTGTCTGCCGCTAGAGAATCGGAGACTGATCAGCTCGGCAAAGGCGTAGAGCAGGCGGGGACGCCGAGCCTACCTCTCCAAGACGATTTTCCCTAAGATTTGCGATTTAATTCCGTGTCCTGTAATCGCCAATTCATCAACCAGGTTTTGCGCGAAGTACTCAGGGACGCTGTGGGAACCACAGTTACGTCGCTGTCGACAGCATCTTGCCACAAACAGGTCTGACTACGGCCATATTACAAGGGTCATGCGGCTCGCTCGGTACTTTTATTGCCATTTAGGCTGAACGGCAGTCTTAGGATGATCATCCTTGGGGTAGCACTAAGAGTGCGGGGTGGGCACTAGCTAGGAACGACGAACGGGCAGTCCCGGTGGCCCTGAGCGCCACATGACGAAGTGATACAACGGGCTACGTCTGTTCACGTTGAGCTCACATGACACCATATTGCTCATCGTACAATTAGACAAGCATGTTCTCTTGGAGCCTGATGCCCAGTAAGGCGATTTTTGTGGACATGATCAAGTCCATTTGTATAACGTTAACACGGGATAACCTGATATTGGTACTTCGCTGGCAAAGGAAACGGGGGTAAAGCGTTATGTATTGCCCTGCGTAGCCATTTCCAGCAAGATATGATGCGGGATATTGGGATTTGATTTGCACATGACAAGAAGCGATGCTTAGATGTGGCTACATGTTCCGGCAAAAACGCTATTCGCATGGTCACCAGAGTATTGTCTTCTTTTCCCGACGGGATCTTCTCGGGGTATCGACGGTTATTTGTCAAGAAGGCTTTGTCAACAGTTTTCTGTATACTGGACAATTCCAAAGGTGCTTTAATGTATTGTGTATGGGGCATATGGTATGCGCAATGATGGTTGCCCGCTAATCCTACTTTTCCTGATCCCCCAATGACGAACACGACGACCTCAATGGCCCGCTTGTATGCACGGGATGATCATGTCTTCTATCGGTAGTATTTTGACAGTAGCTCGTCGAACCGTTCGTGTTGGTGAACTTAAATTGTCATTTCCCCACCCATGCTATTTATCCGGGGTTCTAAGCATGGGAATTACTTCCCCACGTATGGTTTGAGGTGCTCGTTCGTATATTGACAACTTCAACGAGGGTCGTCAAGAGAACTATTTCAAGCTGGACGGTGCCACCTGGAGAGGAAAGTGATTAAGAAATTAACTCTTATCACTACTCAACTCTTCACATTACATTTCAGAAACCAATCATGAAATTTTCCACATTTCTTCCAGCGTTCTCACTCATTGCTTGGAGTGGCAACGCCTTGGCCCAGGTTCCTCCTCTTGTCACCACGAGATGGACCGCGGACCCATCGCCCCATGTCTTTGAGAACAAGTTATTCCTCTACGCCTCTCACGACATCGATGCCGGAATTCCTCCCAACGGCGAAGGCGACCATTTCGGTATGCGAGATTACCATGTGTACTCCATGGATACGATATACGGGTCAGAGCCAGTTGTGGATTACGGCGTCGGCCTTGCCTTAGAGGACGTCCCCTGGGCCTCTCGTCAACTGTGGGCACCCGATGCCGCGTACAAGGATGGCCAGTATTATCTGTACTTCCCAGCCCGCGACAAGGAGAACATTTTCCGGATCGGTGTTGCAGTCTCGTCTAGCCCTGGCGGGCCGTTCAAGGCGGATGTGGATTTCATCCCGAACACCTTCAGCATTGACCCGGCTAGCTTCACCGATACTGACGGCAATACGTACTTGGCATGGGGAGGTCTTCACGGCGGGCAGCTGCAGTGCTGGCAGGACAAGACTTCCTTCAACGCGTCCTGGTCTGGTCAACAGGAGCCGCCTGACCAGGACTATGCACTCAGCCCGCAGATCGCGGTCCTAAGTGAGGATATGCACACGCTGGCGGAGGCGCCGCGTGACATGATCATTCTGGCGCCGGAGACTGGCAAGCCTATTCTTTCGGGAGATAAGGATCGGCGATTCTTCGAAGGGCCGTGGATTCACAAGCGAGAGTCGCTTTACTACCTCACCTATTCCACCGGAACCACGCACTACCTCGTTTACGCCACGGCAACCAACCCTGACGGACCTTACACCTATCAGGGCAGACTCCTTGAGCCTGTCTCAGGTTGGACGACTCATGGCGGTACTGTCGAGTACCAGGGTCAGTGGTGGCTCTTCTACCATGACAGTGAAGCTTCGGGCGGCGTGGATTGGCTCCGTCAAGTCAAGGCTAAGAAGATCTGGCATGACGACCAGGGCAAGATTACGTTCTCTGCTCCTCAGTGAGTGCCCATGGAATGGTCGGAGCATGGAAGTTCAACTCCGCCATGATCTCGTTCGAATCATCGATGAGGACCGACATCAAGGCCCAGTCTGGAGAATCCGGGAAGCGGATGAAAATGTCCTAATGTGAGGTATCCTAGTTTCCACCATGATAGCTGCCTTTGATCAATTCAATCAATTCATGCGCACTGGGACCACAATCATATGCCTTGAATCCTCACGAACTCCAGGCACAATAGCCTCTCTAGTAGCGTCAACATGGGTATGCCAATAACTCTCATTTAGCCCAGGCCAGTCCGAAGGGGGCCACCCTGCGAATGTAACCAACGTAGGTGAGGCTGTACCTTCGGTTGAGTTTCAGTCCAGTGTCGACCACTAATGGCCGTGGCGCTGCGAGAGGGGCCCCGGCCACCGTGAGGCCATACGCGCCTGCGCCTAGTCATTCGACATGTCAGGAGCGTCGATTACATGCATCATCCGGCGCATACATGCAAGTTCCCCCCCGCTCCATGATTCCAGTTTGGTCGGCATCTGCACGTATTATTGTGTGGCTGTCCGCCATTGGATGAATATGCAGGCCTGCGATGGCGCCGACGACCAACGGCCAAACCAGATTGGCCACTCTCCATGAGGAGACTCTCGTGTTGGCTGCGCAGCGTTGCAGCCCGAAACATGTTGAGGGAGGGGCAAGATTCTCGTCGTTATTTATCTCAGTTTCCTAAGATCTGAACGCCCATCCCAGCCTGCACCTTTTCTCGTCCAGTCTCCTGCGATCATCGTACCCACATCACCATGTTCAAATGCGAAGTCTGCGGCAAGTCGCTCAAGACTGCTAAGGGCCTGAGAGACCATGTAGCTGCTCTAGCGAGAGGCGGCTCGCCAGAACACGAAGCCCTGTGCTGCCTACGCTCACGTTGCGGGTTCCAGCCTTTTCCTTCGGCTCTCAGCAAGCAGCAACACCAGCTCAGTTCCCTCCATCATCGCGTCTGTGTTCTTTGTCCCGAACACTGGGATTACCATACCAAGAAACAGCTCAGCAAACATTTCGCAACTGAACATCCTGGTGTCTCGCCTGGCAACTCGAAGCTGGCCACTACTAAAGGGCTCATTGGTGTGACAGACGTCCCTCACAGCACTGGTCCGTCAGCTCCGACACGGGGTTCGCGACCACGACTGCAGGTTCCCGCACCAGTCGTGACAGTCTCCTCTTCCCCGCTGGATCGATTCTTCGCCACGTATCGGTCCTTCCGCTACGACGCCAGCAAACCCCCTGCCACTTCATACCAGGCTCTCGTTCGGCATTTTGGGTGGGATCGACAAAGTACGGAGGCTGAGACTGCAAAGACTGGTTATCAAGACGCCCTCCGAGCAGAGGTGGAGATCTGGTTTGGCGGGGAAGACGATATCGAGGCCTGGCACACGCTTTGCAGGGCTGTCGGCATCCGCAATCCTCCCAGCACGATCCCGGAGTGCACTCGCGTAAGTCCAGCCTTCTACCCTGCGGTCTGGGGCACCAGTGGTGATACTGACGGGAGTTGCAGGTACTCCGGAACACACACGTCAACATCGTCGACCTAGTTGATTGGGGCCGCAACGGCGGCTCTGGCTCTGTCCGAGTGTTCAGTACACAGCCGGCTCTAGTGGGTTACTCCATCAAGAACGAGAAGATCTTCCCGTCGCGCCAGGTGCAGGCGGACGGCGAGACCAATGTCGTGCTCCGACATTTGCTCCGAAGATTTGGAAGAATGTAGGCTGGCATCGGGCGGTGATGATTCTGCGGGTGGGTGAATTCGTTCGAGAGGCGGTCCGTGATGTACGTCTTTGGGTGGCCCAGCGCGTGGGGAAGTGATTGGCATTCAATCTTCAATACGGCTCTCCTAGTCAGTGATCTGGACCCGCTGCATGTCCAATCCCATCTAGCTTTCAGCTTTATGCCTCATTTTCCCCTCGTTGCTGATCCTAATGCTGATGATGATGATGCTCCTGCTGTCGCTGCTGCTGCCTGCCTGAAGTCGGTGAAAGGAATGGCAAGTGCAAGCTGAAGCTAACCTTAGTCATCGAGGAGCGTCATCAACCCCGCGTCCCTCCCACCCACCTCCATAACCATTTGCTCTCGGCCGGGAACCGTTCATTCATTCCTCTTTTTTCTGCTTTTTCCCATCTTTCTTTCTTTCTTCCACATCAATCCAGCATGGGCGGAGAAAGTGACTCTCCGTCGAATCATCAGCAACGGCCACCTCCCTCCAGTGGTAACTCCCACAGCATGGAGAAGTACAAGTTCCCGTCCGACCCCGTCGCCCACATGGCTTCGATGGTGACGGGGTCCCACTACCGCTTCACCGTCATCAAAGACACGGTGCTTCGTTACGAGTGGTCATCGGACGGGTCCTTCGAGGACCGCGCCTCTACATTCGCCATCAACAGGAAGTTTGACAAGCCTGAGTACACTGTCAAGGAGACAGGCGACCAGCTCGAGATCGTCACCCCGTCTCTCCACGTAGCCTACGATAAGAAGCGCTTCAGCCCGAACGGCCTCCTCGTCACCTTCATCAACAAGGCCACGCTGTGGGGCTCGGAATGGCGGTTCGGCGGCGAACACGACGGGGGCAACCTCGGCGGCACAGCCCGGACGCTAGATGGCGTCAATGGCCGCTGTGACATGGGCAGCGGTGTCTTGTCCCACTCTGGATTTACCAACCTCGACGACAGCGACTCCATGCTCTTCGACGGTGAGGGGTTCGTCGCCCCAAGGAAGTCGGGAGACCGCATCGACGGCTACCTCTTCAGCTACGGCCACGACTACAAGGCCGCCATGCGCGACTACTTCGACATTTCTGGCAGGCAGCCTCTCATCCCTCGCTGGGCGCTCGGCAACTGGTGGAGTCGGTACCACGCCTACAATGAAGACGAGTATCGCGACCTGCTGGACAAGTTCCAAGCTCATGACATCCCGCTTTCCACAGCGGTCCTTGACATGGACTGGCATCTCGTTCACGAAAAGCAGGTGACGCATACGGGCTGGACCGGCTACACCTGGAACAAAGCCTTGTTCCCGGATCCTGTGGCCTTTTGCAAAGAACTCCATGGACGCAGCCTCAAGATCACTCTCAACGACCATCCACATGCCGGTGTCCACCATTTTGAAGACTTGTACGAGAAAATGGCTAAAGCTATAGGGCATGATACGGCGGACAACACGCCCATTCTCTTCAACCCAACCGACCCGGGTTTCATGCACGCCTTCCTCAATGTCCTCCATCGAAGCTTGGAAGAGGATGGCTGCGACTTTTGGTGGATCGACTGGCAGCAAGGACCGTACTCTGCCATTCCAGGCCTGGACCCCCTCTGGCTTCTGAACCACTTCCAGTACCTTGACAGCTCCATTGAGAGTAAAGGCTCCGGCTCTATCATCTTTTCCCGCTACGGTGGTCCTGGTAGCCACAGATATCCCATTGGTTTCTCGGGTGACAGCATCTCGACCTGGGAGTCGCTAGCTTTCCAACCCGAGTTCACGGCCACGGCATCCAACATTGGATACGGTTGGTGGAGCCACGACATTGGTGGTCATGTCTCTGGAACTCGTGACGATGAGCTAGCTGCTCGCTGGACTCAGTATGGCGTTTTCTCGCCCATCATGCGCCTGCACTCGTCCAATAGTCAGTGGATGGGTAAAGAGCCCTGGAACTTCCGCAAAGAGTACGCCGCGACCATGCGGCACTTCATGCAGCTCAGGCACCGTCTCGTTCCGTACCTCTACACCATGAACGTCAATGGCGCAAAGTCCGACGAGCCTTTGGTTCAGCCCCTGTACTGGAGCTACCCCGACCGCGGCATTACATACAGGCTGCGCAACGAGTACCTCTTTGGCTCCAGCCTGGTCGTCAAACCAGTAACCGGACGTAGGGACACGCGGACGAACCTCGCCTGCGAGGAAGTCTGGGTGCCTCCTGGCCGTCATGTCGATATCTTCAACGGTTACGTGTACGATGGCGACAGGGAACTCAAGATGTACAGGCCCCTCCAATCGTTCCCCGCTCTTGCCCGCGAGGGTGCCATCATTCCTCTCGACAAGGATGTCAAACCAGAAAATGGATGTTTCAACCCGAAGGGGTACGAAGTTCTTATTGTCGTTGGCAAAGATGGAAAGTTCACCGTTGTTGAAGATCCAAAGGACGACGACGCCAAGACTGGTGAATCTACCGAGCTCGAAGACAAACGCTACGTCGATATCGAGTGGAACCAGAAGCTTGGCCAGCTCAAGACGAAATCCAAGGCCAAGCAGTGGAAGTTCAACTTTCTCTCCATCAATTCCGCCCCAAAGGAACTTTCAGTCAGTGTGGACGGGGTTATTATCGCCGAACTGCTCGTCACTAAACATGTTCATGCTACCTCCTCGGCCATTCCTTGTGGCTTTACCGTCGAGGTTCCCCCGCTGCGGGATTCCGCAGAATACACCATCCTGATTGACCTTGGCCCGGATCCGCAGCTGGGCGTCCTTGACCGGAACACCCAGATTCATGACATGCTTCAGGACTACCAGATCGCCTATGGGATGAAGGATCAGATCTGGTCCATTGCGAAGTCATCAGAGCCGGCATCGACGAAGGTGGGCAAGCTCATGACCTTGGGACTTGAGGCGAACGTGCTGGGCCCCGTGCTGGAGGTACTGTTCGCGGACAGCAGAGAGGCTTAATTCAACTTGCTGCCGATACCCGAACAGTAGGGAACATCACTGGGGATACACACAATATAGCTTAGCAGATAGCAGGTAGACTGGACCAAAAAAAAAAGATCAGGATCAGGTTTGGTAACACAGGTAGGGTTGGGTTTGGTAATTCAGGTTAGGCCATGAGATCAATTTGATTTTGTGGTCAGTGTGCAATAATCAAAAGAAGTATTGTTAGAGCCCTTTCTCTACGACTCGAGTCCGCGTAGTCCCACTGCCACGAGGTGAGTGAACTCCCTAGTGCTTCTTCCCATGTTCTGAAGGACCCCTGGTGTAGAACCACACCCCAGGTCGAATCTCCTTCCCAATGGCATTCTCCAGGAAGGAAACATCCGTGTCACCCCACTCCTCATATCTCAAGGAGCTCTCATAGCGAAGCTCGAACCCTCGCTTCTCGAGATACTTTTTCATCAGCAGCCCGACAGCCCCTTCCTCGTCTTTGGTGCACTTTGCCATTCCCCATTCCTTGTCAGACTCTTCAGGGCCGCGAAACCGGCAGAGCGCAAAGTCAATCATGAAGACCTGCGGCGTGCCGTCGTCGTCGACACTCGTGGCTGCCACGACAAAATTGTCTGGCCTAACGTCTCGGTTGAGGATGTTGTGGTCGCCGAGGATTTGAACGCTGCTCACTGCCTTGTCGACGATGCGCTGCCAGGTTGACAGGGGGAAGTGATCAGCAATGTCCGTCAGGTCTGGACCATCGATATGCTGGAGCAGCATGCCTTTGATTTTGTACGGCTCGAAGTCGGGATACGTCGTTGACACTGTGGGTAGCTCGTCGTTCGGATTAATGTCTAGCTCGACCGTTGCGAGGAGGCGCGGGATCCTCTCGCCTTGATGGCAGCGCAGTGCTTCGTAGACCTGGACTTCAGTGTTGAATAACTTGAGGGTGTCGTCTGCGAGGAATGCCTCGTTCTCCCCGTCGTCCCAGTCTTCTTCGGTGGCGTCTTGGAAGCCTTCTACCTCACGAAGGTTGTGGAGGAACTGGTCGATCTTGCCACTCTTGACCATGTTCTGATACGCACCTTCCATGCCTTCTGTCCACGGGTCGATGCCGCCGTCGCGGCGGAGTTGGGTTGAGAACCTGCGATCGAAGAGCTTGAGAAATGCCGTGGATGACGTGTCTTGTCCATGCTGCTTGTCTAATATGTCGACTGTCATGGTGCACGAAAGGGTGCGAGTATGCGTCTTTTGGACTCGCACTTGCATGTTCGAGGAGGTCGAGTATTTTGCGGCGGCGATCACCGTCAGGGAAAGGACTTGATCGGAGGAGTAGCCATCGACTGATGCGCGACTGCTTGACTCGACATGTGCCATGTTGCTGTGATTGTTTGTGTGGAATATGGTCGCGGTTGTGTATTTGTTATTGAGTAGGTGGTTGGGGTTACGACTCCTAGGTCAGGGTGTGAGGTAAACCCGTGCGTGCGGGGGCGGAGCTTTGATTCTGTTGTGAACTAGGCACAAGATAGTAGCGAGTGGCTTCAAGGGTACGGCACGATGAAGGATCACGGTGTAGAAATGTCTAGAGAAATGCGACTTTTGTTGTCTTATTGGGTAACTTTACTCGCTGGAGAAACTCCGAGGTGAATTAGAAGGGTAGCGTATCGGCCTTCCAGGTGAAGTGATCACTTCATGGCCACTTCTCCTAAAGCTTGTCTGCGTACCTTGAGGGCAACCCAGGCCCAATTTAGCCTTTCCATCCAGGTCCAGCGGTAGTAACCACCCTCAGCCCCCACCAGCGCGATTCTGGTTTTGAGATAAGTGATCCCGTTGGCGATAGCTTTGCAATCGCCGACGTAGTCGTCAATTCGATTGACGAGGTTCTTCTTCTCCTCGATTATCTCCTCCTTGACACGGCAAAGAGACTGCTTGGTCGCTAGTAGATGCTTGGCCTGTCCATAAGCCCCTCGGAGCTCGAATCGTAGCCCGACCTAGAACACACGGTCCCCGAGCTATCTCGACATCGTAGTCAGCCCTGGCATTGCTAGTCTCGAGCTCCTCCATGCCCTTGACCCTTATCCGTGATCCGATCTGCGTCATCCTTGGAGCTGCGTGGGCTGTTGGAGCCATCTGGAGCGTCAACGGCGTCCGGCCTCTCCTTGGCAAGAGATCTGGTTCTTTCGTCGTACGTGGAAGGATTTTCAGCTGAGTGATGACAACGGGAGGGATCTGAGAAAGGGTCTCAGCAGGTACTTATTAGAATCAGCAAATATTCCATCGAAGATTAAGAGAAATCAACATACTGACGGTGGCGCCATCGAGATCGAAGGCAAAGAGCCACTTCGAAGGACCCCGATCCGTTGATTGGTGGTACTCAACACGTCAGCTTCAGGGTTACCAGCATCAATTGTTGAGATGGAGCTAGAGATTCGCCGGAAGTCGCGACGAGCCTCGATGATGGTTTGAACGCTGAGCCTGATACGGAGGGAGCTGTTAGCACCAGCCATCTCCATTGCCTTCCAGATGATGGTGACGATTCTGCGTGCCACATAAAGATAGCTGCGATGAGCAAAGAGAGAGCTCTCCGACTAGGTGCCAAAGCAACTTCGAAAGCAAAACTGAGTCTTCGGGTGACAATGATGACGCTCCCGTAGGCCGAACTACAAAGCTGCAAGTCGGCTCAGCGCGAGATGAGCCACATGGTCCCTCCGTCTGAGGTTCGCGTCCTCCTCCACGGTGCAGTCTTTGCAGAGTGAGGATAGTGCAGATAGAATCAATGAAGATGCGTGACCAAACAAAGCGGGATGTGAAGGAGAGATGTGGTGCATGGAGTCGCGTTTAGTTGTTGTGTGGGCTAATGTCGAAAAGCGAGAGTAAACTAAAAAAGGCAAGAGCAGACATGTTACCATAGAACCTGCCCACGGAAGCTTCCTACCAGAACGCAACCGCCAGTTTCAATGAAAATTCATTGTTGCTAAACTTGACCAGTGAAGCATAGACCTTCAACAATCATCATAAGTTCGGAGTAGCCAAATGAAGCTACATTGGAGATTTCTGTGCAGAAGTTGAGGGCCAGCAAAAACACTCGTGATTTGACGGGGATTGCTGCAATTCGACCCTCACCAAGATGGCAGACTACAGTGATCTAATATGGGGCCAGTATCTGAACGAAAAGCTCCGAAGACTCTCGTCCTAGGAATTTGACCTTCCGAACGTTCAACCGTATTTTGAATTCCTTGCTGATAGTCTCTGGTGCCAGGGGTAGGGAAGTCTTAGTCTTCGAACGCCGCACAACCTGTTCAGTAGTAGGATTTGTCTCGGAGGGACTAGGTCCTTGAGATACTAGATCCTTCCTCCAATAGCTCCAAAGTTCTGGGTGAAGCGACCTGTCTTGGAATTCTCGCCAGCTAAGAAAGGTGCACATGTGGCTCGTATTAGAGTCGGTGAGGACAGTGAATCGTCTGCCGCAGACAACAAAAAAGCCGTTCGAGTTGCCCTGCGAGAAGTAAATAAGTCCCGTCAAATCAACATTGTGAAGATTCATTGCCCCAGGGTCTTTCGATAGTGGAGGACCAAATATTGTGCTGCCAGTAGGGGTCTTGATTAATGGCGGCGAGGATGCAACCATGGAGAAAGATGTTGTGTCTTGGATGTTGATCACAAGTGGGCTTTGGTCGCTGATACTCTTTAGATCATTTGAAGGTACGCCGGGAATCCAAGAGTAGTCTATGAGTAGAATCTTCAGCGTTGTTGCTGCATCAACATCAAAGTTTGTTGCAAGCGCAGGAAAGGCAGTTGCTGCATCCTTACATTAGTTTGCAGTCTGCATCATCGATGATTCAATGCACTTTGGTTTCCCAACTTACAAACTACTGAGCGGCCAAGCTCGCCATCAAACCTCCTTTGGGGTCTCACCAGCCTGGACTTCTCCGAAGTGTTGAGCAAGGCCATGACCGACGTTCTCGCTCGATGGTACGTATGACCCTGCAGTCGACTCACAAAGATGCCCAATCTTGGTAGCATTTCGGTGTTGACCAGACAGTCAAGAACCGCGATAAACAAGTTCTTGTCTGTAAATTTACCATCTGTCTCCGAGGTTGATCCTGGAACGCGCCGCGGGATGAGCCAGACGTCGACTTCTACGCCCCGCGGGGTCGAAGCGATCTTGATGTCTCCGCGCCAAGCAGGTTGCTTAGCCAACATGTCACCTTCCAGACAGAAAGCCGACGGAGACTTGGCGAAGAGCCCGGTCGCTCCCTGTCTCGTAGTGCCTTCTTCAACCCAAGCGAGGATGGATTGGTCTGCCGGGTAATGCTTCACGACCTCCTCTTGCAGACGTCTGAAGGCTTCTGTTCCCTCACCATAAAGAAGGGGCATGTTGATGCCAAAGAGCCCCAACAGACAATATGCGATGTCTTCTTCCCGTGTCGTATTCCGGAAGGCGGCCCAGCGCATCTTGGCAGCCACGCCATACTGCTGCAAGATGGTTTGCAGGTTCTTGAATGCACCGCAAAATCTGCAGCGCGCATTTGACCGTCGTCTTTGAGATGTATCCATAGTTTGGATCTGATGTTGTATGGGGTTATGCTCCCGCTCAAGTAGCGCTTTCTCGATGCCTGTCTTGCGCGAAATGTGGAGAGCAATTTCGGCTCGACTCGCGAGCTTGTTCCAGTGTCCATCAAAGAAAGTGGCACCATGAGGTGCAATCAGCTCTTGCAGAGTCCATCCTCGGGTAAACCATTTGCTGGCAGATATTTCCGTGATGCCCATCTCAAACCCCCCGTGAGATACGTCCTCCAAGTAGATGTAGCATGCGGCAGAGTCCTCATACCACCTGAACATGGAGTTGATGGCTTCGGACAGCTCGGCGCTGCTGGACTTGTCGATACAGCAGGTATCAACCCAAGCATACTTGAGGTTGTCTTTCTTGGCTTGTTCGCATGTTTTCAGAACTTTGTGAAGGCCTCTCTTAGGGTTGGCGATCGCGGCCTGACCGATCCCGGCCTGCAGCTCTTCAAAAAGAAGCTCGTCTTGGCCCCAGGTATGCGAAAGTATGGCATAGAGCGGGATCTGGTCTCCAAAGAAGGTCTCAAGCTTCAACGACGATGTATCGATGAGTCGCATTGTGTTGGAAGGCAGCTGGGGAGGTCAGTTTGCGGCTGAGACGGAAACGTGGCAAGCTTGCGCGAACCTAGGGGCTTTGATGTCCAGAACAGCGAAAACCCCGGATTTCTCAAGGTCTTGATACAAAAGAATTCTTCAAGAACCACCGAAGTTTGCCTGCTGGGAAGCCTTGATCGAAGCGGTTGAGGTTCGCGGATGTTGCCTCCAGGCACGATGCTGGTTCAGCCTCGATCACAAAAGCGGGGTTGCATGGGTTTTGTGGCTTCTCACTTGACCCCTTGCTGGTTGAAATAGACGTGGCTGCGCCACAACTTACGTCCTCATTCCTGTAGAAGCCTGCCTGGGGGATTGGGTTTCTGGGGATAAGAGCAGTATGAAATGGACACATCGTCGAGCTTTCACGCATGACAAGAGGTTGAATCGATATTCACCGGACTCGAAAGCCACAGTGCAAGATGTGTGGGATGATACAGGCAGCGCCAACAAAATGCAGCAATCTTCGGCTTGAATGTTGAAACTCAATCTTTATATCAAATTCCTTCCTATTTATATCTGTCATGTCGTTTGAATATCCATTCATTGACCTTAACGTTGGTTGCTGTACCCGACTCAACGATTTCATCCTACCTCAGAGGGCCCACCAGCTGCCCAGCGCCAGCGACACCCGGCCCAAGCTGCTCGACCGTGCGAAAGCGCTATCGTCACGCAAAAATCAAGGCATTCCAAAAACACAGTATGAATCCTGCTGTCATCAAGAATTAGAAGTTAACTTAAGGTTTGTTCCTGGGATAAAATCCCGCCAAGCCACGTGAAGTCGCCGCGGCCGAGACCGCATGCAGCCGGCGGATCCCGAAGTCATCTCCCCGCTATTCCCGGCACGCATCGCCCAGCAAGTGGACCACGATGACTCCCCCGGATTTCTCAAGTGGGTTGTCATTTAAATCTCTTTTCTGGAATGTTTCCCTGGGGCTGCTTTCCTCGATCGATCATCAAGCCGTCGCAGTAGCAGCATCGCGGTATCGGAACGTTGCATCGCCCTCATGACCGTCTCAAAGTGGAAGCAGGCCGACGATGGCGTCACGGCGCCTCCTCGCGATGACGCCGTCGGTGCGGAGAAGTCGGTGACGACGGACGAGGATACCTCCGGCCCGGCCACGTCCGGGGACGAGGCCGAGTTCAAGGAAGGTGGCTATGGTTGGTAGGTCACTGCTTGTACTGCATGTCACATACCGCAACACATGCTGACTCGCGCAGGGTTGTCGTCTGCTGCGTCTTTCTCATCAACGCTCACACATGGGGTCTCAACTCGGTACGTTCCCTTGCTTGAGGCTGCCCGTGTCTCATTCTGACATGTTCGCAGTCCTACGCCGTGTTCCTCGCCTACTATATCAACTCTGGCGCCTTTGGGGACACCAGCCCCATCACCTTTGCCTTTGTCGGCGGCCTCTCCTTCTCTATTGGTATGTCCCTGCACAAAAAGTACATCAGCACGAAACTAACTTGACTCTTCAGCCCTTCTCGTCTCACCACTAACAACCCTCTCCGTCCGCCGCTTCGGCACCAAGCCTACCCTTGGCGCCGGCGTCATCATCCAAGCCGGAGCTCTCATCGCCGCCTCCTTCAGCACGGAGATCTGGCACCTCCTCCTCACACAGGGCATCGCCTTCGGCATCGGCATGGGTCTCGCCTTCAACGCCACCGTCGGCGTCGTCCCGCAGTGGTTCCGCCGCCGGCGCTCCTTCGCTTCGGCCCTGTCAACGGGCGGCTCCGGCTTCGGCGGCCTCATCTACTCGCTCGCCACCAACGCCATGATCGACAACATCGGCCTCGCCTGGGCCTTCCGCGTCCTCGCCGTGCTGTCCCTCGTCGTCAACGGCGCGTGCTGCCTGCTCGTCAAGGACCGCAACAAGGCCATCGGCACGGTCCTCACCGCGTTCAACTGGCGGCTGCTGAAGCGCGTCGAGTTCTGGCTGTTCGTGAGCTGGGGCTTCTTCTCGCTGTTCGGCTACGTTATCGTCATCTTCTCGCTGCCGGATTACGGGCATAGCGTGGGGTTCACGGCGAGCCAGGGGTCGCTGGCCGCGGCCATTCTGAACTGTGAGTGTTTGTGTCTCCGAAATGTAGTACCAAGCTGACCTTGTATAGTGGCGCAGGGTATTGGTCGGCCGTTGATCGGGCTGGCGAGTGATCGCTACGGCCGCATCAACCTGTGTGGTATCAGCACTCTGCTCGCGGGGCTTTCGACGCTGTTCCTGTGGACGTTCACGGGAAAGCACTTTGCGGGCACGATTGTGTACTCGCTCTTTGGTGCATGCGCTGGTAGTTTGTGGCCGACGGTCGCTCCGGTTGGAGCAGAGGTTGTGGGCATTCAGCTGTTGCCTTCAGGTACGGTCCTTTCCTCCATCGCATCTGCTCCATCGTCCTAACTGTTTCAGTGTTGTCCGTTTTCTGGCTGGTCCTTGTCTTCCCTGCGACTTTTGCCCAACCTATTGCGCTTCTCATCAAGCAGCCTGGGCCCGACGGCTATCTCGGGCCTCAACTACTGACGGGCTTCATGTACATTGTCTCTTTTATTTCAAGTAAGTCTACCGCGCTACGTGCCACGGAGCCGCATTCTAACGTTGGTCAACAGTATGGCTCCTTCGCGTGTGGAAGCTCCGCCAACTGGAGAACGCCGATCTCCTCGCTGAGGCGCAGAGAATCGCCGAGGCGGACGACAGCGGCATGACACGTATCCCGACGCATCGGACGTCGAGGACAAGCACGGGACGCATGGTTCTGCGCGGGTTCCTCTCACTTCGGCACGTATAGATCAGGTGCCCAAAAACGGTGCGGCTTTCTATATACATATATAATATCCTTAGCATTAGATTAGCATGTGGGCATACCAAGCGACTTGATTTCGGGCCACATACCTTTGTCCTATCATCTGCTTGATCTCTTATTCGCCGTTAAGGTGAAGCCACTGCCATGAGCATACAGCAGCCCAGGTTGAAAGAAGCAAAATTATGGGAGGGATGAAGCCCAGAGCCCCTCGACTTCGCCAAGACATATTCAGCTCTTAGATGACGACACAATCTCGGTGCTTCACATCGACCCGATGTGAAAGTCAAGAACAACACCCTGACCTCCCGGGCGCTATCAAAACCCCACGCTGCTCCATCTGCCAAAACAAAACCTCCTCAAAAAGAGGGTCTACGACCCGCCCTTCGACCAAGACCTCGGAAGTGAGCCTCTCAGGCTGCCGGGCTCCGGACGTCCGGCTGAGGCGGCACCAGTCTCCATGTCTCGCCCCGCAAAACCTAACCCTATCTCAACCCAAAATCAACTTCTGGGCATACCTGTTGTGGAGGGTCCAGTTCGCCGAGAGATAGGAACCGAGGAAGGAGCGCCGGAAGGGTGTGATCTGACGATGGGCGGCCGGATGTAGGGGAACTTGGCGCATGGCGGACTCAGCTGTCTGCCGGTCGGCGCAGATATCTGTTTCAGGCATGGAGGCTCGACAGACTCTGACCCCTTTCTGCCTTTGGTAGATGTCAAACAGCCGAGCAAAGGTCGCTACACTGTGGTTGGTGCCCTCTATCTTTTCATCTGAAGACATCACTGTGACTTGTCGCAAGCGAGAGACGCCAAGGATGAGAAGAACGTGGTTCAGCCTGGCAATCTCTCGGCGACGCGCTCACAGTCCCAACAGGCCAGCATGCATCCCATCTCTTTGCTGTCGATCCATCCTCCCATCGTGTCCCGACAGATCCGGCCGTGTTTTGACCTGCATCGCGGATATCCTGTGCATCAAGGCCTCTTCCACGGCCGCCCATCGTACAGCAGGTGATTGTACCAAGCACACCCATTTTTCCGTCTCACGCCCCAAATATTACGAAAACGCGCGGCCAGTGAACGAACCAACATGCCCAGATCGGCACGTCAGCGTTGCATGCCCAAATTGCTTGCTCAACGTGTTGGGCTCTTGGCAGAGAGGCCGCAGAATTTGCCGGCCGCCTCTGCTTGACTGGTCCGCTGTCGATGCTCTGGTCTTACTGGCTGTCGGTCGGCTGTCTCGCCTGGTTGACAATTTGGATGGGCGACATTGCATCCCTTGGCGTCCGGCTCCCTCGTGGTATCTCCGCGGGCGGATGGGACGACGCTGATCGTGATGCTTGACAGCAGGTCTGCTGTCCTCCCTGGTTGATCTTGTTTCCCATCGTTGGGAAGATGGGAATGCGACTTGGCCATGCGAAGGGCCTCCGATGCTTGGTGCGACAGGTAGACAGGCACGCAGGCAGGCTTTCAAGCCCTTCCCTCCACCGGCAGACTGGGCGTCCATCCACATTCCAGCCTCACACGCTCGTCAGGCCCGCCCAACGTGGCCTCCCGCCCACCCACGGCGCCGCGCGCCAACACGAGGCGAGATTCTAGAATCGCCACGGGGGAAAGGATGCCGTTCCCTGCAATTACCCGCCGCAAGATCATCCCCCAACAGCTACGTAATTTGAGCTTACTTCCCTTCGGCCGGTCTTGGGGAGGTCTCGGCGCCGAGACACGGGCTGCATTACGCGTACTGTGCGGCCCCGGGTGCGGTGCGGCGATGGGGGAGGATGGAGGGTGTGAGGTGAGGTTCTGGGGTGGGAGATAGGAGCGCAGGGGGCCGGAGCGGCGGTGGACAAGGGTCGGGGGGCGTTTTGGGCTGTCGAGTGTGTGTGGTGTGTGACGTGACCGGCTGAGCGGCGGAGGTGGGATTGGGGGAGGAGGCTCTTGGCTATTGCTTGGGTATACGTGGGCGGCTGGACGCCGGTGCTGGGTCCGGGGCTTGGTGTTGGGGTCGTGAGGGGGAGAAAGCCCTGCTCGATGGGTTTGGTGGCAGATGATGGATGGCTGTGAACATCGTGGGAGGCGTAGATGTCCGAATCCGGGAGTGTCAGGATGGTAGCTCTGCTGGTGATGATGATCGTGGTGGTGATGGCACAACGGAGTCCAGCGGCAAGCCATTGAAATGATGCTCTTCTTGGGACAGCCGAAAGTGCTGCTGTAGGCGGCATCGTATCAGGAGGGTCCGATTGTGGTACGCGGCGTTGCATCCACGTGCATGGGCATTCATTCGTCTGAGAGCTCCATGTCATCTCGCCATGTTCCTCCGTTCGCCCACGTCCATCATCTCACGATGTTTGATTCTCGTCAGAGCCAAAGTTCCGTTCCAGCGGCGAGGCTTAAAAGGGGCGACTGCCACATCCGAGGTTCAGACTGGGTGTATGTGGAGAGTGAAACAGAATGAAGGTGCAGAGGAGAAGATCGTGGGCCCAGCTTGGCGTTTTGCTGCTTTCGTTGCTTTGAAATCGGTCGCCTGTGAGTTAGCGGATGGAGCGCTGAAGCCCAGGGGGCGAGCGCCGCAACCCCAGGTCTCAGGCCCGGTCCCCGCTGCCCCAGGGCAAGGGTTTCCCCACGGGCACAGAGACAGAAACAGTGGATGGAGGGGGTAGGCAGACAGAAGGTAGGGGCGTAGTAGCACAGCACAGCAGAGCAGCCGCCGCACCAGCGGATCTCATCTCGCTACGCCAGAAAGAAGGGCCGTCCACTCGTCCGGCGGGGCGCCTCAACAACTGTACCTGGCGCTGCACGCTGATGCATCCACTGATGAGACCTTGACACCTCACCAGCATGCGCTATTCTGGTAGGCGGCGCTAGGGGGGGGAGAGACGCTGGGGCAATGGGGCAATGGGGAATGGGGCGCTGGAGCACCGGGCCACTGGGGGCGGAGAAGCAACGACGACCGACTTGCATTGGCATGCGGGGAAAGGGCGGTCGAGTGCCAAAGCCTACGAGGCAAGAGGCGGCTGTGACGCGGGGGAAGGAGTAGAGTAGTAGAGTAGACCCACGAATGGCGGATAATGAGATGGGGGTGGGCAGGAGCCACACACCTCAGGGAGCGCACAGTGCGAGTTCCAGCATCAGGTCCACTCATTTTTCTCACGACTCACGAATAAAAGGTCGTGATATGCCCGCCAAGTCTGTTCCCCGTCGCACCCAAGACTTTTCTCACCTTGGCGCAATACTAAAACCTGGCAACGCACCGGCAGAGCGAAGGAGTCATGGCAATGGACATATGGAGACATGGATCCATCGCTGCATCTGCACGGGCATGGACGCAAGGAGGGAGGCACCAACGGGGGAACGCACGCCCTTGGGGAAGGAACCGTGGATGATCGGACATGGGATCCATCAACGAGACGTCGACGGTGGGACCCTACCTCCTCTCCTTGGGAGAGGAGGGGAGCTTGGATGCTTGGGTTGCCCCAGATTGCTTGGGGGGTCTTGCCCCTGGGACCTGGGGATCGACTCGACTCGCCTCGACGCGTCCTCTTCAAAAACCATCGAAAGCCCGCCTCCTGTCTCTCTTGGTTTTTCCCCTCGAGTCTTGACCTACGCACAACCAAGTCCCGATCCAAGACACGCACCCAAGCACAAGATCAGACATGGCGACCGGCGGCAACGATATCAACCACAACCAGGGCGGTGGCCTGAACCCGGAAGTCAACACCGGCACCACCACCACCACCACCGCCCCCGTCGACGGCTATGTCGACTCCCAGGCGCCCCCCTACACCCAAGATGCCAACTTCGACCCTGAGAAGGCACGCGCCGCAAAGGACTCCGACTCGTCTTCGGGCAAGGTCGAAGCCCTCGAGCAGGCCCCTGGTGCCGATTATGAGCCTGTCGACAAGATGACCGAGCGCGGCGTTCTGCGCAAGCTCGACTACCGCATCATCCCCATGGTCATGTGGGTGTACCTGATGAACATGATGGATCGAGGTATGTTCTTGCTGTCGTCTGCCAAAACCTGAGTGGTCAGATACTAACAAGCCCAGTCAACATCGGTAACGCCAGACTGTTCGACATGGAGAAGGACCTGGGCCTCGAGGGCTCCGAGTTCCAGCTCGCTGTCTCTGTTCTCTTCATCACTTACTGCGTATGTCCTTTGCCTCACCCGATCGTGAGCTTTCTGGCCTTGTGGACTCCTCACTAACAAGCTCCCAGCTGTTCGAAACCCCCTCCAACATGATCATCAAGAAGCTTCAGCCTGCTCGCTATCTCGCCGGCTTGACCCTCGCCTGGGGTTTCATTGCCACTTTCAGCGCCTTTGTACAGAACCTCGGCTCCCTCATCGCCTGCCGTCTCCTGCTCGGACTCTTTGAGGCTGGTTTCTTCCCTGGCGTGGTGCTCTACCTGTCCATGTTCTACGGACGCCGAAACCTCGCCCTCCGTATCGCCTACTTCTACTCGACCGCAGCACTCTCCGGTGTTGCTGGTGGCATGGTTGCGTACGGAATCTCCTTCATCCATGGTGCCCACGGTTGGTCTGCCTGGCGCTGGATTATCCTCATCAACGGTCTCCCCACGATTGTCACGGGCATCATCATCCCCTTCGTGCTCCCCAACAGCCCCGAGACGGCCAAGTTCCTTACCGATGAGGACCGCGCCAACCTCGTCCGAATCCACGAGGCTCAGCTCGGTCGCGCCCACAACCTCCGCAACATGGTCAAGTCGGACGTCATCGACGGCCTCAAGGACTGGACCACTTGGGCTTACTGCTTTGCCCTCTTCCCCATGCTGACCATGCTTTACTCTTTCGTCGTCTTCCTGCCCACCATCATCAACCTGATGGGCGAGTGGTCGCCGGCTGAGGTCCAAGCCATGACTGTTCCCGTGTACGCGGCTGGCGCCATCGTCTATCTCCTGAGTGCGCGTTACTCGGACATCACCCAGAAGCGCGGTTTCTTCGTCATGGGCGCACTCTGCAGCTCTATCATCGGCTATGCCATGCTTATTTCCGGCCACAGCAACGCTGTCTCCTACGCTGGCTGCTTCTTCGTCTCCATGGGTCTCTTCACGTCGTCGGGCATCTCTTTCGCCTGGGTTCCTACCAACAACCCCCGCTACGGCAAGCGCGCCATCTCGACTGGTCTCCATCTCACCATCGGAAACTCGTCCGGCGTTGCGTCTCCTTTCCTCTTCGTCGCTACCGATGGGCCCCGTTTCATTGCCGGATACGCTGCCAGCATGGGCATGCTTGTTGTCTCCCTGTGCCTGAACGTTGCCCTTCACCTGCACTTCAAGAGGCAGAACAAGCTGAGGGATCAGGGCAAGCAGGACCACCTCATGGATGGCCTGAGCCAGATCGAGATCGAGGCCCTCGGCGAGAAGAGCCCCCGATTCCGCTTCGCTGTGTAGGGTAGTGGCGTGTGATAGGCCTTATGTCAGAGGCTTTCCTTGTCAGATTGTGAAGGCAAAAGCCGTGGCGTTTTGCAAGAACCGGATTTGGATTGGAGTTTGGATGAGACGGTGTATCTACCAGACTAGATCGATATGATACCTTTTGTTCAATATTGCATCGTGGAGTCAAGTCAGTGATGTCATGTCCGTGGGGCCCTGACAAAAAAGTAAAATCTCTGTGCCAATGTGGGAAAGATCTCTCTGGATTGTGTATGCATGTCAAAACAAGTCGACAATGATCCCCAGACTTGAGATTGAGTGTAGTGGCCGCTCGTATCTAAGGCAATGAAACTGGGAGTCGGGTTGCTGGTTAACAGTTCAGGAACTCTTATCATCAAGGGCCTTCTCCTTTGTCACTCGGGAGCTTGCCAGAACCATGACAGCGGCTAAGCAACGATTCCAAGGGCTTCAAAGTTGGGGTTTCAGCAGGTCTGTCGAGCAGGATTAGCACCATAATTGTGGCGCTCCCAATTGTTGGTTGTGATTGATTTGCAAGGTGCGGCACCTTCCAACCAATTTGAAGTGATACAGTATGTTCGGGTGCTTGTGGCAGTGCTTCGGGTTTAACTCAGCTCTTTTACGTATCGATGGAAACACCTAGTTTTAGAGGCTAAGTGCACTTTGTTTCATGACGTAGTACGATTATTGAAGTTTGGTCTTTGGACTTTGGTAGAGTTACTGCATCGTTGTGGTCAAGCTATGAAAGTTCCTGAGGAAAAGTCGTCCTACAGTGTTGCTTGACGGGATGGTTGTTCAAAAGGTGTTGTCCGGCCATTTGTGTTCTGCCAATCGCAGAGGTCTAGAGCTATATAAGTTATTTGATTTTGGTTCCTGCTAAGTTCAAGGAGGAAGTGGTGCGGTCAGTACGTAAGTCGCCTCATCCGAGTTGGGCCCGGGTTCGAATCCCTGGGTTGTCCTCCCATTTCTACCGTGGGAGCCTCAGAACACTTTTTTTTTTCTCCTGCACCCGTTCAAGTTCAATGAAGTTGAGGATATCTCGGACACACCAAAACTGAGATTGGAGTTAATTTTACTGCTACTGCAGATATCTTCGTAATGAACATGGTCACAGTATGCATTATGCTGCCGTGGCTTCGTAGCAGATGTCATGATGATTCCCTTTAGCGATGCTGATTCTTGCTTCTTTCCTCACTGTAGTTCATCAGTCTATTCGACTCCAGCGTGTGAGTTTTCTGCCTTGGAGCTTTTGCACCCTACCGAAAAGGAGCTTGGTGCGCCTTCCTGCTTGTATTGGCTGGTTCCGCGCCTTCCCAACTTTGCAAAATGCCTTGACACCTGGGTCGACTTCCAAATAGACTTTCCGACCGCCACATAAACAGATCAATTACAAAACCTCTCAATCTGACTAGTAAGCACGCATTCACATCTCTTCCGTGAATCAAGATACTGACTGACCAAATCAACTCAAGACTTGATTTTGCTTCCAACCGAACTTTAACACAACTGCCCAATTCCCGTACGACGCTGCACAATGTCGAAAGACTTTCGCGAAGAAGAAACAAAATGGGCCTCTCATCCTGACCTTCTCGCGCTTCCGGGCTTCGAATTCACACCCGCCGCCGATGGAACTATCGTCTCGAAGGCGTTTGGCCCAGCCTGTCGGGTTTTCTTTGGAAAAGACTACGAGAATCACGTCGCTGCCGCCGGCATCACAGGGAGCGTCTACATTGCCCAGCACACGACAGTTCTTCTCCACCACGCCGTCAGATGTCTCCGCGCCCAGCGAGAGCAGGCCGATGGCGAGATCGAGGCCAAGGAATCGATCCACCAACAGTTTTTCCGGCAAGTTGTTCTGAATCGGCTTTCATCTGTCGAGGCTGTATGGGACGTTCGCGTTGCATCAAAGAGGGTTGGACTGGTCGTGAGGATCTTTGTCGAAGCGCGAGTTCGATTTCTGGGGGGCTTCAGCGAGCACTCGCATGACCCTGACAATAACCCGGCGTTTGAGGCGCTCTATGGAGCTATTGATGAGTGGCTTGGGGAGCTTAAGAAAGGGAATCTCCCGTTCGAGCTGTACGACAAGTACATTAAGATGCTTGAGGGGATTGACGGTATGTTCAACGCTTTGACTTGCATGATCCGGGCTAATACATTACTCACAGAGCCAACACAGATCTACGGAGACCACTTCAAACTGGCCTGTCGTTCGTCTGAGGCCGGCCGCGCCAAGGGAAGTGAAGACACCTTAGACGCCAAGGACGCTGCGGACTACAATACTGGCGGTGGAGGCGGCATTATGGACTGGCAGTAGGATTTTCGAAAGGGGTAGATTATGACTCTCATCAGATGCGCACTGTGGCGCCGTGGATCCTTGGTTATCTGCAATCAACGGGACGGTGCAAGCAATCATCAAGGCCAAGGAGTAATGGACATGCAACTCTGGGTCTCCCTCGAATATTGAGCAGCAGCTTCTACATAGAGTTGTCTCGAACGTGGTCTTCACACATTCGATGATCGACCTTGGCAGGCACAGATATCTTTTGGGGCTGGGTTTGCTGGCACGCATTGCTACAAACCGCGCGCATACTTCCAATGCATCCGTGGCTCAGTCACACATACCACAAACCCTGCTTTTTGACCCTTGTCTGAGAGCCATCATGAATGCATTTGTCTTGCGTCATTACAACTACTGAATGCTAAGCCTTGTAAATAAATGCACTGCCTTACTACTGTGATGCCTATCGGGCTTAGTTGTGTTCTCACTGTTTCTGGTGCGAGTCTTTGGGGCTCCATGTTAGCAACTGGCTTCCGAGATAGAATGATCGTGTAATTGAGACACCCGGCGCTGGTTTCGTTCAGTAACGATGTGATGAGACTTCCGAGAAGTCGCGGGAGAATCTCTAAGCTATGCAATTGTTTGACACGGAGCTTTTGATTCCCCGTGGTGCAATATGTTAGGTAGGCTACTGCAAGCCATAGTGTTCTGGGCAAGAGCCAGTTGTTGTCTTTTCGTTGTCGGAGGCAGGACCACGCACAAGCCGCGACTGCCTATCAAATGAGCCGCCCGCCTGCACACCTAGATAAGGTGCAAATCTTAGCAAATTGACAAGCTCAGCGCGAAGTGGCGCGGTCAGTACTTAAGTCGTCACTTTCAGACTGGGCCCGGGTTCGAATCCCTGGGCAGTCCTCTCATAAATACCGTGGGAGCCTCAAAACACTTTTTTTTTCCTTCTTTAATTTACGCCGCGATACGTAAACTCTTTGATCAATACTCGTATTCTGCATGTCTCGCAATGCTTTAATGCTGCCAAGTCCTGAAGTGAGTTGGAGCTGGACATGGGCCCCTTTCTACGGAGCATCCTGACGGGTACTCAAACATACTCAACAGTAATCAGGTCCAGCCGTCCAAGAGCCTTCACTCCATCAAAGAAGTGCCACTCAAACTGGACTCGAAGGTAGTTCTCTTCGGGTGTCACTTTTACAGTGTTTGCTTTCCAAGCGCCCCATCCCTTGTCCACTGCATCGACGGTGTAGTGGATCTTCCCGTTGACCCTTAGTGCCAGGAACCCTGCCTTTTTCGAATCAAAGAACGTGTGGAATTTGAAGCGCAGTGGAGTGTACTTCACGAAGTCTTGATCTGGGCTCCCAATCCGGACTGCATGGCCATCGTACGAGCCACCCTCGAAGCGAGCTTCGAAGGCCTTGGCTCCGGCATACGGCTTCTTGACCACAGAGCCGGATGCGGCCTTGTGGTTGATCTCAAGGATCCAAGACTCCAGCCCACACTCGAAACCGCCGTTGGGAATAATATTCTTCTTCGTGCTAGGGCACCCGACTGCTCGGCTCAAAGCGCAGGATGAACCGCAGGCGCAAGCTGTTACGTATTCAGAGGGCTCTTGCCCACAGACTTTGGTGGCGGGGTCGGGGTAATTGGTTGCGGTGGTGCCATATGCAGTGACGGTCGCGCAGAACTCTGTCCCACTGGCAAGGGCCTCAGGATCGGAGCAGGGAAAGAGAGCTTGTTGGCACCTAAACAATCATGAGAAAGCTGGAAAGAGGTAGCGAAGCATATAGGCGGCACGCTTACTCATTTGCGTAGCAGGATGCCGACGCCTGGAAGGCCAGGATGGCCGTGGTCAAGAATGCAAGCAGGAGCATGATTATCTTTGAGCTCAACAAATAATATTTTGGCAAAGGTGATGGAATGTGCCGTGTCCCCCATCTTCGTTCGATGTAACCGGATCATTGCCTGGTATTTATACTGTTCTCCAAGTTACGTTTTGCTTGCTCCAAGCTACCCAACTCAGCCACCCGAGAGAATTGTCACAATACCCAGTGACATGGATGGTGCGTCCCTCCTTAACCTGAAGTCCTGAGACCTTTCCAGGACATGCCAATCAAGGTGGAAACAACCAAGATACGTGAGCACTGCGCAGCAAGGAGTACTACAATCCTTGTGGTAGCTCCGTTGGCGGAAGCTCTAAGGGGCACAGCACGGATCACCGCATGCCAACAAGCCACGAGTGAACCTTCCGATTTTGCTCGGGTTCGCGATCCAATCGGGCCTTGATATATGCCCCCCCTACGCGCATCATCGTATTACAACATCAGTCCAGACGAACGCAACATATGCTAGCTCAACCATTCGGCCGTTGATTCGTGCTCGGAAGCCAGTATCTGCCTAATGTAGGTAATAGAAACTTCCTGTAACCCCAAATTGCAACGCTCAGCCGTAAAGCTGAAACGAAGTCCGTAGACCGCCGGAGGCACGCGTCTTGAGCTACCGTCAAGACTTGCGAAACCAATTGCAAACCCCAGAATCATGATCCCCCGCGGTGCTCAGGCCTTCCTAGGCACATTCGTGAGAAACCGCAGCCGAGTTACCAGCCTGCTTTGGGAGATCAGCTCAATGTCTTGTGAGTGTGGGCTTGCCATGCTGACCTTGAGGTGATTTAGACGTCACGCTTGCGTTTCTTCTCGCTCCACGATCCATCGGCCTCCTCAACGTCGGGAAGAACCGGGTCATCCGTCTCAGTACCCTACTGCTGAGTGCTGGAAGCCTCCTGCTTGGGAAAGACGGAATCTTCCTGGCAGAGGCTGAAAACAGGCGGGCGACCGATCTTCTGGACACCGCGACCAGCGGCGAGTCCGAGGTGCGACTGGGAGGTCGGAGTGCGGAGATTGTGGCTGGAGCTGGCCGGGGTATTCTTGGGCTCAAAGACGGAATTGTCGGTCTCATTATTATAACCCTCAAGCTGCTCGCGCTGCTCATCCTGGAGACCCTCCATGTGATCCTTGAGCAGGCGAACATCCGCCATGAGTGACATGTTCTTCTCGTCGACAGCAGCCTTCTCGGCCTCAGCGGCAGCGAGCAGGTTGGTCAGCCTCAGGACCTTCGCAGCCAACTGGGCATGTGTATGGCTGGAGGAAATGCCCTCCACGCCAGCCTGGAGCTCCTTGAGCATGGATTCGGCGAGATCGCGATGCTCCTCGGTCAAAGTCAGGCGGCGTTGAAGTTGAAGAATGGTTTGCTCAGCCTGAGTCAGAAGTTGGTCGCCAGCGGCGTGGGTAGCGTCGGCGGCGATGAGCTTGTTCACGTTCAGCTCATTGACATCATCGTGCTTGTTAATCTCGTCACGGAGAGCCTGGAGCTCGATGACCTGCTCCTCGATCTTCTGCTTGTACTTCTTGATGACCGTGTCGTCGGCATTGGTACCGTGGGCGCTGACGATACCAGCGGTAGAAAGCTCCTCACGAGCACTGTCACGCTCCTGGATGATGTCGTTCAGGAGAGCCTGGGTCTCGTCGCGCTGGTCGCGGATGTGGTCGCACTCCTTCTGGACGTCAGTGTTATCGCGAAGCAGGGCACGAACCTCGGCATTCTTGAATTCCTCATCCTCCTTCATCTTCTCGGCAGCTGCCTGCGCATTCGTGTAGCACTGTTCGCGCAAGTGGTTGCACTCCTGTTGGGCAGTAGTGATAGCGTGGGTCAGCTCACGTATCTCAGCACTCTTAACGTCCTCAGCCTTCTCCATCTTCTTGAGAGTGGCCTCAGTCTTGGCCTTGTCCTCGGTAGCCTCGTCACGCTGGCGGCGCATGAGGTTGCACTCCTGTTGGGCTGTAGCGATGGCGTTGGTCAGCTCGCTGATCTCGGCGTTCTTGCCGTCCTCAGTCTTCTTCATCTTCTCGACAGTGGCATCGGCGTGGGCCTTGCCCTCGGTGGCCTCGATGAGGGCAGCACGGACCTCGTCTAGATCACGCTGCATCTTGATGATAAGCTCGTTGCGATTCATCTGGTTCTCGACCTGGTCGTTCTGCTTGGTCTCCTTCTTAGAAGGCTCTCCGACGATAGCAGTACCGCTGAAGTCAGTCTCGGTTACGTCAGTACCGTTGTCGTCGTCAAGGGTAAGGTCGATGAATTTCCCGGCCTCGTTGCCAGGGCCAGAGGGCGGAAGGTTGTTGAGCTCGTACTTGGAAATGTAGTCGAGGCCGTGGTAGGAAGCAACCCAGTCACTGCAGCAGGGGATAGAAAAGCCCTGTTGATCAATGGCAGACCAGACGGGGCAGTTGCTGTTGCCGCCGCTCGTGTGAAGAACGCTGGTGATAGTGGCGACTTTGTGCTCAGTGCCGGTGGTCACTCTGATGGACTTGATCCAGATGCAATGGAAGGAGACCTCATCGGGCCAGAAGATCAGAACAAACTCAACCGAGATGTAAGCCTCAGCAAGTTTGAACTCGATGACTTCCTCGGGATTGCCGGCAATGAGATCCTCGACGGCATCCTGAGTAGCAGCCGGGAAGTTGTAGTTGGTTGCGATCTCCTTGATGATGGGAGCCCAATCCTCCCAGTCCTTGGGCTGGAACCTGACTGAAAGAAGAAGTCAGTAAATAGCTTGTCAAGAAAGGAAAAATGCCAGACGGCACTGGCTGGGCTGGTGTGAGGTGCTGAGATGGCAGTCGAGCATCTTGAACAGAGCCAGGTAGATGATCCAGAAACCAGCCAAAAGAACCATGTCTGATGAATCATTCTGAACGTCTGAGGATGTTGATACTCACTGGGTTTCGCCATGTTTGCCAACAGTGATTCTTGGGGGCTGGCAAAGGGGGTGGCGCAGGCTATGGTGGCGTTGTGGAGGTGTAGGAGTGAGGGAGGTAGAAATCCTGGCGAGGGTGAAAGCTTCGAATTTATGGACATGCGACGAAATTCAGAAGGAAGGAGGTAGGAGATGCGACGGAAACAAGAATTGGAAGGAGGCACAACTTTGCATGCTTTCCTTTTTTGGTCCTTCAGCCGCGGACTGGCAAGAGTGGAAGGCACATGATACTAGACAAGAACTAAAAAGGAAGGCATGAGATGCGATGGAGATGGAGGATGGGATATATGACGAGGGGTGAGAGATGCGACGGAAATAAGAACTGTAAAAAGGTATGCATTGACAATGCCTTCTTGGAGCACACTAATCGTGAACATGTTAAGCATCAAAGGTGTAAGGACATAACCAAGATGTGCAATAGATCACGGCATGTCAAGGGGAATATGCAAGCAAAAAGACAACGGAACACTTATGCAAGCCATGATGAACAGCTCTGGGGGTCTAAGGGGAAGATGGACGCTCGAGATATGGAGCAACGTCGTAACTGCCACTTTACTGCTAATGATTTTGAGAAATCAGATACCAGCATACCCTGAGATGCGTAGCTCACATCAGGTATTGCAGCTGAACAGCGTAGTTGCCACTTCACCACTGCTCTAGAGTAGATAGAAGCCAAATTATCCCTGAATGGGTGGTTTCTCTCTATTTAAGCTGGCAGCTGGTTTTCTAGTCAGTGATCAGAAAGCGTTACGGTGAGGATTTTTCAAAAGAATGTTAAGTAATATGTCACGTATCAACAGTGTGCACTCTTTGATGAAAACAAGGTTATTGTTGTTCATGGTGGCCAGTAGGTTCGAGCCACGGTCTGTCATGAGCCGTATTCATCGAGAGTTGTATTTCAATAGGAAGTACGACCATGCACTGAACCATCTTCTTTGCACAGATTCCTAGCGAATTGTCCTATCGATACCTCTTCATCCTTGGTGTCATCAGTCTGTTGCCTAGAATCAAATGATTGTGAAGCAGTGTATGACGGCTTGCTCCGGGGCTTGAAGAACGGGGCTATGACCTTCATACTAGTTTGTCTTGAGCGTTGTAGTCAGTGTAAACAACATTCAACCTAACTCGGACATAAGATGCAATTCTTCGAAGGGCAGCAAGGCCATGGAGTAGCTACGCCGGTAAGAGTTAGATAATAGTGATGCTGGTGCTATCTATGCTGTTGCAAGTTCTGATATAAATTTCTATGCATGTCCATCCACCCAAACCACGATGTTTTTCGGCGGATCCTCCAACCCCTTGAAGAAGGCCGACACCTGCTCATCGCTGTACCGCATGCTGAAATGCATGATGATGAATGTTGTTTTGGGCCACTTGCGGACCACAGCCTCGAGGTCGGGCCAGTAGGTATGCTTTGTCTTTTCTGCCTGCGCCTTGTGCTCTTCGTACAGAAAGCTGCACTCGGTGATGACCACAGGTATGCCCTCCTTCAGCCACGACGGTTCAGCAGCAAGCACCGACGCCGTCGTGTCACCGAGAAAAGCAAAGACGGGGACCGTATACGGCGCAGTGATTTCAACGCCGGAGGTTCGCAGCTCTTTGATCTCCTTCCCGGGGAGAGAAGTGTATTCGGGCTTCAGACGATGTGTGGTAGTGCTGAAAACGTAACCGACACATGGCACGTTGTGGTCGCATTTGAAAACTGAGGCGCTCATACCCTTAAGGCGGCGGAGGGGGATGTTATCGCCAGGGACGACGGGGTGGGTTTTGTGGGTGCCCAGGAAGGCCCTCTGTGAAGGCGTCCGGCCCTCTTCGTCGAAGTCCGGGGCATCCTTGTCCACTGGCAGGCCTCTTTCCTCGGCCTCTTCGTATTGGATGTGGCCACCGCGATTCATCATAGTTTTAGCGAGGATGTAGTCGTCAAAGAACTTCTTCATCTCAACGGGGCAGTAGATGTCCGGGGGATCCTCTCGCTTGACGAAGGCGGGCGAGAGCAGGACGTGGTCGCTGTGGCCGTGGGTGAGGAAGATGTGCTTGGGACGTTCCTTGTTGACGACGAGGCCTGCATCTAGGAGTAGGTTGAGCTGGGGAATGACAAACGAAGTGTGCCAGGCGGCGCGCGACTTTCCCGTCAGGACGTATTGGTGGTAGGGCTTCGGGAAGCGCCATTCGAGGACCTCAGATCTGGTTGACTGGGGGAGAGGTGTCGCAAAAGCGGGCAATGGTTGTGCCATGATGGTCAACAGAGAGGTTTAATCTCGGCTGAAGAGTTTCTCTGGACCTCCTCGTGCCTCGGTGAAGTTGGACTGACCACTCCACGGATGTCAACGCTTGTTCAACTCTTCGCCTGGGTCACTGTCAGCGGTGACCCATGGCGGGTGATAGAGAAAGCATGATGTGCTTGTTCTCTATGGCATAGAATCCAGAGGCCACGTAGGCAGCTGTAACTCACAGCTTGGGAAATGGAGAAGCAACTGGATAAAAAAAGACGTCGATCAACCGGCTGGTGAGAATCGGTGTGGGCAACAGACAAAGTCGATGCATGTAAAAATCGCAGAGACCGTGACTCGGGTTCCATTGGTCAACGCCAGTATATGACCCGCTATTTTTGCTGACGTCATCTAGTGCCCCGCGGATGCCCCTCGTCACGGTCAACTACGCAGGGTCCTGGAGACGACAACCACCATTTGAACATCATCAACATTCCTCAGGCATCCTTCTAGAAGCAGTTGGAGTATTGAGCTCCGGTGAATCGACAGGAGTCGGCATTCGGTATCTTTTCTCGAGGGCATGGGCTCGGCACTCCAAGGAGTCCAAGAAGATACCCCTGGCCATGCAACACCCCACGTCACGTCAATTAACCCTCACAAATGGATGACCACAAGAAATGGCAAATCGAACCTCTCGTCCGTCATCTGATGGAAAGTACTGGGCGCGTCTTTCAACATGACCGACACGATATAACCACCCATCCATCAATCTCCAACACTCGTTATCCCCCCGCATCCGGCTGTTTGTGGCTTATCACTGTGGTCCCGAGCTCATGCAGACCATGCTCGTTCTACTCCTCATCGGGACTGATGCGGGGGAAGCTACAGCTCCCAACCCAGTCCTTATCGACGGCTGATCCTCGAGGCCAATGACTACAGCAATTGTGCTAGCTTACGGCGACGCTGGTCATTGGAACGCCCTGTCTAGAGGGTGTGAGGCGCCCTCTTATCGGCCTCCTGTCTGGCTGGACTTATCTCGGGAGTTGTCACTCGGCTGCTTCGTCACCCCGCGTCTGGCGACCACGACTCAGTTCATCGTCGACTCTCGAGTATAAACGTAGGGCCATCTCACGACTTTGTTTGGGGTTTGATCTCCAACATCATCAGCTTCTTCACCAGTTGGCACTCTGCCTTGTTCTTCACGCCGTCCCCAACTATGCCTTCAGCCGTCGACGGCAGCTTGCCGCACCCTTTCGACCCCCTCACTGCCGCCGAGATCGAGCAGGCCATCAACACTGTCAAGAAATCCCACGGAGAGCTTTTCTACAATGTCGTCTCCCTCCACGAACCCCGAAAGGCCGAGATGACCGCCTGGCTGGCCGATCCTGCTGGGGCCCCTCGTCCAACGAGGATTGCTGATGTCGTGGTCATCGCCAAGGGTGGCAAAGTTTATGAGGGCTTCGTGGATCTTGCTGAAGACAAGATCACGCATTGGGAGCTTCTCAATGGTGTGCAACCAATTGTGAGCTTCCCTCCAATCGTGCCCCCAACATGAACTGACTCTCGTAGATCACCATGGAGGAGCTCGTGGCCGTCGAGCACATCTGTCGCAAAGACCCAAAGGTCATCGAGCAGTGCGAGATCTCTGGAATTCCCAAGGAGGACATGCACAAGGTGTACTGTGATCCCTGGACTATCGGCTACGACGAGCGTCATGGCAATGTTGTGCGCCTCCAACAGGCTCTCATGTACTACCGGCCCGACGTCGATACTTGCCAGTACCAGTACCCACTGGACTTCTGCCCCATCTACGACGCCGACAAGCAGGAGGTTGTCGATATTGACATTCCCAAGATTCGCCGCCCTGTCAGCAAGACCAAGCCCATTGACTACCATCCCACCGCTGTCGAGAAAAACGGTGGCTACAGAAAGGACATCAAGCCCATCAACATCACCCAACCCGAGGGCGTATCTTTCAAAATTGCGGGCAGAGAGCTCGAATGGCAAAACTGGAAGTTCCACATCGGCTTCAACTATCGCGAGGGTATCGTGCTGAACAACATCACCTACAACGACAAAGGAGATGTTCGGCCTATCTTCTACCGGCTTTCCCTTGCCGAGATGGTTGTGCCTTATGGCAACCCGGAACACCCCCATCAGAGGAAGCATGCATTCGACCTCGGAGAATATGGCGCAGGATACATGACGAATGCCCTCTCTCTCGGTTGCGACTGCAAGGGCGCCATTCATTACCTGGATGCTGAGTTCCCCACTCGAGCTGGCGGCGTTCGCACGATCAAGAACGCCATTTGCATTCATGAGGAGGACAGTGGAATTCTCTTCAAGCACACGGACTTCCGTGATGACTCGGTCATTGTCACTCGAGCACGGAAACTCATCGTCCAGCAGATTTTCACGGCTGCCAACTACGAGTACGCCATTCAATGGATCTTCCATGTAGGTCTCCTCAGTTCTGTTCTCGCTCCATCCGCTAACAGCCCCCTAGCAAGACGGTACTATCCAGCCTGAGATCAAGCTCACCGGCATTCTCAACACCTACACTATGAACCCCGGCGAGGAGACGAATGGGTGGGGTACTCAAGTGTACCCTGGCGTCAATGCTCACAACCACCAGCATCTCTTCTGCCTGCGTGTCGACCCCAACGTCGATGGGCCTCGCAACACAGTCTTTGCTGTGGATACGGTCGCTTCCGATGCCCCGGTTGGCAGCCCAGAAAACTTCTACGGCAATGCATTTGGTGCTCGTCGCATCAAGCTCGATACCACGGGCAAGGCGTCAACCGACTACGATGGAGCGACTTCCCGTACGTGGGAGATGGCCAACACCAGCAAGCTGCACCCCTACAGCGGCAAGCCAGCAAGCTACAAGCTCGTCAGCCGTGAAGTCCCAGGCCTGCTGCCCAAGGAGGGCTCTCTCGTCTGGAAGCGTGCAGGCTTTGCCCGCCATGCCGTGCATGTCACGAAGTGTATGTTTCTTTCATGAACATCTTAAAGTCCCAGCTGACCATGTAGACCGTGATGACCAGCTCTGGCCTGCAGGCCGTCACGTGCCGCAGACATCGGGCGATCCGTCGCGCGGCATCCCCGAGTGGATCGGCGACGGGACCGAGTCGATTGAGGACGAGGACGTGGTGCTGTGGCACACGTTCGGCGTGACCCACATTCCAGCGCCTGAGGACTTCCCTGTCATGCCCGTGGAGCCGATCACGCTGCTCCTGCGACCGCGAAACTTCTTTAAGAACAACCCGGTCATGGACGTGCCCCCAAGCTACGCGAGCACGCCGTCGCAGGTCGCGGCGGGGCGCGGGGCGGTGGATGCGGCGGATAAGGAGAGCACGCTTGCCTTCCGGGAGTGCTGCGGGAACGGGACCAACGGGCACGGAGCGAATGGGTCTTCGTAAGCCTACTGGTGGTTGTATGATCAATTGTTTGTGTTTCCATTTGAATTCTGAAGTTAAGCTGTGTTGTTCAACGATTCTGATATCAGCACTGAGCTCAATGATTGATGGTGATGTGCATGAATCACAAAGTTGATTAATTGAGGTGGCTGGTGCTGCTTGGCTAATCCTGAAGAAACAGCGAACTCAAGAACAACAAAGACAAGGCATTGCGAACCTGGATGGCCATTTCTCCCTTGGCAAGACACACGATACCTCTTGGAAGCATTCGCGGTCCCGATAGTAGTGCCAAGTCGCTTGGCGGCAACGACGTGTTCCCGAACGAGACTTGTTCCGGCCTGAGCGTCTCGTCAAAGATTCTATCGGATTGGCTTGTAGCGCTGGGGCAGACCCGCGGCCATCCACCACTTCACTTGGCACTCCTTCGGTCGTCTTAGTCTCTGGGACCTCAACGGGTATGACGAAATGAATGTGTTTCCAGATCGATCTGAGGCCATTCAATTTTCCATCAGCCCTATATATCCTTCTCGCTCCTTCATGTCCCAGTCTGTGGTTCATCATTCCCGAACTGCCATCTCGATAGACTTGACAACTATCATGGCCTCTTGCTTACACCTAGCCTTTGCGGCGACAGCGCTGCTTTCGCTGGCATTACCAGTCTCAGCCCAAATCCAAACCAACGATACTTTCTCATACTGCCCCCTGCCAATCCGCAACATCGCCAGCAACCGTATCCACAACTCCACGGGCACCATCGCCATACCCTTCGAGGGCCACGGTGATCCCTGGTACATCTCCACGACCATCAGCGACCGCCGCAACCCGGGCGTGTTCTACAATGGGTGGGCCACAATTCAGGACCTGGGCATCTTCCTCAGTGTGCCCGACGACCTCCCCGGCAGCGCAACGGGCAACGAGACGCGCATCTGCGCATATACGATGCCCGGCCAAAACGCCACGTCTGAAGGCGACGGGCTCGCGGAGAACTCGTGCAAGGGGGTCATGTCCGACGAGTGCATCGAGGCGTACCTAAACGCACCAATGCCGCCTCAGGACGGACCGTGTCCTGCCTACGATGTGGAGGATCGATGCGATATCCCCACCGGCATTCGCACAAGTAAGTTCCTCCCAGCGAACCTTCCACCAAACTCGGGGCCCGAACTGACCGCACAGTTACACCCCTCGTACTCAACGAATCGCGCTGCGCCCTCGACGAGCTGCCGCACTCAGGCGTTCCGGATGGGTACAGCACCTTCTCTGGCTTTCCCGCGGGGTTCATGCTGCCGCCGGATGGGAATCAGAGCGAATTTGAGGTCTACGACTTGCGGGTGCGACAGCCTGTGCCCATGCTCTTTACGGTGCGATCTGGATCCACAGCACAGGCACATTTGGTGTGCCTGGCTCCGAGTGACGTCGTGGAGGGCAGCCGGGAGCCCGAGGCGGAGTTTCCACCTTCCGGGGCCGCGGGGCTTCGGGGCGGGCTCGGCGTGGCAGCGGCTGCGGCGGCGGTGGCTGTGATTGCTCTGGTGGCTGCTTAGATGGGGCATCATCACGAAAAGTGGTTAAGGTCTTAGCACGTCGGAAAGGGGTAGGTTTTGGGGAGGACACAAATGAGTGGGTGTCTCGTATTAGAACAAAAGACTTAGAGTCAAAGCAGAACAAGCAGACTCTTTGTGAAACTGAGAACACTCAATGGCCCTTCTTCTTTTTCTTGTTTTCCTTTGCCTTCTTTTTTCTCTCATCGGACTCGATCTTCGCACGCGTCACCATACACACCCCTTCGTAATACGTTTTCTTTCCCTTTTTGATCTTACCGTCCTTCAGCACGTGACAACGCAGTCCAAACGGACAACTCCTCATCTTGACTCCCATGCAGTGCTTCGTATTGTCAGGCAGGCAAATGCCGAATTCGCCACACTCGAATCCGCAGCCCGCGCTTCGGGGGTCATCGATGCAGGTGCTGCCCTTGGGACACTCGGCCTCCGAGCTCTTTTTGCTGGTGCACGGCTTGAATTTGGTCTGATGTTCCTTCTTGGGGCTCTTGTGCAGGTGGCGAGGTTCGTGCCTAATGTGCCTCGGGGGCTCGTCCTTCCCGTGTTTGGATTTCTCCTCGGCCTTCTCCTCGTCAGCTCCTTTGTGACTGTAGTCTGAATCAATTCCAGAGCCCGTCCTCTTACCGTAGTCCCTATCGCCTTGCTTCTCGCCTGGCTGCTTGGGTGTCTGGTTCTTCGAAGGTTGCTCATGATTCTTGGGGTCTTGGTGCTTCGAATCCTGGTTCTTGTTATCTTGGCTTTTAGGCTCCTGGTGCTTCTTGGGGTCTTGAGGTTGAGGGCCCTGATTCTTCGGAGGCTCCTGAGAACTGGTGGACCCCTGATGCTTTGGCAGTTCCTGCTCCTTGGGGGTTTGCTTCGGATCTTGGTGCTTTGGTTCTTGATGTTTGGGAGGATTCTGATGGCCATTGGGTTCCTGATGCTGCTTCGGATCTTGACTTTTAGGCTCCTGATGCTTCGAATCTTGGCCCTTGGGAGGAGGTGTGTGGGGCTTGGGATCGTGCTTTGGATCTTGGTGCTTAGGATCGTGCTTTGGATCTTGATGCTTGGGATCGTACTTTGGATCTTGATGCTTGGGGTCGTGCTTTGGATCTTGGTGCTTAGGATCGTGCTTTGGATCTTGGTGCTTAGGATCGTGCTTTAGATCTTGGTGCTTCGGATCCTGGGGCTTGGGTTCGTGCTTTGGATCTTGATGCTTGGGAGTTGTTGTCTTGGGATCGTGCTTCGGATCTTGGTGCTTGGGAGGTGATGTCTTCGGACCATGCTTCGGGCCCTTTGGCTTGGAGTTGTGCTTCGGATCCTGGGGCTTGGGGTCATGATGCTCAGAAGGTGCTTGGTGCTTTGGATCCTGATGCTTGGGGCGACCCTGGTGTTTGCGAGACTTCGAGTTCTTTGGATCTTGATGCTTTGGTGGATGCTGTTCAGGCGCCTTATGCGTCTTAAAGTCCTCGCGCTTCTTCGAATCCCACTTGGCAGAGTCTTGATAATACACCGACTCCTGGTGGGTCTGGCCATGCTTCTTGTTCTTCACTTCCCCCCTGTGTTTCTTCTTATCTGTGTGGTTCTCGGGCTTGTCACGATGCTTGTCGTCATGTTCGTACTCGTAGTGATTGTGCAAGGCCTTCTTCCTTCCGTGGCCGCGATGCTTCCAATCGTGCTCCTCCCACTCCTCTCCATGTTGGCTCTCCCAGCGATACCTTCCCTCATGAATAAACTGCCCATGTTTATGTTTCTTCGGGTTCTCGTGTTTGGTCTTTTCATGCCGATTCCCTTCGTGCTGAGTCGCTTCATGTTGAGTCTCTCCGGATTGAGCCTTTTTGTGCTGGGTCGTCTCGAGCGGATTCGCCTTCGACTTTTCCTTTTCATCGAAGTCTCTGTTCTTCCAGTGCAGCGTCTTATTGTTCTTTCTCCATTTCCTTTTCTTCTTCTTTTCCTTGCGCCCGGGCTTTCTGGCACGATCTTCTTGCTCTTTGACTTCGGGGGATCCGGGGGTCTTCAATCCCTTATCTCGATGCTTGAGCTCGTTGCTCTCGTTCGAATGATCCCCTCCCTTCTTGAAACCTTCTTTAATCCCCACATTCTTCTTCTTGTCTTGAGTCTTTTTCTCGTTGTTCGCATCGTTCTGTGGCACCATGGCGCTGTATCTCTTCGCCGAGCGGCAGACACCTCCGCAGTCGGTGGTAGTCGTGCAACCTAATTTGATCGGGACGCAGACATACCCCGGACCGCAGTCAGGCCTTACCAGGGTGCGGCAAAACGTATGTTTAGGCATGGCCGTTGCCGAGGGTAAGACAAGGGCCAAGCCCGCGAGGATGGCCTCAACCTTCATGATGGTTGCAGTGGTTGAGTACGAATCTCGGCTAACGAAGTTGGCAGTATGGGATGTAATTCAAAACCGACAATAAGTTGGAAGAATCCATGGGCTCCCATGTTCCTTATGTAGATGTCTTCAACCGATGCCATCTGTCATCCAGGACGGGCTTGCGACATAGTCCACAGATGTCGTGGCCATAAGGTTCGTGGCCATAGAGTTCATGCCTGTAAGGTTTGTGGCGACAGGGGCCGCGGGTCATACAGTTAAGAGATCTTAACAGCTTTCTACGGACAGCTATTAACCCGACGAACAACGCTTAGGTGGACGTTTTTGAGGGTTGGTCATGCTGATACAGTATGATGAATCACTACATCTTAAATATTGATGCCTTCACCCGCGACATATTTGCTATGAGGCTTCTGACACTTTTGGGGCGCAAAGTTTGACCCGACCTGCATTCTCATCTGACCGTGGGCTCAAAGCCTTGGCCCATATCCGATGGCAGGAATGACAATTGCCCCGAACGCCCTCCCTTTATGCAGCTGCGGCTAAGGTCTAATTGACTTATTTCCCAAAAGCAGCGTCCAACAGCAGTATTAACTTCGTGGGCTTCAAAAATGTGTTGCGGACTTGTGCTTTGGCTGCCAACTTCTTCCCAATCTCCATCCGACGTCGCGAATCAAGGAATAGGGCTGGCATGTCGCTGAAAGTTAGACAATCATGGGATGTGTATCAACTGTGGCGGCGGTTCAGCACCTCCTACTTTTGTGTGAGAACAGTGCTCGACGAAAGGATGAAATCCTCGAAGCTTGGTGCAAACGTACGGGGCTTCTTCTCATAACACGATACTACTTCAGGTTGAGCGAGGATTGCCCACATGGGATTAACAAGCGACTAGAATGCTGATTTTGGAAGCATTAATAACCACAACATGATTTTGTACCATAGTCACAACTTTTGTGCCTCTTCTCGCTACCCGTCATGTTTTTCCTACATCAAAGAACCACTCTTTGAAAAAGCCTTCCGAGACAGCTCAACCGAGTCCCTGCTAGTCGTTGTGGGCATCAAAAGTGAACCGCCAGCATCCAAATCTTCTTGATCAACCAGAAATCAAACCATGGCATGGAGTGAGGCCGATCTTGACATTTTCCTAGCTGCCACTTGGCGAGCGACAAGTATCGTCTCAAGAGCGCGGTGGCAATAACAGCCAATGCAACATTCTGTTCTTCATTAGGCAATTGCCTTGAACTGAGCAAGCATTGCCTTTGAAAGGGCGAACTTCTTCCACATCCAAAATTCGGTGTACGTGACAAAAGTACCTGTAAGGAAGTGGACCTGACGGTGCTGACGGCGACATCACACCATGATGCGCGTCGTCCCGGTCTGCCAAGCTCAGTAGCTCAGCCTGAATGTTGCGTACGGATGCAATAAGCCCATCCTTGACAATGGCCTCAACACGACGCGCTGGTCAATACTGCTGTGCCCTCTCCGCCGCTGGCTCGCATTTGCGGCGCCCGACTCGCCCGACTTGCGGCACAGCGCTCCAGAACTGATTGGGCAGAGACAGATCTTGGCCCGACACCACAGCTCAAAACACTCAAGCGAATCTCGGCGCAGAGTGCACGCGTGGCCCAGGGTTGCACTGGCTGATTTGAGGAGGCTGAGCAATCGCTGTGCAGTATTACCCCTTGACATTCACGCCCATAGCTCAGATGTTGGAGATTCATATCGTCCAAATTGAGGGGTTGGATGCCTGGAACAGAGGACGAAAGCAGGAGTGGCGGAGTTATTGCTCAAGATGGGCAAAAGGCTGCGCGGTCTAGGAATGAACTGATATCTCAACGGTTTGAAGTATAAGTGTCGAGAGCAGCCTGTTTGCCTTCACAGTTTCTTGTTGAATAACCAGAACATCACGGATCCTTGAAGCTCAACCCACTGTCGACAATCTACAACATGAGGCTCCAGAGATTCATCGTCGCCCTTCATCTGGCTACAGCCGTCTCTGCCAAGTCAACGAAGCTCTCGCAGCATCGTTCACGAGCTGTTGCTGCGCGTCATGAAGATGAAAACATCATCCCTGGATCCTATATCATCGAGATCGATCCTGATCTTGTAAGACGTTGGCCTGAATTTCCTGGTGTGGAGTTGATTTCTTTACCTTTGGTTTCTTGCTTCTAACCATATTCTCTCTAGGATTCTGATGAGATTCTTTCCGCGGTTTCTGAAATCGCCCCTGGTGATGTTAGGGTCAATCTCAACATTAATTCATCTATCTTCAAGGGCGTTTCGGTCAAGATCGACGGTCCTATTGTTGATGACGAAAATGATGAACAGATGGCCAGAATTGCGCAACTCCCACGGGTCAGAAACGTGTGGCCCAACAGAAGGATTCCGCACCCCAAGTTGATCCCGTCGAAGGCAACTCAAAATGACCACGAAAGCCTCAAGCGCCGTGCCGCCGAGGGTGGTTACACGCCACACATCATGACGCAAATAGACAAGCTGCACGCGCTGAACATCACCGGCCAGGGAATGCGCATCGCCATTGTTGACGACGGCATCGACTACCTCCACCCTGCCCTTGGAGGCTGCTTCGGTCCAGGCTGTCTTGTCACCCATGGGTACGATATCGCAGGAAACAACTACATGGAGACTGATGATGACCAAGTCCCGGTTCCCGACGATGATCCGTACGATGACTGCGGAGGTCATGGAACACATGTCGCAGGTATTGCCGCTGCGCAAAAGAACCCCTACGGCTTCATCGGGGCTGCACCGGACGCGCAAGTGGGCATGTACAAGGTGTTCAGCTGCTGGGGAAGTTCCATCGACATCATCACGGCGGGTATCTACAAGGCCTTCGACGACGGAAACGATGTAATCATGGGCTCGCTAGGTGCCTACAGTGGTTGGTCTCAAGACCCCTGGGCGGTTGCCGTGTCGAGGATCACAAAAGCCGGCGTGCCATGTGTATTCGCTGCCGGAAACAGTGGCGGATGGGGCACATTCACCGTCGCAGCACCTTCTACCGGCGACGGCGTCATTTCTGTTTCCTCTTTTGATAACGGCGAACTGCCATATTATGACGAAGAGACGGGGGAATTGACCGTTGAGTCGTGGCTTCAAGGAGGCAAGCCAAGCGAGTTCAGCAGCTGGGGGCCAACATTCGACCTCAAGCTAAAGCCGCAAGTCGGTGGACCAGGTGGCGAGATCCTGTCGACCTACCCGCGAGCTCTTTCTGAAGGTGCTGAGGGTGGATATCTCGTTGCTTCCGGCACATCCATGTCGACACCCTTGGTTGGTGCTGTTGTTGCCTTGATTGCCCAGGTCCGCGGCACGAATGACCCGTCTCTGATGGCAAAGCTCCTGACATCGACCGCCGCCCCAAATGTGGGCTACACCTATGAAAGAGATGGGTGGGATTTCGTTCCCGTCGCCTATCCAGGCCTCGCGCCGGTGGCTCAGCAAGGCGCCGGCATCATCCAGGCATACGATGCCGCATTTGCTACGACCCGTCTTGACAAGGAGAGCCTGGCTCTGAATGACACTGCCTTCTTTTCCCCTCGGACCACCTTCACCATCACGAACTCAGGAGAGTCATCGGCAGACTACAACATATCCCACGTGCCGGCTCTTACCTTTGAGACGCTTGTTGAGGGGGACATCTTCCAGGCCATGACTCCGATCCTGAGGAAGGAACACGCTTCACTCACCTTTGACCCCCCAGCTCTGTCACTGGGGCCTGGAGAGTCCGGCGAGGTGACTGTGTCGGTGACCCCGACTGAGGGTCTCGACCCTGACGTTCTACCCATCTATTCCGGCTGGATCACAATCAACGGAACGGACGAGATTTCAACTTCACTTCCTTACCTCGGGGCCGCGGGGTCTATGCAAGCCGCCATCGTGCAGAAGCCAATTCACGACTCGTATAACTCATCAATTATTGCCGACTCCATCTTTCAGCTCCATGCTCCCGCTGACCACCCTGAGTGGGCCAAGGAGCCTCTCAAATATAATGCGCTTCCTCCCGGTTTCGAGCCTTGGGTGGATATCATCCTTGGCATGGGCAGTCCCGAGGTGACCGTTGAGGCGGTGCCGCTCAAGCCCTCGTGCTCCGGGCCTAAACCGGAGCCGAAGGAGAACTGGCTTGGGATCGAGACGCTAGGGCCTGTGTATGACGTGTGGAATCACTTCCCGGCGCGGTGGCAGAATCCCATATTTGACACATACGTGTTCTGGACGGGGGCAATGACCGACGGGACGTGGGCGCCGGCGGGCAGGTACAAGTTGTCTGTCTGGGCGCTGAGGATCTATGGCGACAGAGAGAACCCGGAGCACTGGGATCGGGTTGACACGAACGAGTTCTCTATCCGCTACGTTAAGTGAGGGAAAAGTAGCAACTATCGGATGATGAATGTACCGAGAGAAGTAAGTTTGCTTATATAGTAGGCCCTTTGAGCAACCTTAAGCTTGTCAGCATCTGAATATGGGAAGGGGAACAGAGGACACCTAAACATGTGGCATTGAACTCTTTCGAGTCCCAATAGTCCAACCTACCTGGCACGGCAATTGTTTATCATTAAAAGCAGAGGTCCGAATTCAGTAAGCATGTATACGCCCAAAGACACCAAGTTCAGATTACTGCTTCGCCCACAAAGCTGCCATGGTTACTATTTCACACCAGCCTGCAATCACCCCCGAGTTACCTGCCAAGAATTCGTGGAGCAACTTCCATGTAATCACCCGCTCACCAGCCGTGGCCATCGCCCGATTATCCTCATCTCTGCCCCGACCCCGCAGCGGCCGGACGAATGAGCGCCACCGCCGCCCCCACGTGAAGCCCGATCCCGATACCCCGCCCCGGTCCTACGCTCCCAGGTAACCTCACATCCACTTCCGTTGATGTAATTCGGGCGGGTTCCTCGCTCGTAGCACCGTCCCGACGTCACGCTACGTGCCTGGCGTGGGTTTCCCCTGGATGGTGCTGCTGTACACCTGACTGGCGTTGTGCAGGATGCCTCTATGGTGTCCGTGTTTGGCCAAGTTCACGGTGATCTTCTACAAGGTCTCTCGGATGAGCTGCGCGCGAGCCACGTGCATGAACGGGAATACTCATGAGGGGCACACCTTAAATTCGTGCCCATGCTCATGAATATCTTGAAAATCACGTCAAAGTATAAGTAGGGCAACAGCTTCGTTCTCAGGCTTCATCATGCCCTTCACCTCACCTTACCTCCTCCTAGACATCCACCATGAAGCCATCTCTTCTCCTCGCGGCCTCTGCCGCCGTTCCGGCCCTCGCAGCCTCTAAGCCCCTCGACTTCACCCCCCGCCTGCTCTCCTACAACATCCGCTGGGCCGTCCCGGCCCCGACGCCCCCCGAGCCAGCCTGGCCCCTCCGTCTCCCCGCCCTCGCAGCCCAGCTCACTCACGAGACCGCCGGCCGCCCCGCCTCCCTCATCTGCCTGCAGGAAGTCCTCGCGTCGCAGCTCGCGGATGTTGCGTCCGCCCTCGGCCCGTCCTGGACACCCCTCGGCGTCGGGCGCGACGACGGCGCCGACAGCGGCGAGTTCTCCCCGATCCTGTACCGGCCGGACGCCTACGAACTCCTCGGCAGTTCGACGCGGTGGCTCTCGAGCACGCCGGACGAGATCGGCAGCGTGGGGTGGGACGCCGCGCTGCCGCGGATCGTCACGACCGCGCGACTGCGGCATCGACGCACCGGCGTGCCGCTGACGTACATGTGCACGCACTTTGACCACGTCGGGCAGACGGCGCGCGTCGAGTCGGCGAAGCTGCTGGTGCAGTTCGCGGGGGAGGAGGCTGCGGCCGTCGAGTCGGCGGATGGTCAGCCGACGCCCGTGTTCCTGGGTGGCGATCTGAACATCACGCCGGAGAACCCTGCGTATCGGGAGATGGTGGCCGAGGGCAACTATCACGATGCGCGAGATGTAGTGGACTCGAGCAGGATTCACGGACATTTGAACACGTTCACGGGGTTTTCGGACGATCGAAACGGTTGGTCGAGGATTGACCACATCTTTGTGTGGCGACCTGAGGTCCGGGCCATGGAGCTGTTGAACTACGGGGTTATTGAGAACAAGTTTGATGACGGCCTTTGGATCTCAGATCATCGCGCTGTGGTGGTGGACGTCAATTTTGCAGTGAACAAGACGTGTGTAGAGCGCAAATAGGTGGACAGAGATAGTCGTGTTCGTAATTAATGTCTAAGAACCATCATCTCTCGTGTCATATCATGCAGTCGTGTCCCGTCTCATATACACTCGCCAGGCACTACTCCTTCTGCATCTAGTACTTTCCGGTAATCGTGATCTCAGGCGCCTGGTAAACGTCCCAGTTGTCCGCGGCCTCAGGGTTGCCAAACGGCTTCAGGGTGGCGAAGCGGATGTGGTACTTGCCCTCGGCAATCTGCGTGCCGTTGCCCAGCTTTCCGAACCAGTAGTAGCGGAAGAACTGCGCTGTGGTCTCGCCGTTACGGTAGAGATCCGTCACGGGGAACGTGAAGGTGGTCTCGGGGTCGTGGAACACGGGGTTGAAGACGGCAACAGAGCCAGCGCCCGCCCAGGTGGCAGCGGAGCCAATGTAGCCGTTCTGACCCTCAACGGGGGGGTACTTCCAGTTGCGCTCCCTCCAGCCAGCCTCGTAAATCTGCGGCAATTAGCATATAATCAACATTGAAAAGAGCATGATGTACGTACGTCAAAGCGGACCTGGCGGGTGCCCCAGATGAGCTTGCTGAAGATCTTGACAAAGTCCTGGGCACCAACGCTGAGGTCGAAGGAGAAGCTAGACGTGTCAGTCGGGATTCGGTGTGACGACGCAGGACACAACTTACGAAGCCTTCTCTTCAATGGGAGTCTGCGCAACACCCGAGACAGCGAAGGGGAAGCCGGACTGGTAGATGGGGTCCGACTGGCGCTTCAGGTCGGCGCCGAGACCAAGGAAGGGAACCGAAAGGCGCTCGCCGTTGCTGCCAGCGACGAAGACCTTGCCGCCGTACAGGGGCAGGGCGGAGGCGTTCCAGCCGAGGGTGTCAGGGTTACGGAAGTTAACGCTGCACCTGTTAGTGTCATTGAAGGGAAAATAAGACATAGAGAACTCACGAGACGGTCTTGCTCTCGCCCGGCTTCAGGGTGAAGTCGCGGGGCAGGCTGATGCCGACCTCAAGGCTCTTGGGGCGGAGCTCAGCGAAGGTCTTCAGACGACGGGTGGAGCCACCCGTGGTGGTCGGGAGGTAGCCAAGAGAGTCAACACCAGCGCCATGCTCGTACGACAGAGCGTACTGAACGGTATCCTTGCCCTCGTTCTTGACAGTGATGTCGTGGTAACGGTTGAAGTAGCGGGTGTCGTTCAGCTCAATCTTGTCGAAGCGAAGCAGAGTATCGTAGGTGAGAACCTTGTAGGCGTTGACGAGACCGTTGCCGACCTGCGCGGGGGGCGCAGGGAAGTTGTAGTCCAGGGCCGAGCCGTCCGACCAGGGGACAGAGGTACCGCTGGAGATGATACGCTCGCTGAGCTCCTTGGCGAAGCCCTTGCCGTTCTTGGCACGGCCACCGTGGGCGCCGATCCAGAGAGCGGCGACACCAGCGACGTAGGGGCAGGCCATGGAGGTACCGCTGATGGTGTTGTATCCACCGTCGAACCAAGAACTGAAGATGTCACCACCGGGTCCACCAACATCGGGCTTGAACTGGAGGTCGTAGGTGGCACTCCACGAGGTGAAGACGCTGGGACGGCCGCCGGCGTCGTACTCAATGGCGACGACCTCCTCGGGGTTCACGGAGAAGTCGGCCGTAACGTTGCCGCCAGCGACGATGGTCTTGATGATGGAGGCACCAGCGTCGGCGCTGATGGTGCCGAGCTGAGTGGTTGGGTGGACGGTCTTGGGGTTCAGAAGTGTTTGCTCGTTGTTGTACAGAAGGATGTACTTGGCGCCGGCGGCGGCAAGGTTCTCCTGCTTGATGAGGAACGCACAAGTGCCGCGCCTGACCAGGGGCACGACACCTGTGAAGTCGCGGCCGGTGAGGGGCGAGCAGGCATCGTCGACGACGTTGGTGTTGAGGGACACGGGGACGATCGGCCAGTCAGCAACGGAGGGGGGGAAGTAGCCGGCGGCAGGCAGGTAGCCGATCTTGGTGGTGTTGACCTTGCCATCGAGAGTGAATGTGGCCTCGAAGGGCGAGGCTGGGAAGACCTCATTGCGAATGGAGGAGACGGCAACAACGTTGCGGCCGGAGCCGCCAGAGGTGCCGAAGAAGGGGCCAACAGCGCCGCTGTTGCCGGCGGAGATGGTGACAACGACACCATCCTCGACAAGACGGGAGGCGACAACAGCCCAGGCGTTCTCAGCCCAACCGTTGGTGCCGCCAATGCTGGCAGTGATGATGTCGACGCCATCCTCATAAGCACGGAGGAAGGACTCGATCAGAGTGGCCGAGTCGGTGGAGGGCTAGTTCGGTGTTAGTTTTCGAGCATTGTCATGTGGTTTGGTGGTGCACAACATACGGACTGGGAGAAGACCTTGTAGGCGTACAGAGTCGCCTCAGGTGCAACACCCTTCCAGCTGTGTTTTGTTAGCAGTGGTCTTCGGGGAAACGAGGTAGGGCTCGTACAATTCGGTGGAACCGGCAATGATGCCGGCAACGTGGGTGCCGTGACCGCTGAAGTCATTCGGGTCGTCGTCGGGGCTCTTGTCCTCCGTAGGCCAGACTACACAACCATCGTCAACATGAGGTCAAGCAAAATCAGGAGCAATCAACGTACTGCCGTCACCGACCAGATCGTATCCGCCCTCAACCTTGAAGCCAGGTCCGAAGCCCTTGCCGAGCTACGTTTTGTGAGCCATTGAACCTCTCTCCAAGCGGACTTATGTCACTCACAGCAGCGTGGTTGTAGGCAATACCGGTGTCAACAACACCAACCTTGACGCCCTTGCCAAGGATGCCCAGATCGTGCAGCTTGCTGACACCAGTGGCGATGTGCGGGGTGTACTCGACAGCCTTGGCGTCATCGCTGAAGCCTTGGTGGATCTCGAAGGGCGGCAGGTCGACCTTGTCGTTGAGCCAGACGTTCTTGACCTCGGGCAGCCTCAGGAGGCTGTCCAAGTTGTACGTCTCCGTCTCGACACTGACACCGGAGAAGATGTCAGACTCGAAGGTCTTGATGACGGTGATGTCGTCCGTGGACTCGAGGCTGGCCTGGCGCCTGCGGAGGGAGCTCTGAGGCGGGTTAGCGACGGGTTAGCGAGCCGTGGCAATGGCCAGTACTTACACGACCATACTCGATAATGTAGCTCTTGGGGACGTATTCCCGAATCTGCTCAACCTCATCGGTGTCCTGGCGACGCTCAAGGGCAAAGGCGCCCCTCGCCAGGGGCAGAGCCAGAAGCAGACTGTTCACAACACGCATCGCGATGGATTGGACCGGGGGTCTTTGACGATATCGCAGCTAAGAGCCTGGAGAACACAAGCTCTCTGCAGATCGCGGGCGGGAGCTGGATTAAATAGCAGGGGAGGTCGGTGGCAGCTTCGGCGACAGCTTCGGCAGAAAGCCGTCGACCCCCTCGCCCCCCCTTCCTCACCCCGTTCTCGCGCGTCTTTCGCAGCAGCAAAGGCGTCATGACTGATGACTCGCCCTGCCTGGCCTCGCCGGCTGCTTCTGGGCCATCTCGTGTTGTGTTGAATGCAGCGCTGCGCGATGGAGGGGCTATGTCGCGTGCTGTAGGATGGGCATAGCGTCAACAAACTCGGCGTGCATTGTTAGCATCCAGAGGGCTCTTGCAGGCGTGCGGAGCTTGGCGAGGGCCGCTGAGCTTCCTTGTTGGCACAAGTCAAGTAGGTGCCGGGGCCGAAGAGCCAATAACTCAGATCGGGTGCGAGCCGGATACTACTACAGACGTTGTCGACCTGCCGAGTTGAGCGAAAGCGCCGCAGCGGGTGCCGGAGGCCCTAGGGCGAGTTGGGCCCCGAGAGCGCAGCGATGGGGGGGCCGGGTGGCGGGTCTTAATGTGCGAGTCGGGTTCGAGGGCGCAATCGCAGCCTTATCGCAGAGGCGAGGTCCCTCAAGACGTCAACGCCAGCCCGCGTCAGGCCCGTGAAGGTAGGTGGATAGTGGCGGCCTGCAGCGTTACATTGAGCCATCGACGCGGGGTCTCTGGGCAGGCCAGGCAGAGCAAGGAGCCAGGGTTGAACGGGTGGGCCGGCCAGGCCTCGTGAAAGCGGCGCGCCCTGCATCGTCCTGCCCTTTTCCCTCTGGGGCGATATCACGACAGACAAGCTGCGTCTTGCGCGGGCATGCTGATTGGCCTAGGGGCCTGGGTTCCCGTACCTGTGCGGCAGAGGTATTGGGGCGTTGGTGCTTCCTGGCCCATGTCCGTCTGGGCACCTGGATGACCTTGTCGCGGGGGGAGAACGTCTTGTGGTACTAGTTCGGCGCCGTCCGACGGTGCCTGGGCTGTTCCTGGTGATCGTCATTTCCGATGGAGCTGAGCGATGCGGGACGGGGCGGGAGGCGCGAGGCGCAAGGCGAGCAGTGCATTGCAGTCGAACCAGCAGGTGGTCGGTGGAGGGGGATACCGTTGGATCGATCGAGGCTTCTCCGAATCTAACGTCGTCGGCGTTATGGTGGCACAATGGGTATGGCAGCAGTGCTCCTCCATCAGTTGACTTGAGTGGTATGTCGCCACCCCAGTCGTTGGCACCAAGACGTTGCTGGATGGTGTGGTTGTTGCAGCGCTGATCATGCTCTGTTCTGGAGTCAATATGCAGCGGCCAGTCGTTCTCCGCGGGATGGCGTTCCATCCTCAGGAATCCTCCGCCAAGGGTTCCAGATTGCTGGGATGGTGACAGCGCAGACAGTGGTGACAGTGGACGGTGAATGTTCAATGGTCGACGGTCTGACAATTGTGCCTGATAAAAAGGGAGCGCCGACGCTGCTGTTGGTGTCCTGGGTGATGATGAGGATGTTCGCGACCAGGCATATGACTCGGATTATTCGCCATGACTGGTGGCCATCGCTATTACTGATGACCATGAAAGACAGTGCCCAGCCATCAGTGCAACCATGACGGGGGGGACGCCGCTCGAACCTCGTATGGATGGCCGCATGGATGGAGGGATGGATGGATGTCGCTCGCACTCCATCTGGATAGAAATCTATTGCAACCTGAGGAGGAGGAGACGGCAGTTGGGGCAGCAAGAGGAGGGGAAGAGGAAAGAGGAACAGTAAGCAAACAGGTATGGCACAGCTGGGGCTCAGTCGTTCCACAGCCACTGCTCCTGCTGACTCACCTCAGGAACAGGCAGCCCACCTCTCGTTGGAGCCCACCCGCCGCCGTCTGCTGGCACCTGGCCTCTGTCTCGCCTTCGACCGGCAGCCGAGGTGCAGCTTCGTGCTGCCGCGGTCGGAAGACATCAGCCCAAGCCCGCCAAGCACCGCCCAACGACCCCAACGACGAGCCAGCCCAATGACGGCCTTAGTAGGGCCAGGGCCTTAGCAAACATCAGATCATCTTGTTGAACGTCACAAGCTGGAACCATCGTACACGGTTACACCAAGTGGACTGATTCAACCCGTCAGAAGCAGAACCAGCACCAGCACCAGCAGCGTTGGAGGCCGAGCCCATATAAAGCACCTCAGACATAGAGAAGGCGATTCGGACAAACAAAACATCACCAGGATTACAACATTTCACCACCCGCGTTTACACCATCTACCCCGCTCTCGGCCTAATCACAACATCAGGAGCTTGGACATCAAGAATACATCGTCCAGATCATAGACATTAAGAGTTGGGCAACACGGATTCGAAACATCACTCACACCCCATCGTACCTCGACAAAGTAAAGGACGAACATCAGACCATCATCATCATGTGCATCGTCCTCCTCACAACCGCCCACCCCTCCTACGCCCTCATCATCATCGACAACCGCGATGAGTTCATCCTCCGCCCGACCTCCCGCCCGCACTGGTGGTCCCATCCCTCGGGGCCCCAGGTCCTCTCCCCGCGCGACCTCCAGCGCGCCGAGAAGGGCACCTGGCTCGGTCTCACCACCACCGGCGCTTTCGCCGTGCTGACCAACTACCGCGAGGACGGGCCCCCGGACGCCGATCACCCCATTCACGCCCAGCGCAGCCGCGGCGGCATGGTCACTGCTTGGCTCGGCGCCGACCCCGCAGAGCCCACCGCCGACACCGTCCAGCGCCTCGTCGCCGACGGCGGCGTCCGGGGCGTCGGCGGCTTCAGCATGGTCGCAGGCAAGCTACGCCGGAAGAAGGGCGAGGAGCGTGCCCTCGAAGGCATCGCTATCGTCTCCAACCGCTGCGGCCACGTCAAGGACGTGCCGTGGGTCGGTGAGGAGAGGGGCGAAGTGTATGGACTCAGCAACACGTCCTATGACGACCCGGAGACGTGGCCCAAGGTTGCCGACGGAAAGAGGCTCGTCAAGGAGGCCATCGAGGACGCTGTCGGCCAAAACCTGGATGAGGACGCGCTGGCGGAGAAGCTGTTTGGGGTGCTCAACACGGACACGCTGCCGGCACCGAGGCCGGGGCAGGGCTTCGCCGAGTACATCCCCCAGCTGAAGCACAGTATTTTCATCCCGTCGATTGGAGATGAACACCATCAGGAGGCCATGCTCGAGGCCACGAAGAAGGGCAAGGGTGAGTGGGACACAGATGACAAGAAGGCGGCCGAGCAGCTACAGAGACCGGAGGCCACGCCGGGAGCCAACGGGATTGGGTTTGACACGGGCATGTACGGGACGCAGAGGCAGACGGTCATCTTGGTCGACTGGGACGGCAATGTCGTGTATCGCGAGCGTGCCCTGTGGGATTCCAATGGCAATCCTGTTGCAAAGGGAGAAGGGGATGTCATCTTCAAGTACAAGATCGAGGGATGGGAGAACTAATTGTGGTTAAGGGAGCAAGGATGGGGCCTGCATGGAGCATCAAAGGCACGGCGCATCGATGGCGGAGCATCAGATAGGTGCATTAGATGGTAAAGAGTAGAGGTGTAGACCAGAAGGGGTACTTATGACAAAATCACGCGAAGAATGGATAATGAGCAGCAATGACAATTCAAGAAGACAAGGCCTTTAAGTGACAGAACTGTGAAGTATAACTTGCCTCTGCAATAAAGACCTCTTCTTTCACCTGTCTAATGCTCCTGACGCTTGAGCTTATACAGTCCCATCCGTCAGGGGCTACCGAAGTATCGTGCCCGCCCAACGATAATTCTTGCCCAGGGCTCCCGTATCAAGGCCCCTGTGTGATGCCTTCTTCATGAAGTTGATGATGACTACCTATTCTTCAAAGAGCCCCGCCTGGGACATAGCTGAACTGACATCGCCGCGACGACCTTATCACATCGTGAGCCTTTTCACCATCGTCCGGCCGGCCTTCCAGTATCTTAATAAACAAACAGAGACAAATCGAGACTTCCACTTGATCAATAAACAGATTGCCTCAAGTGCAATCCTGTACACCTTCCTCCAAAGCCCAACCCAAAAAACAGTAGCCTCCCATGCCCCCCATCAGCTCAACCATTCCTCCATCGTCACCACCACATTCCTCTCAGCTTTTGTCACTACTTTGGCTCCTAGAATTCATCTTCTGGGTTCTCGAGAACGTTCCTGACCCAGCTCTGGTGGCATTCAACTTGGCCATCGACACCACCGAGACATGCGCCGCCACGATCGGAGCACTTCTCGCCTTCCGACGCGCGAGGGCGCCGTGCCACGGCCGCTACCAAGCCTCCGCGCCCCCATCTCGGCTCCCGTTGGGCCTATACGACGCAGTAACGGCGTGGATCTCCAGCGCGGCGAGGCGTTTGCCGTGGTTCCCTCGATCGACTCCTGCGTCGGCGCCGGACTCGGTGGTCGAGGAGGGGAGTCTGGGGCAGTCGGAGAAGCAATGACCAAGGGTACATCGCCGGGCAACAACCTCCTGGGCGGCGAAGAATCATTTGACAGTACCCGACTGCGTGTAGCATCCGCATCGTCGACTGCAACGGCTCGACGTCTTTCTGCCAGCTTCAACAACAGCAAACCGCCCATTGGAAGACCAGTCGTCGCCAGTGAGAACATCAATGCAGCGTCCACTGCTACCCCGACCATCAAAAGGAAGCCTGTTGGCTCGGGGCTATCGCAAAACAAACTCCTGTCGAAGGTCCAACTCATGGGAGACTATTCCAGCCTGAACAAGACGAAGCCGTTACCGAGTACGCCAGTGCTGAGCAGTAACAAGAGTCGGCTCAGCCTGTTCTCCAGCAAGAAGAACATTTCGACTTCTCTGTCCAATACGGAGAACAAATCTTCCGGCTCTGATTTTGCCGCCAAGGTACAATCAGCGACCTCCAACATCCAGATCAAGACGTTCACCTACGCACACGCCCCGCCTCCAAAGCTTCGCATCCCCAAGTCTAGAACACTCGCAGCCCTAACCAACCTCACGGCTTCACTCTCGCGAACATCCCTCGTGTCCGACCGCAAGGCCAGCGCTTCCTCCAAGCTTGGTAATAACTCACCCAAAGCACCCACGCCCTCTCCGCCCCCGTCGCCTCCTAGTCTTCCAGACGTCCTCCCTCGAACTCCGAGTCTCCAGGACATTACATCTGCCCATCCCTCTGCATACTGGGCTGGCCGCTTTCTCGCCCTCCACGATCGCTTCAAGTCCGACGCAAATCTCACCGAAGCTCCGCTTCGCACCCTCCTCGCCCAGGCGCCCGCCCGCGACGCCCCTCGCCCGGGCCTGATGCATAGCAACACCACTGCCGCGCTGACAACCCTTACTGCCTACCAGCCGGGCAGTGTCCGGTCCGGGATCTTTGGTGATGGTACCGCCTCTGGACTCACGGACGATGAGTCGATCGCTATCGCCGTCTTCACGCGCCTGGCAGAACTCTGCGTCACGCCTGAGGCACGCGAGAGCCTGAGGGAGTGGCAACTTGCTTACGCGCGGAAGACGGGTCAGTCAAAGTTGCTTCCATCCGGAGCGGCGATGCGTGGCCCTGGAGGGGTTCGAGGTGACAACATCGTCGCGCGGTTCCTCGGACGCAAGAGTGTTGGTGGAAGAACAGAGGCACAGGCCCTCAGCACGCAGAGTGAGGGAGTTAGGGTTGGCAAGAAGAAGAGGGCGAGTATCCTCTGATCTTGTGGGGAATTGGTTTGTGCTTTACATCGCTAGCTTTGCTGCTCCTGCAGCAACTGTATCATTAGACAGAGTGGTTAGCTTGAAGCCTCTGGATCAGGCGCCTTGGCCTACACGGACAGACGGATGGATGGACACCTGTATCAGTAGCACGCATACGAAGACTCAAGACATGATACTCAGCTAATGAAGAGTCGTATAAAGGTATCTTGGCCCCATGTCATCATAAACGCCTCCCAGCCCGCAGGCCGTGTGAACCCAACGCCGGCTCGTGAGCCCCATGTCCATGCAACCGTTCGCAGATTGACAGAGTCCATAACATAGCAGTAGACGGCTACTCGAACATCCACCGCCGCCGCTCCACTTCGTCCGCCCCCGGGACGACACCGTCCCTCAGATCCCTCCTGTCCAGCTGGTCGACCCGCTAAGCCTTCTTCCGCAGCTTAAGATAGTCCCTGATCTGTTCGTGCTTGCTTGCGAAGAACATGCGCTTGCGATCACTCCGCCACGCGAGCACGCCAATCTCGTCCGCGAACCGCGCCATGTCCCTGTACTCGGCGTCGTCGTCAAAGTCGCGGAAGAGGAAGCCCGAGGTGGTCTTCATGCGCTCGTTTTCGAGCTGCCAGAGGCGGATCTGGTCGACGACGGTGGGCGGGAGGACAGGCTTGCCGTCGGCAGCGGCCTGCTTGTGCATCTGCTCGTGGGCATGGGCAGCGAGGTACGAGATGATCTGGTCCGCGGTGATTCCAAAGTTAATGGCTTGGCGGACGGACTGCCGCGTCAGTCGCCCGGAGACCATGCCGGGGAACTTGACGGAGAGGTGGCAGAACAGGGAGAGCACAGCGATCTGCAGCTGCGACGTCGTGTAGGCGTAAATGCGGTAGTTGGTCTCGACGATGATGCCGTTGGTCGAGTCGCTGGGACCGCCCTGGGGTTGAGAGAGAGCGTTCATCCCGTCAGTCAACGTGCGGGTGGCTGTCGAGACGTTTGTCAGGGCGCGGGCCTGCGGCGTGACAAAATACTGGAAGGGTTTATGGGATGGCACGTAGACGAGACCAAAGTCCATGAGACTGGGCAGCATGTCTTGTCGATCCCTGCTAAGGGCCTCCGTATCGTAGACTTCGTCGAGTTCGAGAATGGAGAGTTGGAACAAGAACGAGAGCATGTCGGTATGCTTGGCCGTCTGTTGGTCCGTCGCATCAAGCCACAGGAGGAGCAGCGTCCAGACCTGGGCGTTCTCTTCTTGAAGCAGGAACGTGAAGCCAGCTTGCGTGATGGTGGTGCTACCGCCTTGACGCTTGACGAGCTGGCCCGCGAGCAGCAATTCCTTGACCGAGTTCTTGGGTCCGCCGCTGTCGACGAAGCCGGGCGTTACGCTGTTGACGATGTAATGGAGAATGGCGTCCCACTTCTGGCGCGCATGCTTCTCAATCGACTCGATCGTGATCTCGGGGGATCGTGGGTGCGGGGAGACGACGCCAAAGGAGCCTGGCGCGCCGTTGCCCTCGAGGGCCTCTCGGTAGGACTTGGAAAAGTTGGCTGTGAGCTGGATCATCTGAGGCGCGCCTTGAGTCGGTACGGACATCTGGAGCATGTGGAGGCCTCGTAGCTGGGAGAGGGCTTGATCTTTGGCTCTGCTGATGTTAGCGGCGTGGTGCTGGCGAGTGGTCGGTGATCGAGGTACCTCTTGAATTCAGGCTTGACCCGCGCTTCGAGGTCTGCCAATGGTATCGGCCCGGGGAGGTAGAGGAGCATTGTGACAAAGGTCTTCGCTGCTGGGGGTTAATTCAAGTTTTCCAGACCGGAGACCGCTAGCACGTACCCAGCGACGACAGCATGCGCCTGGAGATGCAGAGCGCAGTGGAGGGGTTCAGGTACAGCTTCCTAAATGTCGTACCCGGCAGCTTCTCCAGGTAGTCGGCCAGCTGGAGCGACTTGGACGAGCCGGCCGACATGATTGCGGCGCAAGTAGAGGACTCGTGGAATTATTGAGCTCTGCTGCAGCGAGGGCCCCTGTCGTATCCTCGAACAAGCTTTGTCCTGCCTGGGTGTTCACGCGATCGTGTTCGTCTTGTTCTTCGTCTTCGGGTATTTGTCGTTGGGTGCCTGTCGGGTTTCAAATCTGACACGTGAGTGGGAAAGTATTTTCGGGTGGTGTATTTAGTCGCTTGTGTCGTGTGTGGAGGTTCTTCCTCTGTCGAGCTGTGCTCCGATTCTCATCAAGTGAGGTCTCGAGCTGGTGATCCTTGGATCTCGAAATCGGCGACGAAGCTTGAGCTCACGATTCTTATCGCACAGACCCCAGTCTTATCGAGTACTTTCTCATGATTCGCTAGAATGCCTCACCACTATCGGCTTTGGCACACGACCTCACGTGACTCATAAAGCCGAGGTCAGCATCTCGGTTCTTATCGCCTTCTTTATCGCGGCTCTTGTCGGGCTCTGACGTCGCCATCGTGAAGCTTGTCCTGGGAATCGGTCTTCGGGACGGTGTAACATCTCAACAGCACTTCACAACAGCTGCTCTACTCCGAGAAACCCAATTGGCGCGGAACGGCATCTTCAGTCTTTCCTTCAGCTCTTTCTTTTGACCATGGCGCCCCGTCTCCCGCCCCTGCGCTTCGTGCGCTCTGTATGTCCACCAGTCACAGGCTCAAGCTCCCTGTAATTGTCTCAGGCTCACACGGACGCAGGTCATGATCTCTTTCAGCAAAGATTCTGGACTCGAGCCTAGGTACACTTAATCGTCCCTCTCTATTCATGAAGTGCGAAAGCTAACTTGTACAGGCTTCTTGGCAACAATGTTCGTCACCCCTCGCCATGATGTGTTTCATCGGAGCACTTACAGCCCCAGTTCCGCATCACGAACGCCACAAATGGCACCGTTGACTTTGAGCTCGACATTCAAAAAGAACACACTGTAGGTCTCATTATTCTTCGAACGAATCTACGCGTCAGCTAACCCGCCAGAACCGCCTGAAAACCATCCACGGCGGCACCCTCGCCTCTCTTGTCGACCTCGGCGGCTCCCTTGCCGTCGCCAGCACGGGACGGTTTGCTACCGGCGTCTCAACTGACCTCAATGTCACGTACATTGCTCCGGGTGGCATCGTTGGCGACCGCATGACCGGCACGGCCATCTGTGACAAGATGGGCCGCACGCTAGCCTACACAACCGTGAAGTTCTTCAACAAGAAGGGCGAGCTGGCCGCTAGAGGAAGCCACACCAAGTAAGACATTTGCGCAATGTGTGGTTCAAATACTGACAGTCGCAGATACGTGGCCAAGACGTGGGAGAACGAGGACTATGTTGCCCCGGATGAGTTCGTACCGCCTGAGGAGGAGACGCAGCTGGAGAAGGAGGAGAAGGTAGCTCCGAAGTCAAACTCTCCATCAAGCCGGAGCTCGTCTGGTGTCTGGGGACGATCTTCGTCTTAGAGATGTAGAGGGGCTTGATACTGTAGACTAGATCTAGAGAGTGCGCTTGTATCTTTAACAATCTTTTCGCTTATCTTCGGGAACTTCTATTCATGGTGGGTCACGAGATTGGTTGTAGAACTTCTACATCAAATTGTGATCAGATCAGATTATGAGTTCTATCTAGAATCACGGTCCTCTCTTGTTACTATCATTCTCCCCTGGAAATCATGTGCTGGTCTCCCCAGCTCGAGCACATTCAGGCAGAACAGGCTCAACTACCATCTCTCCCTTTGGTCCCCGCCGTGCCGCCCAAGACTCGCTATCTCTCTCCCTCGCCAGTACGTAGAGCATAATCAACGCACCCAACATGATCCAACGTACCACAGCCGTCAGAATTGGTTCCCAGATGGGCGCCTCCCTCTCATCCATCTCTGAATCCAGTACCAGCCAGAGCGCGGCCCGGGCTAAGTCCCAGGCAATGACGGCGGCAAGCAAAATACCGCCCAGAAAAGTGAAAACAGGAGACTACACACGCACTGGTCAGTGGCGCCACAGAAATATGGCGGGGGACGCTTACCCTCCGAAGGTACTTTCCCCTGCCGCGACGGGCGCATGCAGAACCACCGGCTACTACATGGCTCGCGACCACAATAAGCAGCAGTGCCTGGATGGCGATGAGCAAGCGATTTGCTGTGATGAAGGTAGGACTGTTCCTAGTGCTGCCGCCGAAGCGAGTTGACCGGGCACCGTTGTAAGCCTGCTTGTCGGCGCGTACAGCGAGACCAAACTGCACAGCTGAGAGAATGATGATAAGAGCAACAAAGATATGAACAGCGAGCCTGGCGTAGCGTAGGCGGGTGGTGTGTCTGCCGGCTTTGGGCAACTGGATGGCGAATAGGAGTTCGCAGAGCGTACAGAGCAGCAGCGATTGAGCCATGATTTGCATCCAAGTTGAGACGTGTGAAAGGACTAGCATTGTGAGAGTGGTACGTCTTGGACTTGATGTTGTGAAGCTAAAGTCATACATGTGTTCAACGTGGTAACTTTGCGTGGCAGTATACAATATTGCCCATCTGCAAAACAAGTCAGTCAAGACCGATCGCTGATTAATTCGATGGGAGCGGGAGTGTACATTGTGTAAAGAACTAGAGCGGCACGTAGGAAGAACACCCATGGCTTTGTTGGATCTCTGCGGAATGTCCTCAAGCGAAACGAGAGAAGTGCGAAGACAACCGCCGGAATGACGGTCAAACCTGTAAGCGCCGCTGCCACAATCGAAGCAACGAGTGTTAGTGCCATGGTATCGTCTTTCCCCTTGGTTCAGCTTAAGGGGATATTGCCGGTCCTGTCAGTCCTTCAATCTATACGTGAGATGCCCTTTCCTTTAGTATCCGGTGGCTCGTAGCCAAGAAGTTGAGAATCCTGGGCGCCACAGCCAAGAGCGCAAGCGTTAAATCGCAGCATCCCCAGTCGACACCTGGTCTCGGCATGAACTATTTTGCTTGGTGAGTCCTGGTATTTGCTACTATCTTGCGCCTTTGGCAAGCCATTGCGTCAAGGGTGATGTCAACAAACATGTTGGGGTACCCTTTTTGAGGAGTAGCTCACATGGAGAGTCGTCATCCAGCACGATGTTGAGAGCCAAGGACAGCTGAACACATTGTGTCTCAATGTCTCTCTTCCGTGTCTTGCCAAGGCCCTGATGATTCATGACAGGTGGTCGTGCGAGCTGTCAACAATCATGCCCCGCATCTGACGCCAGTTTCAAGTGTCGCATCTGCATTTTGGGCGAAAGAGCGCCGTCGACAGTTCCAGTCCATCAGTTCTGATTATGACGCCTGTTTTTCCAGAACCATAGGCCACCAGTTCTTTAACATTGTGATCTCGAAAGCATCTAGTCCTCAGCGCAGCACTGTATGTGACCAGCTACGGCCACCTCTGGTGCTCTCGAATGACCCTGAGTGGTCCAGATCTAAGGGCAGTATGAGCATGGGAAGACCTTACGCCAATCATCGGAATCTTCCAAGATCTCCTCAATTCGATCAATATTATATTTTCTCCTCGCCGCTGTTCTATTCTGAATAATTGCAATTCTTCCACATGGAGTGGATTTCAATCGCACATGTACAGCCAGGCTGCACTATGACAGGTGGGAAGGGCTGACGAGATCATCCCTGGATGCGCGACATGCGGCACATTTGCCCCGCGTTTTGAGAAGTTGCCGTCAGCAAGTGCCCAACTTCGATGCCTCGGCCACTTTAATATCAAAAATACCGGTCACATAGCATCAAACTCATTCGCCGAATTGTTGATTCGTCTTCTACCTTTCCTGGAATGGCTTCGAGCCTAGGCACACCCGGCGACGCAGCCTCACGCATCTATAACGACCTCAAGAAAGATGCTCGAGAAATCCGTCTTCTGGACTGCTCAACCCTCGCCAACACATTACAAAATGACTCCATGCTGGATTTGAAGATGGTCACTCACGAGCTGGATAGTGTCGCATACCACACGCTGTCTTACGTTTGGGGCGATGCTTCCAAGACTCGCCCAGCTACAGTCAATGGCGAGCCCGTCAACATCACCGTCAACCTCCATGATGCGCTCCGTCACTTCCACCACACCCGCAACAAAAAGGAGATGGAGCCCATAGACTATCTTTGGGTCGATGCTCTATGTATCAACCAGAACGACAACATAGAGAAGAGCCATCAAGTTGCCCTCATGGCCGACATCTACGCCAAATGCGAAGCCGTCATCATGTGGCTCGGGTCTGAAGATTCAGACAGCACAACAGCCATAGAGCTTGCCTCGGACTGGTACCAAGCTATCCACGAAGACGACCTCATCTCTGAAACGTACAAAGCCCTTCTAGCGCCCGGAGGCGACACGTCCGCTAGCTCCCTAGAGCACCTCATAACAGTCATGCAGGCTCAGATCCAAACCCACCACCCGGACCTGTTGTCACATTCCCGACTCGCCTCACTCGACGCTTTTCTTGCCCGGCCCTACTGGACCCGTGTCTGGACTCTTCAAGAACAAGTGCTTCCGCTGGAAAGCTTCATACTCTGCGGCAGCAAGTCGCTGAATGCCCTCCAATTCTGGGTCGCCCTCACCGCGATCCAGCGCGCCCCTTTCCCGGCCAGGGATCATGGCGCCAACCCCTCTTCCGGACCCTCCAGCGTAGCTCTCATGGTCCATCGCAAACGATTCATCGCCATGATGAAAAAGGGACTCGAGGATGGAGATGCCGTGCCACTGCACAGTGAGCTCTTCGTCTGGTCCGCGTGCGGGATGTACCGCCACCGGCCGACTCCGTCGTCCCTCTTCCGAGACGATCTTGCAAGCGAATTAGACATGCTCTATCTTCTCCGCAGTCATGCACTCAACTCTACAGACCCTCGAGACAGGATCTTTGCGTTATTGGGGTTGGTCGCGCCGGAGGAACGCAGAATCACGCCGGATTACCAGATGTCGATTGCTAGGGTGTACACTGCCTTCTGGGAGGGCGAGATACGGCGGGCGGAGAGGCTTGATATGCTTGCATGCGGCGGCATGGGGCAAAGTCTGGAGGAGGCTGATATTGGTTTACCATCTTGGGTACCCGACTTTCGACGGATCTTAGATGCGACGCCGTGGCGGGAGGGGCTGAAGGCCGATGCGTCTGCCGGCACGGTTCCGTGCGCAATGTCTTGGCCCGCGGCGGGACAGATAAGCCTGCGTGGCGTCATTGTTGACGAGATCAAGACAGCGGTAGCAGCCCCCGCGGCGTCTATGTCTCTGGAAGAAGCCTTGTGGAATACCATGAGAGCGAGCCGTGCCCTGAGTATATCCACAGCCAGGAGGCGGCCCTCTGACTGGAGCTGGGTTCGAATCTTCTTCTGGACCTTCACCCACTTTATCGATCTTGTCATCGACGTTCCTAAGCACCTCGTAGAGCAGATGGTTGGCGCGGTGAAACTATCGGCATCATATCACTTCCTCGCGGGGGTAGTCAACGGTGCTCTTCTCGCTGGAGCGAATGCAGAAGAGGTTTGTTCTGTCCTCGGCGTGGGTACCCTCAGTTCGCCACTGCACTCCTCTCACATTGATGATATCACCGAAGCCTTACTCTACGCACTCTTCCCCTGCGACGAAGAAACACTCACGCTCGTCAAGAACAGAGAAGGCAATATCTGGTTCTGGGGCATGGGTCTCCTCTCCTTAGGGATGCGAAACTTCCGAGCCCATGAAGGGCGAGGCCACAACACTTTGTTCTTCACTGAGGGTGGCTTTACGGGCTTCTCAAAATCTACAGCAGCAGAAGGGGACAGGGTTTGTGTGGTTCCAGGATGCCGGCTGCCCCTGATTCTGAGGCCTAGGGTCAATGGACCGGAGGGAAACTATCAGCTCGTAGGATGGGGGCTCATCTGTGACATGATGAATGGGGAAGCAGTCAATATTTCGGAGGATGAGTGCCTTAACGGATTAGTTGATATTACATTGATTTGATGTCAGTGGTCAAATCTAGTTCAGAACTTCGATAGCAAGCTTCAGGGAGACTTATTACGGTTTGGTAATGAATGAAATCCTACAAATACGGCCCAAGTTGAATGCGAGCAATTCTGGGAGACTTAAAGTAGTCGACCGGTTAACTTGAAGACCCAAGAACCAGCTGCACAGACCAATTACAGTCCTGCAGTAATTCAGGCCCCAGAGTTGTCATATTCCATCACCACTCGAGCTACAGATCGCTCTTCTTGGCCATGATCCAAAGGAAATCCGCGTCACCAGCATCTTCCTCCAACTCCTTCACGACCACCTCCAATCCCGCTTCTCTCACCTTCTCCAAGGACCCTTCGCTTCCCCATCCACTCCAGTACATCCACCCCTTCTCCTCCTCGAGCCAGTTCTGCGTCTCGCCTCCAGCCGACTCCTGCGCCCCAAAGTTCACCAGCAACCACCCACCGGGCTTCAGCCACACTACGATCTTGCGCAGCATCTCGACCTGCTCGTCGCGCGGCAGATGAATGATCGAGTACATACCGATGACGGCGTCCAAGGTCGCCGGCGCAAAGTCGAGCGCGAGCATGTCGCCCTCGAGCAGCGTGAGGCGGCCGTCAGCCGGGCCGGCCGGATCAGAGAGCAGGTTGGTGCGGGCGAGCGCAATTTGGGCGCTGGAGAGGTCATTGGCCGTGACGGAGAAGTTGGGGTAGGACAGCAGCTTCTCGGTGACAGGGAGACCCTGGCCGCAACCAATCTCAAGCACGGAGACGGGGGTTGAGGTGGTGGTGGGCAGGCGGCTGAGAAGCTGGTCCAGGTAGCGGAAGCGTGTGGTCGAATGAGGGATCGTCCACTCATTGTATTTCGGGGCGATTGCGTCGTAGGATGCTTTCAGGCGGGATTTGAGGTCGGCAGGAGCGCCATTCTGAGACTTTTGATCGAGCTTGGGGGCATTTTCGCTGGCCATTGCGATGAGATGGTGCTGAGATGGTGCTGTCTGTGGGTGTTGGAAAGTTGTTTATGTCGCAGTTGCGGTTGCGGTTGCGGGTTGTAGTAGTGTCGGGATGGAATTGCGACGGGTTTGCTGGAATTAAGTACTTTTAGCCGGTGTTGCTAAAGTCGAGTCTGTTCGCGTTTGACGACGAGTCGCCGGGACATTCGTCGCCGAAAGTGACTCACCGGTGTATACGACTCCGCGGACGCAGGTTGTCAGCAACGGTGTGACATAAATGGCGATCATTTCCAACATAGTAAGAAGAACCCCAAGGCCGGATCTGGCTCCATCTATGGCTCCCTTTCCGCTCGGCCATGTTTATCGTGCGTGCATCGAGACAAAGTCAAATCTTGGCTCTTGCTATCATTCTAGGAAAGAACTTGAGATAGACGTTAAGATAGCCAGCCGGGGGAGGGGATTGTCGTTCTTTCCATCCCCACTCTCAAAGGCGACTCGTGCAAACACTCACGAAATGCTAGGATTTGACCTATCAGAGAACTTTGGAGGTTCAATCTGGTGTTGTACGTCAAACTTTCGCTCGGATGATGATCGGGAAAATGAATGTTTGCTTCTGATGCAGTATGCGGGAGGCCGACCAGCTGACATGCCAGCCTGATAAAACTGCCTGAGCCGTCTGCCCTTTGTGTTTTCCCTCTCCTTCCCTCTTTGCGCGCCTTCCTCCAGATTTCGCCTTTTGTCAACAAGCCTCTTGTCAACTTCTTTTGAAATTTCCCACTAGGAGAGTACATGCCACAACGAACTTGACTCTTACTCAATCCTCGTCCCCTGCTTCATTCGTATCCTCTGGGCGATAATAACCGCTAACCGCATCGCCATGGCTGCTCCCCGGATCAACGAGCCTTCCGCTAAGACCCTCTCGGCGGACAAGTCGCTGATGTATCTGCTACATCACATCTTCTTGCCCCCAAAGCTCGCGCAGGATGACGACAGCAACGAAGATACCGGTGTTTTCGAACAGGATGTTCTCTGTGGAGTTTCCAGCGCGCTGGCTTCATTCATCAGCCTTGTTCCCGACACCTTCATTCCGGCAGTCTATACTTGCCAGCACATGCTCAATCACATGATGCTTGCACAGCCGAGCGGCACCCAGCTTCTTGGTCATTCGATACAGAGCACCTTGTCTGACATGCCTGTCGGCGGTATTTCTTCCCCTTTCTGTTAGACAGCTGTTTGAGACTAACTAGCTCAAGACACTTTCGCCCTGCACCTTCGCGCCCAGAATGCCGGCATACTCATCACCCGGAGCACCGAAACCTTTACCTTCGAGACCTTCGAACTGCTTGCCCCCAACAACGTCGTCATGGATTGCAAAGGAAGTCTTATACGAACTTTCCCATCATCGGCTTCCACCCTCCCGCACCACATAGGTGCCGATAAAAACTTTGTTGCCCCCTTCACCGAAACAATCCTCCAGCTGGACATCCATACCGACCCCGAAACCCGTCCACAGACAGAAAAGGCTGGTGCCAAGAATACCGAGGAAAGAGACACAGTAAATCCCATGCTTGTCACAGACATGCTAGCGTCTTACATCAGGGGCGTCGGTGGCCAGGATGTCTCTGTCACCCACATCCAGAAGAGAAGCCGTGAGCAAGTCATCTACAACGCGGGTCATCGAGTCGCTTGGCATCGGTCTGCCAGTTGGCTTTTCCTTCGGGTCGTCCTTCGTTTGGTTTTGGATCGCGCTGACCGCATCGATGGCCGCAAGCCTTCAATGTATAAAACATTCATGGCTTTTTTCATGGCTACTATTCTCGAGCAAGCTCTGAAGGCTGGCTTGTGTTCTGATGACCTCTTTGCCATGAGCGCCAAGATCTCCCGCAGAGTTCACAAGCTAGGCATCCAGGAGAGGACACCTTGGCTGGACTACATCATCAAAACCATTCAAGCCACGAACTGTTTGCTCGAGGGTCGCTGGAAACAGGCACAGAATATCGACGCCACGAAACTACATACTGCCTCACTCAACTGCCCTGACTTTGTTCAAGATGCAGTCCTTGATTTGAAGCAGCTTTCTCTACACCTCAAATGGGTCACCTTCCGTCCACATGCGCGCCTGTCCCGTTCTTCAGCCGGGGAAAATCACCAACTTCTTCGTCATAGCCCCAAGCGACTTCCCAGCTATCTAGGATCTAGTTCCGCCATGGACCTACTCGAATTTGAATCGTGGGTGTCAGAGTGCTTACAGGAGTGGACTAGGTGCCAGATTGCAGCCAGTCCCTCCGACTTTGCCTCAAAGATCGACAAGATGAAAGAGCTCATCACTTGTTATCACGGTCTTGCCCTGGAACTTTACCTCAAAAACCCCGAAGCCATCTCTGTGGCTTACCTGTCCATTATGGAGCTTTGGGTTGCCTGTGACAAGCTTGCCACCCATAGCATCCCGCTCATAGCAGACTATCCCCCCAAGTTCCCTCTCCACATGCTGGACAAGCTACTTCTGCCTGAGCTCAGCCAGATGCAGCGGCTGGAAGCCGTCGAACTTCATCTTCAGAAGCGCACTCAGAACGCCGCTGTTCCGAAATCCTCTGTCTTCGAGAATTTTGGCGGGCCCATGTCTTTTGCTGTTCGCCGCTTCAACCAAATGCCCAGCTTCCAGGACAAACTACGCCAAGCAAAGGTGGCTCAAGCCCAAGGCCGAGAATTGAAGCTCAATGAGCTAGCTGATTTGAAGTCTACATACAACGGGCTCATGAGGGAGCACAACACGTCTTCCCATGACCAGATCACGGAGGTGGATTATTACGGCCATGAGAGAATAAAGTGTTTGGGACATTGCGGGAAATGTCTCCTACTTCGCCGGGCCCAGAATATGGAAATCCAGATCTGGGAGGACCTGCTTCCTGCCCGCGAGCTCGAAGCCAAAGCCGTCATCGCAGAACTCAACATGGACCCCATCATCAGAGCTTGGCGCGATGTCACATTGGAGCTTCTTATAAGCATATTCGTTGAGACCAAAAGCGGAACCTCATCCGGGCAAGTGTACTGGCTTTCAGCATTCCAACGTCTCCAACCTTTCGGCAACATTCGACAACACGAGGTTGGGAGGCTGCAGTTGGGTTCAACTGCTAAGCCATACGCTGTCGCACACTACCACTCGGTGAAGGTTTCCGAAGCTCAAGATCATTACTCCGTATGCAAACCCCATGGATGCCACTACTCATACTGGGACCACCCGTACGGCAAGCCCACGGATGGCCTCCTTGGTCACTCAGTCGTTCCTTCATTCTGCTCAATGGCATCTCTGAATCAGTCCACAGCCATCTTTGGACGATTCATTCGAGCCACTGGCCATACACCGAATGAGGTCATTGCAAGCCAGCATGCCTGTCCCCAAAACATGTCGCTAGCGGAATTTAGAGCTTTTGGACACATCAGAGCTGGTGGCAGGCTCCAATGGCAGAACATTCTCGGCCAACTGATGTCACCATCACTGAGTTTCGGCTCAGTGGGGACTAGCCTGCTGTTGATTCAGTCCACATGCGAGGTCGGTCCACGAAGGGATTCTGACGATGTCCTGCGCACCACCCATTGCCTCGTCGGTGATGAAGAAGTTGCAGGCAAGCTTCTGGAGGGGCTTTGGCTATGTATTAAGCGGGCGGAGGAGAACTGGGAGTCGGCCAACGCATTCTTCATATTTCTGGTGCTCTCTACCCGGATCCTTTCCATCTCGACCTTGCAGCCCATCCAGAAGCAGTGCATGGAGTACCTCAAGAAGCTACGGCGCGTATCATTCAAATGGGCGAATGAGCTCCTCGACAAGGTTGATCAGAGCGACTCGACAAAGGAGCGCAAAGAACTTGGTGAAATCGCTTTGTTCTTCGCCCTCATTTGCCACGGCACTTTCGACGTCGGGCCCCTATATCTTCCGGGCCTTCTCCAATCCGCTGAGGAGGCTTCCTTCTTATTGATCGCCTCAGTGCTGTGCCAGGAGCACTTGAATCTCGAAATTGACAGTCGCAATCCACTGATAAAGCTGTTGCTCCATCGGAGACGAAGGCTGTGTCACTATGGAGAAGGGGAACTCGCGATTCAGATTGTTGGCCAAAAGAGCGAGTGCCTGGACCTCGCCATCAAGGCTTTCTGGCCAGCGTATGTCCCGGGTGAGCCATGGAACACAGTTGAGACGGATAGCAGACGTCACATTCTTCAGACTCACTCTGCGGCAGCACAAAACAGAAAGTCACTCCCCGTGTCATTCAATCTTCTTTCGGGAAACTTACTGGTGGACGGCGTGCCCATCTCTACGCTGCCTCAGGAATATCTCTGCCACGCCTCATTTCGCGTCCTTTTTGGCAGTTTCACACCCAAAGTGGCAATCTCCAATCGAAGTGGAATGGACTTTTCTGGCTCACGCAAGCACCACGGCTGGGACATACACTTTTCGCTTCAAGAACGAGGCTTAGTCGTGCAAACAATTCGGGGCAACGCGATGTACGAATTCATTCCGTCAGCCGAGCTGGGTTCAGATTTCCCTTCGACCTTTTGCGAGAACTTCTTTCATTGGCTTAATCTGACTACTGGAACAATTGAGTTCCGTCCCTTGGACTCCTGCTGGCGAGTGTCAAGCGCATCTTGGATTTTGCAACCAAAAGAGCGGACTCTGATCCAGGGGTACAGGACGTTACTGAGCCTGCGCAGCAAAACAGCCGTGGCCATCTCACGGGCTCTGGAGCCACTGGAGGATCCGAGATACATCAACTGCATCCTGAGAGATCGAGTGGTTGAAGTTGATTTACCCCGACTGCAGCTTACGTTCCTGCTTCGTCCAGACTCTTCGACCATCTGGTCGAAGAATTATGCCGGAATGTGTGTCGCGGAGGATCAGTCTTTTGGGACCCTGATTGGCTTGAAGAATCGATTAGTGCTGAAAACCAAAGGTCCAGTCTCTCAACTAGATCGCAGCATAGTCTTGATACCGCGGGGCTCACTATCAACCCGAGTTGCTGACCACAGAGTCACGGTGTCAGTCTCGAGACCAGGCGGGGCAGCCAAAACGACTCCAGGAAGGGCGGTCACTGGAAGCGCCATGACGCATTGCGTCTTCCAAGTAGACGAGAAGCTTAGAAGGCTTGACGACTCGGGGTCTCTGCATGACAAACTCTACTTGGCGCGTCTTCATGCCCTAACAGCATTCTGCCTTCCTGATCCCCTGACATGTCGAACGGGGACAGAGGAATCTTTGAGAATCCTCAACTCCGCATCCGTCAAGTCATTCCAAAGACTTGACAGTGACAGTCTGGCATCGCTCAAGGCTCTTCAGAAGCTCAGCCCTCAGCGCCACTACTACCCAAGACATCTCAAAGTCATGGAGATGGTTGAATGGTCAGACCTTCCCGTGTTTTCCCAAGACGACGCTTTCACCTCGTCTGTGGATGAGATCTTAGCGCACGATCGCGAGTGTCAAGTCTTCCATCCGGGAGCAGGTCGTGGCCAAAAGGTCTCGGAAGAGTCCTCAGCATTTCTTATCGAGAGGGCTGCAGCCCGAAACTCCGTCTTCAAAGTATCTGGGTTTGGAGCTGAAAAGGGGACAACAAATTACGACATGAAGTATGGTGGCCGAGCCTCCCAAGATGCGTCAAGAAACCGCGGCCAACAAGTGGCCGCTATCGTACGTCTACTCATTCAAAGAGAGCCAAAGCTAGTAAAAGCTGTTGCTGCAGACTTGAGCAGTCTCAACTTGGGCGAAGCGGGAGCAGGGGTTGCAGGACCAACCTCTGCAACCAAAAGTCCGCCGTTGAGGAGCTTGAGTATTGACGTTCAAGCCTCGTTCAATGAGTTTATTGATGGTCAGTGGTGCAGGCTTTATGATCATCTTTCGCATGCAATCAGCTTTGACTACGACAAGTATCGGCTCGGCATGATCTTTGCCATGTTTGGCTTTTCAGATGAAGGCATGTCTGCCTGGCAAACTCTCCAGACACTCTTGACCTTCATAACGGTCCCTCAGATTCGCACCATCAAGCCTCCTGACTTCGAATTCTTCTATCTTAGCGTCGGGGTCCACAACATTGATGGCAAGATTCGCGATCTCTCCGAGAAATACTTACGTCCACTGCGTGAGTGCCCCGAGAACAGGATCGTCAAAAAGCAGAGAGAGAGTGACTATGCGCATCATAACAGGAAGAAAACGGCCTACGACGAGAAGGTCGCGAGCCTGGTCACGTTCTTCGTCAACAACCTAGAGCGGCAATGGCCGTGTCAAACGCCATCAGTTCCATCATCGACGGACCTGAAGACCTACATGGTCATGGAGGACTTGAAGACGAAGGTTTTCGACCTGTTCGAAAAACACTGGCGAAACCTCAAGTTCCATGCCTATATGGATAGAATTTCAACCGTCATGAAGACTCTGCCACTTGCACAACCGATTGCCCGGGGCGCGACGGCCCCCACAGCAGTTCTACACACTAGTCATTCTGTTGTCCACAGAGGCTTTGCCGTTCTCAAGGACCTCATGGTTACAGCTCCACCAACCATGGAGCCTGGCGTGGGGAGATCACTGGTATCTCTCCTCGAGAGCCAGAACAACCAGGCGGATCGCTGCCACCAGCCCGACGAAGAACACCAAGACAACATCGTACATCTTCTCGAAAGCCTTAGATCACACGCTGCAGATCAACACGAGCGGCAATACATCACAGAGTTGGAACTGAGTGCCGACGCGGTTTCCCTGGCCAAAATGGGATCCAACACCAGAGGTGATTTGTCTTCGGTGAAACCACTACTCCTCAAGCACTTTGAGGAGTCCCGCAAGGCATATCTGGAGGCAGAAACGACCATCGAGGAACAATTGATGAAGGCCACCCCGCACATGATCCCGGCAAAGATTGGATCGCACTGGCCACGCATTTCCGCCCTCCTGCTTCTGGAACAGCTGTCTCGAGATCAATGGCCCCAACTGCAAATGGAATGGAAACGTTGCCTGGTGGAATTTGCCCTCACCCTAACGACCACCCAGCAAGCAGAACGTCTCTTGGCTGCAAAGAGCTGGGAAGAACTATTAAAGGAAGCCAAAAACGTGGGACATGAGAACTGGGACCCCATGGATCATCCTGAGTCCCTGCTTCTGGAGGTTGAGAGTGGGCTTTTGATCCGGACAGTGCAACATGATATTGCGTCCGAAATGCGGGATCCCGCTGGCAACCAAAGCTCTGTGATGCAACTGAATATGGGCGAAGGCAAGTCTTCCGTCATTGTGCCCATAGTCGCATCAGCACTCGCGGACGGCTCCAATTTGGCGGTGGTTATTGTTGCGAAGCCACAATCCAAGCAGATGTGTCACATGATGACCACGAAACTTGGTGGACTGCTAAACAGACGGATCTTCTTCCTCCCGTTCTCTCGGTCTCTCCAGCTGAGTCTTGACGGTGCCGAGTGCATTCGAAAGATGTTGGCCCGCTGTGCCAAAGGGGGTGGAATTCTCTTGGTGCAGCCAGAAGAGCTCTTATCATTCAAGCTCATGGGGCTGGAGAGCGTATATGCAGGCAAGAAAGTTCTGGGTGAAACCTTGGTCTCAATGCAAAATTGGCTGGACGAGGTTTCACGGCACATTGTCGATGAAAGCGACGAGAACTTCAACGTTAGGTTTGAACTGGTCTACACCATGGGTGCACAGCAACCCGTCGATCTGAGCCAACAACGATGGGGTCTCATACAGAGGCTGCTCGGGATTGTGTTTGAGCTTTGTGAGAAGATGCATTCGTCAGACCCGACTGGTATTCAGTATGACCGGAACCAACAAGGCGCAATGCCTGTCATTCGAATCCTTGAGTACTCCGCCGGAGAACTACTCCTGAAGCAACTGGTCGACCATGTTTGCACCTTTGGCATCGAAGGCTTCCCTATTCACCGACAACCTCGTGCTTTCCGGGACAAGGTCTTTGTGTACATTACGCAGCCGAATATTTCCAAGGAACTCATTCAGACTGTTGAAGATGAGACGAATGGCTTCTTCTGCGATACCACTCGAGGTCCTCTTTTCCTACTACGCGGAATAGCCGCGGGAGGAGTTCTGGCGTTTGCGCTCGGTCAAAAAAGATGGCGGGTCAACTTTGGCAGAACGAGCACGCGCAACCCACCTACATTGTTGGCTGTCCCGTTCCGAGCGAAGGACTCTCCAGCACCGCGGTCTGAGTTCAGCCATCCGGATGTGGTCATTCTACTTACTTGTTTGACCTACTACTACGAAGGACTGACGAACGAGGAGCTCGACATCTCTTTTCAACGTCTCGACAGGGCGGATCAGTCCGAGTTCGATCTGTGGATTCGGGATGCCACCAATGTTGAGCCAGCATTCCGGCAGCTTTCGGGGATCAATCTCAAAGATCGCAGGCAGTGTGTTGAGCGCATCTACCCGTCTATCAGGAATAGCAAGGCTGCTATTGATTTTCATCTTTCCAACGTCGTGTTTGCAAAGCACATGAGGGAGTTTCCTAAGAAGCTTTCTGCATCAGGATGGGACATCGCGCGGGACACCAACCATCCTGTGACGGGATTCAGCGGCACATGCGACTCGAAGTATGTGCTGCCCCTGACGATCAGGCATCTGGATCTCCCCGAGCAGCAACACACCAACGCGTCAGTTATACGCTGCCTCTTGCGACCGGAGAACAACGTGCGAGAGCTGCAGCTGCACTCGGACACCACCAGCACTAAGGAGTCGTTGTCGGACCTTCTCCTAAGGTCAGCCATCGAATCCGACGTGCCCATTCAAGTAATCTTGGATGTCGGAGCACAGATTCTTGAACTCGACAACGTCGAAGCCGCACGGCAGTGGTTGAGAATGACGCCTGATAGAGGATTTGAAGCAACCATCTTCTTCGACGACGATGATGAACTCTCGGTTCTCAACAGAAACGATGTGATTGAGAGGCTGCTGACTTCACCCTATCTAAAACAGCCGGAGAAGTGTTTGGTTTTTCTTGACGAAGCGCACACAAGAGGCACCGACCTCAAGCTGCCAGAGCACTACCGTGCCGCCGTTACTCTCGGACCGAAACTCACCAAGGACAGACTGGTGCAAGGTTGGTTATCCTCATGTTCTTCAATAAACACGTTACTGACAGAACCATGTAGCTTGCATGCGAATGAGGAAGCTCGGTGTTGGCCAATCAGTGACATTCTTCATCCTTCCTGAGATTCAGAAGTGCATCCGCCAGCTCCGAAAAATATCCTCCACCACCGCTCTGACAGTGACTGACGTCCTGATCTGGTCAATATCCGAAACGTGGGCTGATTCACGTAAGAGTATTCCTCTCTGGGCAACCCAGGGAATTCGGCACCAACGACAAGAGGTCATATGGCAACGCAGTTTCGCAGCAAAGAGATTTCGCATCACCTCCGCGACAAACCTCGATGGGTATCTAGAGGACGAGGCTCAGACACTCGTTCAAAGATATGCGCCTAGGAAAGGGCCATCCGGGGAAGGGGTCATCAATGAGCTGCATGACGTGAACCTCGTTTTCCGGGGCAAGGAGTTGGCCCTCATCCGGAGTAAGTGCCAGGAGCATAATATCTTGTCCTTTGAGTCAGCCGAGCTTCAGGGGGAGCAGGAACGAGAGCTCTCACCGGAAATCGAGCAGGAGCGCCAAGTACAGAAGCCTGCTCCGCAGAAGCCGGCCCTTCACGTTCTCGCTCCGGCTGTGAAGACCTTTGTCTCCAACGGAACCATGTCGAGGAGCCTGGCTGGTAGCGAGTTCTTCCCGGCCTTCACGACCTTCCGAGACTCGACCGCATCGTCCTTCTTCAGCCCTGGAGAGTTCCCATGTGACATTTATGTCACTAAAGACTTCATGAGGACCGTGATTCCAGGCAGGAGCTACACCTCGGATTTGTATCAGAGGTCTGCGCAATGGGTTGTAACCAGCAACAAGACGGATGGCAAGAAGGGACACCACAGATCCTTAGTGATCATGAGTCCATGGGAAGTCAACGAGCTGTACGACGAGCTGAAAAAGAGTCGATCCGTCCACTTACACATGTTCTTACCTCGCACGAACCTCGCCTACCCATCGCTAGATCATCTCACTCTTTTCACCATGCCTCGCTTGCCGGCGGGCTGGATGGCTCCGATGCACCTCGTCATTCAACTGAACCTTTTCGCTGGGCAGCTGTGGTTTGACTCTTATGACCAATATACTGAGCTCTGCCGATTCCTGGGGCTGTCTAACGGAGTCGACGAAGGAGAAGAGCATGCGGTTGCCGCGGATGGCTTTGAGGGTAAGACACAACGCAATACGAAATGTGAGTTTAACAAAAGCCCGGTGGCCTTCCTCAGGGTTGTGATCTCGGGGATCAGGGCGGACTGCCAGGATGTTGGGCGAACAGACCTGGGCCGCATTTTAGGGGGTGAAATCCTGAGGCCGGAGGATTTCGAGGGCCGTAGTGGGATCATTTCCAGCGAAAGCTAAAATGACTGTGCAGAGCTAGATCTGACAGTTAGTATAATGGTTCTACATGACGCACCGAGCCTGAAATGTGATGTTTCGAATTGGAAGGTTACGATGTTGGGAATCTGTGACGCGAAGCCAATACGGATATGATAGCATGGGTGCCAAAAGGATTATCGGCAGTAGGATTGTGTCGAACTTTAGATCATGGGTAAATTTAGCTTTGGAACCTGGCCGAAAGCAATTTTAGGGTATCGGCTTCAGTTTTTACAGGCATGTCTCCATTTTCGCCTTCGAGATTTCGCTGATCAGATCTTTCCATGGGCTCCTGCGAATATCCTCTTCGTCCTTGAGACACGACCAGCGAGTCCACCCATCGTTCAAATGCAATTTCAGGATGTCCTTCGTTGGGTCGACCTTGCACGCCCATGCCTCCTGCGCATGTTGGTATGCGTGGCTGAGGGCGTATGATGCTAGTGACGGGTGCCTTTCTAAAACCTGTGACTTGATTGAATCCTTGGGACGACTACCGAAGGCGGCTTCCATCCGCCTTGTTAGCCATGTGCGTGCGCCAATAGAATCCTCCCAATCTGAGGAATCAGGATCGTCGTCAGTAGAATCCTCCCAATCTGAGGAATCAGAATCGTCGTCAATATCGCTGCCATCGGAGTCACTTGGGTTGGGAGCTTCGGTTGACTCGCGAACTATTGGGAAGTGAGGCTGAGGCACAGATTGGCTTTTGCTTCGTTTCAAGCCCAAGATTTCTTTGTGGCGAGATGGCTTGTTCTTGGAGCGAGAACTATTGTCGTGCTTCTTTTTCTGATCAGAATTGTATTGATAGGGCGCAGATTGATGAGACGAGGCTGACGACATAAAACTTGTCATACTGGACTTGTGGCGAAGCATCGGACTGGCCCAATTTTGTTGCCTGCCAGCTGGCCGCATTTCAGGCATCGAGCTCACAAACACAGCATTGCCCTTCCCCTTGATGGGACCTTTCGTTTCCCAAATGTTCATGCTTTGTGGCCTGATTTCTTTAGACGTTGAGCTCGCATATGCGAGGTGTCTTCTAGCCGTAGCGAGGTCGTCAAGCTCCGAGATATTAATGTAGTTTATGCAGACTCGCATAATAGCAAGGTGGCCTTCGCCGACAAAGTTGTAGCTAGTATCTTTGTTGAAAAGAGCATTAGATCTCCCGCTAACAAAGAATAAGGCGACACTTTCGTGGACGAGTTGAACGACCCGGCTGTCTCCAGTAGTGCTGTCAAGCGAACCTGCACCAGCGACAAAAGAGGCAGCATCGCAGGGCTCTTCTATCCCATGAGCGTTGCCCTTGATCTCGATCAAACCTCGCGAATAATTCTTGATCTGTCTTTCCAATTGAGAGTCTGTTTCGGTGTAGTACTCAGATTCTTGCCACTGGCTCAGTGATCTTGGAGGCTTTCCCCGCAAGAACGCAAGAATATGATGCCACTCGTGAATTCGAAGACAGCCACGTGCTAGCACGGCCCACTGAAAGAGGAGCAGCGTCATTCCCAGCTCTTCGGCCTCGATATCCTCGAGTAACTGCGCAAAGAGAAGCTCGAGAGCTTTCGGGAGAGACTGAACCCGCTTGAGGACGTGCTTCACGTTTTTGCCGGACTCGATATCTTTCAAGGCTCCCTCGACGGCAAGAACAACCCAGAGAAATATACCATTAGATCTCTGTGAAATGATTTGCCGAATCTCCACCGATTGCTCAAGAGGAACACTCGCTAGTTCCAGTTTTCGGGAAATATAGTGTTCAATGTCTTCGCGATTGTGGTCCTCCATTCGAACCTCTAGGCAATTTCCGACGGTGAAAATGGGATAACCTCGTCTTGATATACAAACGTCGAGACGAATCTTTGCTTTATGAGCCTCGCGTACGAGTTCTGCAAAGAAATACCCGACCCATGCTGCTTCTGTTTGGTCACATTCGTCGAGGGCATCAAGGAAGATGATCGACCGTTCCGGAGCCAATAATTTATTGGAAAATATGCGTGACAAGCCCGCTTGCAGGGCTTCCCGGTACGCCGGACGTTTTGACTTTAGTGATTCCAGCTCGATTCGGGTGTATTGCCAGAAAGTACCGGCACTCTTTGGATGCAGAGTGCAAAGTTGATGTAGAATTGACCGGAACATGCCTTCGGCGGAATGCTCGAGAGCTTGGCCCCGGCGGTCGAAAAAGTGCCCAACAACATGAGCACTGCGGGGATGGGCTCGAACAGTCTCAAATGTGTTTTTCATTAGCGTTGACTTGCCGGAGCCGGGGTTTCCAACTATTTGAATTAGACCGAAGTGATCCTCAACATGAACACGATCAATCCATGATTTGAATAACGTCGTTTCAAAAAGCCATTCGCAAGTATCTGTTGCAGGCATAGTAATGACGAGTTGTCGGAGGTGCATCTCTGGAAACTTCAGGTCCTCGATCTTTCCTAACCCAAGGTTAGCAGAATGAATGGTAGTATGTTCGCCGAACAAACATGATTACCTTCGTCATCGGGGTGGCAGAGTTGTTGTGACTCGACTTTGGGTACCTCTGACGCACTTTCCGACGACGCAAGAGGTCGGGTTCGGGTGCTCGCGAGAAAGCAGAGACGAATCTGCCGCAGTTCTGCAGCTACTTTGATGTAATTTCGATCCCATCGACACGGAAATCGACATATCGACCTATGATCACCGTCGAGGATCTCAACACGCTCACGCGAGTCTCCGATGCAGGATGAGATGTCTGGCACTACCTGTTTTAAAAGGCGGAAAGTCAGGATAAAACAGCAATGCGTAGGCTGGAGTGTCTCCTCACCTTAGCCTTCTTATATTGGCCGAGGCCCAAAGGAAGTTTGAGAGGTAAGCCTTCTTGAAATGTTTTGACACAGAAGTTGTGTTTTTGCCACAGCGCCGAGAATATCTCCTGGCAGCGTTCCAAATCCGAGTTCTTGAGAGAAAGGGAGTCAAGGATGCGCGCGTTGGTATCCATCAAAAGTACACTGGCCACCTTGCGCGCAATCTCACCTATGCCAGCAGCCGAGCTTCCACGATGGGGCGTGCCCATGAAAATGACCCCAGCTGTACTATTGAGGATATCTTCAAAAGCACGGTTGTTCGATGTGGAGCATATTGACAATGTCTTGCGAAAGCCGTCAGCCAATTGACATGGATAGGGAGAAAAGCATCTCGACTAGATGTGGCTTGAAACTTACCTCTTTGACGAGGATGCCACCAAGAGAATGTGTCACGAAGATTATTGGTCTTCGCAAAGGCCGCGTTCGACATAGCTCATTCATGAGATCCCTGCTATGGCCAAAGAGGCTATTTTTGTTTGCAGCTCCAGCGAAATGTGTTTTTGCGACTAGAGTGTTATATCCAAACACCAAGACTCGCGCATCAGGGAAGTCTTCCGGAACGAAGTCTCCTGGCCAGAAAGCACTAGGTGCTGGCTCATCAAGCAATGAAGTGGATCCATGTTTGAATGACTTCGTGTGCGAAAAGAGTCTTTGAAATCTGGATGGTAACTGGCTGTTGTTTTCCATCTGGCTCCCACGAGGAGATTGGGTCGCCTGGCTCAGGCTATGACTGCGGTCAAGTCCGCATGACCATGTCTTAAGGGGGTGGCCCTGTAGACCATGAATGAAGATGATGCTGCGTACAGTCCGTTAGTCAGACAGAGTACCCAACACAAGACGAGTCCTGACCACGCAAACATACTCGATCACAGGATCGATATCCTCAGGCTCATACACTGCAGATAGACCGGTATCTGCTACATTTGGTCTCGGCATGCCTGGTGAAGGAGCAGGCAAGGATGTCGGGTACGGCGGGTGCTCTGTGGCGCTCTCCATCGAGTCAAGGTCTGCTACACTTGAAGGAAGGACGGCAAACTTCACGACTTTGATCAGTTGAAAAGACAGAGATCAGCCGTTGGAAGTGAGGGACAGGAATTCAATCAGGCTGTGCATTGCGGCAGTGCTAATTTGGTACCATGTCATCACGTGTCACCTGATGCCGCTGACCTGCAGGATGGCGGCTGTTGAATCTATGACAGTACATCCTGATTCTCAGCATTCTATTGGACGAGACCACACGAAGCAGGCAGCACAGAAGATAGTGAAGTTTAGATTGTGTGCGAGTCTCAAGTTGATTCGTAGTGAAGTTGAGCTATTTCACTGTGTCTTAGCCGTTCAAGCGTACGGCGCTTCCATATTCGAATCCTCACATCGTGCGTCGCACTGCTTTCCCGATCATTTCCGATAATCGGGGAGGAAGCCATGTAACCATGTACTGCTAATGCTCCTGTCCCTCACTCTAGTAATGTAACAAGGGCTTTAGGGCTGATGGTCTCCACGCCAAGCCGCCTTGTCAGGCGACATGGAGACTGGCAGTTGTGTCAGATCGTTGTACGCGAAGGGGCACCTCGTTGTTCCAACACGTTGTTTGGATCGCTTCTCAGTAAGAACGCCTTGCAATTTCGCTGGTCTATTTCAGTAGAACGCTTGATCCATTTGTGGGCGCAAAATGTTGAATATGGGCTGGGGCCCCCTGCAAATCGCCGACCTGTCACGCCTGACAAGGCGAAGACCCATCGTCAAACACAGGCTTCGGCGACTATCGTCGGGAAACACGAGCCAGCTTCGTGTACCCTGTAGTATGTAAGATATTTAAGCAGCGTTTGCTGGCATCCGCAATTCCCATTGCCTGATCAATGCAATACGGCAACTCAACTTCGTCCTTCGACTCCAGAAAAAGTACTCACGATGTCTTCTCAACACCGCGCCTGGCAGATTTCCCAACCTGGCAATATCAATGACAACCTCAGCATCATCACAGTTGCAACACCTAGCGCCGACTGCCTGAAGAAATCCGAGCTTCTAATTGAAGTCATCGCTACTAGCGTCAATCCTCATGATTACAAGGTGGTGCAGATGGGCGGGGCCTCTCGCGCGATGGTCTCATACCCGCGAGCTCCTGGCTTGGACTTCAGCGGCCGGGTCGTCGCCGTCGGCCGCAAGGTCTCCGATATTGGGCCAGGCGACTACGTCTTTGGTCGAACGGAGCCTACTAAGACTGGGTCGTTCGCTGAGTACGTTGTAGCGCCCTACGAGGGAGTTGCCCAGGTTCCTGAGGGCCTCTCGCTACAGCATGCCGGCGCCTCCGCAACGGCTGCTCTCGCGGCTTACCAGAGCATTGCACCCTACGTCAAGCTTGGCGACAAGATCTTTCTCAACGGCGGCTCTGGTGGTGTCGGGACGTTCGCGATTCAGATAGGCAAGGTCCTCGGCTGCCACGTTACAGTCACTTGCTCGACCGCCAAGGTATCTCTCTGCAAGGACCTCGGTGCCGACGAAATCATCAACTATCAGACCACCAATGTTATGGAGACGCTCCGAGCGAAGGGAAAGGCTTTCGCCCTTGTTGTCGATAATGTAGGCGGGTCGCCTGCGAATCTCTTCACCAGCTGCAACGACATCTTGGTGTCTAAACCAAAGGGGCACTTCATCTACGTCGGTGGCGGAATGAACATGGCTGCCGCAACGGACATGCTGGTCGGTCAGATGCTCCCTTCCTGGTTGGGCGGCGCCAAGTATACGTGGGAAACGCAAATCACGAAGAACTCCCACGAAGACCTTGTCCGCATCGCCCAGTGGATGCGCGAGGGTAAGGTCCGGACAGTCGTCGATTCAATCTTCGACTTTGAGCAGCTGCCTGCTGCGTTCAGCAGGCTGAAGGAGGGAAATGCTTTTGGAAAGATTATCGTCAATTTGCGGAAGGGAGAGGATACGGACGTTGGCAAGGAGTAAATTGGCCCCTGAGATGTTGAGACGGGCGTCAACATGGCACTTGGCATGACAGCTGTATTTGAGGTCGATAGTCTGAGCCTGTCAGAGCGCGCATGCGAATATGTTCCACTCAATAAGAAATGACCATGCGCCATGGTGTGTAGTTCCCGGTAAGCAATGCGGCATTTCGGCTTCGACCGCGACCCCTTTCACCCGTAAGAGGTCGGAATACCGCGTGGAATATTATGGGACTTGTTCGGGGACCCCACAGGCCCAGAATCCTTCAGGGACAGGGACCTCATTTCGACTTGTTGAGACGAGGTTGTGCCCCAACGCAACGATCCGATACCGCAGTCACATTGTATCTGGAAGCTTTAAGCGTCTTGTACTCGCTGTTGACTCTCCTTTCCGCAACCTGTTCATCCTGACCCTGTGCTTGGGATTTTGTATCTATTGAAGAAGCTCTGTTTCCTTCTCCCGGGTTCCACGTATCCACGGGCTAAGACTACTCAATCTGAACAGATTATCTATGCCTGGTCGACCTGATGACATGCCTGGGACCGAACTATCAGCCGGAAGAAGCTGTTTTGCACGTCCAGAGGAGCAAAGTAGCCCAACTTATCTGACGAAGTCTCCGAGTATTTATTTCAGTGTGTTGTCCATTGGATAAGTGATATCTAGAAAACCTGCAGATCTGGCACTCGCGAAAAACACCAGCAAAGGCCGGATGGCATCTGTTGAACGGATGTTCATCAGACATCAAGGCGAGACATGGAGCTACTTCTTCATGAGTACTTCTTGTCCAAAAACAACCGAGCCACCTCACGCTTGCATTCAGTCAAGATGTTGTAAGAGAAGATCCAATTGTTGAATTCCTCCTGGTTTTCTTGAAGCACTGTTAGCACAGGCTGCAACACTTCGGCGGGTGGGATAAGCGGACTGACTTGGGACGGGGCCACGGACGTATGGCTGGGCGTCTTTTTCAATGCGGTGGGACTCGTCCTGTCCAGCATTGGAGAAAATCTACATAGCACTAGCCCTGTCTCGGCGGGTGTTCTGGACGAGCTCGAGCCGCTGGGGAATTTTGTCGTAGCTTTTGACGTTTTCGAGGAAGATGCCCAGCGCGCCAGCATCTTCGATGGCTTGATTGGCGGCTTGTGCTTGGTCTATTTGAAAAAACTGCGTTTAGTTCGAGTATAGATGCTTTGTCGGGCGAAACCAGCTTACGAGGAAGCATCGGGTGCGCAGCGTCTCCAATGAGGATCACTCTGCCTCTAACCCATTGTCGAACGGGTGCCCGATACATGAGTTGCCAGAGCTTGAGATCTTCGGCATTTCTGCTCATCAGAGTACCTCCAAATTAGCCGTGTTGCGTCTCACTGTCGCATCCTCGTTAGTTTCACCCAACTTACCGACAGACCTCGACTAAGGAGGAGTGAAATTCAGAGTATGTTTCCACTAGGTCTTCCACGTTACCCCGACCATGCCAGTCTAGGAATACGTCAGTTCAACATGTCCCAAGTTATTGGACAGCCTTGCTGTCGCCGTTGCTCCTGACCTTCCTTGACAGCCGGTTCTCCCTTGTGGCCCAAGTTTGAAGGGTGCAGGGCGACAAAGTTCTGCACGTCGCCCCTGTTGGGAACGATTAGGCACGGACGCACACCCAGGGAATTGCGTGTCGGACTACTTACCCTCTACAAGGATACCAAACCAGCCTCCGGTGAGAGGCTGCAGCAACATGAATCGTGGCTACATCCTCCTGGAACAGAGTCTTCGTAATAGGGCTGTCAAGCAGCTTGGATGTCGGGATCAAGAATCGGTACACACACTCCTTCACGACGACAGATGCAACATCGGCGCCGAGAACGCAGCGTGCCACCAAAGACTAAATTTCGGGTGCATCTGTGTCAACAATTGGTCGGTTGGATGGTGGTGGACGCCAGGGTTTGTACTCACATGCAGCCCGTCGGCGCCCACGATTAGGTCCTTCCGGACCTCCGTGCCGTCTTGAAGCTTCAGCAAGGCAGCTTCACAGTCGACCCACACGACGGGCGAGGCGAGGTGCAGGATTGCAGGAGCCGCGTCTTCCAGGGGCTCTAGGGCCAGCCTCTTGAGCTCGCTGTGCAGGTCGACTCGATGGGCAGAGTACCAAGGGGCGTGGAACTTGGAAGCGAAATTGTCGTACCTGCCTCGGTAGTTCTCCTTCATGGTGGTGCCGTCGAACTGTTTGCCTTCAATCATCTCCATAAGTCTGGCCCTTTTCTCGTCGAAACCGATCGCGTCCAGGACTGGAGCGGCGTTAGGCCCGATGTTGACTGCGGCCCCAAGCTCACTCGCGAAACGTGATTGCTCGTAGATCTAGAGGGCGAGCGCACGTTGATCAGATGGACGTGGTGAGGTGGGAACAGGAAGGAGAGATCACTGACCGTGACTTTATGTCCTAGACGGATGAGTGAGGCTGCCGCGGTCAGTCCCGCAATGCCTGCGCCGACAATGCCGACGTCTAGAACAAGGCCCGAGGTCTTCTCGAACCGGTGCGACTTGCCGCCACACCCGACTGTCATGATGAACGGCTGGATTGAAGTACGTCAGTTTTCGTTTGGCGATGAGTGTGTTCGATGATGGAGAGGGAGAAGAGAAGTAGGGGGGTGACCGAGAGAAAGGGAGAAGGACAGAGCATCTCGCTTTGGAAAGGTGTTACAGATCGGAGACCAACGGAGGTATCACAGACATGCAGTCACATCATAGTCCGCTCCATCTTTATGTACCACCACGAGGCTTATCTATTACAAACTCATCGGTAGGCAGCCCATAGGTTCGGAGGCATTTGGTTCGCGACGCGTGTGCTGTTAGTGAAGGCGTTTGCCAGTAACCCCCTACATGGCTCTAGAAAACCACGATGTTGGTGTGTTGTTGGCGTGTGCAGGCTTGTTCGTCTTAAGGCTGTAAATCGGACATGATATCGCAGTTTTTTTAGTGTTATTTGAAGTGTGTAGGAAGTGCAGCAATGTATGTAAGAAAGTCCGGTCTTCATGAACGCTTATTGATGTGTAGTTGTCAATCATCTACAGACAGCTGCTGAAGAATCTGTTGACTCTGCTACACACGACCCTTACAGCCACGAACCTAATGACTATGACCACAGGAATTCAGGTGAGGCAGCACCTCCTAGTGATGCTTCGCTATGCCTTACCGACGATATCCATGGGATCGATGCTGTTCCTGGGCTGCAACTTGTGAGGAAGTTGGCAGCGATCTGAACATCGGGATGCGCCTATTCAATACCAGGCTACGCATCACGGCGGCTGACCCGATTAAAATCATGTATCATATCAAGTCTATTGTGGCTACTATACATCTCATGCCGTGGCTCGGCCGTCTGGGCCCAGTTCGGCCATCTCCTCCGCCTCTTCGCCGGCAACACCCTCATACCCCCAGTTCTCACTAGAACGCAGCCCACCCTTCTTTAAAGAAGCCGCATATCCCAAAAAGAGAGCCGCTACGGACGGAAATCCCACGTCAACCAAGACATCCAGCTCGGTAGAAAATACATCAGGCTTCACGGGGTCTATCTCGAACGTGAAGGCAAAGTACATGTTCCACGTATTCCTCACAAGGATGAGCAGCGATGCCACGAGGCAGTAGATCGCAAGCTACACAGTCAGCACAGCCCAGTCTCACGAAGCAGAGAGAGAGAGAGAGAGAGAGAGAGAGAGAGCAACATACCTTGTCAAACCCAGCGCTCTCCTTCGTCCTCCGCCAGGCAAACACGCCAGTACTGCAGAGCACCATGGCTTGCATCGAGCTGACGAGGTCATAACCCACCTGCCACCTCGTCGCCGTAAGCACGACCTGGCCATCGGCAGCTTCGTCCTTCGTCCCGGCGTCGTATGAGTTGCCGTTCCCCCTCGCCGCCTCGGTGAAGCCGAACCTCAGTAACGCGAAGGCACACAAGGCACCGGAGAGAAACCGTACGAGATCGAACACCTTGCCGTGCGTGAAAGGTTCCTCCCAGACGTAGTTGACCGCCGCCAGCAGGGCGCAGGCATAGTGCAGTAAAGCAAACGATAGCAGCGCCGAGGCTACGTTCTTGGCCATCTCGCCTACATCGCGCAGGCGGAGGAGGATTTCGGCCAGGGAGGCTGTGGCGGGCGCGTGTATATCGGGTGTCGTGGTGGCCAGGTGGGAGAGGGTGAGTATGCTGATCGAGAGGAAGCCATTGGCGCTGGAAGGCGGAGGGTCAGCTGGTGGCCAGGTTGCAAAGAAGAGGGTTTGGGGGGACAAACATGGCAAAGGCTAGAATGGTATGCTTCGTCCAGGGAACGAACCGGCGCGTCGGGTCTTGGTCGCGGGGCACGGCAAAGAAGAGGTAGATGTAGGCGCTCGCGAGGACGACGGCGAGGATCGGGAAGAGGGGCGTCGTGAGGAGAGGATCGGCTGCGGGATCCTCAGCGAAGATGTCGTCGCGCTCCATGTCAGCTACGGGGAGCGATTGTCGACGCGTAGACGACGGGCAGACGCGGTGAGGTGGCGGTGGTTGTCGCGGCGAGGCTGCAGATGTGAGCATTCGTGTTCAAAAGGATGCGCAACCGCAGCGCAGCGCAGTGCCTCACTCGAGGCACTGAAGCACCGCCAAGAGCGGCCCGGGATCCCGAGTGTCGCAAAACTTGACTGCAACGGCTTGACTGAAGCCAGGCAGGTGTGATGTATTTGCTTGCACAGCTGGGCAGCTCGGGTGTATGGAGATTCTCAGTCGACGCGAAGACTTCAACCAGCAATGGCAAATGTCGCGATGCTGTTCATCGAAGCTATAGCAGCTGCCAGTGTTGGTGCATCGTTTCGGCCCGTCGCCTCGCCCGCTCCCACTGGAGACGACTGTCCTGTCAGGGGCGATCGGGCCCTGGATCTAGGCCGCGGGGAGTTGTAGTGGGGTATTTCGGGGAGCATCGATTCGCTTGACACAGCACATGTACCATTGATGCTGGGCGCAGGGCCTCAATAACGCGACGATGGAGTGTCTGTGGGGGGATGATGGTAGTGGCTCATGCCCTGAACTTGTGTTGAATACCCTCCTGTGGCTTCCCAGGCGCTGGCCGAGGCGCACATGTGTGGGCAGGCTATGAGCAGCAGGAACGGGGAAGGAGGCACCGTCAACACGGCAGGTTCCGCCCCAGGTCACTTCCTCCACGATCGCGATATCAGTCACAGTCTCGAACATCTCCCGGCGATCCATGACTGAGCCTGGACATCAATGGAACTCCATCCAGGCTGATGGAACGATGTTCGGGCAGCCAGGCAACCAGAGCTAGGGATGGTAGATCAATTCCTCCACGTGCAACGCCCGACGATGCCAAACGCCTGGCCTCAACGCAGGCGGACAGTCCACAAACACTTCCCAGCGTCGTGTGCTCCCCAGTACGACATTCAAGGACCATGTCGATGGAGACACCAACCAGCATCTAGGCGAGAGGTCCAACAAACCACGCAGATGGCAGGACAGGTCTCCCCTGCGACAAACGCCCTCGCGACCAATAGGCATCCATCGGGCAGGAAAGACGGCTGACGGGGCTCGCCCAAGTGGACCGCCGCCGCCTTACCGTGGAAGCGCTGGACAGAAGACATGGCGGGCACCGCGCATGTCCGACGGCTGTGGGTTGTGGTCTGCGGACTGTGGACAATCGACCGCTGAGACACGACAGGGGCCGAGCCGAGCGTGGAGGGGCAGGGCAAACAGACAATCGATGCCCGACGTCATCGCATCTGGCGGTCAAGACGGCAGGGTTGGTGCTGGCCGCCGTCGACCGCCCACCAGTGACGGTGACGGGATGCTCCCGGCATTCAAGTGGTACGGGTACAGCATGTCATGCCTTTCTACTGCCACTACCGCTGCCGCTGCCGCTAAATGTCGAGGCCGAATTCCCAGAACCCCGAAAATGCCACCTCCAAACACCGCATGCCGAAGGCCCCAAGCCAAACAAGAGGTGCCGAAGCAAAGGGTCAGGACGAGGGCGATCTCCCGGATGCCCGCCGATGGGATGGGTCCCCAGGGGCAAAGGGCGCTGCTGCCCGAGAGGCGACTTGGGCTCCTTGGGTTGGTGATGGCAAGCCGAAGAGGCTAGATTCGACGGCTGTCAAGGGCAAGATGGGGAAAAGGAACGACACTCGCCAGGGTACAATGGAGTTCGAGATGAGGGTCGCGATGGGCTTGAAGCAGGGAGTACCTTGTCTGCCGGCTCGTGCGCTGCCAGCCTGACATGACTCGCTAGAGTGCGATGCATTCTGTTATGGGTTTCGTCAATGCCCGGTACGATCTGTGTGGTGCACCCGACAGAGCACTAACAGAGGCCACCACAGACCAACGTCGACATCTCACACCCGGACCCCAGTTGTCGTCATCAAAGCCGGTTTCCCCTCCATCGTCTCTTTCGTCGTCCAGGCCCTTTTGGCCAAGTCGACACAAGTTCGACACAGCATCCCAGACAGATTCGGGGCCATCTCATCTCATCTCCTCTCTGGCTCGCTCTCTCTCTACAAAACCATCCTTCCCCTCCACAGCACCGACCAACCTTCCAGCCCCCTTCTTTTCTCGATTCGGTCTGGCCTTTAATACATATCCTCAAGTCTGTCCGACTGGGTTGCTGTTCTCTTGTCACCAGAGACAAGTTTCCCGCATACGAGCCCAGAGCGCCAACCGCAGCCCTCCATCACAGGCCAACGTCACCTGAGAGGGGTCACGGTCACCAGCGACAGGCCATTCAACCTGTGATATCACCCGGCACCTCCCCATCCCATCCCGCCATCCCGCTATTCGCCATCCATCTTCGGCTTTCTCACGCCATCAAATCAGATTCACGCCCTTATCCTCTCAACGTCCCAGTCGTCGTTCCAGTTCCCACCGCAATATCGGATCCAACTTCCCACTTGATCCGCAGCACTCCCTCCCTGCGATTTGCGTCATCGCTCTCGGCTGCACCCACATATCGATCGATTCCGACTCCCAAGACTCGACCTTCGACCACCATTTGATCTCCATCCGGTTTGCAAACAACCGTTTGTTGCGACCCCTTTTTTGTCGCCTTTGACAGTCGATCATCACAGCCGACCTTATTCGACTCTGTTGAGGACATTTCGACTTGTTTTCCCGATACCCCTCCATCTGTTTCCAACATGGCCAACCGCTGGGACCACGACCGCTTCGCCTACGAGCGCGACCGAGAGCGAGATCGCTATGACGATCGACCTCCCCCAGGCCCTGCCCCTTCTCGTTTCGACGACAGGCAAAGCCGCTTTGATGACCGCGACGAATTTTACCCTCCAGGCCCTCCTCCTCCCCGCCGCCCTCGCGAACACTCCGATGAGCGGTACGATCGCTACCCCCCCGCCCGAGGCGGACCTCCTGGGGGTGGCCGAGGCTACGATGACGGCCGCGATTTTGTCCAGGATCGCCGCTACTATGGCGACGACGACCGCCTGCCGCCTCGCCGCGAGCCCGATCGTGATTTCGAACGCCACGTTGTGATTGATAGGGAACGTGAACGCCGCGTCAGCCCCTCCCCTCCCCGTCGGCCCACCATGGTCCGCCGTCAATCATCTCTCGACACCTTCGACCGCCGCCCGCTGCACTTCCTCGATCGCGAGCCCCGCGAGGAGTACGGCCAGATGACGCGCCGCGAAGACTTCCGCCGCGAGCGCGAGCGGGAAGAGTTCCGCGCCCCGCCCTACCAGCCTATCCCTCTGCCCCGCACCCGACAGCTCGGCCCCGCGCGGCCGCAGCCGCCCTACGAAGACATCTCTGTCGCTGAGCCCGGCTTCTACGGCGATGAGGAGTTCCGCACCATGCCCGAGCGCGTGCGTGAGCGAGAGATCATCCGGGACAAGTCGTCAAGGCGGCGTCGCGACCGCAGCCGCGAGTCGAGGACCACGAGGACATACTCGCACAGGGGCAGCTCACGATCGAGCAGCACCAGCAGCCGCACGTCGAGCGACAGCGGCGGCACGGCCATCCGGAGCGAGTACCCGAAGAAGGGGAAGACGAGAATCCCTGCTCGCCTGGTGTCCAAGAGGGCGCTGATTGAGCTCGGCTACCCGCACATTGAGGAGGTAAGCGCAGGGTTCACTATCAAACTCGGCCCCCTTTACTGACTATTTCAGGGCAACACTGTCATCGTGCTGAAGGCTCTCGGCCAAGATAACATTGATGAGCTACTTAAGCTTAGCGAAGAGTTCAAGAAGGGTATGTTGGACGTCATCATGACACTATCAACCGGCGCTAACTTGGTTCAGGCGAGCTGGAACTTCTTGAAGAACGCCGTGAGGAGGTCTTTACCATCGCACCTCCCCCCCCTCCGCCAGTCGTTGCAGCACCACCACCGGCTCCCGCCCCCGTCGCAACGCCTGTGCCCGTCGTCGCAACACCAGTGCCGCCCCCCGCCTCTGTTGTCGTGCTCCCTCCGCCCCCCGTCGCCGCACCGATGCCTGCCCCTCCGCCCCCGGCTCCCGTCTACTACGAGGCCCCGCCTCCTCCTCCTCCCCCCGCGGAGGTGGTCTACGACCGCACCGTCATCCGCGACGTGTCGCCCGCCCGCTCCGCGTACTCATCCGTCTACACCGACTCTGGTGCGCCACTCTACCACGAGCACCGTGAAATGTCGAGCGAAATCCCCGTCGGCCCCATGGCGCTTGCCACCCGCCACCGCTCGCAGTCGCGCTCGCACCGCGAGATCCGCGCCGAGATCAAGGCACTGGAAGCTGAGATGCGCGACGCCCGCATTTCGAAGCGCCACGACCGCCACGACCGCGATGGTCGCGAGATGGTGCGCGCCGAGCGCATGCCAGACGGCGCGTTGGTGCTGTTTGAGGAGAAGGTCGAGAAGGTGGAGCACGGACACCGGCCGGCACGGATCGAGAAGGACAAGAAAGGTAGGATGGCCATCAGCATCCCGAAGAAGTACCTTTAGGTGCGGCGTTGCTTCTACGAACCGAGGGAAACATTTTGCTGATGCTTATCTCAACAGGGCCGCCTCCGGGGTTGATGAGGGCCATGCTCGCAACGCTCACCTAAGGGTGCGTGGCTGGATTTGCACGTAATTTCAAAGAACAGATTTTGTTTGGGGAGTCAAAATGACTTTTGGATTGGTCTCTGGATGCAGGATGTCGAATATTGGACTGGGTGCAATGTCTCTGGCGCTGGATTCACTGGCTTCGATCATGGGCTGGGTCTGTGGACTGGTAGTCTCCGGTACTGTAGAGGTTATATATGACTTGATGACTTGACTGAATGGTGTCATGTGATGGAGTGCTGTCCGAATGGTGAATGTTATGCTTCACAGGGGCATGGTGCATTGTACATGTGTACGTCCTGTGACAAACCGTACACTAGTACCACGTACCCGTCTATGCAAGAGCCGGAGATGCTGAGGCCTATCGCACAAGACGCGGGAGGGAAACCATGAGCCTTTACGACATTGCGTGTCCGTGAACAGCTACCCCTGCCTACTATTGAGATACTCATCCCACCCCACCTCGTCGTACTGAGCAGCAGAGTCGCCCGGCGATGAGCTTGCAGTACGCAACAGCCGGGCAAACCAAACACAAAAACAGGCAAACAGGCAAAAAGGCAAAAGTACAGGCGCCTGGCGTCCGTGATGCGTCCGACGAGGGCAGGATTCGAACCTGCGGCCGAAGCCATATGATAAGGTGGTCTGCTGGGGGGTCCGGATGGGAGTCCCAGAACGTTCAAGTCATACCCATTAACCACTCTGGCACCTCGCCGATGAAGAATAACATCGGTTCGAAGGGGCTTATGTTGGAGTGTGGATGTGGGATGGGTCGGGACGGGGGGTTGGGGGGAAGCGAATGGGGCGGTGGGGTGAGGGCTTTGACGATGGTTCTGGGTGGAGTTGGAGTGTGGGCTTTTACGAGGGGATCGTGAGCTTGGAGTGGAGTTGTTTGATGGGCTGGATTCTGCGGTTGATGAGAGGGTGTATGACATATGCGAGAGGTGGTTTGGCGTTGCTGTGTAAGAGGGAAGGAGGTCGAGACATGGCATCCAGCATTTATTAATCCGACATCATGCAAGGCTCCAATGGCCTGCATCTCGTCCACAAACCACTTCATCCATGCATGTCGAATAAGGGATGATGGGTCATCATCTGCTCCCAACCAGTCCAAAATGCCATTGAAAGAAAGCCTGGATCATTCTTGTTGCAACCCATTTCATGACTCTGGCATTACCTAGGCTAAATCAGACACCAATCAGATCTAAATTATCACGATATCTTGCATGTCCTCTTTGCAAACTGACAAAAGTGCAAAGACCGACCTATGTTCCCGTACCCGGAACCATCCAATCCTTCTATAACGCCTATCCTGCTCGTCGACAGGCGTCAGAATCAAGCAATTTAGCTCGTTCATGTCACGCGTTCCAGAGTCTTTTGAATCCGCGGAAAAGGGTTCTTCGCTTCTCAGAATCAGAAACTGGATCGTACCGCGGGTTTCGAAACAGATATCAGCAGTGTCTGGAAATGCCATAACTGAGAATGGACGGTGATCTCCTTTCAGCTGGATCTTCGGCCAATCGCCTGTTGACTCTTGGGTGTAGCTCGCGGTGATCAACGTCGCTCTCAGAGTTATGAATCCGCCCGTCACATTAACCGTGTCGTCTTCCCCCTCTCTGGTTGAAACATCAACATCAATGACAGAAACCAGGAATTCGAAGCCATAGTAGGTTTGGTGTACTTTGACCGGCCCGTTTATTGAAGCCCAAGACCACGAAGGAACGCCATTCAGGGCCGAGCACTTGGGTTTTGGAGTGAACACGGTCCAGTTCAGGAGGTTCAGGATCTTTGAACGCCAGAGGCCAGCAAGGTACCTGTCACCTGTGACTTCCTTGAACAATTTCGCAATCCCTGAAAACGCATAGAGTTTGTCCTCTGGCTTGGTGAAGTAACATGCAGAGTAGGCCGTTACGAGACTGCACCACATTCTCAAGGGATGGAACGTCGGCTCATTGTTTTGGCCATCTTTCTCGCTATCCTCATTTCGTGGGTCCGTGATTATGCTTGGCTTGGGCAAGCGAACTAGATCGTCGAGGCTTTTGGATGATTCATGGAGCGGGATGCCGCGAGGGAACCCTTCACATTTGTGTTCTTCGAGGCACTCCCAGAGGATTTGTTTCTCTGCGAAGTAGAGCTGTCGCGGGCCAAGAAAACGCTCCTGGAAAACCCATCCCCTGCGGTGAAGAGATCCCGCCATCAGTTGACGATCCCAGTAGCTCTTGTCGAACACGTAGAATCTTCCGGGGGGTTGCGAATAAAAATGTGCGCTGATAATGCCAGGTTGTATGTCTCGGGCGTCGCGCGACCGGAAGAGGCCGCCTTCGGGGCTATCGGAGGCTGAGGCGGCGATGTTGCATGCTGCGTTCGCGTAGATTTGTCTCATCATGGGAGCTTCGGCTTCCCAGTCACTTCTGGAGTCTTGAATAATACAAAAGCAATCGATCCACAAATAACGAATTCCGAAACGTCGAGCAACCATGATGAGGTCTTGGAAGGTTTGGGGAAGGTCTGACATCCTCGCTCCGCGACGATAATGGTCCATAGTTGACGTCAATAGAAGTGCGTGCTGGGGATTTGTCCCCCATCGGTAGCTTAAGGTGAGATACGCAGGGCTGGGAGAGTCTGCGATGTCTGTTGCGGTGATTGCAAGCTTCCAATTTGTGTCCGTTTCTAAACCGATGTCGACGAGCCGTGAAGGGAGCCACCCCTTTGTGGAAGTGGGAATACTCTTGCATTTACTGTTATGATGGGAATAACACTTGCTGAACCAAGAGTAAGCCAGATCCAGTGTTTCAGAAGATCCTGTGGTCTCAGAGACCTCGCGAAATTCGAACTGGTGCTCATAATCACTACCTACAGATCATAAGCTAACAGAAACGCAATGGCTAGATGCAGCGCAAAGACCGAACTGTGGCGTGCAGCACGCTGACATACCTACGGTAGGTATGAACCTAAAGCGGGCATCAGTACTCTGTTCGATTTGCTCGCGCGTCGGATCCTGGAACGCTATGGAGAGCTTGAGGTGATCCAGTTTCCCTCGATACTCGTCCCTGAGCACCAAGGAGCTGAAAGGTTTCCATAATTCGGGGCTGAGTTTCTCCCATGCCTGGCGATGTTGCCCACTGAGATGCCATATCTTTGAGCAAATGAAGCAATTATCAGCGACAGCTTTTCTGTACTGTTCGAAGGTCCGGCGTTTGAGGACACTGCCGAGACTACCAGAAGCTTGGTCGTGATCTCCGGCCCTCACAACCTTTGCGCATGTGAAACATATCCAACTCTCCGACTGAGACATATCAATCCGAATGCTGCGTGACTTGCTTAATTTCGAGATCAGGTTGGGCTGATCAATCCTTCAATTTGTCGTCCGAGATATTTGAGCGTTGGTCTGCTCGTGCTAGGAATGGGCGACCTCTTACCCCGCTCCGCACCATCATAGGCGCCTAACCACATGGTCTTCACTGTTGCTGACTTATCCTCATGTAAGTCCCGCAGCTTCAGGTACCTTTCCAGGCTCATCTATGAACATTGTGAGTCGAGGTTTTGGGCAAGATCATTGGTTCAGCTGCATCAAGGACTAAAGGCACGAAATCAACCGATCATCCGGTCACAGCTGGCAACTGGTCAAAGCAGTAGGGATCATGATACTTTTGCGTAAGGAGATAATCGAAGTACAAGAAGACCAAACAAAGCAGCTAACAATAACGACTGTGGTTAGAATCGAACTCGTCAAAAGGCACTCTCCAACCCCAACCTTCCAAATCGCCCTCCCCGTTTGTCCCTCCCACGATGTAGCCCCCCGAGGACCATTCCAACTAGGTTGCATCAGCCACCTCAAAGATTGGAGCAGGCGTTCTTGATGGGCTGGAAGCCAAACAGCTCATTGGCGAGGGCGACGAGGACCTTGCCGCCGAGCTTCTTCCTCTGAGCAGTGGTCTTGGCGCGGACGAGGAGCTTGACAGTCTTCTTAACGCCACCGAGAAGCTTGAGGTAGCGCCTGATGCGGAGCAGCCTGGCGACAGGGATGAAAGTGGTAGCGAGGACCTTGGTGATGGTCAAGACGCACTTGGTCACCTGCAGGGGGCCGCGAGCATCGAGCTCACCCCTTTCGATGAGGGCCAGCGAGTTGACCTCGTCGCGAGCGGAGAGAGGAGCGCCGTCGTCCTCCTCGCTCTCCTCCTCGCGGAAGCCGTTTTCGACGAGCCAGTCGTTGGTGGCCTCGTCACCCTCCAGGAGAACATCCTCGGGGATGGCCGTGACACCGGTCAGGACCAGCTCGAGAGCGAGCTCGACGTCCTTGGCGAGAGCCTTGTCACCCTCAGCGCGGGCAATGAGCTCGGTTCCCTCGCTAGCTTCGGGGGCCACAGGCGTGGCAATGGCCAGGGCGGCGAAGATGGTAGCGGCGAAGAGCTGGAACTTCATTTTGAAACGTTGGTGGAGGATGTGGGTGTAAGAAGAGATGTGATGAAAGTTTGATTGGAGAGAAGTGAGAATCTGAGAGATGATGCTGGAGCTGTTGTTGTAGCTGTTGCTGGAGGCTGGAGAGTGATGATGAGAGTGATGATCCGAAAGACCATGTTGTAGGAGAAGAAGGCCGCTTTTTATATTCATCTCGAGCTCATCAGTCGACGTGATCATGGTGTCCTTTTCGACGGCCAGACCTCCTCGATCGTGAGAGATTTTCGTCACAATGTCCGAACTGGTAAGGCATTCTCTTGATTGTTCAGCTCCTAGATGGCTTACCTCTTGATCCGCGAATGACATTGAAGATGAAGAATGGCGAACGAACTATCAATCCCTGAAGCCTCCATCTCGAGAATTTGGTGCTGCAATCACCCCTGAACGGGCTCGGCGGGCTTACACTTCACGCAAGGCTCTGGCCTTGCCAGGGCAATTTCCTCGGCCCCCAGGTTTCCAGAATGCTGCGCCTCGCTAGAGCGTGTGGGCTCAAGAAAATAAGCATTTGGGTGCGTGAATGTTCTTTTTCGCCATGGATGCAAAATTCATTCAACATTTCGCGACAGATAGAGTCAGCAGTAGCTCAGCCTCCCCCACGAAACTGCTAAGCGTGCGCTCCTTTCTGGGGGCGGGCAGTAGGCTGCGTCTGGCTGATTGGCTAGAACTGCAGATGAGGTGCTTACCAGGAAGGACAACATGTTCATCTCAGCCGTTCTGTACCCTCCATTTTTGTTCAAAACTGAAGGCTTCAGAATGCCTTGTAAACGCCAGGATCATCAGTCTTTGGGGTCCAGAAATAATCCTGACGGGTATGGTAGCGTACAGAAGAATAAGCAACCGGGTCGACTCGGACTCGAGGTGTCTCGCTGCTAGCAACGGTGGTAAACGTTCATGCGCCTCTGGTTCATACGCAGAATTGCTGTGTGACCAGAAAACGTGCCTGGTAGAGCTCTTCGAATAGAAGGAAAGGCGTAGCAGCCTCCCGAGGCCGAGATCGCCCAGGAACCAGGCACGCATCTTCAAAGTGTAGATCGTGGGGCTGGGCGCACCGATCACATGGCGAGCTGAATCAAGGCGTCACTGCACGAGGCGGACACTGACGCCTTGCGGCCGAGACGGAGCAAGCGAGAGGTCGCGGTGCGCCTATCCACTTTTCAGCGGGAGCGCCGATGTAACACATCAATGTTAAGCTTATATGTAAGGCTTCGCTTCTCCATGCAAGTCAAAATCAACCCCGAAGCCACCCCGAAGTCTAAACCATGCGCGAAGCGAAGCTTACCATCAGCCTTGGCGCTAAGGGGACGACCTGCGTCGGGGGAGGCATTCCGACCAATGACTGCACTTGGACGTTGATCAAGATTAGCAAAGTCGGACAGAGACACACCGAAGATTACAGCTGACCCCCGACACCACCATGCACTTAGTTTGGGGGCGGCTGGGGCTGCTGAATTCGCTTATCCGACAAGTGCATGTCGAGCGGTCGTCAGGCCGATTGACCAAGGCGTTCTTTACAATTAGAGGTCTGATAGCATTGTCCCAAGTCCCTTGTGCCAACGACCACCAGTTCCATCGAAAAGAAGCATTGCCGGTCAGCTCTTGGACGGGTCACTTGCTTACTTTTGGGATTTTGGTAGGTTAGCCCCTGGTTCAATGAGAAAGAATAATCTTGCAAGGTGCCATGAACTCCTGTTTGTGCATGTCCGCGGGTGATCAGGTCGGTAAGCAATATCTGCCTGCATGATCATGGTGTCATTTACACGTGCAAATGGCTGGTGACCGCACCTAAGAATGTGTGGCCTTGATCGATGGTTGCAGCTTCGGATCTCGGTCATTCAATCTTCTGACCCAGCTAGCCTCAGAAGCTTCCCTGGTGCAATTTGCCTGGAATTTGGAGGTTGGTCAAAGGAATGTATTTACCAAGTGTTTTAGCGTTGCTATGTATGTACTGAAGAGAATGATATGTGTCATGTTGAAGTGACCGCCTCCGTCGCCGACACCTGCCAAACCGAGAATCATGATAATTAACAGCATTGTACCTGAATGCTTAAATCAAGCTCGCAGGCAACATCCTGCTGTAACATGCTTATAGGCATTGCGAGTACCACTCGTTGCTCACACGGCACGTACCGGACGAGCAGCACTTGGGACCGGTGAAACCAGAGCCACCACACTGTCCGAAGAGAGCTGCGCAACCGGAGCTGGGAGGAGTCGAGGGAGGAGTCGAAGGAGGGGTCGAAGGAGGAGTAGAAGGGGGAGTAGAAGGGGGCGCGCTGCCACCAGCGCCGTTCCAGACAGCAGGGCCGGGGAAGGGGAAGGACTTGTGGCCGCCGTAGATGCTGAAGCTCGCGTACGAATCGGTGGACTTGTAGGCACCGGGGAACTTGACCAGAGGACCGGGAGTGCCGTTTCCTCCATTCACAACCTTGATCTGCACGCAGGAGACGTAGTGCTCTGGCTGGTTGACGTGAGAGCGGTGGATGCCTGTGGGATGTCAGCATGGGCGCCATATAGAAATTGATGAGGGAGTCACTGACCGACGTGCTCAGCACGGAAGAGGTACTCTCCGTTGGGAGTGTTCTTGGGGATCGTGGCAGCGATCCAGTTGCGACCCCAAGTGCACCAAGCGTTCGTGGTGAAGTCTCCGCTTGAGCTGCAAACACCTTCCTGGAAAATTTTGAACCAGTCTCCAGACCCATCGTAGGCTTTGACGTTGTCACCGGGGGCCCTGGACAGGTAGACCATACCGGGACCTGTTTTCATCGGGTAAGCCGACGCTTAAAAGATTTCAATGGGGACTGCTTACCTGGGTGCTCCATGGTAGCACCAACGCCCAACCTGACGCGAACTTCGTCACCGGCGTTGACCGTCAGGACCTGGGTGCGGCCAGCACTGGAGAAGGCTCCCTGGTTACACCGGATATCGGGTCCGTCTGCGTGAGACCCATCACGGATGTCCGCGGGTGGGTTGGAGGAGAATTTGATCGGATTGTACTTGGTGGCCCTAGTGAAGTCACGAACATATCTGAACGAGGGCTGGGCCGCGCCGTTGATAATGTTGGTGTCGAAGAAGTAATGTGCAGAGGCCACCTGGGCGATGGCACCGAGAACGAAAGCAGAGATCTTCATAGTTGCGGAAAGGCTAAGAAGTCCGATGAGAGAAGAGTAGAGAAGGCAAAAGAACTGTTGCTGAGGATATATCTGGAAATACGGAAAGGTGCGGGTTACCGTATGTATTTATGTTCTTGATCGTGTAGGAAAATGGCCAAACCGCGATGGTCTCGGCCATGATCGATCTTGGCAGGCTGGAGTATCTAGCAGCCTCCAAATTAAAGGACAGGGCTTCCGGAGGATTGGCAAAATGTTCCGCACTGCAGAATCGAGACGGACATGTTTGGTGGCAACAGCCTTGCAGCAGTGGTCGAGAGTTCAACCTGGTTACCTTCACGATTGGTTGAATCTGGCAGATCGGGGGAGGTTCAGCTGTTCGCTTACTGCAATCGTGCCTCAGGTGAAGCCGCATAGAATCCACGATCGGTTCAGTCTTGCGAAATGGCATCGATATCATTGGCTGACCTGCAAATTTCTAGATGAAAATAGTTTAATTTCAGGGACAGTCGTGGCTTTCGGTCCGGGGAAGCCATGTGCGGAACACTGGTCGTCCAGCCAATATGTCAACGTCCCTTGGCATGTGCTTATGCAAATGCATGTCAGCTACGGCAGTCAAGGAAAATCGATAGGAGCCACGGAGTACGGAGACCGTGTAGACCCATTAGATGTTGAGTGGTGTGCTAATACCGATCTCAAAAATATCTTTTCGGCCATGAGTGGTGGATTAACCATAGTGACATAACCACCAGGCTTGACTGACATGATGCATCAACCATTGACCATCTCGAACTGAGATTTCGGACTCGAGCTTGCCAGAAGCTCACGAAAGTCGATTCCATTGGGCTTGGCTATCAGGTCGCCTGACATCCCGGATGCCAAGATGTAGCACATTAGGGGCGTAGCTGACACGCTCAACTGACACGACAGGTTCAAAACCCGAGCTGACACGCAACACTGACACGTCCATACAACAAAAGTTGATCGCAGAATTTTTCCAGCGTGCGAGCATTCAGCCATGCACGAGGGGACTTAGGTTCCCCATGGGGAACTATCAGTGCCGAGTATGTTCCTGGTACGATGTGTTAGAATACCTATCATGGTGATACGTAGCAAGAACGGTCGGACGACTTTTTTTCCTAATGAACTCAACTCTTCTTTGGTTGTTTGATACCGAGACTTTAATCACCCTTCTGTCGGCTAGCAGCTCCGACGGCAATGAATAAACCAGGTGGCCCGCTGAGCCTTGACGATGCCACGACAATCTCCCCCAGTTCCAGAGCTTTGGTAACCCCTGTTGAAGCGGAACATGAACGCAAAGCTCAGTCCTGCCAATCTTACCACCGTAAGGGACGACGCAAGCACCCAGGTCTGCTGGTGGATGGAAAGGCTAGATGTTGTCACCCTTTCGCGACCTCGCTGGGGTGAATATCATGAGTTCACTATGCGGGACCTGACCATACTCCCCAGACCTCTCAGAACTGCTGTAGATCACTGCATCTATCTTGAGAGACGGTAGTATGTGCCGTTCAGCCAAGACCAAGACAGCTCAGGTATTTCGCCGAATCGAGACCGAAAGGGCTGTATAGGTTGGCGACACAGAATGCTCGTGGCATATCCTTACAATGGCTGGCAACAGACTATGTGCCAAGTGATGATTTCTTTCGGCCATCGCGCCGATTACCCTGCAAGAGATGCGGAGGACAAATCTCTTCCTGGAGAACCTGTGTGGTGAAACACAAGGGGCACTCTAGGCCTTCCTTCCAAGCACAGGCCAATCCACATGATTGGTGTTAGAACCTGCTCTGTATTTCTGTGGGTGAAAAGGGGCGGACACCCAGGCTCCGCTCCATGTGCCTCCAGAAGAGCACGCTGCCATCTGTCAGAACTGGCTCAAGGGCGCCATTCTTTTTCCCCCTCTCGACCAGCCCACCCAAGTGCCATCAACAAATCCTCTTACGCTACCATAGCTGCTGTTTAGTGATGGTGTGAGCTTCGTCAAGGCGACAGCAGAGAAAACATGTTTCCTCTGGTAGGGTCATCAAAGCAGCAGTACGGCCATGTTCCCGCGTCGGAAAGCTCTTCAGACTTGGACTCTGTGGAAGAGAAACAACCCACAGGATCGGATGAAAGACCTTGGTTGGCGATTTTCAAGGTCATAGGATTGACTTGCGCTACAGTCCTCGGACTCGTTGCGGTTTTCACTTTGGGCTACACATTTGCTTCCGACCAGCAAACTAACCAGGCACCTGTGGCATCACCAGAGAGCTTGTCGAAGAATTGCACGGAGCCATACTTTAGGAAGGAATGGCGAAGCCTCTCGAAGGCTGAGAAAATCGACTACCTGGATGCGTTCCAGTGTTTCATTGACTCACCATCGGTCTTAAGGATGAATGGGTCGTTGCACGATGATTTCTCTTGGGTACACAACCTCATCGCCCATAGCAGTGAGTTTGTTTTGAAAGCAGTTCCTCTTGTGAACGACCTCAGACCAAGACACTTCACTGACAACCCCGATAGCCCACTCCAAGGCCCCATTCCTGACCTGGCACCGGCGGTTCATATTTGTCTACGAGAAGTACCTTCGAAACTCCTGTGGCTACAAAGGAGCACTCCCGTACGTCCATGCGCGCCGTTTTTTTTTTTAAAAAAAAAGACACGAGATGCTCAGGATGGGCTAACATGGCCATAGCTTCTGGGACTGGAGCCTCGATTGGGAGGACTTTCCCTCGTCACCCATATTCGACAGCGACCTTGGCTTCGGTGGTGACGGCGATCCCATGGCACCCATGCACCAGAGCTCCCATTGCGTGACCAACTTGCCTTTCAAAAACCTAAAGCCTCTTTGGTACGGAAGCGAGTACGATCCTCACTGTCTCACTCGTTCTTTCAGTGAAGATTGGTACGGAAGTTACTTGAATCCAGCCGCACTCGACAAAGTCATGGGTTCGAAAAGCTATGCCGACTTCTTCCTTGCCCTAGAAATGGGACCACACGACATCATTCCCATGGGAATCAGGGGTGACTTTACTTCTTTCACGGCACCCAACGGTACGTTCCTGCATGTCCCTGAGGTCCGCATCGTAGCCTGACTGCTTTCCTTGATGCTTTCTTTGTTGCTGTGCAACTCTACACTCGAGCCAGTGAAGGTTACCATCACTAACCTATTCAATGGCCAGACCCCATCTTTTACTTGCATCACTCACAGTTGGATCGTGTTTGGTGGCTTTGGCAGTCGCGAGACAAGAGCAATCGAGTGCACGACTATGGTGGGATGGGGGATAATGATAAGAATGTCACCCTTACCGACATTCTGCCGCTGGCCGGTTTAGACAAGGACCTGACTGTCGCCGATATTATGGATACCGAGGGAGGCGACATGTGCTATCGCTACATGTATTCGTAAAGTGCTATCGTCTTGAAAAGTGTTGAAGGCCTATATAGCAGTGCTTGCATGACCGTTCCCTCGTCGAGATCATTGCGCAAAACTCTGGCTCGTAGCGTAGATGGGGAGAAGTGGACGTGTGCACGATTCATGCCGGCAAGTACGTGATTACAGACCTGATATTAAGGGGATGCATCAACCTTAACTAGTTCGCCTGACATGGGCTGATGTACTCGATCACTGCTCATCACGGTATCGCTGTCGATGGTCGAAGGCCCACACCCGGCGCCCGATCAGTAAACCATGACACCTCGGAGTCCTCGGCGTCCGTGTCCTCGGAGTCCGTCCCGGCGCATCCACCATGGCGGTCGTCGTCGATTGTTTGGTCACAGAAGCCAATCCACAAAAGGACCTCAGCACTGCCCTCATAGCATTTCCATGCCATGGATGCGCTTCGTCGTAGATCCCTCCATTGAAACTCAGAAGCTCGGTCTCGCGGGAGGGCGTTGTGGACACGGCCCGGAGGCCTGGACGTCCGGTCCGTCGTTACATGGACGAAAATAGAGCATCTTGCTGCTCATGCCCCTATTTCGTCAGCAACCAAGATCATGCCGCCAAGTTTAAGCGCTTCGTCGTGTCAAAGAAACTTTCTCCTCGTGATGTTCCGACGCAGAGCGTGATCTTGGACAACACCGGACTTACCAACTCCCATCACTGACAACACACGGAGGCCGACGATACCGCGCCTTTTCCCGCCGCCACCGAGATGGATTTCCAAGACCACGGAAAAGACTACGCACGCGGCTACCAGATGCAAGAGCTGCACACAGACCCCACAGTCAGTAAGGGACCAACCCGGCTACATTCACCTTCTGAACTTCTGCAGTATCAGTTTGCTCCCCACGAGCCTGAGCAAGACCATATTCGGCTTGCCGGAGATTCACAGTCCGATCGCCGACAAGGAGACACTACCCCACCAGCTTCTCCCGCATCAACACATGGTCTGACGGGAACGGTGCCAGGCCAGGCTGCCAGTGACACCGCACCTTACTCCCCCTCGACTGGCTTCGGCTCTCAACCTTACTCACTAAACAACAATCGCCACAGCTTTGAACCAGAGCTACAGAGTTTCCCCTACCCTACATATGAAGACAGCTGGGTTCAGCGACAACACCAAGAGCAGCCCGGCCCAGCGGGGAATGACCATGGTCTCACACGGTCGAAAACCCGAAAGGTCAAGCTGGTCCAGGGCGCTGTTCTTAGCCTCGACTATCCCGTACCAAGCGCTGTCAAAAATGCAGTCGAGCCTCAATACCTGAACGGAAGGGACAGCCAGCATGAAGAATTCACCAAAATGCGGTATACAGCCGCGACTTGCGATCCAAACGACTTCACAACACGAAACGGATACGACCTGCGGCCAAGGATGTACAACCGGCACACCGAGCTCATGATCGCGATCACCTACTATAACGAGGATAAGGTCCTCCTTGCACGTACTCTCCACGGCGTCATGGAAAATGTTCGCGATATTGTCAACCTCCGTAAATCTCGATTTTGGAACTTCGGAAGCCCAGCTTGGCAGAAGATCGTGGTGTGCTTGATTTTCGATGGCATCGACAAAGTCGACAAGGAGGTCTTCGATGTACTTGCCACAGTTGGCATATATCAGGACGGCGTCATCAAGAAAGACGTCAACGGTAAGGATACCGTGGCTCATATCTTTGAGTACACCAGCCAGATTTCTGTAACCCCTGACCAGCGACTGGTGCGTCCCAATCGCGACGGGGAGAGTTCTCGGAACCTTTCGCCCGTGCAGCTGATGTTCTGCCTGAAGCAAAAGAACAGCAAGAAGATCAACTCCCATCGCTGGCTGTTCAATGCATTTGGTCGCTTGCTGAACCCGGAGGTTGCGATTCTGATCGACGCTGGAACGAAACCAGGGCCTCGTTCTCTGCTAGCTCTTTGGGAGGCTTTCTACAACGACAAGGTACGTCCTGATATTATATTAGTAAGAGAAGGTATACTTACATGGATCAGGACCTCGGTGGTGCATGTGGCGAGATCCACGCGATGCTGGGGAAGCGTGGAAAGAAGCTTCTCAACCCCCTCGTTGCGATTCAGAACTTCGAGTACAAGATTTCGAATATCCTCGACAAACCACTTGAAAGCGCATTTGGCTACGTCAGTGTTCTCCCTGGAGCATTCTCGGCATATCGCTTCCGGGCGATCATGGGGAGACCACTTGAGCGATACTTCCACGGAGATCATACGTTGTCAAAGGTCCTTGGCAAAAAGGGTATCGACGGTATGAATATCTTCAAGAAGAACATGTTCCTCGCAGAAGATCGTATCCTTTGCTTCGAGTTGGTCGCCAAGAGTGGACAGAATTGGCACCTCTGCTATGTCAAAGCAGCCAAGGGCGAAACAGATGTGCCTGAAGGTGCTGCAGAATTCCTCAGTCAACGGCGAAGGTGGCTGAACGGATCTTTCGCAGCATCACTGTATTCGCTGATGCACTTTGGTCGCATCTACGGCAGTGGGCACAATATCGTCAGGATCTTCTTCCTGCACATTCAACTTGTGTACACCTTCGTCAACGTTCTGTTCAGTTGGTTCTCTCTGGCATCCTACTGGCTGACTACGGCGGTCATCATGGATCTTGTGGGAACGTCCGTCCCCGCAAGAGACTACCACGGTTGGCCTTTCGGAGATGTGGCAAGTCCTATTGTCAACGTTTTCGTCAAATACGCCTACTTGCTCTTTGTCCTCCTCCAGTTTATCCTCGCGCTTGGCAACAGACCCAAGGCCTCGGAGCGTAGCTATCTCGCGTCTTTCGTCATCTTTGGTCTGATTCAGGGGTACATCATCGTTCTGACGACCTATCTGGTTTACCTCGCTTTGCGCGAACCTCTGGGGGACCAGATATCATTCGAGTCGATGAATGCAGTCGTCAACAGTTTCTTCGGCGGGAGTGACGGCGTGGCCGGAGTCATTCTCATTGCCTTGATCACGATATATGGCCTCAATTTCCTGGCTTCATTTCTTTACCTCGACCCTTGGCACATGTTTCACTCCTTTCCTCAATACATGTTCCTCATGTCGACATATGTCAACATCTTGATGGTGTATGCCTTCAACAACTGGCATGATGTCTCCTGGGGAACCAAGGGATCTGATTCAGCTGACGCGTTGCCATCTGCCCATGTCGTCAAAGGAGATGGTACAGAACCAGTTATGGTGGAAGAAGTAGAGAGAGAACAAGCAGATATCGACACGTTGTTCGAGGCAACCGTACGACGGGCACTTGCCCCTATGCAGGATCTCGGCGAGGCTGCAGAGGACAAGAATGTGGAGGATTCTTACAAGTCTTTCAGGACTGGACTTGTAGTGAGCTGGCTCGTTTCCAATGTGGTCCTTATCATCATTGTAACCAGTGACGACTTCACGTCTCTGGGGGTCCCGGTACGTTTCTCCATCCTTGGGCGCTGCGCCGCCCATGCCAACTGTTGTTTGAACATTGCTAAAACCTATCACAGGAGGCAGCGACAAGCCGTACACCTTTCTATTTCAAGGTGCTTCTTTATGTGACGGCTGCTCTCTCGATCATTCGATTCATCGGGTTTCTATGGTTCTTGGGCAAGACTGGTATTATGTGCTGCTTCCTGAAGAAGTGAACTATCGAGGGGACGTGGCTTGTTACCGCGGTGAAGTCGTCGTCGTTTGCCTCGATTGTTTGTTATTAGCTGCGCAGCCAAGCTTAGAGTCTTTAAAAGAAGCTTTGATTCTCCCTCACTCTTTTTTCCATTCTGTTGGCAACCCGCACGTTGTGCATGAACCCTAACTTCTGGACTTCACATCAAGGTCAACACATGGTCCAAAGCGCAGCAAGTGACAAAAACAGTGCTCACATTTGCTGTACGTCTTACAGAGTCTCCTTACCCAACACTCAGAACACATGTGCTTTGAGCCTTCTGACATATTCTCGAGACAAGCAGGCACAACACTTTGGCCACGCACCTGGTCCTCAAGGCACGAGTCTACTCATACACGAGATCAACATCAACAGATCACGTACATACGCTGAGAGCTGAAGACTTGACCATAAGGATTCCTCAAACACTCCAACCGCGACTCCCGACCGAATCGGTAAAGGTCCGTCATCCAACTTGGCCAGCCGTATTATCACTGACTGACGCGTTTTCGGCAGCGATTTCTCGCACCAACAGCGAGTAGGTGTTTTGTTTCTTCTCGAGACATTCCCACAACACAAGTTGCCACCAGTACACTCTACTGCTACAGATACGATGAAGTACACGATCGATCAAAAGTGCTGGGAGGAGTGGAAGCCCGCCATCATCAAGCTCTTCCAACATTTTTCGAGGACCGACAAAATCCTCCAAGACCTCCAGGAGTTCCAGAGGACCATTCGGCCCATGCAATGGACTCACTTCCCGCATATGCAGACGGTTCTGCAGTGTTTTGTCCCAAATGGAGAATTCACCCTCCATGTTGTCTGCGAGGGGAATGTCATCATTGGCATAACGATGATCTCCGTGTACCAAAACATTGGCACCATCTGGCATCACGTCTGCACCAAGGTTCCCATCACAGTCCACCCTGACTTCGAGAGCAACTGGATCCAGGACGAGGCCTTCCGGAAGGAGACTGGATTCTACCGGTACAGGGTGCTCGGTATTTGGCCGTCCATGGTCGAGGACATCGGAAGATACACAGTGGACTACACTATGAGCACTCACACCATGAGCAGCAACTGGGGAATGATCAAGTCTCTCATTGTTCTCCAGCTACAGAATCTCCAGCAGAGTTCTCTCATTCAGCGCGTGAAAGAGCTCGAGCAGCTGCTTCGCGAATCACAGGAAGCGCTGGCAGAGGCTCGGAGGCTCCACGAGCAGCCACGTGGGCCTGCCACAGCCGAACTCAACCCAAGCCATCTCAACAACGCCACTGCCGATTCTATCGGCCCTCATGGACAAGAACCTAAGACCCTGGGCATTGCGAGCAGCAATTCAGCCACGGCGAAGGGCGTGCTTCAATCTCAGCTCCAGCGCAGTCAAGAGCGTTGCAAGGCTCAGCGGAAAGAACTCGTTGCCTTGAAGAAGGAGATGCAGGATCTGGTTTCCCAGAACGCCGCACTTCGAGAGCAGTTCGACGACATGAGAGCCATTTTGAGCGACTTGGCTGGACAGGAGCCGTCGACTTCGGAAGGAAACAAAAGGCGAAGGCATTCACAGCTTCTTGAGGGCGAAGTTCAGAGCGAGGAGTGAAGACATGCAGGTGCACTACACTTGCGGCACGGGGCGCGATGCAGGCAAGACTTGACGCGTTCGAGGATGCGTAACGCGTAGGGTCACGCGGATGAGAGTCCTTCTAGTATGGCTCATAAGCACTATGCCATCGGGGGCTTTCTTTTTTCATGCGTTCGTTGAGTCGTGTATTTATTTTTTGCTAGCCATCGTCTGGGCCATTGCCTCGATTGTTCAGTCTAAGGGATTGCCATCACGATTATACATTGCGCTTGACTCATAACTCATTGGGCAGCAGGCCTTCTCCTCCCTCGGATGTCGCGATCGGGCGGTGTCCAAATTGGCCCTTGACGGCATCGCGCTGGTCGGCGGCGGCGGCGAGGCGCAGCTTCTGCGCCAATGCAGAGGCGCGCTCTTCTTTCTGGCGATGCTCTGTACTCTTGAGGCGTTGCTCCCTCTGTGTGGGCGTTGAGCTGAGGCTGGTGGCCCCAGTGGCAGGAGCCACGATCAAGTTGGGAGGGCAAACGGTGTCCTGGTGCCTGAGCAGCGCCATGTGTAATTTCTTGAGGGATGCGTCATTTTGCATGTGGGTTTCGAGGTTCATTTGAGTCCAGTCTTCGATCCTGGATTTGTGTAGCATGCGTATTGCTATCGCTTCGAGGTGCTGACGCTGTTGGCGGGTGATGTCCTCAAAAGTAAAAGAACCGGCCCTTCTGATGGGCTTGCAGGGCCGGAGTGCTATTTCTTGGTAGGTGCCCGTGTCGTTGTTCAGCTTGTGAGTGCTCTCAGACAGAGGTCCTTGAGTTGCTTCGCATCCTGCGCTGGCTGTATTGTCCCATGCGCCTTGGTCAAGTGCGGAAGGTACGCAGTCAGGGTCGAAGACAGACCTAGACTCAGGTCCAGGTCTAATGTATGCAAAACCAAACAGCGCGATCTGCTGGTCTGGAGAGCTATGAGGATCAAGTTGTGCTCGATAGTATGGCACCTCGTCAATGAACATGTGATTGCCGCGTGCCGTCTTCGGTCTTACCAGCGGTTCGCGTTCCGGGCTGTCGTCAAAGGCGTGCTTTGGCATGAGTGGCAAGCTTTTGAGGAGTTTTCTTGGGTTTCTTTTGCAGCGCACTAAAGGGAGTCTTTCTCCAAAATGTGAGAGGGTGCAACTATCACGACAAGAGCTGTGTATGATGGTTAATGCTTGATCTGAATAGCCGCTCCCAGCCCAGAATCATACCTTCGAGTCAACAGCGCAGTTTGCAGCAGCAAGCGGCCGGGAAGGGCTGGTCTGGTTTGACGTGGTGGTTCAATGTGTAGTCGTTGAATGTGCGGTGATGAATAGTCTTTGCGTCGCGCATGTGCTGCGAGAGGTGTTGCCGGAGAGAACACCGGAGTGTCGTAGGGGCAGGAACTGTTGTCATTGATTGGAAGGAACGCGTTCAGTCTATTTTGCCAAGTGAACTAAGGGATATTCATTATGGGAGGTTTCAGGAAGTCATATGCAGGTTGATGCCTACTTTGTTCGAATCTGGTCAGTTCGAGTGGAGATAGTCAGGGCAGTGTATGCAACTCAGACTATGGCTTTCCATCTTCTTTTCTCCTCATCTTGATCGAAGTTTCTCCCAAAAGTGTCTGAGTATCAGTCTTCAACTTTCAGTCTCACCTTGAATCAAGAGAGACAGACCTCTGCTGCTCCTTTTAGCTTCCTCTTTGAACTTTGCATCATCATCATCGACGTTGCTGGATAGCATTCTCATCGCCATCAGAATTCGGACGCTTGTTCGTTGTTGTCAAGTTCACGCCTTTTTAGTTGTGACTTTGAATGTCAGCCAATGCCGGGAGCGTCACATTCATTCATATTTATGACACGCCTCATGTATTCCCTCCGCTATCACACGCTACACTTCTCCTCCGCTCCCCTGGCAGCAGCAGCAACGAGGCAACGTGCGAAGCTGGTATCTGACATGACGTAGCATCCAGGGAAGATAATTTAGGCAATGCTGACGACGGTGATATCAACCATGGTGCGTCTTCGGCACACGAACCGGGTAGTTTGCTCATCTGGTTCACATGTTCACATCATAACATGTATCCTCTCGAGCGTCGTTACTGGTGTGGGCAACAGCCAAGCACCCCCACGTGGTTGGTCAGAAATACAGGCATCACCATTGGTCCGGGTGGACAGGGACTTGACAGGGACTGAAGGAAGACTGGTGGGCTGGGGCGTTCGACTTGCCATGCCAAGGACCCGAGAAATGTAGCCAAGACGGCAAGCACGGTTGACAGGCGATCATGGAGCCTGGCGGCATGGCATGGCAGTTTGACGATCGTCTGTCGAGATGTCGAGATACCCAGTCCTCCCTCCATTCGGTCCAGACTCAGGTCAACGAGGAATACGAAGGCGATGAGGCCGAAGCAAGGAAGAATGAAGAAGGTGACATTAAGCTTACAATTACAGCCAGAGCTAGATCAGATCCTGCATTTATCCTCTGTGGCTGACTCGCGGAAACAGCCGCCACCCAGGCGCCACCAGGACACCACACCAACTTGGTCTCAACGGCTGTGATCGGCTCTCGTTTATGGCGTCCCTGGTCTCCCTCCCTCTCGCCACAGCTTCGTTTGCACATCATCTTCCACAATCCCTCCATCTGCGAAAGGGTTCTCCAATGCCATTCGTGGGCAGGCACTCAGCACTCGCCGAAGCTTGCGAAGAACCCCCTTCAACAACCACGGAAACACGGCACTCGCCCTCTTCCCTCGAGCATCCAGCCCCGACCAACGTCTTCGAGCTTCCACATCCATTCTAGCCCGGCCAGCTAGTGCGCCGGCCGCCCCTGCGGTGGCGCCCCGTCGATCGGTAAGCCGCAGAAGGTAGCCCCGGGGTAAGCAGCCGTCACCCATCTCGGGGATTCGCTGGTTGGCGAGCGTTGGCAGCAGACGGGGTCGAGTTCGCAGGACGCCCGCTTGGCAGGGGATCCAATAATCGTCATGCCAAGCCCTTTTCGTCCTTCCCGTTTCGGCAGTTCGCCGGCACCGCGACCCGGGGCGCGAACCTAGATGGCTGGCGGTCGACCTGCGATGCCTCTGACGGTCGAAAAAGAAGGCCTAGGAAGGCTTGTCGTGCCTCTCGTGCGAGGGGCGATGATCAATTGATGACCGCCGGAGAAGGAGACGCCAGACCAGGGGAGCTCGCTAGTGAGCTGTGAGCTGCATCCTCGCGCTGCACTTGTCTGCCCGCACCTTGGCCGGTACGACCACAGCCGATGGGGTTCGCTACCAAACGGTCCGGCCAGCTGGGTTGGGCCTCTGATCTGTTTGCTCTGCACGAACATGGACCCCGGTCATGCCCTTCCTGTGACTGTCGCCTGCTCCTACCCCTCATGGTGTTTGTCGGTCGCTGTCTCGATACGGGAAGGGAGGAGGGAGGGGGGCATGTCACGACAGGAGGAACACGACGGGATCAGCATCAGAAGGCACCATCGCCGAAACATAAATACACCTTGCCGTGCCCACATTCCGGATGCCCTCCTTCTTCTCCCTCCCTCCCCAGCCTTAAGCCATTGCCCGCTCCCAGGCCCTACATACCCTCCTCCCCCTCTGTCTCTGTCTCTGCCTCTGTCTCTGCCCCCCGCACCTCCTCCTCTTCACGAGTGAACACCACACGCCATGCGCTTCAACACCCTCGCCGGCGCGGCCCTGACCGCCGCCTCGGCCGTCATGGCCAAGGAGCTGCCCAAGAACGAGGAGCGCGCCGCCGAGCTCTACGACTCGGGCTTCATCCACGAGCAGATGATGGCCAAGAAGATGGCCTACTGGCACGCCGAGTTCGAGGCCGGTCTGCTCGAGTCGTCGCAGTGGCCCCGCCTCAACTACACCAAGTGTGTCAACGGCTACGCCGAGGCCATCAAGGGCGACCCCCTGCACAAGTTCAAGTGCAAGAACGTGAGCTTCCCTGCTGCTTCTCTTGGTACTCAGTGCATGTGCTGACTGCTCAGGTCGACTTGTATGACTTCATCAACCACAGCGAGCTCGGCTCCCCCCACTCGGACGCCTCCTTCCGCACCGGTTCCTCCGCTTGGGGCTGGACCGACCCCGTGTCGGGCCGTGAGTTCGTCACCAGCGGCATGTACGACGGCGCCGCCTTCCTCGAGGTCCTCCCCGAGGGCCGTCTTCTGCACCTCGGCTTCCTGCCGTCCTTCGCCAAGACCGGCCCCAACTCGCTGTGGAAGGAGATTCGCGCCTACAAGCACTACATGCTGATCGGCTCCGAGCTCCCGGGTCACGGTATCCAGATCTTTGACATGCGCAAGGTGAGTTTGGGAAGCATTCCGGTGTCTGAAGACCTTGCTAACGGAAGCAGCTCCTCACCATCAAGGCTGCCGACGCCCCTGTCCAGTTTTCCAACGACAAGGACCTCACCGGTCACTTCGCCGACCTGCCCCTCGGCCGCACCCACAACGTTGTCATCAACGAGGAGGCCAACTACGGTGTCGCCGTCGGCGCCGCCCCTCGCAACGGCACCTGCAAGGCCGGTCTCATCTTCTTCGATCTGACCGATCCCTCCAAGCCCACGAGGCTCGGCTGCAATGGCGAGGACGGCTACGTCCACGACGCCCACTGCCTCATCTACCGCGGACCCCACAAGAAGTACGAGGGCCGCGACATCTGCTACGGCTACAACGAGGACACCCTGACCATCTACGACGTCACCGACAAGTCCAAGTCCACCATCATCTCCATCACCTCCTACGAGGGTGCCACCTACACCCACCAGGGCTGGGTGCTCGATGTGAACAACCAGGAGTACCTGTTCCTCGACGACGAGATTGACGAGGTACGTTTGCTTGCTTCCTGATACCAAGACGTGTGATGCTAACCGAACACAGGAGGAGGGTGCTGGCCCCGCTGCTGACGGCTACCCGGTCACCTACATCTTCGACATTCGCGATCTCGAGCACCCCAAGCAGACTGGCCTCTACAAGGCGTCGGTTCGCGGCATTGACCACAACCAGTACGTGCGCGACGGCCTCAACTACCAGTCCAACTACGGTGCCGGTGTCCGCATCTACGACGTCAGCTCTGTGCCTCAGGACCCCACCGGTGACTCGGTCTGCGAGGTTGCCTTCCTCGACATCTACCCCGAGGATGACAACGAGCCCGGCGGTGGCCACGTCGAGTACTCTGGCACCTGGGCTTCGTACGCTCAGTTCGAGTCGGGCTACATCTTCATCAACACGATTGAGCGCGGTGCCTTCCTCGCCAAGATGACCAAGCGCGAGAAGTGCAAGCCCAAGAGCTGCAACGCCGACAACTGTCTCCGTGCCCTCCGCTCGAGCTCCGTCAAGGGCCGCCTCGAGGAGAGCCAGGAGTTCTGCGCCGGCTTCCTGGATGGCTGGACCGCCGCCGTCACCGCCGTGCCCGAGTACGCCCAGAAGGCCTGCCCGACCAACGTCATTTCGCGCGTCAGCTCTGCGTGCTCGTGCCTGCCAACGGCTACTCCGGCGCCTTAGAGGTTGATGAGTTAGGGATGACTCCTAGATAGTGACCTTTTTGGACCGTGCTCATGTAATATACTTGGGTACTGTCTATGCTGTTTGCTTCAAATGTCTGAATGTGCATGTGAGGATCGGGAGATGACAAGCTAGGCCAATGTGTACTTCGGGATGTCGATGATGTGTATTCACCACTGCAAGTCATCCCATCAATCGTGTGGTCCCGCGCTGTCCAGCTTAGTTGGAGAAGGCGTTTGATCATCGTTTACATTTTCACCTAGTTAGGAAGCAACATATAGCTACCTCGACACTCATTTTTACATCCCCCTTCAGGACCGTTTACACACCACCACCACCACCCAGCTCAAGACACCACAGCTCATGCCTCAAACTCAGCATTCACGCACGCCTCTCCCTCGGCGCAAACCTCATACAGACTCAACCACCCACCACCGCCGCAGATCTGCCCCAGGTCGCCGCCGCACGTCAACCCGCACCCAGCCAGGCTCGCGACCGTCGTGCCAGGCACTCTCGTCTCCGCGAGCGTGTTCCCGCACCAGCACTCCCGCCGGTACTCAGACCCCGCGAACCGGAACCCCCGCCCGCGGCAGAAGGCGACGCACAACTCGTTCGTCAGCAGGTCGTCCGCGTACAGCGCGCCGCTGAGCGTTCGGCCTAGACCATCGCCTGCGGGGCCCTCTTCCGGCGCGCAGCCGACGAAGCGCCACCCAAGGGCTGTCACGTCCGCGAAGAGACCCGGCGCGGCGGTCGAGGATGGGACGACGGGTCCGGGGCCCGTGGTGGTGGTGGACGGCGCCGGGGGCGCGGGGGGCACGTCGCGCGTGAGGGCCAGGACGACGGGGATGCAGGGGCGGGCAGGGTCGTGGGCCGGGTTGCCGGGTGGGGAGTAGCGGAACTCGTGGCGGGCGCCGGAGGCGAGACGCACGCAGATGTGGCCGCCGAGGGGTGAGGTCTGGCGCTGGACAAAGGTGAGCTCGACCTGCGGGGCCGAGGTGTCGGGGTTACAGGCGTGGGTGGGCTGGAAGATGGCTCGGGGGTCGCCGCGCTCGGTGGTGAAGAGCTTGGTTGTGTTATCGTAGGCGGTGTACTATTATGTTGTCAGTCTGATGCCGGAAGACACGGACAGAAGGCTGAAGGGGGGGTCGGAGTGGCATACCTCGCCTTCGATGACGGCAAACAGAGGGCCCAGCTCGAGTACGCCGGCGTCGAGAGTCAGCGTCGTGGCGGGCACGCCAGCAGGGCTGAGGTAGAGGTGCTGGTCGCCGCCGCCGGACTCCCAGAGGTAAAGGTAGCGGTTGTGGATCTCGGGGAAGGCCGGGTTCTGGACCTGGATGCCGAAGGGTTCCGTGATGGTCGACGACAGGGTCGTGTTGGGGAGCGTGCACTGAGCGGCCGCGGCTACGGCGAAGAGGAGGAGGGACAGCATTGTGAGGAGAAGAAGAGGATCAGGTCACGGTGAGGACTGTGTCTGACGAATGAGTGTACGTAGCATGGTGATGGCTGATTTATAGGCATCTCACATCGGGAGCAAGCTGCCATTGCATCTCCGGATCTTGGTCGAACTGCTCTGACGAACCCCTCGCGATGCAACACCATGCAGGCTCCTGCATATATTGACAAACCGGTCAATCCCGGTCCAACGCCCTCAGGATTCAACCTTCTCTTTTCCCGCCATCTACCTGCCTAAATGTCCCGCTTACCTTCTCCGTAACGCGGCTCGAGACGCGGAATACGAGCAAAGCCTTGTTTCCCCTCTCCCAGATGCACGTCGCAACGCAAATTAATATCGCCCGACGCATCTCAGCCTCGGCGGGGCATGGTTCAGGCATGGTTCCTGGCGGACCGCCCAATCGCGGCGCCGTGCCGCGTCTTGGCGGGAGGAGGCCGCAGCATGCCGGCGGGGGTCCCGTCGTGCCGTCTGCAGGTCTGGGAGACTTAGGCCTGGGTGGTGGTGTGAGGTTGTATTCTGCCCGCAGTTGATGGATTGCATGGGTTGCGTCGGGCTAATGAGGAGTCTGTAGGGATTTTCTTTCTGCACGCCTTTGATCCTTCCTGGAAGCCTCCAACGGGAAGTATCCGGCCGCTCTCCTCGGGAAGCAATTGACATGTCGGCATAAACCATCGGATGCAGCAAGACTCGTTTTTGTGCAGCCCAATACTCGGCCCGTGTTCTGCGGCAAGCATCACATGTGGGCTTTGCGGCGCGAGTGATACCGAGGTACCTTCAACAGTACTGACTCTAGCCCCAGACTATCAGGTAAACAGAGCTACACTCTGTGTCTCTTGTTATCTGTATCTCTCATCGGATACATATGATGAATTTCAGAAAAGAAGTCTTGCCGCAGCTGGCAGGAGCTAGTGGACCTTCCTCGTCGAAGAGGTGGTTGTATGCAAAGCGAGACCTCGGCATCCTGTCAACGACTTCTGTGGCTTTTCAGACCAGGACGTGCTACCTGGGTAGGCTATTGCAGCTGTCAAGCGTTAATTTTCAAGCAATGGAATGTCCGCCTAACACAGAGCATGAGAAGCCAAAGATTTAGACTAAGGAATCACAAAAGAGAGTCCGGGTATCGGGCTGGATATTCTAAATAAAGCAACGGCATGGCCATAGCCATCATCATATGAGCACTGCTTCGTGTCAGGCACAGGATACCCACTCCAGCCTCCCGATAACACTCCCGATGAAGCATTCCTCCAAAAACAATCTATCAGTTCAGCAGTGTTCGAAATGGAGGACATCGCTACTCCACACGATGGTCCAGGGCTAGGCAGTATTGGGGAGTCAAAATAATCTTGATAGTGTCCTCATGAGCAGGCGGCGCCCAGTACGCTGAACACCATACAGACATCACTCATCAACAATCATATTCACCAACATCAATTCTTGAGGAAGTAGCCTGAATTATCCCAGATCACTGATACTTCTTCTTCAAAAACGCAGTCCAGGTCGCTAGGTAGGCGCAAAACCGTCTTCTATAAAAGTCTAGTCTAGTTTGGCGAATAGTATGTAACATATACAAGACAGATTAGACAAATCACAAGTAAAAGTCTATCACTAGCTTATCTGGCAAATTCAGCGGCTGTCATTCAATATGCCTGTCGTCGAGCACCCGAACTCCAAGTCAGATCCGACACCAATGAGACATCTGGATCTTGAATGATGGCTTCGTATGGAGGAGCCCGATGGATGAGATTCTACCTAAATAGCAAATCTATCATGTCAGGTTGCGCCCTTGTTGAAGCATCTAAAAAGATGCCTTTCCAAGGGATAGAGTCTGTAACATCCCTCTCTAGTGCTTCGAGCGACCAGGATGGAACGCTTCCATGTTGTCAACAATGCCAAAATCGCGGATGCCGCCACCAGGTGTGTAAATAACACCGTCAACCGTGACGGCAGCCATGCCATGGCGTGGGGTGTTCATAGGCTGCAGCTTCTCCCAGCAGTTGCTGCGGACATCGTAGACCTCCGTTTCGTTGAAGACAAAGCCGGCCTCGGGTGCCAGGTTTCCCTCCCCGCCGAAAGTGTAGATCTTGTGTCCGACGATGGCCACCGAAACTCCGCCACGGGGCGTGGGCATCCGCGCGCGCTCGCTCCATTTCAGGGTCTTCAGATTAAGGACATAGACAGTGTCTCGGACCTCAACTTGGCCAAGGAACCGGCCGCCGACAACATAGAAGTTGTCCCCGATAACGCCACCACCAGCATGCTCGCGACCCTCTGGTAAGCTGGGCAATGTCGTCCACTTCCGGGTCTTGGTATTGTATGCCGACACCGTGTCAACGGTCTCCTGAGCTCCATCGGGCTCCAACTCCAACAGTCGAATACCGCCTGCCACAATGATCGTGTCGCCAGTGACGCCGAGAATCGAGCTTCCTCTCTCCGTGCCAGAGGGCATGGACGGAATTTCGGTCCATTTGTTGGTGGACGGGTTGTACTCGTAACAGTTGGGAAGTCCTCGGAAGACTGCGCCACCAGAAAGTCCGCCCAGCACGTAGATCTTGCCTTTTACCGCAGCGACGTTGGCGTGGTTCATCGGTATCGGTAAGGGTGCAGCAAACGACCAGTTGTTTTCCTGCACGTCGTAAACCTCCACAGAGTCGATGGTGGAAACCCCAGTCGGCTGGCTTGCATCCGGCTCTATGCCGGCAATGACATAGATCTTGCCGTCAACCGCGACGGCGGCGTGCTCCTGTCGAGGTCCACCAACAAGCGGCTGGTGTATGCTCCAGCTCTCGCCTGTGGTGGGAGTGCAGCGGAGTGGTGAAGGCCCGGCCTCTACCGCCCCATTTAGGAGCAGCAGTGCAGCGAGGGAGATGATGGATTGTCTCATGTTGTTGGTGGCGCGAGGCAAGATTTTTTGGTTTCGAAGTAGGTTGTCAAGATGGGTGATGTAGGAATCAAGACGGTTACACCGTCGTATTTTATACCTGCTATGTCCTCCTCCGTGAAAGACATAAACCGCCGTAACATAACTTATCCGGCAGTTGTCGCCGGCCAATCGGTAGAGCCCAGTTTGATTTGCGGATTCAAGGAAGGCGATGCGAAAATTGTCACCCAAAGCATCGCTATCGTACCATGCCTCGCGTCGGCAATTTCTTGAATCCCAAGAGACCGGCATCATGGAAGGATCGAAGTACCACCTGCCTCTTTCTCGAAACAATGCGTCGCAATTTGCTATTTAGAGGGTACATGATCTCTCGATTCATGAAGGCCGCAGGCGGGGAGCAAACGATCTGGACTAGCTTCCACTCTGCCAAGATGCACAGCCCTGATCTGGTACACGTTGAGGAGCTTTAAAGACGACTAAGCATGGGTAGCATAGCTTTGGCCATATTGTACGTGGAGTTTACTCCTCCGCAGTTTCGGGTTCGGATTGCGGAGATGTGGCGGGAATCTGGTCAATCTGGGCGGAAGAATGAATCAGGAGTACGCTGAGCCAATGACTTCTCCGCATCACCATCTCTACGATGGCACGAACACATGAACCAGCCAGTGAGAAAAGCGTGAGTGGGACAAGGGAGAAGGAGATCAACTTGGAGAGCATTCAGGCATAACAGCAATATGGGCACTGTCCGGTGGGAAAGGTTCTACTCATACTCCTTGCCACACTACGTCTTGAGATGACTTCCGGACGGAGGCGGCGAGGGTACCGATAATATCAGCAACAAGGCAGGCAGGAGTGCGTGCTAATTTTCGGAAGGAATATAGGCGGCCACTACCTGATCTCGCGTATGATGTGTTGCTGGTGCTACGCAGTTTGGGTGAGATGTGCCTAGCGCCGATAGGGTTCCAATGTTGCGAGATAGAAGGCCAAAGCCGCAAGGGTCTGCTATATGAGGAAGGGGCACGTCACCATCCCCGGGGGGACTACCACGTCGGCTAGCCCATAGTAGGGTGGCGACAATAAAGTACAAGTATTGTTCAGATCTTTACAGGCGGACGGCTTTTGATTTCCGAATCTGGGCTCAGGCTTGGCGACGCCGTAGCAGAAGGCCTTGAGTCGGGGGCGTGGCGATTAGGATTCTTCACGCTGAGACCTTACCTTATGTCTGAACTTTCTGATAGGCACATTCCCCTTTGGTTCTTCTAGTCTCGCATCCGTATGGCCTCGTCCAACAGAAACATCGTCTAGGTCTGGGGCCTGGCTGAGGCTACATATGAACTTCTGCTCGAAGCATGCGTTACATGGGTGTATCCCGCCGCACAGAGTTGCCTGCCGATGTTTTGCATGGGAAGCAGATCATGGCGGCCCGACTAAGGCATTCTGGGTCCGATCCTTACCACAGTGACAGGGCGGGCGGTTGATATCTGTTCAATTGGCTATGACGTGAAAAAAAATCAAGGTATCAAACTCCGCAGCGGAGTTTAAGATTCCGATACACGGGTTGGAGTACTATATGTAAGGACTAGGTCTCCATGGATCTCGGGTTCGGATTAGAAAGATCTGCGTTGATTGGCCCTTTGTATTCCACTCCGCGAGAGGAAAAAGCACTGGAGAATGGATGGTCCTCGCATGACGCTCTCTCTGCTTAAAGGGGAAAGACCTCCAAATCATAGGCAAAAAGTAAATGAAGGGGCGTGCGAAAAAAATCCCCATCTCGGATCATCTGATTTAGAACGTACCCGTGGAGTTGCCGCATTTCTTGCCTTCAAGGAATGATCCCTCCATGCAGCAACCCCTTTTCCGCACATCTCACATAACGTATTTACTTGCGCGTCGGTCTAGACGCGCCGCGAATACAGTAGTCAAGCCAAAGACGAGAAAACGGCCGCCAAGACCTGCATGCGACCTTTGGTTGCGTGCTGGCTTGTGACAATGGAGTTGCGATTATTGCCGAGGCACTGCCATTCGGATAAACCAGAGAGAGGGTGAGTTCGGCCCAGATCGATTTGTGATGTACTCTTGCCTTCGGACCCTCTGGTCGGGAAAGACGCGATGACTGAGCATCGTCGCCGGACGCCGAAGCTGTCTCGATGTCTCCGATTAAACGAGCATTGTTTCCAACTGGGGATGTCATCGTGGCAGATTTCCAGGGCCTGTGGAATGTTCATCTAGCAGTAGCACCAGCCCGACAAAGGCCACCAAGTTGAACCCGCCATTCTTCAATAGTCAGGTCACATCTGCTACCTTCGTTGTGCGAGCATTCAACGTCCCATGATCCAGCCGAGTTACACGTATAGCGTCACCAAACCATATCACTTGGCCTTAAGGCTGTGTCATAGTCGAAGGCGATTGATCACCGAACCTTTTTTAGAAACCCTATAGCTCGTAGGACATCAGTACACTGTACTACAATGGCCATAATGCCCACATGGGCAAATCACCCTGCCAGGATAATAGACATAGGAATCAAGAACCGCTCAACCATCCACCTTCATACAGCAATTTCGCGTCTCTCAGAAGCGCACACAAGTATTCCTTCGAGGCCGTGCCTCAAACACCCCGAGCAAGTCCCTGTGCACGAACATCTCTCTCCCTGCATCTCACTGTTGCTGTCCACCACGGCTACCGTGGTTTCTCTTCCGCTTTTTGCCTTGTTGCGCAGGCTGCGAACTCGACGTCGTAATGATGGGCGGCTGATGCATTTGCGGCTGCTGAATCTGCGGATGCATGCCATGAGATCCGCCACCATTGGTGTGTCTGGAACTGCCGCTGTCGTCGGGCGAGCGGTAATCGTAATATGGCAAAGCATGAAGCGGACCATGCCAGTGGTCTGCGCTTCTTGGGCCAGTCGGGGGCTGTGACGCTGGAGGAAGCTGAGCGGCCCCGGGTGTCGCGAACACGGTGGATGCTGGCTGGGCAGCCATGTTCGGATTGCCGGCAGAAGCTTGCTGAGCCTTGTTTGCCTTTCGTTGCTGACCCTGTGTCTGGAGACCCGTGTTGTGGCCAGGAACCATAGAGGGCCCTGTTCTACCAACAACATGATCCCAATCTCTGGTCATTCTGTTCATGAACTTAGTATGGGTGGCGTTGGTCCTCTCGGCTTCCCGCAGCTCCTTCTGGAGCTCCATGATTCTAGCAGCGTCTCGTTGCTTCACATTGCTGAGCTGCGCTTCCTTCTGACGAAGGTTGTTCTCTACGTTGTTGAGCCTTCCTTGCAACGCTATGCGTTCCGTGTCCCTCTTGCGTTGTATAATCCTGACTGTGTCCCGCAGATTGTCGGCTTCCTTGCTTCGGGCAGCTGGTAGGTCGTGCATCGAAGTTTTGGCGTCGGTCTCCTCCTCCAACTTCATGGCAAGCTCCTCGATGCGCTCTTCTTTGGCGTCAGTCTCTTGCTGCAGCTTCTGCATCGCCTCCTTCCCTTTCTTCTGCCGTCGGTGGACTTTGTCATACTTTTCGGACAACGCCTTCATCTCAGCGGTCAGCTGGGCATGTCGCTTATCTGAATCTGCCGCCTGCGCCTCGAGCTCATCCACCTGCGACTGGAATTCAGAGTTCTTGTCACGGAGTGTGTTGTTCCTGTGCTCGGCATCTTTAAGCAGCTCTTTAGCTCCAATCGCCTCCTGCCACTCGTCGTACAACTCATCATTCTCGCCCCGGAGCATAACGATCTCCTGCTCGAGGTTCTTGTTGATGATGCCGAGGCGAATTGTGTCGAAGGTCTTCGACTTGGCCTCCTTGAACGGGCCGGCGCACTCCGTCACGCAGCAGTGGTCGCTGTGCTTTCCACCTTCCGAAATGCGATACCACACCGGCTTATCCGTCTGCGTATCCTCCCCAGAATTGTTCTCCAGCTTGGCATCACCGGTGTCGGTAAAGCCGCGTGTATGGATGTTGCACGGCCGGGAAATTACCCAAGCGGTCCGGGATCGGTCGTCATCGAGTTTTGAGATGAGCGTGATGGTCACGATGTCGATGATCATGTCGACATCTCGAATGACATCCAGAACCATTCTGAACTGTTCGGTCTCAAAACGGAAGGTGCTTCCTTCGCCATGGAAAATACTCAGGTAGCCGTTCAGAGTCTCGATCGTTCCGGCCGGAAACTCGTAATTTTCATGGAGGTCCTTGATCAGCGCGCCCCAGTACTCCCAGCACTCGCTGTAGACCTTCACAGGGCGGGAATTTGCCCTGCGGGATGGGGACGGCATTCTTGGCTGCTGGAGGATTACCGGAGGTTGTCTGACGTGGGCGAGGGAGCGGCTATAGAGGATGGTCGAATTTGAGAGATGTTGGTGAGTCTTCGGAAAGTCAATAGTGAGAGATGCTCGCAATCACCTGTTCCATCACCAGCGGAGACTTTCGGCGATGGATGATCCTCGAGGGTTGCTTTGTGTGATGGGGTTGGCGAGAGGATGAAGTTTCGTGGGTGGTAGTTGCAAGGAAGGTGCAAGAGATAGAGGTCCTGCTTAGACCATCTGCCCTGCCTACTCAGGGAGAAAGAACGCCTATTAGGCAACCAACAATAGGCAACAAAGGGGGTTTCTTTTACGCCTGACGGTCGTCATTGCGATGGTTGCCAAGTAGTAGTTTGTATGAACCTTTCCAAAAAGCTGTCAATTGTCGCCTGTGGTAGGCAATCTCTAGCTCCATAGTCGTGATGCCCTCGGCGCTAATGGTTCAAAACTCGGAATCAACAACACCACGATCCTCAGACATACCCCGTGATACAGCCCCCGTATACTTCCAAGCCTCGAGAAGCAGCCCAGCCCGAACCTCTTCCGCCTCATTCTCTTCCCCCAACCCTGGACCCTAGTTTCGCGGTCCACGGGCGCTCCCGAAGCACCACGCCACGGCCTGCATCCCACGGCCCTGCATCGCCATGGCCCCACCATCAGCCCACCCTCACCATCGCTCGCCCCATGCCCTCCGCCTCGACATCAGCTCACCTCGTCCCGACCGCGCCAATCCCTCGCGCGAGATTTCTCAGCCCGGTGACGTCGCGGAGGGTGCTGTGGTTCATATACCGCGGCGCGGGCGCAGCGACGGCAGGATGGCGGCGGCACGAGCGAGACTACGCAGCGAACCACCCCTGAAGAACCACGAAAAGTCACCATTGACGTGAGAAGCACGATCGATCTCGAAAGCATATCCGGTCCCCCGAGAAAGAAGCACGAGACGCCCAGATGACGACCGCCAAGATGGCAGCGCGGATGATCGTCCACGTCGACCGCGAGGACCTCTACACCGATCTCGAAGCCCGCATCCGCTACCTCCACTCCTTCCTCGACTTTAGCAGCAGTGCGTCTTCTATTTCCCCTCCTCAGACCCTCCAGCGAACCTTCGTACAAAGCCCGTCCCCCAAGACACAGCTGACATTTTCCCCCCTCCCAGAGGACATTGAAGCGCTCACGTCCGGCGCAAAGTACATCAAGGCCCTCATCCCGGCCATCGTGAACATCGTCTACAAGAAGCTCCTCCAGTACGACATCACAGCGCGCGCCTTCACGACACGGTCAACATCCTACTCGGGCCCCCTCGACCAGCAGCCGGAGCAGCTATCCGAAGACTCGCCGCAGATCCTGCACCGCAAGCACTTCCTCCGCGCGTACCTCGCCAAGCTGTGCTCCGACCCGTCGCGCATGGATTTCTGGGCGTACCTCGACAAGGTCGGCATGATGCACGTCGGCCTCGGCCGCCAGCACCCGCTGCATGTCGAGTACGTCCACCTCGGCGTCTGCCTGTCGTTCATCCAGGACATCATGACCGAGGCCATCCTCTCCCACCCGCGCCTCCACCTCCAGCGCAAGATCGCCCTCGTCAAGGCCCTCGGCAAGGTCATCTGGATCCAGAACGACCTCATGGCCAAGTGGCACGTTCGCGATGGCGACGAGTTCAGGAACCCGGGCGACGAGGAGGTCGTCATCGAGCGGGAGGGGTACCTCAACGGGAAGAAGATCCTCGAGGGTAGCGATGACGAGGGGGACGACGACGGCGAGGCGACGGTCCAAGGGTCTCCGTCGAGGTTACCCCGGCCCATGAGCTCTGGTGCTGGTTCCGGCGCCGCGCCGACATGTCCGTTCGCTGCCATGGCGGCGGGCCTCGATGGCGTCAAGATCGGGGAGAAGCCGGCTGGACACAAGGAGACGACACCAGCCGAGGCGTCAAAGGACAAACATGAACTGGCGACGTAGCAGAGCACGGCATCACGACAGAGCACGGCATCATGGCATACATAGGGGTGACTTCGAGATTCATTACGTCTAGTCTGTATAATACACTCAAGAAAAACGTGTCCGTTTAGAACATGCCCGTTTGGGACATGCAAGCGCTCCAAATCAAAAGACGCCTGCGACATTTGGTCGCCTCATGCCATGCAGATAATACATCTGCCCCTTAACAAAGCAGGTTGAGCACCCACATGAATCCCAGCATCATCGCCACCCGGACTCGAAGGTCATTCGCCCACGACTGCACGGCCGGCATCAACGGGCGCACCCGGGCCAGCACAATCTCGTCAAACTTGGAGTTCGCGCTCCACAGCTTCTCTGACTCGCCCGTCCCCTCCTCGCCCACCGTGCCATCTGTCACCAGCTTCGTCAACGCACCGGTTGCCTCGGCCAGGCGACTGCTGACCCACAGGAACACAGGCACAATGAACACAAGGTCCCGCCACCTGTCGTTGAACAGGCTGCTGTCCCCCGTGAAGGTGCCCAGACGGAGCACACCCTTCGTGTCCGCTGCCAGGAATAAGTGGAACTGCAGCGTAAAAGTCTCAAGCGAGCACCTTCCTAGCCACGAAGCCGCTGTCGAGGTGAAATACTGGGCCGGACCCGACACGTTGCGCACGGCAATGAAGCCGAGGATGGGAATCCACGAGATGTAGGGGTGCCATGAGTTGTAGATCTCCTTGGTCGGGAAGTACTCCCCGCAGGCGTGGTAGTAGCCATACATCATGGCGAAGCCCACAATGGCTCCAACCCAAGAGCCCATAGCCCAGGCGCTGGCGCGGGGGAAGCGAACATGCGCGATGGCGGTCAGCATGCCGACGAAGACGATGAAGGCGTCGAGGCCCACGCGGAAGGTCCATTCGTGAAGGTCCCAGTTGATGCCGCAAAGGAGGCGCAGAATGGTGAAGCCCCACTCGGGAATGGGCGAGGACATCATAACGGCAGACGTGATAGCGGCCGAAATGGCAATCTTTCCTAGGAGGGCGCCCATGTTGTCGTTGTGCTGGCGGCCAATGGCGAGTGTGGCGTAAAGCACCATGAACCAAAAGCTGACGAGAGGGGCAAAGTAGTAAAACATGTAGTCAGTGCCCATGACATAGGGCAGAGCACAGCTGAGGAGGTTCAGGCGCAGCATGGTGGCCGCGATGCGCTTGAAGCCGAAATCCTTCTTCTTCAGGAAGAACACGGTGTGTCCGTAGCCGGTTTGGAAGAGGTACGAGGCCACGAGCAGGCGCACAAAGATGTAGATGCCCAGGTCCTTGGAGGCGCCTGTCCAGTGGTAGACGAGGATGACGGCTTGCATCCAGCCCTTCCACTCCTCGGTCTGGTCGCGGGGGAGAAGCACGCTCACCTCAGCGGCCTTTTGCGGGGCGATGGCGTCGGGCTGAGGAGCGGCCCTCGTGCGGCGGATGGTGAAAAGGAAGATCAGCGCGCAGATAGCGGTCAAAACGGTGAACTCGTCGTACACGAACATCTTGGACGCCTTGCCGAGGAACTGGGTGCGATCGGCATGGTAGCAAGCGAGCAGGGCCGTGACGAACAAGCCAGTCTCCATATCGAAGGGGGCGCGGCGGCCCGTACGGCTCTTGACGATGCCGTAGCTCTCGTACACAACGCATGCAAGAACGTAGCAGGTGCCGACAAACAGGAAGACGAGCTGCACGAAAGAAGGGCCGCCATAGTTGGTGCAGCAGGTGCGGTTGTGGGGGTAGCCGTCCATGGCATCGAGCTTGGCGTTGCAGCGGGCGTTCAGCAGGATAGTGGCCTTGGTCTCGGCGACCGAGTCGATTACGTGGAAGCCCGTCTCGTGGCGGTCGACCATGGCGGCAGGCTCGGTGCGCGAGAGGGCTGGGAAGGCCCAGAGAAGGTTGAGGCTTCGTTCATCGCGAACGCTGTCGAGGTAGTCGTCCATGTTTTCCACTTCGCCGATGTGGAGACCCTTGGGGCCCTTTCGCTTATTAGGGAGGTCGTCGTAGTACGGAGGAGCGACGGGGGCGATGAAGACCTCGTTGCCGATGCCATCGCCGGGGATCATGGGGCGCTTGCCAAAGGCAGGGTAGTCCTGCTGGCGGAGGATCGCGGTGACATTATCGATGGCCGAGGAAAACTGCGACAGGGACTCCTCTTCGAAGAAACGGAGAGCCCACCAGCTGCCGAAGCCGATCATGGTCAAGGCGGCGCTCTTCTGCTCGGAAATGGGGACGGGGTTCTCGCGCTCCTTGCGGTAGAGCTCGAGCTCGGTCTTCAGATCGACGCCATCTTTCGTAAGGTCCATGAAGGGGTTCCAGATCTGGCGCATGCGAATGCCACCGAACTCCATATCATACGCCGCGTGCGTTGCGGAAGCGCGGCGCGTCTTGTTGGCGAGTTCCCTGTCCAGCTGGTTCTGTTAGCAGGAGGGCGACATGCAAGATGCCCAGAGGCAAAGGGTAAGGGGTAGAAAATACCAGGCGGGCCATTCCCCAGAAGACCTGGCGAGTGGTCGAGTCGCCGGAGAAGACCATGTGGCGGCCCTCCATGCAGCGGTGGATGTCATCGCTGGTGTACTTGCGCATCATGCAGCCGTCGGGCTGCCATGTGTCGTAGGGGCGGCGGGTGCCGTTGACGTCCACGGGGTCGATCCATTGGCCGTCGCCGATGAGGGCGCCACAGCGGTAGGGGTCGTCGGTAAAGACGCTGTTGAGGAAGACGGCGGCGAGGAAGACGGCGCAAAAAAAGACGGTAGCCACGCGAGGCCAGCTGGAGAGAGACGCCATGTTGTGCGGGGTGTCTCGGACGTCTGGTGTGGCTTGACGGGGGGTGTATATTCGAGCAGCGTAGCGGCGGGGTCAACGGACAGGACAGCCGCAAACGATTCGAGTCGAGTCGTAAAGGAGTGTGTAGATGTAGAAAATGGGTCGTCAAAGTGGCAATTCAGTATTGCCTGTCCAAAGGTATCGTATCGATATTGGACCGGAGGAGAGAAGAAGGGAGCTCGCTGCTCAGTGTGTGACGATCTTGGTCGACAAAAAAAGGATGGCCGTCAGAAAGTCGCAATGGAGGTACGGTACAGTACAGTACAGACAGGCGGACGGGCAGGTAAAGGAAAAAAAGGCACGACGGGTGAGTATGACCCAGCCGTGACTCTGAATGAACGAAGGAACAGAAGAGACCGATTCAATACAGAACAGATAAAAAAAAGAGGCTGCCCAGTCCAGTCAGTCGGAGAATCAGTCCGGGCAAGCAAAGGTGTGCGGTTCAACATGAACTGGGGGCGATCAAGGCCCTTTAACAGGCCAAGGGGGGGGGGACCATGCAAGGCAGGGCAGGACATGATCCCGTCGCTCCCATGGCCTCGGCAGGCTGGGCAGTGACTTCTTTGCTTCGCTCACTGGGATCAGGGACCACTAGGACTGGTGGGAGGCAGCTGCAAGGGTGGCGGCTGCCGGGATAAGGGGCTCTCGGGCCTGCCAAGCTAGAAAGCAGCATGGTGATTCGGAGGGGAAGGTTCCTCGGATGGGGAGGAAAGAGTGGGCGGAGGGCAGAAGGTGGGTGCCGGCAGCTTTGTTGGTCGAAACACAGGTCCCCACCCCCTGAATGCTTGATGGCGGTCGTCACTGCCTTGCCTTATCTCGAGGAAGCCACCTCCCATGGCAGCAGCAACTAACTGCCTTGCTTGGCTACTTGTGCATGTGCAGCAGATGAGGTGGCCAGGAAGTCACACACACACACGACTAACATAACACCGAGGCAGGTGCAACCCTCCCCCCTCCGACGATGCAGGCATGGGCTGACCACCCAAAACGGGACATCGGGGCAATGCCAGAAGGCCATAGGCACGTGCGGCCGGTGGCTGTTGGGCGGGTGCGACCTGCAGGTAACCTGCAAGCCCCCTATTTGTCCTTCGCTTTCCGCTTATCGGCACGCGCCCTGGCCTATCATTCGCCATCATCCGCACTGTCCCACCAAAGTTCAGAGTCCCCCCGCCAGGACTGTCAAGCCACCTTCTTTGTCCAGGCCCTCGATCAACAGGGGTCGACGGACCTTAATCATGATTAACAGCGTCGCTACCTTGACACTAATCAAGCAGGACCCGCCAGCATCTCCATAAAATCCCACAGAAACGCTGGATGCTGGACGCTGGACAGTCGTAGTGTGCTGTATCAGGTTCTGCTCATCACTGCCCTGTCCGGTGCTCCGCTGCGTAAGCTGTTGGCGACTGCCAACTGCCAACTGGGCTTCGCAGGCCTGGAGAAAAAGGAGAAATACACGCAGGAAAATATTGCAGCAGCAGGGAAGAGAATTCGGGCAATCAACTGAAGACGCCAGACACCAGACGCCCGTCGCCCGTCGCCATACACCAGCTGAGGGCCAATGTCTCGGGGCGCCGTCAAGCACCTGATAATAGAAGCAACACTCAGCACGACCAGCATAACCATGACCACCCACACCTCTACCTGCTACGCCCTACGGTCCGTCACAGGCCGCCCGCTAGAGTCAGCGCCAGAGTCAGTACACGTAGGAAGTGGCCTTCGCCTCCAGGTCAGATCGACCGACGGCGCCAGCACGTCTCACGCTCCCCTCCCTCCCTTCCCTTCCCTCAGTTCAAGAGCGTCAGCTATTTTCGACACCACCCCGCATCGCAAAGATAGAGATCGTCACCATCGAGTAAAGCAACGAAAGACCGCCGCGTCATTCAATGCAAATCCCACAGCCGTCCCGGCCGGATCTCCATCGCCCCCCCCTGACGTCGTCCGTCTCCTGCTCGCCCTAGCCCAGCCCGCCAGACCCTCCGACGATCCCGTCCATCTTCATGTCGCCCAGCCAGGCTGCTTCTGGGTCTTTTTCGCGTCCACAGACAGGCAGACAGACAGACAGCCCTGGCTGGTTCCGCACGTCCCCAACCCGCCACCAACGCCATCCCATCCCCGCAGCGGACACCAACCCGTTTCCCGCCGCCGAGATGAAGGGGCTTGCTGCTCCGCCACGCCCCTTCGCCGAACGCCCGCTTCGGCGATGAAATTAGCAGATGGCAGCAGCTGCGCGCATCTGTCCTCTTCCAATCATGGGCTGATGCCAAACACCATCAAATTCGATATTTAATGCGATGGGTTGGGAGGGAACGGTCAGCACAGCACAGCACAGGACGTTTGGCCGTTTAATGGCCACCCACTTCTTCTCTCCACAGGAAGCTCTGCCACACCCTTCGGCACTCAAATGTCGCTTCGCTTCGCCGCCCTCTTGCAGCACCAAGCCTTGGATCCAGACCGACCCGGATTTTTTCGCCCGCGAAGAGATGACAAGCTGCCCTCTGATCATACGCCCGGGAGGTTTCAGAATCTCCACTCGTCGAGGCCCGTCCCGTCAGGGTATTTCGGGCGAGGCCTGTGGACTTTCGGCGCGGATGATTTTCAGGAGGTTTGAACGACCTTGAATGCCTGAAGAGGCATCTTGTGACGTGCGAGCTGATCGACTTGGGGTGGCACGAAAGACCCTGCCCGAGATTCTATGTATAGGTCGCACTGTCAGCCATGTCAAGGCGTATGTGTGGCTTATTGTGTGCGGGCTGAAGACTTGGTGGTGAGAGTCGGCTGCTGATTGAGCCGATGCATATCTGAGCTGATGGGCTCTCCACGGGTGATGACACCGCGGTGGCCGTGACCTTGCAGCAATGTTTTCCACCCTTGATTCGTCTGTGAACGCGAATGGCAGCCAGGCTGGAAACAAGTTTCCCGTGGTAGAGCCAACCGTGGTGCCTCCATTTTCTCTGCGCAGTTGGTCACTTGGCGGCAATGCGGCAGGTATTTCCGCCATCAAACGTGCGTCGAAATGGCCATGCAAATGAGAGGCAATGTCACGTCAATCCAGGGTGCGCTCGTGAAAACGGGGTCGCGGTCGCATTTACGGATCCAACTACAACGCGACCTAATGGAGATTGCCCACTACGCCTGGGCCCAGATATTGTACACTATACATAACATTCATAAACCACCAACCTCCTCCATCTTCATCGTTGATATCATCCATCACGGAAACACCATGGACGGCTCAATCACACTGCTGATCGTGTCTGCCACTCGTTAGCATGAAATCTCTTCCAGGGTCAATCACACTGAACACACCTCGCATGCCGCCCAGCGCCTCGAAGGCCATGGCGTAGTTATCCAGCGTGCCCGAGATGGACCGCAGCCCCGTCTGCAGCCGCACGAGCAGGCTCTCGACCATGGGTCCGCCCATGCCGGGTTCCGGGTACATCAGTCGCGTCTTCTGGTGCACCATGAGCAGCGCGTACGCGCACTGCATCGCGCAGCACGCGAACGACGGCATCGTGCGCGGCGCGATGATGTTCGACGTCGGGCTGAGGGTGCACGGCGCGAGGCACAGCTGGCCGTGGGCATTGGGGTAGGGTAAGTCATCGAAGGACTGAGCGATGTTGAGGGCGGCCTTGAGGCAGATCTTGGCCGACTGGTGGCTTGTGAAGGGGAACGAGGTGGGCGTGCAGTCGTTGCTGGCAGTGCCATCGGAAGAGCGCGGCGAGGAGCGCGGCGGAGAGATGGAGCCGGTCGAGTGGGGGGGAGACGTTGTCGGCAGGCTGAGGAGGCCGCTGCAGGAGCACGACGGCCACTGGCGCAGCTCTTGCGTGTTTTCGGCCTGCTCAGACTTGGATTTGAGATCGCAGTGCTTGCCGGAAAAGAGGGCCACGTCCGAGAAGGCGCAGTAGCGGTGGCACTTGATCCTCGCGCTGTTGAGCTTGATGCGGGCCATGCATCGTATAGTGCGCGAGACGACCTCCTCTGACGGGTCGAGCGGGGACGTCGTGGATGATTGGAGCACCCACCCGTCGGCAACTGTCGTCAGCGGCCCCAGGTACATCTCGAGCTTCTTCATCCGCTCATAGATCAGTGTCATGTCCCCGTTGGAAGCGTTTGCCTTCTTATGGTCGGCCACAAACTGGGTCGCCGCGAGGATGGCCTGCTGGGACTGGATCATAAGGGGGAATGCCTGTGGGTGTCAGTGATGAGCCGGCATCGGTCGGGACGGAGTACCAACGTCGGGATCACAACTCAGTGTTGGGTATTTCGTAGTGAATGTGTGTGCAACAACGGCGAAGCTTGGTTCCTGGCGGTGTTAGTAGAGCAAGGGCTTGAGAGACAGAGGTGTCCTACTGAGTTGTTGACGATGGCGCCTTGACTAACGCAGACATACTGATTTGTGTTAGCTTCGTCTTCTTCGTCCCAGAGGAGACACTTACCGTCATCCACCAGACCCTGCGCCTGACCTCGGAGTACTCGTCTTCGACGGTGGAATTATGCAATCCCAGTTCCATGGCCGCCACGAGTGCCTGGCCAGCTCTCCTCTGCATCTTCTTGAGGTTGCCTCGCTGCGCGTACTCGTACACACTCAAGATGTCCAGCGCGATGATGCACTCGAGCTCAATGGGAAGCCCAGGGTGGAAAGGAGCCCTGCCATTACTGTTCGGTGAGCCGTTGAGAGCCTTTGGTGGCTCCATCGACGACTCTGGAATCTCAGACTCCATCTCGATAGCCTCGATAGCCGACTGTGCCAGATACTGGGCGTATTTGCGCCGGAAGACGACAGCATCGTGTGACGTGGGGTTGATGTCATTGGCGCAGGGAATGAGAGCAAGCACCGCGCATATGGCGAGAGTGATAGGCGTTGACGGCTCAAAGCCCGTCTCGAAGGCTTCGGCGTTGTTCTGGAAGTGGGGAATAGCCTGGTCAATGGGCGTCGCCGAAGGTGGCGGCAGTACGGGTAGGTACTGATGAAGGAACACGTAGTACGCATCGAGGCTTCACATTTGAATGTTAGTGGTCATCTCCAGGACAAGGTATGGCAAGGGGGCTTACATGGCCTGGTCATCCTTGTACGTCCTCACCATGGGGACGGTGAGACTGGCGAAGCCGAGAGAGGCCTCTGAGGTGCTATCGCCGCTCGTCTCCTCCGACACGCCCATGAAGAGGCTGTCGAAGATGAAGTCACTATCGGGGAAGACATCCTGCAGTTGCTTGAGCCCGGCGCCAGGGTCAATGTAGTCCTGGATTGCGATGGCTACGATTGGTGTCAGCATCAGCACCTGGACTCCGCACAATGCGTGGTATGCTTACGCTGTGAAGGGATTTCTTCTTGTGATGGCTCCAGGGGGAAAAGCTCTGCCTGTTGTGTCAAGTCATCGTACGCCTTCTGCTTCTTCCTTACGCGGGCGCCCCCGCGCCGACTAGGCCGGTAGAGGCATTCTCGGGCCCGGCTCTGGCACTGCGCGACAGTTAGATCAGAGTTCACAGGGGCCAGGTCAAGGGCAGAGAAGGCGAGGCCAGACGTACGCTCGCGCAGGGCTTGCCGCCATCGCATCGTGTTCTAGAGGCGCGGCTTCATCGCGTCAGCCAATGGAATGTCGATTAACCGCCAACTGTCATTACGGGGCGGATCTCCCGCCCGGAAGGAGGGCGGAAGATCCTCCGCGGGGTTTCTCGGCCGCCGGTGACATCAATGGGCCTAGGGCCACGGGTAGGGCCATGGCATTGCCACGGCGAGGTGCACGCTTACCATGCCAGACAAGCAATCTTGACGGGAGGCGTCGCGAACTTTTTCTTCGCGGCCGCCGAGGACGCGGCAGCTGGCTGGGCTACCGTCTCTGTGGTTGCGCTCATTGGGAGACGACCCGGTTGAGGGAGTGGAGCGGAGGTTGCTGGGATTGGAGGGCACTGATGCCGCCGTTCGAGAGGGTGGGCCGACGTTGGTGAGAAGTCGTCGAAGCGGAAGACTCGGCGAGGCGTTGGACGCAGGCAGACGTGAAAAGGGAGAAAGATTCGGTGTTTGCTGGTGAGATGAGTAACAGTTGTGATGGCCTCATGTTTGGTATCCCGGATCGGTGACTGCCGGCCTCGCCTCACGCTCAAGCTGCTATCAGTGGGGGTGGAGCACGTGCTGTTGCAAAAAGATGCTGCCAAGTCACGTGGGGCCCATTATCATGGGACCTTCGCAAATCAAAGTCCTGGGATTTGCTTATCTGATACATCTCCGTACTTTAAATCCTGTTGTGCAGGGCCTCAACTTACGTCATCCATCCTTGTCACATGACTCCAGTATCGCCATCGTTCTTCAGACATAGACAGAGCAGCTTCTTGTCTGGTCGCAGATGAAAGCTGGGTGCATAAGCTTCTGGGCAAGATGTTTCGTTCAATATGTTTCCCGCATGAATCAATCACCAGGCCCAGATCCTATGGTTGATGCCCGATAGCATCCTGGGAATGGCATGTCAGCGCAGCGTGGGGACGACGTCAAGTTGACCGACGAGACTACCACCCCTAGGATTCAAGGGCAATACAGGAACTGACAGGCTGCTTTTTGCTTGAACGAGTGGCCACATGCTACGATTTCTATGAGACACTACGATGAAGAGGGTTTATTGTGAGCTCTGGCATACGACGTGATCTTTGGCGCGACATTCCGGGCTGGGGTCTAATCGAATACCGGCTTGTGACCTACTATCCGCAACAATAGTCTATGTCATAGCTAAAGTTTTGAAAGTCTCTGGTAGGGAATGTTGCTAATCGAACTTATATGTATGGTTCGAAATATCCCTGCCCAAGAACTATCACTACCTGACGGCATCTCTACTACCTAAGTTGATACGCGGTCCCCTGGCAACCCTCTAGGTCGGATCGGGCTGGGATCCCGATTATGAATGAACATTGCATCGTATTCCAGATAGACCATTCCGACACCAATAACGACCAATTCATTAATTTGCTCGTCGTACCCAGCCCTTCCATTTCCCCATCCTGCTGCTCCTAACCTCCGTAGATGTCTCATGTTCTCCCCTACCGCTACCTCTCCCTCGTGCCTGAACCAAAGGCTGGGTCGAAGTAGGAGTCCCCAACGTCGATGGCTGTGTAAAAGACGAGCCTGAAGTCGAGCCCATGCCAGAACCACTGGAACCTCCTCCCCGCCCGCTTCCCGATGTTTCCGTCGCAGAGCTCGAAGCCACAACAGACAGCTCCGACCCTTCCTCGTCTTCGACTTGCTGTGGATCTCTGGTCTCCCCTCGTCGCTTCCAGAGCGACGACATTGACATGTGACCAAAAATTAGGGCTCCTTCATTCGCTAGCTTGGTAACGTCCACGGGTACCATGCGCGGCCTGGGCCCGATCTTCAGCCCCTTGGAGGTCAGGAATTGAACTGGATAAGAGGTGCAAACGCCTTCCCTCCCTGTACACTGACATGCCTTGAGTGGTATGCAATTGGATGGTGCCAGCCATTCAATCTTTCGCGTGAGTTGTCCAACAGTCAAACCAGGCTCCATTCTGAGGAGACGTTGCTCGTGAAGTACCTTCAGCGTTGAAACTGAGGCGACCATGTAGTCGGCACCCATTGGTACCGATTTCCATTTGGCGCATACCTTCTCCGTTTCGTCGACACGAATGAGGTCTCCAAAGCCGTTTCCGAAGATGGTCGTGATGCCGACTGCAGGAACCAGGTCTGACCAGCCAGTTCGTACCGAATTGACGTGCTGGACTCGCGGGTCGATTGGGCCTAGTGGTTGAAGGATGTCGAGAACATCAAACCCGACAATGTTGGCTCGCGGATCTAACGTCTGGGAAATCCTGATTCCATCTTGTGAGGCAATTTTTACCTGTCTATCAATCAGGATTTCAAACGTGTGGAGGATGTCATAAACCCGCTTCTCGAGGGTAGAGTACTCCGTCACGGGTTTTCCATCTATAACCCGTCTACTCTTGATGTAGAGGTTCAGATTGAGGTTATCCCAGCTCTTGAGTGTCTTCAGTGCAGCATTACGACCGGAAAAGCCAGGCCACTTGTCTTTCAGTTGATCCGACTCAAACACCCAGTCGTACGTAGACTCGGGATCCTGCTCGTCTAGGTGTAGCGAGATGCGCACCAGATGAAGTAGTGCCGAGGCTCCATCAACAAGCCACGCCCGGCGGTCTGAAACATCGTAGAAGATGACAGGCTGTAGACTAACCCATTTCAGAAGGCTCGGGTAGTCCTTTTCTCGTTGAAGCCAGAAGGGTTGTTCCTTTTTATTTATGCAGAAGTTCAGCCCGCCGATGACATCTGCGCCTGCTTCGAGGTAAAGGCGGTCAATGATGATGGATGCCGGTGGCTTTCGCAAGCCTGATGTTCGGACATCCAACTGTGCAGTTGCTTGACCTGTAGGGGTGTGTCAGCGGGAGAGATGGTGGCGCGAGATCAGTAGCGAGGGTTAGGGTCATACCACAGACTTCGACGACCTTAGGGCACCATCCAACAATGTGGCGAGCTCCTGAGAGGCTCCTGAGAGTGAGCCCTTGAGGCAATGGGTTGCTCAAATCATCAAGTGCTTGATCAGCGTATGACATCCGATCTTCGTGATTGACACTGGTGAGCAGATGCCATACAATCATGCCTGCCGTTGCCAAGGTAGCTACAAGCAGCGAACTGAAGCCCTTAATGATTATTCTTTCGTTCCATTGGACCACATGCCGTGTTCGAGCAAGATATGCAAGGACAGGAAGTGAGATCTCGAGCCCTGTTTGAGATTTGTGCCTCCTGCGAATTGGATACCCGTTGACGAGGATGGCCTTCGGGAGCAAAGGTCCCCAACAGGAGCCCTCAGCAGATGCGTCGAAATCGTGCTGCTTGAAGTCGAAGATGATGTTACAGGTACCTTCCACCGGCGCGGTGGAAACCGACTTTCCTTTGAGGTCAATATGGATGTCACTAATGGCGGGCGTGCAGCTCGCGATTCCCTGACGTGCCACAGACGGGTGGCGTCTCAGGGCTGAAGCCATCCATGAGAGTTGCTCGGCTACCTCGGACACAACATAGAGTCCACCAATTGCGCAGATGGAACATGATGATTCGCCGTTGACTTGGGCGCGTAGCTGAATTTTATCTGGAGCCATAAGGTGCGGGACGTTCGGTTGGCCGTCTCCGTGGGTGTCAGAGATTTCCGCTATTTGATCTGACGAGCCTCATTAGTTTCGGTCTATCTTGCAGTCATCTCTTTGTTTCTTACATTCGCATTCTTCTCCTTCGGGAATTCTGAGAAGATTTCCAATCAGGATGAAAAGCGGCTCCCAGGTCTCTGGCCATGTTTGACTCATGTATCCGGAAACGGTCGTTGCCTGAGCGTCGACCGAAGAGCCAGTCAAGCAAAATACTTTATCCAAGATTGACGGAGTATTCAGGTCAACACCCTGTTCGCGAAAGAGGGGAATAGGGTTCCAATCCAACCGGAACGTCACCTTGACAGATGGGGATGGCCTTCGGCTACTCATCCTTCGAAATGAGCCCTGTACAAGGAACGGTTCTCGTAGTTTTGTTCCAATTGCGCTCATGGCGTCACAATCAGCACTACTTGTCTGATTTTTTCGTCTCAGCTCGGCTATGAGCCATCGATACGCCGTTGATGTTTGAACGAATCTCTCATATTCCGCGAGGAGCACGGGGCGTTCTTCTTCTTGCTGTTCCTCTGTTGTCTCAAGTTCGGGTTCGAAGACAATGTTGTTCACCCACGGATCGCTTGTTCTTGTGGGAACTGACTCAATTTGGTTCAACCACTCGGACGTCATCTGAGGAGGTCTGTGAAACACGGGACGATCAGGCTCTTCATCGCTGCTTTCAGAGTCGCTAAGAGAGAGTACGTCCTGCATTGACATGAGTTTAACAATTTCTCTGTGTTGGATCATGTTAGTATTCAGTGCTCCAATTCCCGGTTCATCGAGGGCTACAAACGGCACTCACCTTCGGCTGCGATGTAAGGTCACGGAGGCTTGCCACTGAAAAGGGTTGGATGACTCTCCGTGGAGCTTCCAGGCAAAGGTTTTCAAAACCTCAGCCAGATATTCAGGCTCCAGATCCGGGGCTGTGGGGTTGTCTACGTGCCCAAGATGATCAATCAGGAGACGAGTCGAGAAAACCTCTAGGTAGCCCGTCTGAGAGGCGCTGAAATTCGAATCCAATGAGTAGACTGTCGTCGCATCAAAGTCCCTACCGTGATCCCTGGTCTCGTTGTTGGCGTCAGAAGTCACCAGAATGTCGTCTTCCCTCTTTGAAGACTCGGGACCCAATTCGTTCGTTGACTCAGAAGACTCCTCGGGCGTTTGCGAGCTCTTCTCTACAGCCGCTGAAGTCGCCACTGTGGTAGTGTATGTTGTCTTGCTTCGTAACCCTCGATCGAATATAGAAGACTCAGGAATACTTCCCAGACTCTTCTCCTCCTCTCCAGTTTGATCTATCTGTTTCAAAAGAAGATCGCTCAGCAAGCCCCCATGCTCCCGAACGTGCTCAGCACACCTATGGACAGTCTCTATATTGAAGTGACATGAGACATGGAATATGTCGGATGGATCCAAGACCCCGGAGTCGCGGCTGATCTTCGCGTCAAGGAGGAGCAAAACTTCATTTCGGTTCAATGAGTCGACTTTGTATCTAGTGTGACGGATGGCAGAGCTCATGGTTGTTGGGATTTGCAAACTCCTCGTAGTGATTATGATCATCCCGCTGGGGCCAGGTGACATGGCTTGCAATTTCAGGGCTGGCGTCGTATCCAGGAGAGCCCAATCGAGGTTATCGAGAACCATCACCCAGTGCGAAGGTGACCTTTGCTGCCAGTCATGTACAAAGCTGATTGTGTCGCTAGTACTGGAAGTAGAGCTAGGCTGTGCCAATGCTTCCGCGATATTTCGGTAGTCTCTCTCGATGGTTCTCATAGAGGCTGCACACACCCAAAACACACGTGCGAACGGATCAGCAGCAACAAGTCGCTTCGCATAGGAACAGGCAACCTGGGACTTTCTATTGTAGGTCAGTCGGATTTCCTGTGCGTAGATATTCTCAAGGAAAAGTGACATATGTACCCAACATGTGCGGCCCCGAAAAGGACGACGCAGCTCGCTTTGGCCACACGTTGTGAGTCAAGCCACCCCTGAGTGTCGTACCGTTCAACATAGTGCCTGTTGAGAGGAATCGGCATATAAGAGGGTTCAAGGACCCAATCAATGCGCTGCTTAGGAATGGCCTGCGAGTTGAAAATGCGTTCGAATTCCTTCGGGTTGAGGAAAGGAGACCTGCATTACGATACTGACATCAGTATTGTATCGGCGTCTCCAGGAACTTGCCACTTACATATCCCGGATTGCGCGGTTGATCTCAGCTATGAAAGACTCGGACTTTGATATGATCTCATCAAAATCTGGGCTTGACTGGGAGGCTCCAACGGGAGATTTAACATTTGAGTCATTAAGTTTGGAGGGCGATTGGTTTCCGGTCGCGATATTCCATATCTCGTCAAGCGCCGTCTTCCATTCTGGCTGAGGCCGAGGGTATACAACGGGCGATTTGACATTAGAGTCATTAGGTTTGGACGGCCATTGGTTTCTCGCCGCGGTGTTCCATGTCTCGACTAGTGCCGCTCCAAAATCTAGGCGTGGCTGGGAGGCCCAAACGGGCAATTTGACATCTGAGTCAATTTGTTTAAAGGGCCATTGGTTTCCTGTCGCGGTGTTCCATGACTCGTCAAGTCCGGTTCCGAATTGCAGAATCCGCAGTATCAATGGTGGCTGCACGATCGAGAACGGGCCTTTGGTCAATATGGCCAGTTGATTTATGAGTGCCGCCCTCTGACTACGAAAATCTTTTGTCGTGTCTTCGTGGCGTTCTGCATGGTTCTCAAGTCGACTAGGATAATCTCGACAGATTGAGATGATTCTTATCAGAATGCTAATTAGTAGCAGCGAATTGGTAGTCTCGCCGACTGTCGAGGAGGATGGAAACGGGTCCATGATACCAGCATCGGCCCGGAGGGAAGCTGGCAGTAACTAGCCGATGTCAGGTTTCACTAAAGGGTAAGGCGTTCCTTCCGAAGATCAAGGCAAGTGATGTCGCTCGGAGTCTTATAATATCCGATATGTTAAGCTGTTGCCGTGATGAAGGTAGATGCGAGAATGAGATCTCAGCCTGGTCTATTATGAGGGGTTTCCAGCGCGGCGGTAAAACATTTGCCCGACGCGGATGATTGGTCCTAGGTGAACATAGCCCAGGGCGGCCGGAGCCTACTCGCATGGCCTGTCGTAGAGCATTCGTCTAGCTAGGAGGTGATACCCCCCCTTGCCATAGCTTATAATGCCAATAAAACAATAGGGACTCTCAGTCTCTCTCGCAGTACGGTAGATTCAGACCGGCAACATGTGCCAGCTCTTACGGAAGCTCACCCCATGGTGCTCCATTTCACAGCGCACTGCGATCCGAATTGCCCTGGCAAGAATGATGGCCAGGCTGTCTGACTACAGGGCAATGGTCCCGTCTCTTCATGATTCTGACATCTCAACTTGTCAAGGTCGGTGGTATTTGTCAACGTGGAAAGGGAATTTACAATGGCGGCACCATTATCGCCGTTGCCCCTCGCTGATACATAAAGACCGACTTGACAAATATTCTTTCAAATTTCAGCGCCCGTGATGGTCAGTAACCATGGTGGTGGCGTATCATGCCGACGTTGTCCTAGACGCGCAAGCCCCAATCATGCAAGCGAATCATTGGCCACGATGAAGCATCACGGCCCATGGCTGTGCTGGCATGTGTCAGCATCCAGCACTGCAGGCCAAGTAATTTGGTGTAACCCAGAATGGGGCCCGAGTAAATCCATCATACGAGAGCATGGCAGGCCCAGATGCAGACAGAAACGACATTCGCTGCCTGCTTGTCTCTTCATGAAACCAAGGTCATGCTACCCTCGAAGCTCAGAACCAATGCTCTGGGCTGACACAGCCTCATTGATGCTGATATGGACACGTTGATAAACAGAAAACCAGATCTGAAACCTGTCGGTCAGTCGCAAGAGATAAGAACAAAGGCAGATTGGCCGACGTACGTGCGCGTTGTTCTCTCGTCAGCTTGGCATGATTGCCCAGGGGCCAGCATCAGTTGCGAATGCGATGGCAACATTGGCTCGCCTTGGCACGCAGGCCAGACCGCTCACTCACCGTCTTTACTCCACGTGGAGCTGTCAACAACGCAAGATCCTGCAGGATTGAACGGCCGCGGAGTCAACGGCGGCAAACTCCATGCATCTGGCTGCACGACACGTATCCCCGCCCTCATCTCCGACGAGACGCAGGAGAGCCCTGTATCGCCGAGTCTGCAACGCCGGGACAAGTACGCGCGGATCTAAGGTAGACGGAGCCGAATCATCAACTTCGCCTTGCCAACGTCAGCAGGGCGCCTGGCGCGGTCGCATTTTTGCCAAGAGCGTGTTCGTTGATCTGCAGCTTGGCTGACAGAACTCAGTGGAGCTAAGCATTAAGACTGAGGCCGGCGGACAATTATGCTTTTATCCATGGAATGATCTGGCCGATGTGAATTAATTCACGGCTTGAGAGCTGCCGGCCGTCAGCCCTACCAGCACCGATGTCTCCAAGCTCCGTCATCATCGGAACCGGCGCCTCGCCCGACTCGAAGACCAAAGCTGACGTGAGCCGCGCCAACAAATTCCGTGAACCGAAATCCACCCCCCCGCGCAGCGCACGAGCCGTCGGCGTGTGTCACGCCGTTTTGTTACATTAGAGATCCTTGATGAAATGCCTATTTGGGCATGCCTGCCGTATTGGGCATTTTCCCGTTGGAAACCCTCGTACAGCGTACGCGGGAGTCCGCTTGGGGGCGAATCTCTGTCGATCCAAGACTACGACCATTGCCTGTGAAAGGGCCGATGCTGGTCGGCATTACGAGGCGGGGGAGCCTGATGGATGTAACAGTATATCAATTGCAGAGTATAAAGTCAGGCGTGTTCTCCGTGGCCAGTTCCATAGAGAAAGTCCACGAGACAGTATCAGCCATTACATTCATCAACTAGCACACAGGCATACTCCTTGACAACTACATCTCTTCCTCCTCTCCCTCACCAGTCAAGCACTCGAAATGTCCTCAGACGGTATGCTCGCGTACGCCGCGCCCTCCCTCTTCCAGCCGCACCGGGCGCGCGATGCCATCCGCGACGCCCACAAGGGGACGATCCCCCCCATGCTCTGCTACTACGCCGGTCTTTCCTCTCTGCCGGTGACACGGTTCCTTGCGCCCTTCGGCTTCGATGCCGTCTGGATCGACTGGGAGCACTCGTCCTGCAACGTCGAGACCATGACGAGCATGGTCCACGAGGCCATCTTCATGAGCCAGGGCCGCACCATCCCCTGGGTCCGCGTCCCCGGCCACGACCACGCCGCCATCGGCTACGCCCTCGACGCCGGCGCCAGCATCGTCATCCCCCAGGTCGATACCGTCGCCCAGGCCAAGCACGTCATCTCGGCCGCCAAGTTCGGTACCAAGCAGAACGGCTCTCGCTCCGCGCCCCCCTTCCGCCTGATCCCCTTCGTCACCGACCAGGCCTACGACGGCCAGGGTGACATCCACAAGGCGCTCAACAACCAGGCCGCCATCATGATCCAGATCGAGTCTCTCGAGGGTGCGTCTTGTCTCCCCCTCTCCTCTGTAAAGCAAGGCACTAACTAAGCAGGCATCAACAACCTCGACGACATCCTCACGGCATGCCCCGATATCGACATCGTCTGGCTCGGCACCCTCGACGCGCGCATCAGCATGAACCTCCCCGGCAACAGCGGTCTCGGTGGCGCAGAGCCCGAGTGGACGGAGGCCGTCGAGAAGTTCCGCGCCGTGCTCGATAAGCACGACAAGCCGTACGCCGGATTCGCCATCCCCGTGGCGCCGTACGGATCGCCCGAAAAGTTCAAGGAGGCGTCCAAGCGCATGAGCTTCATGACCTTCACGGCGGACGTCATGCACCTCATGGCGCTGGGACAGGATCTGCAGCAGGCAAAGGGGTTGCTGGCCGAGGTCAGGGCCGAGAAGGAGGTCAACGGCAAGGCCAGCAACGGGGATGTCAAGGCGGAGGCCAATGGGGAAGGAAAGGGGGAGACCAAGGTGGTGGCGAACGGGCATGAGGTGACAAACGGACATGCTGAGACCGCTGTTGAGAGCAACGGCGCCTAGACTGACTGTAGACGGAGAAGATGAAATTTTGCACGATAGACAGCCGAGCGAGCGACATGCAATGGATTCACACAACCAAAAACCCTTCAATTCTCATCTTGACACCATCCGCACAACCCAGAACAGCCATCCTTGGTTCTGCCCCTTCGTCCAGCCCCTTCTTCCATGTAGCAGCTAGGTACACTGCGAGTAATACGGCGGCGACACGGCCTTGCACGTAAACCCAGACTAACATCCCACGTCAGCACGAACCCATGTCTCAACAGAATCTGAACAAGAAGACTTACCGCGCATACAGTACACCCCGTGTAATCCTGCCCACCGCACTGCTGATACTGCGGCACAGTACATCCACTCGCAGGTGGCGCCCCGGCCGTCGGCGCCGGCGGGGCAATCACCGTCCCCGTCGCCCCGGTCCCGGGCTTGCACGTTACCTCGCAACCGGACTGGCACCCTTGGCCCGCGACGATTGTGCGCCCGCCGCTGATGACCGCTGGTCCGGGCACTGTGTACGAGGTGGTGGGCCTGTAGATGTCAAACAAGATGCCTGGGTCGGTAGCGGTGTAGGCGCCGGGGAACTTGACAGTCGCGGGCTTGTTGGTGCCAGTGCCGCCGGCGACGGTGATCTGGTAGCACGTCATGTAGAATTGCGCGCCGTTGCGCGAGCCCGCGACGTGCAGCGCCACGACCTCGGCGCGGAGGAGGTAGTCTCCGGACTCGAGGTCGGCGGGCACGCGGACGTCGACGCGGCCGCAGCAGGCGTTGAGGTCCTTGACGCCCCAGTTGTCGCCGTTGGCGGCGGTGGAGCCGGCCTTGGCGGACCAGCCGTTCTGGTGGATCTTGAACCAGCCGGTCGACGTGCCCGTGGCCGTTGTGGCGTCGGGGACCTTGGAGAGGTAGACGATGACGGGGCCGTAGTGGGCGCCGCCGATGGCCTCGTTGGCGCAGTTGCGGTCGCCGTTTTGCTGATGCATTAGTTAGGGAGAGAAGTAATTAAGAGGGCAGAGAGGGCAGAGAGAGAGCAGAGAGAGAGCAGAGAGAGAGCAGAGAGAGAGCAGAGAGTGAGTAGGCTGGTAGTAAGGGGTTGGAGCAGAGAGACTACAGAGATAAGGAGAGAAATGAAGAGAGAGTGTGAAAGAGAGATACAGCAAGTGGCATAAACATACTGCGTGCATCTCAACAGTGACAGTGCCGCCAGCCTTCACGGGACACTTGGCACTCTTGCCGGCTGTGCCGCCGACATTGCAGACAATGTTGTTGCTCGTAACGTCCTCGACGGGGCTGTTGCTCGGCGGGAGACGGGCACACTGCGAGCCGTGGTTCATTGTCAGCAATGTACGGCGAATAGGGGTGAGGGGGCACTTATAAAATCGACACCGTCGACCCAGAGCTGCTGGAAGGTCGAGTGGGCGGCTGCTTGGCTCAACAGGGCCGCCAGAGTGGCAAATAGATGATACTTCATGGTGAAAATGCTTGGCAACGATCTTTTTTGGGATGATCAAAAGCTTGTCTCGGACGTGAGATCTGCCCAGCATTAGGAGACACGGGATGCCCTCTCCTTTGTACCCCTGAGCCACTCCTGGCATGGCAGTCGGGAACTTGGCACGGTCAGGTGGTTACAAGCAGATCAGACGTGGCCACCCTTTCATCTCCAGAGAGCATCCCCCTCCAACCATGGCTCACATAACCCTGCCCAACGCAATCTATCCAACGGCTTCGGCAGTCCTCAGCACCATCCAGAAGCCTCGCGATAGTACCCCACGGTTGCAGTGCATCCCCAGTAACGACCACGCGCCCCGGCAGATGCTCGCTCCACCAACGGCGTGCCTAGGCGACGGCACCCCAGACTTGGCGCAGCCCGCCGGCTGAAAGCACGCAGAGGGGTCCCACGAGGGCGGCGGCGTCGCCGTTGACAGGTTGTCTGCGGGTAGTGGGCGGCACACTCTATCCGGTACGTCGTGCGTCGCGCGGCTGGTAGAGCTCCGTGGCCAGAAGCGGTGTGCGGTCGTGGTATGTGTGACCGCGTCCATGTTGCGATGCTGACAGAATTTATTGGGTGATCTCATAATTGAGTGAATCAGTGTCTAAATGCCTGCAGAAGTTCGGTGACTATAGGCTGTTCTTCTCGGCATTCTTGTGATGTTGTCTTGCCTGCGTATTAGTCAACAGGTAAGCTATCACAACAGCAGCGTCAACCGCGGAGAACGAATCCGTCAGCAGACCAGCATGAATCAGGATCAATTTTCCCGTGGATTTCCGTCTCCTATCATTTCATACAAAAGCGGAAGGTCCTACCCAGGTATACTGGCTGCCTCGTCCTACCTGGACAAAAGCCAAATCAACCTGTCGTCTGGTGCAGGATATTCGAAAGAGAAATTGCACTCAAGAGAACACCCGCCCTGCCATTCTCCCAATCAGTCAGACCGTATTTTGCAACAACCCACCGTCAGAGCAGAGATCCGTCATCCTAAACACCTAGTACAGAGCCTGGCCGCCCGTGGCACTGATGGTTTGGCCCGTGATCCACCCAGCCTCGGGCCGGCACACCCACGCCACGATGGCGGCAAACTCCTCAGGCGTTCCGACGCGGTGCTGCAGCGGCGTGCTGGCGCAGATACCGTCGATGATGCCCGGGATCTTGCGGTCCGTCTCCCGCAGCAGCTCGCTCTCGACGGCGCCGGGCGTAACGCAGTTGACGGTCGTGCCGTCGCCGCCGAGCTCGTGCGCGAGGTGACGCGTGACGGCCTCGAGGCCCGCCTTGCTGGCACCGTAGACGGTGAGGCCCGAGAAGGCCTGGCGAGCGGCGAGGGATGATATGTTGACGATACGGGCCTTCGGGGGCAGGTGCGGCTGGACAGCCTGGGTCATGAGGAGAGGGCCTTGTAGGTTCGTGTTGATGACGGAGGTGAAGTGCTCTGCCGTGATGTTGGCGAGCGCCGCCGGGGGCGCGATGCCGGCGTTGTTGATGAGGATATCAATGACCAGCGGCGAGGGGGCGCGCCAGGCTTGTAGAGCCGTGATGATCTCGCTGGGGCCAGTGGGCGTGGAGATGTCGCCGCGCAGCGTGAACACTATAGGGCTGTGAGGCAGTGCCCGAATGCGTGAGGCAAGGCTGGCGACAAGCTCATCGCTGGTTTCCGAACGATGGTGGATGATGATCTGAGAAGGTCAGCAGCAAGGCCTTCAACGCAATGTCGCAGGGCATAATCCATGGTCGATGGCCAACCGTACATTCGCTCCCTCGCTAGCGAGCTTCCAGGCAATAGCGGCGCCGATGCCACGGGCTGATCCAGTGACCAGAGCCGTCTTGCCGAGCAGCGGCAGAGGATGAAGACCTTCGGCCATAGTTGGATGCGGTTTAGGTCGGATACTCTTCTTTGGTTCGATGAAAGCTTGACGAATGGCCGACCGAAGACTGAATGATGTTTGGAGAAGGTTGAGTTATCATCTTGCGTGTTTGAGAAGATGAGGGGGCGCTGACGATACGTAAGGCTGCTCCGGAGTCGTTGTCTGGCTCGTCCCAGGCCGGGAATTGCATCATGCAGGAAATGGTGTGTAACCCCAGCTATAGGCGACAGGCATGGTGATGCATGTCGGGCCTCTGTCAATGGAGGGCGGTAATCTGCAGTGCGTCCCCTCGGGTGCCCACCATCATGCGAATGGACAGCCTGATGGAGGACCTCGCGGATGGGTCGTCATCCACAGACCTACCCATCGTATTCATTGCGATCATCTCTGTTACTGTCGCGATGGAGACTTCGATATGTCGGCCCGAATGCGGAGCAGGGAGGTAGACTGTTTTCCTGATTTCTTTGGTAGGGAAAGGTGTCGCCTTGATGGATCATGTGTCGAGGTCAACGATAGTCGAGGGTTGCATCAGGCTGTGGTTGCGTGTGGTGATGGTGTGGTGTTGGGGGTTAGGGACGGTTGGTGGCGTAGACAGGCAGCTGCTTGGCTCAGTGGTTGCTTCCTCGACACGGCCGTCGCAAGGTACCTGGTCAACAATTCCACCTCAGACCAGCAGACGCATAGACAGGTGCACAAGATACACAACAAAATGTCATCGAGTCCCTGAAATGTCCATAACCACAAAATAAATGGAGAAGACACTGTCGGCAAAAACAAAAGATGATGAGGACGAGACTCGAACTCGCGCGGGTTGCCCCACCAGGAAATCTAGTTAAGGTAGACCTTAACCTGGCGCCATAACCAACTCGGCCACCTCACCGATGATTGATGGAAGGAAGGCTTCAAGCTCATGACTATCAAGGCTTTCTCCGGCGTAATCTCCGCATCTGGCTTCCCGCCCTCTCAAGCGATTGGCATAATTCGCCTTACGAGGAGGCAATGTACAAGGTTATCCACGTCTTTTCGAAATCCGAGGCTCTGAAAGTCGATGTTCTCGATGTAGTGGTATTTATGGTGCGCATGGTCGGGCTTGCATCCTCTTTGTTCTGATTCTGATCGATTGCCATGGCGCAGCAACCATTGCAAGCTCTTCATACGTGCTCCGCGACGCATGATGCGTGACCCAGTTACCGTAGGCTTTCAATAGTCTGTGCCCATGTTCTTCTACATAGCAGCCCATGGTTTTTCTGGATGATTCAAGCCTTGTGCTGTCGATGCCGCCAACATGTCCGGTGTTGCTGCTGCGGATGAGGGCCACCCCGACTGTCGCACTTGCTATCCGAATGTCCATCGTTCAGCAAAAATGAGAAGGGCCGGGCTGCTCTGGATGACCTGAGTTTTCATCGCCCGGCGCAAAGCGGCATGCACGCCTTCTTCGTCGCTTGCCGAAGGGAACCGGGTCCGTAGTCAAGGGGTTGCAGTTGCACCTGTTGCGCTGAGCTCTCGATGAAGCTCGTTACTGCGATGGGCATACAAGCTGTGCTGTTTTCCGAGATATCAGGTGATTGACACCCTACTGCTCGAAGAGATACAGCTCCACAGACTCCGGGCTCCCGCCCATGACTGGCAGAGGCAACACCTCGCGCTCGGCCACCGTCCATCCAACCTTCGCCATCAGCTCAAACAGCGCCTTCTCAGACTCGTGCCGTGGTTTCGTCGCCAGCAGAACACGAGTCGTAAACGACTCTCCCGATACCTGTTGCCCCGCGTTGGCCCCGTGCAACGCCGTCAGGGTGCCGACCAGCGCCGGCAGCATGTCGACGTTGTAGGTGCAGTCACTGAGCACGACAAGATGCCAGGGGCGGGCGCGCACTTGCGGTCCGAACTCGCCTCGTCGCCCGTCTTCCCAGTCCAGGCTCTCAAAGGACGGCTGGATCTGGGCAGTGCCCGCGACTGCAGAACCCAGGTAGTCGATGTTTGCCTGCGTCCTGTCCTCGGCTTCGGGCAGGTCTGTCAGGAGTAGATGGGATGACTGTCGTTGCGAATCGGACAAAAGAGCCGCGATCCCGAGACCGAGGATGCCCACGCCGCAGCCAAGCTCGAGAACGTTCAGAGGTCCGTCAATAAACAGTGTTTGCGTCAGCTTGGGGAGTGCCCCATCGGCACCGAGTGTTGTTCTTCTCTCCAGGAGTACGGACGTCGCGACCACGCCCGCATCCCAGATGTGCCGTGCGATACTCTCCCCGATATCCTCCTCCACTTGGACGTATGTCAGCGACTCTTCCTTGCCCACACGCAACCGACGAAACGAAACATGAGATGGTTCTGTGCCGGGGTAGTGGACGTCCGCCCACACAGGCATGATGCGCCCTCGGTCGTCCGGTCGAAGGGATGACGCGACGTCCCAGGTGCTACCGGCCCAGGCCTGCGACGTGGGGAAGACGAAGACGCGGAGGTCTCTGCTGGAGCATGCGCCCAGGGGCAAGTCCGTCTTGAGGACCCTTGTACCCGGCCGCCAGTCGAGAATCTGGGATGCCTTGATGTCAGAAGCCTGTGGTTTCCGCCCTTCAGCGTCGACGGAGGCTTCGTAAATACCCGTCTTCAGCTTGATAGGTGCATCCGGACTGAGAAAGGAGTCGCCAAGGTCGGTGGTGATAGTCAGAACGACATGGACCGATGAGTTGCCTCGCCTGTCTGTGGAGAGGGCGGGCGGCCGGAGAAGGCGGATATAATGCATGATTCAGATGTCGTGTTTGAAAAGTCACATCTAGAAGTGATCTCACACGCCAATTGGAGGTGTTAGCATACAGTTGAGAGCATACATCATGGCGATGAAGTCTGTTGCGCTTGAGGTTTTCCTAGCAAAACGTGATGGCGACCGGAGGTGGATGACACATCCCGATTAGTCACTGCTTAAACAGGGAAGTACCTACCCACCTCCCTGTTGCGGAGGTCTTTCCGCGTCTTGAAGCTTGATACTCCAAAATATTTTCCCCCTCCAACACCCGAGAGGCATGCGACGACAGAACCATCACCACGCTCGCGGCCAGCTAGTACCCCACGGCCGGGTGCGATATCGCTTGCAAGTGCATCGAGAGTCGCGATGAGGATCGGAGGTCGCCGTTATCAGCAGTCAGCCACCAGCACTTGACCCCGCGGGCAGCGCCGATAAGGATGCCGCAGCTGAGCAGCCATTGCGCGGATGGGATATAACTCCCAGATGTAGCACCCGGCGTGGCTCTTCGCAACCTTGAACTTACATCTCACCTAGCACTACAAGATACAGTACTACACGGACGCTCCGTACACCGTCAACATGCCGTCCCACACCTCCAAAGAGCTCCTCGCCGCCCTCCTCCGAACCACCGAAGCCGACATTGTCCCTCTGACCCGCGACGGCGTCACCTCTGGCAGCAAGGTTTTCGGTGCTGCCATCCTCTCGTCCGCTTCCCTCGAGCCATACACCGTCGCCACCAACGACGAGCGCACCTCGCCCCTCCTCCACGGCGAGATCAACTGCATTCAGAAGTTCTACACAATCTCCCATCCCGATCCCGCGACGCGGCCCAACCCCCGCGAGGACTGCGTCTTCTTCGCCACCCACGAGCCCTGCAGCCTGTGTCTCAGCGGTATCACCTGGTCCGGCTTCAAGGAGCTGTACTTCCTCTTCACGTACGAGGACAGCCGCGACCGCTTCGCCATCCCGTACGACCTGGAGATCCTGGAGGAAGTCTTTCGGGTCAAGGCGGAGGAGGAATCGCCAGAGGCCCTCGACAGGCGGCCGCTGTACAACAAACAGAACAAGTTCTTCCAGGCACGAAGCCTCGCGGAGCTGGTGGAGGACCTGGAGGACGCTGAGGAGAGGAAGCACTGGGCGGCCGAAGTCGAGCGCGTGAAGAGCCTCTACGATGGGCTGAGCGAGGCGTACCAGGAGGGCAAGAAGGCCGGAACGGCGACCTCGAGCACGTGGAAGTAGCGCACCGTCGAATGACCGCCGAGTGGTAGTCGTCCCGACTGTTCGGCAGCCGGACGACCTAGCGGCACGGCTGCAAGGCTACGCCCAAGGACCGGCCGCATAGGATAACCGCCCTCGTCATGACCCTGAGGGTGTCCAAATAGACAACGCGTGACCCTTTGCAACCAGCCCAGAATCCACCGCACTGTGTCGTCGCGCAAGGCTCACCACCAGCCTGGCGTGCAACCTCGGGACCCTGGGCCTCCAACCCGCAGGCCTACGCGTTCATGCGCGCGTGCGGCACAGCAGCACGTTGCGACCACACGACGCTCCACCGGCTGTATTCGCGCCGGCGCGACCGCCGGCGGCTGTGGAGGGGGGCACATGGCACGCTCGTGGGAAGACGGGCGCAGGAGCTGAAGAGGCGTGCGACGTGAGACGGAGGGATCAGCTCGGCGCGAAGGGCCTGCGACACCACTTTGGGGCTTAATATATCCTGTTGAACCGACCAGCGCGTGGTCTGAGAGCGATGACATCGTCCGTTGTGTGACGGAGGCCCTGCGGTGTGATGAATGTGCTGCGCGAGAAGAATAAGGTGTCGGGCGATAATTTAGGCATGTTTACGCGGGTTGGGTGTTCATTCGTGTTTTGTATTCCGTTTATGGCAATATGGTGATTATCTACCTGGTCTTACCACATGATACTATGTGCGGCCACCAACAGTTATGGTACATTCCTCAGCATGCTGTGATTGAAGCCAAATACATTAATGAAACATTATCACACTCCAAACTTTAAGACCACTGGCATCCTATCACCGGTTATTGTGGCCCAGGACAAGCGTTTCCGATGTATGAAAGCAGGACAAATGAAATTACAATGACCAAGATGTCAGACAATAGTATGGTTCTGCAGGGAAACCCTCCTGGAGAACTTCAATGAACGAATTTCGTTGCCAGCTTTTGTGAGCAGCACATAGGATAATATAAAATGGTGTTCAAAACTTCTCACCTGAGTAAAGGTTCGAAGACACAAAGTTTGACGCTTCTGTGAACAATTTTATATGGCATCAAGGTTGTTAGAACATTCCCATGATCAATCATAAGCTTATATAGCGGACTGAGCCAGCACAAATGATATACCATTGCAGAAAACAGTCTCTGATAGTTGCAAAAGAGCGGCAACTGAATAATCAGACCTCTTGGACTTGTTCAATATCAGTCCGATTGGAAGTCCGACGGACTGGGCGTACAGCCGGAGGCCGATGGGGGCACCGCACCTCCGTTCGGTGGTCTGGTTTCATATGGCGAGGCAAGTCCCAGTATTCTCCTTATAAAGCCACTTCTACCTACTCACGATGTATACTGCGTGCTGTTTGGGAACTTGGCTTCGTCGTGATGGACTCTTGATGATGATACCGTCGAGACTTTCTAGCCACGCGAACTGAAGCCAGAGACACCATATATCATCCTGCCGGGCAGCCCTCCAAAGCTCAGGTATGGAAGCAAGCGGTCTGCGAGGGGAGATATAAAGACTATGCTTGATGAGAATCTTCTTACATGGAGCTGATGGCCAAGGCAAATCTGTCTTGTAAGAGCTTACACGGGACAGCTTCGGCTGGGACCTGAGTTATGTGAATATCTCAACGTACATCAAACCACGACAGATACAGTCAGGCGAAGGACGGCACCGCGGCAAGAACAATACTAAAATAAGAATAGGGCACAGATCGGAGCGATGGGCTGCACCATGTTCAGCACCCACGTTTACACTCCCCCCTGGACGAATATCATTGAGTTTGACAGTCAATATCCAACGATTCAATCCTCAGAGGCCATTCAGTTCGACAGAGGCTCGCCAGCTGCCAGCCTGCCAGCCTTGGCCCAACATTTGATGTCAAGACGCACATGTGGGTATCAACCTTGCCCTTGATCCAACTGTTCATCATGTTAGTTAACCTCAAACTCGAAGACGAACCGCGGGGTGCGACAGCACTCCACCGCCCACCGCCCACCACCCACCACCGCAACTGCCACAAACGATCGCTACACCCGCATCCTGCGCGTCCGACAGACATTCACCGCCGTGAAGACTCTTCACGCTCATGCCGGCGACATCAAGCAAACGCACACCGACTCCCATCCCCATCCCCATCACCCATCACACAAACGCCAACATTTCCCCTCGAAAAAAGGATCACCCTGGCAGAGAGCCCTCGAAGGAGGGGGAGTGTGCATGACACCCCCCATTGCCGGGACCAGCCAGCATTGGCCAGCGGCCCCCCGGGGGCAGAACGACATTCTGGTTCGCGGACAGGGGGGAGGGGGGTGGGCAGTTTGGCCCGCGAGGTGCAGCGATGCAGCCCCCCCCCCCCCCCCCCCCCCCCCCCCCCCCTTCTCAGAGGAGAGAGGAGAGAGAGGATACAGACGGAAGGGCAGGCCATACCCGAAATGATCGAGGTGCGCATGTGGCGCGTAGCCGTGTGGTGAGGGGTGGGCAGAACGCACGCACGGCACGCACACACTCACACGCATTCACGCAGACGCCTGTTTTTTTCGCTCATTCGGGCCAGGCGGGGTGACGGGCTTGGGTCTCGACGGTGCGTGTGACGAGGCTTACCTATCGAGATGGTTGTGCGTTTCTTTTCCGCCTGAGTTTAGGTGGTTGCCCACCTGGGGGTTATGGATGGTTGCGCGGGCGCTTAATGTGCGCCGCCAGTCCAGCCCAGGTATGTGCGCGCATTTTGCAGGACTGCGTCGATGATGTAACGGCGTAGGAGATGGGCTCGAGAACAGGGTCGACGAAGCACGAGAAGCAGGGCAGGGGATCATGCGAGGAGAACAGGCGAGAAGTTGGCCAGATTACCCCTCAACACGACCAACAACACGACACGTCGGCGTCTGTCTGCCTTCTGCCCCTCCAGCTCCCCGCCCGGTTTGTCGTGGCAGGGGGCCTCGCATGGGGTTGAGAGGAGCGGCCCCTCCTGGCCTACTGGCCCCTCATGCGGGCAGCGGGCGGGACGTGCAGCGCAGCGGGCACGAGGCCGCAGGAGGCAGCGGTGATCTCTCTCACGAGTTGCGGCTTTCGTGGCCACTTCCGCGCTTCAGCGCGAGTCGGGGGTTGAGGGGTCGAGGGGCTTAGGGGCATGAGGCCGAGGTAGAGGCATAGGCAGAGGCAGGGAAGAGGGAAGGGAGAGGCCCCGCTGCGGGTGCGGTCCGGAGGCCATGCAGGTCTCCCGGGGCGCTTCAGCTGTCAGCGGGGCATCAGCGGGGGCTTGTCCTCTGCGGGCATCAGCGGGGTGCTAACGTAAGGCTTGGCCAGTGGGCGGGCAGTGGGCAGTCAGCAGTGGGCAGTGGACAGTGAGCGGGGAGCTGAATCAGACAGAACATGTCTTTCATATGCCAGGCTAGGTCGTTATTATCGCCAAAGCATTTCAGCGCCATCCTCCCCCCCAGCACAGCCATCTCGATGCTTCGTTCCATCCAAACATCAAGCAGCATGATCTGACTGTGCGACACTGCTTTTGCGTTTTTAGAACCACAGCCGCGCCATGTAGTGGCAGTAGCAGCAGGCAGGGAAACCCAACGCATGCACGTCAGCGTGAGGGGTGCGCCTAGCCCACTGTCACCTCGCTGTAGGGCAGCCCGACGAGCACCATCCTCCTCATCCTGCCTCATCCTCATCCTCACGCGCATCCCAACATCCGGCCAACCAACCAGACGCTCAACCCTATGAGCACACACACACAAACATAGAAAAGAAACACCATTCAGCCTCACCCAAATGCCAATGTGAATGCCAAACAATGACAACACCATCCATCCCCGGCGAGCCCCCAACACGTGGGCATCGCAAGTGCTGACCGCCAACTGCCGGCGCCCTGCCATTGGCCCCCGAACCGCCCCAGCGCCCGAAATACAGCGGCCCCCCCTCACTGTGTCTCGCCGCCACCACGCCTGATCCCACCCTAGAGCCCCAAACCGCCCTGCTGTAGGCTGCTGTGGGCTACTGATGGCTGCTGATGGCTGCTATAGCTGCCGTTTGCTTTTGTTCTGCCGCCTGCCGTGGCCACTCACACGCCGTGCCGGCCGACGCCCCGGCGGCTGCGGGTGCTACTGCCGAGCTGGCGCCGACCTTTTTCTTCTTCCGCCCGCCGTCGAGACATGCCGATCCGGGAGAGACAACCGCCAGAAACCTGCAAGCCCATCACCTCCGTCACCCATTCACCACCACCCTTTCGGGCGCTTTGGTTCGGTGAGTGCCAACCCGCTGTCTGGCATTGCTTGCTTGTGCTGCCAACTTTGCTTCAAGGGAGGGGGGATCAAACGGCCGGGCGGTGGTGTGGGTGCTCAGGCTTCGGATGCAACCTCCAACGCCCCCCGTGTCGATGAAAATTTCCCTTTGCTTCGCCCATGCAAGCAAGCAAGGCTCGAATCCTAGGACCAATGTTCATCCCAACCGCTCACAGCACCACCCACCACCAGCATCCTAGGATCCCAACCACTCAAAAGCATCAATCACCACCAACACTCCATGCCCGAGTGCCAAAACACCGTCACGACCTCGAGCACAAAGCGCAGGACCCTGCGTCCAAGCAGCCACGAGGCCGCATAGGGCGACGTCGTCCGTGCTCGGGCGGATACAGTGTCGCCGGCCGTGTTGTGATGCACCTCGCTCAGTCGTTGCGCACTCGACGCACTCGACGCCACGGCAGAAGAAAGCGTTCACCGAGAAGCACGCAGCGACTCAGTCAAACAATCTGATTTTTTTTTTAACTGCCTCTCTCGCATTCTCCATCTGTTCGGTCCCACTGCTACAAGCAGGCGTCTTGGCAGGACACACGCCACCGCCCTCCCTCCTCAAACCAGTCTCACATCACCCAACCAAGACAACAAAAAAACAAAGAGAAACACCATACATTCTGCCACAAATTCGTCTCTCATTCCTTCTCTCCCCCCCTTCGCCTGCGCCGCCGGTGGCAAGTCTGACCGGCCGCGCGCGCACCCTGTCTCGAAATCCCCCCTCCCAAGGTCGTCGCCCTCTCACCGAGACACCCCCGTTTCACGTGTGTCCTGGAATCCCGCCCCCCCCTCCCCCTCTGGACCATTCTGTACCTCTAGACATTGTACAGAATGTCTCCTCCCGTTGCGCCGGGTGCGCGCCATTCCAGGGTGCCTCTTCCGACGCGCAGCCCAGCCTGGGAGAAATGCGATGGGTGTCTCTGATGATATGCAGCCCTGTCAACTGAGACCCCCGGCCTGCTAGTTAGTCTAGCCTGCGATTGTTGCCGAGTGCCGTGTCCATCGGGCTGGCTGGCACATGTTGCTGGGACCGCAACATCGTGACTCTCCATGGACAAACACCATGACCATGATCGTGACCTCGTAAACCAATCTCGTAGAAGACGTCGTAGAACACTAACAAATCCATTAATCTCAATTCAATCTAACTAACTGCCTGAGCGCAGCTCAATCCTCACCCCACGGTCTCCCACGGCCTCCCACGCTCATGCACCCATCCCACGCCCAGATCCCGCGCCATGCCCAAAGAAAATACCCTTCCCCCTTCTCTCTCCCATGCCATACTCACTCGCCCTTGCTCGTCGCCCCTGCCCGCCATCTGCGCGTCATGAGACGCGGCGCAATGCACGATGGGCCTCCGAATGGCGTCGGCAAGGGTTCGGTCGTTGCCTTCCAAGGCATCGCGGGAACGCCTCCCGATCTCGACGTCACGACGTCCGTCCATGAGGGGTCGCATTGACGACCAGCATCATCGACTGGCGATCACGTCAGATATCATCACGGGACACCCCCAGTCCTTCATCCGAAGTAGAGTCACTACATCACACAAATCAAGGCAGGCGGTCAGGAAACTTCAGGCGAAGCAAATAGGCTCGAATTCAACTTGGGCTACCGTACTCTCTCACTCGTTCAGCTTCCACCTCCTCAATAACGAAAGGAAGGGTATATCCATGCCAGCGCACTTCTCCACTTCTCTCTTCTCCCCCGTCGAACGGAAAACAAACAATCAAGTCAAACTGCCCGGCGCGGTGGCCTCGGGACTGCTGAACGCCTCCGGTGCGAGCAAATAAAAGAAAAAGAGAGAGAAAAACAAAATCAAAAATCAAAAAAGCCAATCCCATCCCCCAATTCTATCCCTGTCGCGAGGCTGCAGCCTGTAGCGACATGTCCCATGTCCCTGCGGTGGAAAGCAAAAAGCACAAAATCCCTGCCGCCTCCGGCCTTTCTCTGCTCGTGCTTTTCCCAGTTCCCCACCGCGCGAAAAAAGCGGCGTCCAAAGTCCAAGTGCGTGCGCGCGTGCGTGGAAATCTGTATCCATGCTTCGTATATCGATGCGGTCGTGGCCCCATGTGGGGGCGGGCGGCATCGGTGTCGTGTGTTGTGTGGTGTGGGTATCGCAAAGGAAAATCCTCTCAAAGTATCCCGATCCAAAGGTAAGCTTGCGCCTGATTATGTTTAAGTTGATGATGAAGAGAGAAATCCGTGATCCCGTGGTATGTAGAGATGAAAGGAAATCCCCTCCTGTGGCAGTCCGGAAAACAGTCCTAGTGGTACAGTCCGTCCGTCCGTGGGTCCCGGAGACGGAAATGACGAAGAAAATCCCCGGTCAAAAAGTCCTGGCAGTATGGCAAGGTCCTGGTTCGTCCGGCGGGAGAAGACAAAAAAGGAGACCAGGCTTTTATTTCGTTGGGTTCCGGAGAATGTCCTCACAATTGGCGTCGAACCGGAGGTTGAAAAGGCGGACGCCCTGCATGAAGCGCTCAGTCTTGTCAAGCTCACGCTCGCGGCCGAAGAGCGTCTCGACAAACTCGACACCGGCGTTCTTGCCGAGTTGCGAGTTCTTCTTCGAGCTGGCCGCCTTGAGCATGGGCGCCTCGCACGTCTTGAGGAGCTTGCGCAGCTTGTCCTGCAGACGCTCACCCGATTCGATAAAGTCCTCGACGAGGTCCTTGTTCTCGGCGCTGCGGATGCGCTCGACCACCTCTTCGGCGCGCTTGACCTTGCCGGCCAGCTGGATCAGGAGAAGCCAGAGCTCGCCGGCCACGTCAGAGATGGGGGTCGCCGACCCGTGATGGTAAACTGTCCAGTCATAGATCCACTTGCCCAGAGAGTTAGCGTCAAAGACACTTCCGAGCAGCAGGATCGGCTCCTCGGAGGGATCCCAGTTCTTGAGTGAGTAGCCCGGAGGGATGCGGTGGCGCTTGGCATCGGCCTCTGTCGCCTTGGGCGCGGCGGCAGCGACCGCGGGCTTCTTGGCGTGCGAGCTGGCCGGGCGCGTTGTGGCCGGTCGTTGCGGCACGGAAGCGGAGGACCTGCGGGCGTGGGTGTTGGCCGTGGGGCGAGGGCGCGGCTGGGGGGTAGGCTGAGGCTCATAGGCAGCGTCGCGGTCTTGGAACGAGTATCCTCCCTGCGTGTAGTAGTAGGAATCAGTGGGGTGTCCTCGAGCCGTATCAAAGTAAGAATCCTTGAAAAGCCTCCTCCCCTCTGCCTGCTGACGCTTCGGCGAAATGACATATGTGCGGCCGTCGATCTCGACGATCTCGTCCTCGTCGGATTCTCCATGGGGTGTGGATGACCGGACGTGAATGTAGGAGCTTCGGCGCTCGTTCTTGGGACGAGTGGGCGTAGCCCACGACGCCTTGCGCGAATGATGACCACTACTCACATTGGCTGTGGCATAGTAGCCATCGCTCGTGTACCGAGGCGATGCCGTCGGTGGACGAGGACTGTAGTCATTGTAGCCGGTACTGGCATTGCGGAAGTGCGCGCGCGTCGCCGGCCTCTGGGGCGTGGCCGAGCCGCCCGAGGCGTAGTAGGAGTTTCCCCTGGGAGATGGTGTGGGCGTGGCGGATTGGAACCGCTCCCGGGCGTAGTAGTAGTCCTCGCCGGGAGTGGACGCGGTGTATGGTGAATAGTTGGCCATTTCTTCCTCTCAACTCTTGCGATGTCCCTGCGACATCCGCTTTCTTATTCCTCCCCAAAATGTTGTCCTTGCGCCGTGGCGGGTTTGTTGTGAGTTGTTGCTGGTTGTGCGGTTGCACTGGGGTTCGAGTCCAGTCCGGGCGTGGCGCGCCGATGTCGAGACGCGGGAGATAGTGACACCAGTCACCTTGGTATGTGGTCGGAAGAGGGAGGGATGATAAAAAACCGTCTTCTGTAGGCGAACATGTCCAGGCTGTGTGTATATATCCTCCAAGGATCTGACGACGTCGGTACACCAAGTCGCAACTTGATGTGGTGGAAGATGCTGGATGCTTCGGGGAGCGGCCAGCAGAACTGTTGGTTTGAAATCGAGTTTTCAAAATCGCCTCGGCGACTTGGTCGTCTGTTTGCTGCGGTGGTTGGAAATTGGGGTTGTTTGGTTGGCAAAAGCCAAAAGTGTGAGAAAGGAGGCAAAAGGCTGGAGGCTGGGCGATGGTGACGCCCTTTAATATTCTGGCCTGTTTTGTGCGGTGGAAGACGGCGCGCCTGTCCTCCTGAGATGGCCGGGATGCCAGAGGAAGAGTCCTGTTGAACAAGGGTGTGGGCTGGGACAGGGAGACAGGGATGGATGAGAGACAAGAAAGCAGCAGGGGAGGGTACAGGGATCGGGGGTGTGACTCTAAGAGTACCGCCCAACGAAGCCAAGGCACGGAAGTAACCCAATGGAGGCGAGGCTCCCGCTTGCCCGACGGAAAAGGGCGTGCGCTTATGAAATGAGTCGTCCTTGTCTTCGGATTACTCACAGCCGTCGAGGCAGCACCGTGTCCAAAGAAATTCGAGGCACGGCTTGTTTGTTTGGCTGCTGGTGTCGACTGGCGCCGCCGACGTTGAGGGTTGGTAGATGTTGATTGTGGTGTGTAGCTTCTGGCACACTGATACCTCGTTGCTGCAATGATGCGCTCCGAGTCTGACTCGTTGGGAGCAGCGCAACGAGAGAGAAGGGGATAGACGGCGTTGGAAGGGGAATGTTCCGGGCTTGTGTGTCGTGATTGCTTGTCGCGTCACACTCAAATTCAGAGTGCCATTGCGAAATGACCAATTCGCGGCGTCTCGGTGGCTTCGTTCTCGGTCAACCCTTGGGCCCTGCGGTTTTCGGTCTGACTTTGGGAGTCCGTGGACGGGGTCTGGGGGAGGGAACCTGGTTGGGAATTCCAGAGAGTCCTGGCAGCCGCAAGCTTGCGTTGCAATCGCTCCACCGAGGACTTCGAGTCGTGTAATTGACCGTCCACCCGTCACGGGTAAGCGAAATGATGGTGGCCGCGGAGCGCTGGGAATGGCGCCCGGTCGTCGTCCTGGTCCAACGGCGCCGCAGCGGGATCTTGCTTCCCAGTGCCGCGTGAAAATTTTTCTCCAGGGGCGTCCCAGGGGCAGAACGTGGCTTTTGATCGCCGCACAGGCGTTCACACTCGGGGTGTCCTGGTTCGAGTAGGGGGCCCTCCGCCCGGTACGCAAGGAGGCTGTGGGTAATTGTTGGGATTCCCGGGGGTGTTCCTCGATTCACCGAGAATGGCGACAAGCACAAGCCAACAGGCCAGGGTGGATGGAATTGCGAGCAGCAGATATGCAAGGGATTTGGCGGTTTCGGGATGGGATTCCTTCGCTGGTAGTGATGGAATACGAGAGATGAGCCCAACGAGGTTGGGATTCCGGCTGGTCGATATGGCTACCTGGCCGGACCTTTGTTGGATTGTTCGGCAGTGAAGGGAGCGATCTCGCGTGTCGACTGTTACTGGAGCAATCCAGCGATGAGTCTTCGGCGGATTCCTTCTCTCCCCTCTCTTCTCTTGCTTCTTTTAAGAAGCAGAGAAAGCCAGCCGGCGAAGAGTCAACCGATGAGTAAGGGCCGTCAGCTTTGGTGCACGACGTGAGGACACTGATTCGGTCGTTCGTCTTTCGGTCACCGATTTGTACGACACGGGACGCAAGGTGTCGGATCAAGCCAGCCAAAGCGACGGCGACGACAGCATTCCCTGATATTTGGGGGCTGGAGAAGGCCCAAGTGCGAGATGAAGCACCGGGATATATACCACGAATGGCTGGGCTGACGATTGCTTTGTGAAGGCCAGGCAGAGCTGGTGAGTCAACGACGAGACAGCCTTGCCACCGTTCGCTGTCGCAGTCGTGATGCGTCGTGTCACTCTGGTGCCTTGCTGTGCCGCTCCGTTACTGAGGATGGGGCAGTCTGGCGCGTGGTGCAATGTTCGCGTGCGTGTGTGATGTTTGTCTGATTGTAGAAGGAGAAGCAAACGAACAGAACAGAACAGGAGTGGCGGGTACCAGCCCAGGCGAATTCGATGACGAACGAGGCAGGGGGAGGGGAGTTGCGGCGGAAGGTTCGATGGAGGGGTCCTGGTGAGTTTAAGCATGTCCGACTGAGGGGGAAGGAATAGTCAGTCGCTGCACGCCGGTGCATCCTTCTTTCCTCACGGTTGCATGGGCGGCATCTACACTCGGTTGCGACTGCCGTCTTCTCTTCCGCCGTGGGTCATGGTGAAGCAACGTGATGGCTGTGACGGCTGGGTTGGATGTCGTAGATCGTTGGCTGACGTGAATCGGCTTCACCCCAGCTGCTGCCACCATCACGCCTCCATTCCAAAACCCCCCAATCCTCATGAAGCATCTCACGCACGATGCCTCGCCTCGCATTCGATGCACGATCCCCAACCTGCAGCCGAGCTTCCAGACGCTGGACAGCCGCCAAGCTTGCCCTGTCAGTGTGGGTGCCGTCTCTCCAGCTGACCTCACACCTGCCAGATTCACAGGAATGCACTGTTGTCGTCTGCCGTCAAGTGACCCCAGACCACGCAGCCCCCAGGCGATTCGAATCGCCCAGTTCACGTTCTGAGTGGAGAGCGTTCGCTCATCACATGCACGCTTGCGCGGGGTGACGGAGAAATGGGAACCTGCAGCGCCGGCGGTTGCAGCAGCACCATCATCAACGAGCACGAGAGCACACCAGCAAACCACCGAATGCTTGGGACCTTGCGTAGTGTACAAGCAGGCACCTCCCCTCCACGTTCGATGTGCAGCGACCAGACACACAATGTCCTCCGTCTTCTCTTCTTCCTCGCCACCACACGGACCCCCGACCCCGACCCCGACCCCGACTTGCCCAACCACCGATCGTCCTTCTCTCAACCGCTTCTGTCGTTCAAGTTCAGACCGGCTCGCAGCAGACGCACGCCGTCGACTCGGCTACTCGCAGCTTGGGCCTGGCCCCCTGCATTAGAGTGCAGCCTTTGCGATTCATGGTCCATGACGAGATATGAGAGTACGACAGTAGCTGATCCCCCCGCAATGTGTTTTGTACAGTCTCGTCGAAGAGTCCCGAACCTTGGGGATCTCGGCTTCTGGCCCTACCTCCCAGCCCCCCTTCCGTCCTGTCAGCATCCATTCAGCTTCTTTGCATTGCCGGCCGGCCGGTGGAGAGAACTGGGGATGGGAGCCGACGACTGGATGCGCTAGGGGCAAACAGGAATTTGACATCGTGGGCGGATGGATGGCCCAGTTGGACGTGTGGATTGGTGGGGTTGTTCTTCCAGCTTCTCTTTGTCTCTGCTTACTCTGTCGAATAGGAACGATTCCAGTCAACCAGTCTGCGGGCCCCTGCGCCAAGGGTCGAGGTCGGTCTCTTCGGTGAGACCTGTCCAGTCGAGCCAAGCGAGTGAGTGGCACTCCCAGCCTACCATCTGGCGTCTACTTGTGCCGTCCTTCTTCCGACCAAAGCATCAGCCTTGCTGCTGGCGAATGGTGCGACGACCAGCCACCGATAACAATCCGCCGTCGACGAGAGGCGTTGTGTCTGAGTCGACCATCCTCCTATCCATCCATGCCTCCCTCCCCGACCCTTTTCAGGCCATTCGCCGAGGTGTGTACTCGGAAGTTCAATCGTCGCAGAGCAGGCTGGCGACTGGCACATTCGCTCGTATTCGTAACATGCCCTCCTCACACAATGCGGTCTCATCTATGGCTGGAAGGGGGTTTTGAGGTGCGAGACCAGAACGTGTCGGCCCGTGGCTGAGCTGACCGTCTTTGCCTCCTACTACGGCTAGTGCTCGCCCCAAACGCACCAAGAGAGCGCTGAAGAACAGGCCTCCGACGCCAATGCTAGTCTCGTCCCGGGCCTGTCGCCTCCCGTGCCGGCGTGCAATTCAGCTAATGCAGACCCTAAACGAATCGGCGGTACAGCAGTGCAACAGCGATAGACGGCCTACGACAGTGGCGACTCAGGGCATCCTGGGATCGTGTCTTCCCATGTGGCCACTCGCCCCGGATGGTGGGTCAGTCGTCGTCAGTACCATGGCCAGCTGTAACGATCTCAGCTCTGAGGACAGTGGAAATCGCCCGCGAATTCTTGCTGTTGCAGACGGACTGGACTTCCCTCCAGCTTCGCTACCGTCGAGGGACTCCTTCCAGCCACTGTGCTATCGTAGCATCATCTACCATACAGTATGACAAGCGAACCCTGACAGGCCCTGTCACCCCTGGTCATCTTTTGGTTAGGCTACGAAATTACACCCACTGCCACGGGTCAAATCACCACGCCCCCCCCTGGCCACAACAAAGCAACACTTCACCCCTCTCCCTGCAGAGATAGCGTCACTGAGGAGCCCGCACCGGTCGCTGCGCCGGAGCGTCGTTTTCCAGAAGGTCGTTGGGGCCGCTGGGACGCTCCATCCCGCCCGCCGCGCCCCCTGACCCCCTTTATACGGCGTTATTCCACCACCCCCCGGAACCAGTGAAATTTCCCAGCCGTCGTCGCGCATTTCCTTTCCCATGTCGAATCCGGCAACATGGTGTCAGCCTTCCGCTTGCCCAAATTGCTCTCCTTTCTTTTCGAAGGCGAAAATTTTCACCACCATGGGCGGCACGGCGCCGTAGGCAAAATCCATTGCTAGGCGTGCGCCTGCCAGCGATGTTTTCTATGACTCACATTTTGTTCGTCCAGAGGGGAGTCAAGAGGGAGGATGTATGTCTTTCGTCCCAATGGCATGCGACCTCAGCTGCATCGCTGTCCAACGCAGCCCGCGGCCAGCACGCTCATCCAAGCCGGCCGACGAATCGGGCCTCCAAACAAGACGTCCGCTGGTCCCGATTGGATGTGTTGGCGGCCACTCGACACGTAGTAATGCGGGCGAAGCCAGTCACAGCCCATACCACGATGCCGCTACTGCCCCGTACCCGTAGGAGCCGCTGCGAGCCCTGGTCTGGCGTGGCTTGCCTGGCAGCAGGAGTAGGAGCAGGGCGTCGTCCGCATACTGCACCGCACATACAGCACACTTCAATCAATCTGGGTGTTGGAGCATCGCCTCGTGCAGGCGAGACACGAGACCACTAAGAACGACGACTAGGTGCATCTAACCTCTAGGTCAACGCCCTCCTGGCTCTTCCCTCCACTCACCGAGTTGTCTTCACTCGAGAAACGACCGCAGCTCACTCCTCGCGGTGCTTGCCTCATGTCCGTGCTGATCACGACACTCCAGCGGTAGGATCGTCAACCAAAGATAGGACCCTGGAAGGGTCTTCGTGCCCCGCAGGTTGTTGTTGTCTTTAGGTCTGCCCCTCTACTTCGTAGACCGCAACTCCAACAGTCGGCCGCGGCCTCACCGACTCTTCGCATCCATGGCAACCGCCCACCGGCGAGGCGCTCCCGGGGCCCTTTGCATGGTGGCCTGGCGTCGCAGGCTTGCAGCTGCAGCTGCGCGAGGGGTCCATGTCTTATGCGCAAATGCCCGCTGCCCTGTCTGCCCTGCGCTGCGACTTCAGATGATACGCCTCATTATCAGCTCCGCCGCGGATTGGGCAACGGTCTTAGGGCTCAGTGACGTAGCGGACGCACATGTCGAGAATGCGATCCTGAGGGTGCGCGATCAGAGGCGGTCTGGATCGGCTTGTCGTGAAGGTATCGTGAGGGTGACTTCTTTGACACCTGCTAGAGACGAGAGCGCGGCCACAGCGTGAGACGAGATTGGAGGTTCAACGTCAAGAATGGCGTCAAGCGCCAGTCTGTGTCCAAAACAAGACAATGAGAGCCAGATTGCGGAGGCGGGACGCGAACTCGCGCTCAACGCCGTCTCCCGGGACAAATGCGACGGCGCGGGCGGAGAAGCGCTGTCACTGTCACTGCATGAGCACACATCCACCTTGATGCCCGCTTTCCACGTCAAGCAATTGGCCATCGGATGTGGTCTCTGCCTTAGCGGCCGCTGCTGATGGAAATCGCGTCGATACATATACACCGCGGCCAAACAGCTCGGCCCAGCACTTGTGATTCGACTCGCCAGGAGACGTCGGTCCGTCTTCTCGCGGACCGGGTTTGGGAGGGTGTGTCCAACGATCAAGACGACAGGGTCACATATCACGGCCAGCGCATTAGCACTTTTGACCATGGCATGTTCACGACGAGATGCGGCTGCTGCTCCGTGGTGGCCAGCTCAAGCGAGCCCCACGCACAGTAGATCATGGCATGCCCTCAGCCAGGGCATCATTAGCGAACAAGCAACACCACCGACTGCAAATTTGAAGCACGCCTTTCAACGGATTCTGTGCGCGCGGCTCGCTGATCGGTGGTCCTGGCGAGCAGAGTCAGCTCACCGACCCTGGGTGCCTCCTTGGTTCGCAAAAGCATCTCGCACGGGCTGGCTTTCCAGGCAGCCAACCAGGGCCATCGCTGTTGCGCTCTTCATCTGAGCCAGCTGAGCTCACCCTCGTTTCTGGTTTCCCTCAGTTTTCTTCCTTGCTTGCCCCTTCGTCCCTACTTTGCCATCGTTTGACTCGGTCTTGCCGGTGAGCCAGCGCGCACTGTGTAACAAGTTGGTCAAGCGGTGTAATATGGCAACACGGACAGGGACCGGCCCTCTGTCTCCATTCCAAACCCCCAGCAAGACGAACACATGCCAGAGGTATCGCTCTGTTTGTTTGGCCGCGATGCACAAGCACCAGGACGGCAGCCTCGGCCCTGATGGACGTTCCCGCCACGCCGTCCCAGACTGTGGCTGAGTGTCCCACGTGATGTCGCCACCCGCCGGCGCCCAACCTTGAAGCGACTTCACCTCCTTTTCCTGCTTCCGCCGAGTTCTCTCTGGTGACAAATTTCCCGTACGGAATGGCTCACAATTACACATGATGGCAGTTCGTCGCGCGATGCAGTTCATGTACGTCTAATGCGACGCCCCAGACCCAGTACTTTCTTCCTTTGCTTCCGTGCCGCACCTTCGGACGAAATGACGCATGCTGCAGAGCTGGGCGTGCCCGTCGGGCATCAAGACTAGGGATTGGACATTCGAACGGTCTCGCCCACCACCAGACGGAGGGTTTGTTGGACAGCAGGCCACCAGGCCACCATCGAAAGAGCGTGCAGAGCCACGACGTCGATGGTTTCATTCGTTGCGTGTTTTACTTGCCGCGACCGGTGAGTCACGGCTCGTGATCTTTTTTTGGTGCAATGCTCCGCAGGAAAGCAGGACTGCTGTGTCCTGGCAAGATGCTGGCTCGGAGGGCTTGGTGAGCGGGCGGCGCGAAGAGCATTGCCACCGTCGGATGCCTCCTGTGGCGTTCAATAGGAATCAATGTCACGTAGGGCTTGGATGTGAAAGAGAGCTTCTGGCACTAGACTGGACTGTGCGTCGTGCATTGCGCACCGCTCACGATCCGAGATGCTGGTGTAGGCAGCAGCCACAATGCCCGCTGCGACGCCTATTGGATGTCGCTGAGATGACCTGCGCCCCCCTTTCCATCTTCTTGATCGCTGTTGGGTATCGCTGTCGAGGTCTGCCGCTCACATGACGGCGGGGCGCTGCGCACGTCTCGACCCGGCAATTTGGCCTCATGATGGCTGGTGACGCGTGGGAGGGTGCCTTGGAACGCGATGTCATGGGGTACCATGTTTGGCGCAGCTGCAACTGGGTATCTTGATCTAGGGTACGCTGAGTCGCTGACTGGCCTAGACCCGAAGCATTCGGACCGTCGGGGCTGACTTTGGGGCCTGAGGAGTCATAGGAGGTCAATGATCTTGAAGGGCCAGTTGCCAGAGATACTGATGAGAAGACGGCGGTGATTCAAGACAGCGATTCCATGCCTCCCTACACGACATGGTTTGCTCTGCTCTACGTATGGATGGCCATGCCGTCTTGCCACCCCCCAGGCTTGAAAAGGGCCAGTGGCTGACGAAGGACGCCAGGCTCACATGCTACTGGACACGGTCTCGTCGGCTGCCTCCTGGATGTGGATGCCTAGCTGGTGCGCAGTGACCGGGAGACCGGCAGGCTTTGTGCGGCGCGCGTTGCAAGGGAGCCTCCGTGGCGCGTTGGAGTCACGGCGGGTGTCTTGACTAGGCTGCCGCTGGCTTCATCATGGTTCACGTCGGATCTCGTAGGTCCATCTACGGGCAGTGATCCCGGGACAAGTTGGAGCCTCAGGCCGGGCATGGATTCTTAGAGCCCATCGTTCTGATCTGTGATTGTTGGAAGTCCTCGTGCAGTGATGTGAATATCGCCAACGTTGCCGCCTGGTCCAGTGCAGTCCTACGCTACCTTGTCGATGGAATCTGGGCCTGGTGGTATTGAAGTAGTCTTCCACGAATTCTTGATAGACTGTTTGGTTTAGCTAGCGACTGGGAACATGCAAACAAATTAAAGACGGAATCCGGTCTCCTTCAGGTAGAATCGGTAGTTTATTCGACAATGACGTCTGTCAGTCCACCCAACTTGACCATCTTAATTGTTCCGCGTTGCTCATGTGCGTTTCTAAGACAACCTGTTTCCCCCAAAGAGTAGCAGAATGATGGGCAAATGCAAAGGCGGTATCCCCTGCCGTGTAGTTGGATATAACTTGAGGCAATCAACATCCCTTCCCATGGACGCAACGCTTGTGCCCTACTTTTGTATCCTACCTGCTCCCATATCCTAGATAAGTGGATGCTTGAAATCTGATCCCTCTGGTATTCTTACAAACAAGAAGGAAGAAGATGTGAGTGTGAAAAGGGGGGGAAAGACACACGGATGTAAAATTTCGAGATGAAATGATAATAAAAGTGTAGGAGGTGCGGCAATGCATACGATCAAGCTCAACTTTCTTGACGTTTAATGATGCGCGTGGTAGAACTATCCGGTAAGAGTGTCCTTTACACCCTCAAAACCCCTGATCTTGAGTTGGATATCGGTTGTATCCGCAGTCTGTCTCGTCTCTATTGAATATGCCATTTCTGCGGACTGGTGACCTTTCGGCTAGTACTGAATGTCAAATGTTCTAAGTCTGGGTGTGTCTTCTCCAAAAATGAAATCTATGACGCCCAGATAGTTCGGTATAGATAATAGAGGATCAGTTGCCCTTTGAAGTTGGGATCCTCAACCCCTCCCTGGAGTATTCACGGGGCCCGCATGCATTCTTTTATGCTTCCACTGTTGTGTCCTAGAAGTGTCATCCTAATTACCACTTCCCTCGACATGATCAAGACCATCCATCATGTGTTGGCAGTGTTGAACATGTGACAAAATCATGGTAGTGAGATATAAGCGCACCCTCTGGAGCCACTTGCTGCAGCACTTTCGGCGTCTGAGGCGGCAAGTTGCACTACGAAACAATGCGGGACTGAGCTGCCGAGTTGCAGCGCCTATCCGCTCTCCCGGCGGTGGGGAAGACTGATGATAGAATTGGCAGCGATGCACTTCATGAGGCATCGTTGAAAGGCCACATGAACATCGTACATCTGCTCCTAAGTCACGGGGCATACAAAAATGGGCAAGAAGGCCCACAAAGAAGCGCACTGCAAGCAGCATCATCAGGGGGACATTTGTAGATCGTGCGGGTGCTCCTCAACAATGGCGCCATAGTCAATGACCACCTCATTGGATTTGACCTCAATGACTCTTCCCTTTACTCCGCTTCACTTAAGGGTCACCTAAACGTTGTGCAACGTCTCTTGGTTCATGTAGCCGACGCGCATCATCTAACTTCTCCTCGAGCATGGAGCCGATGTTTGTGGGAAAAGAGTAAGACATGGCGACGCTCTAGATGCGGCCATACAAAGAGGTCACGAAGAGATACCAGCAATCCTGAAGCAACACCTCATGATCTCTCAAGCTTCAGCTCTTACCACTAGCAGCGTGAAGTCCTCAGCCACGGGCCTCCGCATCCTTGTCCTCAGCAGCAAGGCTTCAAGTTAACTGAGGGAGATTTTACACCCATGCTGGCAGACATATGACAGATTGCAGAAGCAGTATGACATTGCAAGCCTCCAAGCTGGGACCGCAGAATTGCAAGATGGCATCGCAGCCTTGGAGGGGATGATCATCATGCTGGAAGACGTTGTCGGAGTCTTGCAAGCTGGCATCGTCGTCTTGGATAGACGGCATCACATCGTCCTCTAGATGGAAGCGTAATTTCTCAAGAAAATCAGTAGCAGGACATCCTCCTCTCATTACCCTCACCACTGAGTCATTTCACAAGAGTTCATAGATTCACTAAAGTCTCTTCCTCGTTCCAACTCGTGGCAAAAATCACAGTTCAACCAGAGTCGCAAGGAACAAAGAACAAGCTGTTGCGTGAACTGGGAATCGAACCCAGGGCTCCCCGATGGCAACGGAGAATTTTACCACTAAACCATTCACGCTTCATATTAAGGCAAGCTGCCTTGGGTGGATGCTGCTGGGCCCGCGGCGAGCCTCCATGTATCAAATTTTTAAAATCGGTGGGTTGGTGGTGCGTGGTGTGGGTCTGATGTCGTGGGCGGAGCGGGTTAACATACATGATGGGCGATGCGTGACAAAGGAGACTACGCCGCATGGCATGCTGCATAGTATGCAGGCGAATGGCTACCCTTTAATGGCAAGTGTCATCATTTGATGCTCAATTTCGTTGATAGAGCTATGGTATGAAAGGCTGACACGTTCGCGATGCAGCATTCACGTCGGGGTACACCCGGCCCCTCGTGCGGAGATGATGGAGAGAAAGCGGGAGCAGCAACATACCCAACGTCGTCACAGAGCATGCTTACGTGACGTATAGGCCCAGGGGCTTTCCATGCCGCTTTCTGACACTTGGTACACTTGGAACGTGCATGCACGCATCTCGGCGAGCATCTTGTTCCATCCATGTATCTGTCGGGCTCATACCCATTTTCGTAGGCGCGAGCAACGGCGACGAGCAATTGTCTGGTTCATCTTCGGTGCTATAGCACGGCGGTCTTTGGCCTTCGAAGGGAATGGGGAGCGTTCTGGGCGGGATTACTGTTAAGATCTCTCCCTCTTTGCAAATATGTGTGGAATCAGAATGGACGACAGAAGGCCACAGCACAAGCCCCCTATCTGATTCGGCAGACTAGTGGCTGCCTCAGACGCCGTCTGGTGCGCCTCGTCACCCTCAGATCACCCTGATCATCCAGAGGTCACCTCGACTACCCAAGCTGTCCCTCAGGTCGCCCGTGACGGTCCAACCTGCGCAACCGTAAAGCAGCGGCTAAGGTGAGCGACGTGTTCTCGTACCAACAGTACAAAGCGCAGGCAGAGCATCTACATCCACGTGCCTGATGAGAGTACTAAGGAATTTCAAGTAATGAAGTGAATATTATATGTACAGAATTAACGAATAAACAATACAGCTGAATGAAGGTGTGTTGTCCTCTTCTGGAGAGCACCATGGAGTCTGTTGAGTAGGGAGCGCCGAAATCGTCTCCCAGCCCGTCAACGCTGCGACATCTTAGACGCACTGAGAGTACCACTGGCTGGAGACCTTGCAGGTTCCCTTGGAGCAGCACGTCGGGCCAGTCCAGCCCTGACCACCGCACTGAGCCCAGGCCGCAGCACAGGTGGCTCCGGTCGCGGGAGGGGTGGCAGGCTGAGAAACGGGGGTCGTCTGGGCGACGGGAGGCTTCTCCGCGGCCGACACAGTCGACAGCGAAGCGCTGTAGCCAGAGGTGACGAACTTGGCGTTCGTGCCGACGAAGGGCTCGGTGCCGGCGCCGATGCTGTAGAGGCACTGCGACTTGGGCAGGCCCTGCGAGCCGGTCAGGTACTTGAGGAAGTCGGCGACGTCGCCGTTGTAGTTGGTCTGCTGCTTGGTAGCGACGAAGGAGAAGACGGTCATCTGCGAGTGAGCGCCCTTGTACAGCTGCCAGGACACGCCGCTGATGGTGACGGTCGCGATCGGCTTGCCGGTGGCGCTGATGGGGCCGGCACCGCCGAGGGCGCCGAGCCAGATCATGACCTCGTATTCGGGCTTCGTGCCGCAATCGCTGTTGGTGAAGAGGTCGTAGGCGACGTTGGCGACGACGCCGGTACCGGTGTAGCTGAAGTCGAACGTCAGTATGAGAAACGGAGGCGCCAGGGTTGGCTACGTACCTCCACGCCCAGCGAGAGGGGATGCTGGCGACGGCCGACAAACGCGCGGCAGGGGCCTGGAGCACGGCGTTGGGGTAGGACTTCACGTGCAGGGGGCCGCCAGCCCAGGACCAGGTGCTCGACCACTTGAGGAGGTTGTTGGTGATGCCGTCCACGATGGTGCACTGGGAGCCGCTGGTGGCCTGGTCCCGTCCCCAGAGGTTGTTGTACACCAGGTAGGATCCGACCTTGAGGTTGTCCCACTGACCGCAAAGGTTGGTGGCGCGCTTGTCGAGAGACACCGTCTTCGAGGGCTCAACGACAGGTGCGGCGGCTGCCAGCGCCGCCAGGGAGGTAAGGACTGTAAGGAGCTGCATTGTAATGAACGGTTGAAATGAACGTTTGGTGATGAATGGTATGTGGTTACGATCGGCGGGAGTCAAGTCTAATGCCCAGCCAAGTCATACTTATACGGCTACCTCTCTGTCTGCCGGGCTTTTACTGGGCTGGCCGGGGCTCCCAAACGGGAGTCGTGGTACCGGGTCGATGGACGGTTCTGGTAAGCCTCTGCGCAGGTTCCACTTCCGGGAGGCTTTGTACGAGCTGGACATGTCATCTTGTCAGGCGGTCGACCCTTTCATTTCAATCTCGCGCTGGTGGGTTTGAGTCTTTCCCCAGATTGTGTTGCCTGATTGCTATTTTCTGGCAGCCGGCGGTGCCGTTTTTGGCGCAGATGAGCCTAGTCAGGAAGACCCTTGCTGCCTCAGCCGAACATGTTCAGGGGTTACAGTAAAAGCGGAGTAGACAGCCGGCTGTCTACCGAGAACCCACGTTCATACCAGAGGAAGTGATCATGGATTGTTCATCCCAGTGCATCGATCTAGGTTGCGTCATTGCATGGTTCTGATAAATCCCGAAAATGTCTTCTTCGTAATTCTTGCTTGCTCCTTTTGCTCATCCATCACCGAGGACGATACGAATGCACACATCAGAAAGGGGCGCGGTCACGAATCATTTCGGTCGTCTCCGCTCTGCAATCACAATTGATTAAGGCTCTCGGAGAAATCGCCCCTAAGGACCTGAAACCCGGCCCCTGGTGCCCTGCCTCTCCCCAGAAGCCCACCCAAGCTGACGGTGAATTGAAAGGCAGCGAGTGCCTGTCTGGTGCCGGCGTCCCGGGTCACTGGACGGTCTGGACTCTAGATAGACTTCGAAGCCGTATTGAGGCCGGGGGATTGTTGGCGGCATTGTCGCTCGTAACGGCCGACGCAGCCTTCTTTCATGAATGATGTTGTGCTCACGCTTCGCAGATTTGATAAAAGCATTGTCTATCGGCTTTGGGAACTGCGACTTATGCGAAGCGGTCCAGTGGGCTCAGGCGCCTGGGTCCATCACGGTATGGCGACAGGGCTGGATTCCTTCTCCGGAACAATCTCGCCATTCAGCGTTGTCGGCTCGTCTCAACAGAAGGCGGGGTACTGCAACTCAGTCCAATTGATTCTTGTGTGAGCGAAGGGCGACAGAGGCGGTTGCAAGAGAGGAGAGTCTAGAATTGTTGGTGCATAGCATTAAGAAAGGCACTTCCATGGAAGTCACAAGGCTCCGTCAAACATGAGGGTAATTCTCAGCTCAACATGTATTTCCCGACGGAATACAATACAATACCATCAGAAATGCAGAGCTGCGTAATTAGTTCATAGGTGATGATAATTAGTACTACGCGAGATAAGAAGAGGCGTGCAAGCCCTGTCAGTACACGTAGAGCATAGAATACCCTTTGTCGGGTTCAAAAGCGGCTCTACTCGACGCATTTCAGTACGAAGGTATATCCGGATGAGCTTGAACTAGGCAGGATGATGATTGAACGACTTTCTGGGGCTTTGATGTTGGTTCTTTTGGGCATGTTTGGATAAGGGAGAAAAGAACTCCGAGAGCAACGAACTCGTCAAGTTCAACGACGGTATTTCATCAAGGACATGGCTCGGTTTGTGAAGGTGGAGCAATATCCCTGCAGCAAAGTTATCCTCAAAGTCGTCCTCAAAGCAGGCGTGGGCTTAGGGACTCGATGAATAGGCTAAGTGCTCTAGAAAGGTAGCGCAGGATCTACCCACGGCCTCGATCATCTGATCAGGAGGGTGCCATGGGACGCATGTATCATTGCAACATGTGATGCAAGTGGGCAACATAGTAATTGATGAGCCTATCGGCAACATTTCAATGTTTGCTGGACTTTGCTCTGTCGTCTCCATCTCTGTTCCCTCGTACATCAAATTCGAGTCCAAAATGTTGGCGCATGATAATGTTGATTGGAGGCTAGGTGGACCCTCTTGATCAGCTGTTGCAGGAAGCTGCCAGATGGTACGTGAAGACCATAGGTGGCCTGATCAAGTCTTTGTCCCGAGGCTCATGTAGACGTAGCGCCAACGCAAAGCTCTCGAGATGGATCGCACCGTGACGGTTCTAGCTCCCTGCAGCTGTCGATGCCCCTAGTGTGGCCCGGAAGCGGCAGGCGGCTAAGCCCGGGGTAAACGGGTGAGGCGGAAGAGGTTGTGGGTGTGGATGTGGGTGAAGGTGTGGGTGAGGTGTTGGTCGGTCGGTCTGCGGGGTTGACAGCGCCTGGAAGCTCGACATCGACACTGTGACATCATCAGCAGGCGGCCAGTAACATTCCAACGACGACTCCCTTGCACCAACAGCATCTGCTTGGCGTTTTTCTTCCTGTGTCTATATATCAATCCCTCGCCAATTCGCAAATCATCCGTCAGTGTCACGACTCTCGTCGATTCTCAAGGTCCTCAATTCTGGACCACCGACCCTCGTCTTGGCGAAGCCTTCGGTCCGTTGATAATACCCTCATGCGGGGCACCGTGTGGAAGACCATGGCAACACTTGCCTTGGCTCATCTCTCCTTGGCTCGATTCTCGAGCCAAAAGATCATCGCTTCCGACAACGATGATATGACCGAGGTCCACGAAGCGTACGTTCTCCTTCGGGGGGGAGTCATGATCGTCGCTGACGTATCCCAGCCTCTTCAAAGCTGGAATCATCCCCAACGTGATCTCCGAGTTCCAGCCCGTCCTGGGTCTCTCGGCATCATGGTCTGACGATGCCTCGGCCTCCCTAGGCAACACCTTGGACCCGTCCGCGCTGGCTTCCGCCCCATCTGTGCGCCTCGAGAAGGCCGAGTCCACATCCCGTCGAGCGACGGGCACCAGCTACGTCCTGGCCCTCACGGACCCCGACGCCCCTTCGCGCGACAACCCCAAATGGTCCGAGTTCTGCCACTGGATTGCGACCGGCCTCTCGATCTCGAGCGGGGCGAGCAGCCTCGAGGACGTCCTCGAGTACAAACCCCCGGCGCCACCCGAGAAGACGGGTCCCCATCGCTACGTCTTCATCGCCTTTGTGCCTGCCAATGGCACGACGGAGAAGCTCAACCTCACAAAGCCTAAAGATCGGAAACATTGGGGTGCCAGTGCGCCCGGACACGGAGTGAAGGATTGGGCATACGCCAACGGGCTTGTGCCGATCGGTCAGTGGATGATCCACCGATGCTCGAGTACTGCTAACAATTCGCAGCCGCGAACTTTATCTACGCGCAGAACAAGAAACAGTGAGGACTAGGGAACGCAGGCCTTGGGATGTTGTGCTTGGGCTCCGTGCATGGGATTCGACATGTGGACGAACAACAATTGTTCTTCAATGGATTAATGGCTGGACTCTATGGTAGTCACCTCACTTTCTCGCATCGTTGGAGTATCGGAAGGTTTGATATCCTTGGGCGGTAGTTTTGGACCGAAATTGATGCTCATTGCACGTAGTCGGCTGAGTCCACGCGCATGGGAACTGTGAACTTACCAAGCTGAACCCAACAGCACAGACTGATGGAGATGAAGTAGTCTCGTAGCACTCAAAATTCATCTCAGGCAATCAGGAGCAGTCAATACCAATGTCAATCTGCGCGGATTGGGGGAGGAGTCATGGACTTGGTGTTAAGGAAAGAAGGAGGGTCAGATGGTACCAGCAAGGTGCTTTGGGTAGGCACCACACCAAAGTCACACGAAGCATTATGCGCAGACCGCAGTTCCTTCCCAGTGGCGGGCTAGCTTGTTATCAGTGCACTGGTTTTCTCCTCTATCAGAGCTCTTACCTTTCAATCTTGTCCCGACACGGCAACACCCTGGATTACTCTTGTCCTGCACCTATCAGTCATCCTTGCCGGTACTACTCACCGACAAACATCTCGAATGCAAAATACCTAGGAGGCAACCACCATGGCAGATTCCAACAGCAGCCACAAGGGCTTCAGGAACAGAAGAGGGAACATGCGCCGATGCCTTCCCATATGATCGGAGATACACCACCTGGGTCGAGGTGCTTTCCGTTGAGTTCTCCTCTGAGCTTGATGGCCCAACGCTCCTGAAGTCTGTATTCAGACTCGACCCTTCTCCGATATATATCTCCAGTCGAACCGGGCGTGTCACTGCACGAACTACTTAAAGGGCAACGTCAGGCAGATACCCCGAACTTCCCGGCTTCCGTACCCAGCTTCTTCATCATCAACCGTCTTATTCACCATCATCAATTCGTTCGCATTGATTCGTATCAACATCTTGATTTCTTAACAGCTTCCAGCTCTTACCCCCGTCATCAGTCCCCCGGGAAGCGTACCTGAAGCCCCAGTCCTACGTTTCACTCCCGCGCTTGCATCAAAAACCGGCAACATGAATGAAGAAGAGCGTCAGGACCTGACTGCCAGGGGCTACAACAAAAGGGAACGCGATGCGGTTGAAGGCTTAATACTGATGAGACAAAGGGGCGAGTCTTGGCCACCAATCCCCCCTGCACCGACACCGAATGCCAATCGCGTGAGCGGCGTCCAGACTCGGCAGCAAGCTCTTGCCAAGGGGTTCACAGAAGAGGATGTCGATGGGGCCGAAACTCTGATGATGATGTCCCGCAGTAATGAATCTTGGACGCCAATCCCCTCTTCAGAGACCGCCGAGGCCACAAACACCGCCGAGACCACCGACGTCGCCGAGTCCACGGATGTCACGGACGTCACCGGCGGCACCAGCGACGAAACTGTCTCCCCCAACGCCTCCAATACCGACGATGTCACAGACGACACCAGCAGTCCCAGTAACCTCGGTGACTCTGAGGACGCTGACGCCGTCGTATCTGCCGAAAACCAGACAGACACCATCGCCACTCCGACCGGGCCACGCGAGCGAAGCCCCAAGACTACGTCGGCCATTGTGAAAGCCGACTACATCAAGTCTCTCGATTGCGATGCCCTCACCCGCTGCGATCGTTGTGCTTCTAAGAGGAACCCCAACCATAGATGTCTTATTGACCCCGATACACGCTTCTCTGCTTGCGAGACCTGCACAAGGCAGAAAGAAGGATGCCAATTTGTCAAAAACGGATCGGTTGCAAAAGACCCGGCCCGGCGCCCGCGGAAGGCGGTCAAGGGGCATGTGACGACTATCGATCGGGCTGCGAGCATGTTGGCGGCTCAGCAAGCACCCCCCGAAATCACAGAAAGCGAGAGGAAAGAGGTCGCCGCCTTTAATCTGGAGCGTAGCGACCGGGACGCGACCACGCCAGACGAAGTGGCTTCGGGGGTGAAGCCTGAAGTCAGAGATGAGGATGTCAGCAACAAGAAGAAGCGCACTCCCCTCCCAACATCGCAGCCGAGGCGCAAACGGGGAGGCTTTCCTAGGAGAAGATAGATGACGGAAGGCATGAACTTGGATGCCAGAAGGTGGATATGGGATGATCGCATGGCCAGGGGGCAACAAAGGGAGCAAACTCGTTTGGGTTTTGCATAGCAGGCTGTAGCCTGATCAGTTCAAAATACAGTTTTATCAGGATCTTGCCTTGTCGCTGGGTGTGCACATGCCTTACGGCTTCGTTGTCAGTCGACATCCTCGGTGCGCCGACTATCTAGATTGGCTCGGCATCTCACTATCTGCTTCCTGATCTCCCATGTGGCGAGGTTGCAGGTGCCCGTAGAATAAGGTTGATGGGCTTTGGAAGTAACTCCCACCGAGCTGTTGCTCGCGTGGTGTACCTCTGAACTACCCTGACATCGAGCCACAAGGGTCGTTAGTTTACCGTGCCTATAGCCATACATGTAGCTCTGTGCGGCTACATTGAACTTGTTCGGGCAAGACTTGCACCTCATTGCGACTGTTCCATCATCACCTCCAGTCGTTGGCTTCAAATGTCACCGTGGGCATGCTGGGGCCTTCCCTTGCTCTATTACTAGTTGGTTCGAGCATAATGTCACCAGCAACGTGGGAACAAATGAGCGGCAAGGATGCAATTACGGATCGCATTCGGAGCACGGGGAAAGCTCATAGGAAGATGAAACTCATACACAGAGGTAAAAGCGGAAACATGCTTCGATTACTGACAACACTATACATCATGCAAATATCTCTAGACAGGCGGCTCTTTTACGACTCAATCGTCACCAGGAGCACACTGACTCTAGCTCAACCACCCTTTGGGTCCACCCCAGGTACCTTTAACCATGGATTGATAATAAACCCAAGGAAAAAAGTACTTTTTTAGCAGGGAAAATGAGCGCTGAGGCTCTCCTTGATCGATCCCAGGTATGCCTTTGAACGTTTCTTTGGGCACCCCACCATACCCAAACTCTGCAAGTAAAACCCGACTGTATTCGGTAATGAGAGGGCACGAAGTGTAGCCGTCATACTTTGCCGCTGGCTCCTTTTTGTCTAGGCTAAGGAGGAGGTTCTGCACCAAGACAGGCACCTGGGCCGTGATAGCTGCTGCGGTCTTGGAGGTCGGCAAGCTGGAGGCGTCGCCCACGGACCAGACGTTGTGGTACGTCTTGTGGCGGGTCGTCCACTGGTCTACGTCGACGAAGCCAGCCTTGTCGGACAAGGGGCTCTCCTTCATGAATGCATGAGGGCCCATCTTGGGCACAGCGTGGAGGAAGTCGAAGCGTCTGGTGACCTGCTCGCCGCTTTCCGAGCAGGCGAAAGTGGCCTTGTTACCGTCATCGATGGCAACAAGGTCGTGCTGGAACAGCGCCTCGACGCCCCGTTGGCGCTGGAGCTGCTCCAGCTTGGCATTGTACTTTGGCACGCCAAACATTACAGGCAGACCTGTGGCGAACGTGATACGGATGGCCGAGTCGCCGGAATAGTTGTAGCGATTGGCCCGTTTCCAGTAGTCGAGAGCCATCCACATCATCTTCTGCGGCGCGCCGGCGCACTTGACGACACCACTGGGCTGTGTGAAGATGGCATCTCCCCTCTCGAGCTTTTGGACTGTCCCAAATACCTTGGAGCATGTGTCATAACCGTAAGTTGACGACACGAGGGATCTTGGGTCGGCTAGGGCTTCGGGTAGTCCCTTTATGCTGGTGTAATCGATGTGTATTCCCGGCACGACCACGAGGTGGTCGTACGCAAGTTTTCTCCCGCTGTCGCCCAGAGTAATCTCATTATCGCAAGGAGAAAAGTTGCGAACGCCCTCGTTGTAGAACTTGATCTTGGGATCGATCAAAGCCGGCAAATGTCTCCGTAGCTGTTGATTGGACTTGAGGCCTCCCCCTACGAGGGTCCAGCCTGGTTGGTAGTCGTGATGAGATGCTGGATCGACTATAGCAATGTCTTGAGGTCGAAAACGGCGGGATCGGAGGAGCCGGTGGCTAATGGCCAGCCCAGCGGCGCCCCCACCAACGACAATGGCCTTGTGGCCATGATGTGGGATGGCAGTAGTCGAAGTGCTGACTGATGCGAAGCCTCGGGGATGGACAACGGTCTGCGATGTCTTTCGCAACGGCGATACTTTGGTCGCACAGACGCCTCGGGTTGTAGCGTGAGGGGCCAGCAAGCGGACTCGCGTCATATGAGTGAAAGACATTCTTAGTAGCCTTGAAGAATCTGAATCTGAAGAGAGCACCCAGGAAGAGCAGATGGCAGGCATCAGAGAATGTGGCCCAACATCATGGTTCGAGAAGGGGAGTTTTGTTCACGTGCTCCTCGGATGGTTGAAATGAGTCTGATCTGACCGTGACCGGGCACCTGCGACCCCGAAAGAACATGGTGCCATCTTCGATCGGCGAATGACCTTACGGCGGATAGTTTAGGAACTGTTTGGTTCCCAAATGTCTCCGAGAGTCGACCAGGACACCGATCTTGAGTCAGTTTTGAGGGGGTGAGCACATTATCATGGTCGGCGAGGTGGCCTGAGCCTCAAGGCAACCCCGAGGTCCCCGAAGTATAGCGCTCTGGGGGTATCGGTGTCTACCCTAGCTGCACTGGATTTATACGAGTCCATTTCCACCCCAGCCAGATGCCCAAGATTCAGCGATGTATTGAAACCTTGCGTCATGATGAGCCTTGTGACAAGCCAACCTCAAATGCTCGGTCGTCTTTTTCAGACAGGCCGGAGCCTACATCCATCTTGCCGAGCAATGGCCAACTTTGGCTTGCAAACATCACCCCTGGCAATGTCGCCGACAACCTACCGCTCTCTGCGTACCACCTCTTGCCAGTCAACACTAATTGCAACTCCTGGCCGTGATAGGAGCAACCTGCCGGGGCGACGCTCGCGAGCTCTGCTGTGCTCGACGGCAGACGCCAATACCTCGAGCTTGCTATCACGCACCTCGCAAGCCTTTGATAGCAGCGTTCACGAGCCCATAATCCATTCTCTGTTTGAGCCTAGGACAGGAACATGGCAGTACATCGTTGCAGACCCCTCCTCACGCAATGCCGCAGTTATCGACCCTGTCCTGGATTTCGATCCTGCCACTCAGCTTATCTCCACGACCGCAGCTGACGCTTTACTGTCTTCCATCGAGGAAAAGGGTTACAATATTCAATGGATACTCGAAACCCATGCGCATGCAGATCATCTCACAGCAGCAGCATATCTCCAGAAGCGTCTGTCCCTAAAACAAAAGGGCCACAAACCCATCGTGGGCATCGGGAAACGCATTGATCAAGTACAAAGGCTTTTTGGCCAGAGGTACGGAATTAATGCCGAAGAATACCGAGCGGTCTTCGACAAACTTTTCGATGACGATGAGGTGTTCTCCATTGGTAGCATGCATGCCACAGCCATTCATCTGCCCGGCCACACCCCGGATCACTTGGGTTACAAGATCGGAGGTGAGTAAAAATCTATGGCAATTCTGCATGATCTAACATGATGGCATTCCAGGGAACGTCTTCTGTGGCGATTCCATTTTTCATGCTGATATCGGGACCGCAAGATGCGACTTTCCCGGGGGCAGTGCAGAGAGTCTCTGGTCATCCTGTCGGAGGCTTCTCGACATGCCTGACGACGTCAAGATCTGGACAGGTCACGACTACCCACCTGATGGACGAGAACATCCCGTTCCTTTTTTGACGGTGAAGGAGCACAAGACAATGAACAAGCATGTTCAGGATGGCGTTACGGAGGATAAGTTTGTTGCTTTAAGGAAGTCCAGAGACAAGGAGCTTGCGGCCCCGAGATTGATACATCAGTCGCTTCAGACAAATATCAGGGCTGGAAGGCTTCCGGCGCCGACACAGGATGGACAGAGATTGCTTCACTTGCCGCTGAAGTTCAGCATTGCTGAATGGTAGTCCCGTGACACGAATGAGGAGCAAGAAATGTAATCAATGTAATCAATGTAATCGAGCACTGTGTTTCATTCTTGGTGCTGATGTATTCCAGAGGCCATCCTCGTATTATTGACCATTTCTTCGATACCCCTGTGCAACAGGTTTGATGCATCATGTCAGTGCTCCTAGCGTTGGGAACAGACATTAGATCACTCGCACAAGCATCTGCTTGCCGCGTCCAAATCATGGCCTTGTAATGACTCGTAGAACGTGCTCGTGTTATGTTGTGACTAGGCTGTTGCCCCTGCAGCTCGGGGTCCTGGTGGGTCACCGGGTGGTCACTGGTCGCCGACGAAGGGTCGTCTGTGCTGAGATCGCCGACTCCTGGAACTCGAACACCATAGCCCCCAAGACACGTCCAAAGGCTCCTAAGCAAGGTTCGTTAACTCGGAGACTTTCTCATTAATGAGGTAAATCTCGGGATCAGCCGGAAGAGCACTTGTGGTGAGATTGTGAGCTTGTGTTTGGTCTATATGATATCCTTGGGTTCTCGACGTGCCTACTGTGGCAATCAAAGGCTACTTTCACAATCGACCGCTCCATAGATCTATTGGAAGCAATTTCAGGTAAATAGGGTGTCGGCGTGCTTTGAGACATCTTCTATTATGTGTTGACTTGCTTGTGATCAGTTCATGGAGCACTCTCGTAAAACCACAACCGAGGATTTAAGCTGACAACCTACAGATATGGCGTCAGGACCAAGCAATCCTACACACTACCCTTTTTGGTTTGGTGGGAGCGCCACCAGCATGGCAGTTTGTATCACCCATCCACTTGATCTTGGTCAGTCGCCCCCTTCATCCATGACCAGCCATACACCATTCTGATACCTCTTAGCAAAAGTAACCTGCAAGAGCACGCACTGAGACATCCAGACCTTCAAATTGACCAAAACCTAGGTTCATCTCCAGACCCGCTCCTCTGACTCTCCTAAAAGCATAGCCGGAGCCATCTCTAAGGTCTTCAGGACGTCTGGACCAAACGGCCTGTACAGTGGCATATCTGCTTCCGTCCTCCGCCAGATGACCTACTCCACTGTTCGTTTTGGGATATATGAAGAGATGAAGGAGCGGACAGGCACCAATCCCTCTTTTCCGTCACTTGCAATCATGGCATTTGCCTCTGGATTCATCGGCGGTCTTGTGGGAAACTTCGCCGATGTCGTCAATGTGCGCATGCAGCATGACATGACCCTGATTTCACAGCAACGCCTCCAATACAAGAGCGCGTTTGATGGAGTGGCACGAATTGCAAGGGAGGAAGGTATATCAACACTTTTCAGGGGATGGCTCCCTGGGAGTATCCGAGCCTCAGTCATGACGTTCAGCCAGCTGGCCTGCTACGATGGGACAAAGGACCTGATCATGGCGCGCACTAGCCTTGATGATACGTTTATCACCCATGTATTTGCTTCCTTCCTGGCCGCAGCGGTGGCGGCGACCGCTTCAAACCCAGTCGACGTCATCAAAACACGAATGATGGCCGGCCCGCAGCAGCAAAGCGTGTTCACTGCCGTCAAAAGTATTTCCAAAGAGGAGGGCATTGCGTGGGCTTGCAGAGGATGGGGTGCCAGCTTCCTCCGTCTTGGGCCGTGAGTTGTGCTTCACTTATCGATCCCCTTCACAGCTCTGACTCTGCGCCTATTTAGACACACGGTCTGCACATTTGTCTTCCTTGAGATGCATCGAAAGATTTACAGAGAACATCTACGCCGCACCTCCCTTTGTTAGGATCGTAAATTCTATGGATATGAAGGAAGAAGAAAGATTGAACTGTATCGCCCTAGCTATAGCGTAATACCTTGGCTAGGATGCCTAACTCTACATATGCCTAGAGTAGTGCTGTATACACGCGAGCAGATTGCCTTCCGCTGTGAGCTCAAATACGAAGGTATACTGCGGAGGGTCGAAGCCATAACCACCACGTCGGCCACGGGAACTGCGGAAGAACAGCAAGGGCTATATGACAAGCCGTGGAGGAGACGTATTGATACGCGAGGGATGCAAGACAGTGCCATGAAGCTACGCACTGTATCGAACACCGTCCACGCTCCATCCCACTTTCTCCACGCGGCTTCTACAGATGCCAGCATCAACACACTGGTACCACCTCTACCTCGTTTGCGTTTGAACCTCGCCGCGACATCGCAAAAATAGGAAAATGGATTCACGAGCCAGTCACCCGGTGTCTTTACCAGTTCTAAGCCCGACCAAAAGCTACTGGCAAGACCCGCCCGACGAGATTGCGGACCACAGCTCTGGACCCATTCCAACAACCGCGGATGTGGTCATCGTTGGCAGCGGCATCACGGGCGCCGCAATCGCTCTGAACCTTCTGAAACAGGCCGAGACCGCTTCTCAATATGGCGCTCCCGAAGATGATCGGCTTCCGAAAGTTGTCATGCTTGAGGCCCGGCAGGCCTGCTCCGGTGCTACAGGCCGCAATGGAGGGCACACCAAGGCTGCCTCCTATCGCTCCTTTCTCGACAACGCGCAGCGCCTAGGCACCGCTGTCGCCTGTCAGATTGCCAGGCTAGAGCTCAACAACATTCGAGCTGTGCATGCATTCGCTCAAGAACACAGCATCAGTTGCGAGAGCAATCCGTGCCAGACGGTCGACGCTATCTACGATGCTGCCCAGTGGACGCAGGCCTGCAGTGCCATCGAAGCTATGAGGAAGGCCATGCCCGATGAAGATGCCTCAAGATACCAAATCCACACGGCTGAGGAACTTCGGGAAGCATTTTTTGTCGGCGGCGACAGTCTCTTTGGTGGAGTCGAGTATGAAGCAGGCAGCATCTCCGCGTACCGCTTCACTATCGGCGTACTGAAGCAGTGCCTCGCCCTCGGCCTTCACCTGCAGGCTAACACGCCAGCGCTTTCGATATCTCGCACTGGAGATGCAGGAACCCCGCACCCGTGGCTCATCGAGACTCCCAACGGAACCATCAGGACGAGCAGAGTCGTTCTGGCCACGAATGGCTATACAGCCTCCCTTCATCCCAGGCTCCATCGTGTCATCGTACCGGTGAGGGGCCATGTCACAGCCCAGCGCCCTGGATTGAGCATGCCAAAGGAGGGGCTGACAACAACGTACAGCTTCATCTACGCAAACGGATATGATTACATGGTACCCAGGTCCCCGCCCACCCATTATGCAGGTGACATAGTTATCGGCGGCGGGCTGGTCAGGCCCCCCGAAGAGGGCTTGGAGGAGTACGGCACAACAGACGACGCAACCCTCAATCCCATCATCACCAACTACCTCCACGACTCCACACCACGTTATTTCGGGACCAACTGGGGTCCTGACCACCAAGACGGCAGGATCCGCCAAGCATGGACCGGCATCATGGGGTTCAGCCCCGATGGCCTCCCGTTCGTTGGCGAGATGCCGGGCGAAGAGGGGCTGTGGATGGCAGCTGGCTTCCAGGGCCATGGGATGGTCCTCTGTTGGATGTGTGCCCAGGCACTGGCAGTGATGATGAGCGGTCGTGATGGTCGGGAGCTGCAGGCCTGGTTCCCCGAAGCGTTTCGGATCAGCGAGCAGAGACTGCAGCTTCGCTTCGAGAGGGTCTCCCATGCCGCCGGCGACGGATCTACCTCCGACAAACGGTTCTCCTGAAATCCATGAAATCCATGACCATTATCCTGCTGTCAGATAGACACGGTCACATCCACCACTCTCGAGCACATGTAACCCACCCAAATTGCTGGATTGAGGCGCCCGCAACGAACCGAACCCGGAAGTTCATTTGATGCGTGCATCTCCCGGCCCACGGGGTTGGGAGTTGGGACGCACATCTCGCGCCATTCCCCCTCCTCGGGCCCCCTCTACGGGCCACACCAACCTGCGAGGGAGCGGTCGAGCCCAACGTTACATGGTCTGCAGATTGCATTACAAACAGTGGCCACCCTGTGCAGCAAGGCCACCTGAGGTTCGACGGGCGGACGAGCGGGCGGACGGACATCGGCAAACCCCTCATCTACAGTCTTCGTCTCTAGCCGTGTCACGAATTCGACATGTCGTCTCCTCAGGCCACTCGTGCTGTGGCCCAGCCCCAGTCGACATGACAAAGGAAACCCACCCTGGAGTCACCTGCTGCGGCCTCGTGCATAGTCAGGCCATTACAGCAATCAAGGCCGTGGACGTGCAGTTGTGTGCGACGGTCCCAACTGCATCAAGCTTCATTTCATCCTGCGCCCGTTGCACGCACTATGCGCACGTCGGACAGGGCCTGAGACTTGGGCTCTTCTTGCTTGCTCTAGAAGAGCTGGGGGGGCCTGGGGGTCGTCCGTTCCCTCACAGGTTGTTGGACGCTCAGATCCCGACGTTCTTGGATGCTTGACTCGCGGCAGAAGGCAGCAGTGGTGGCCCAGCTTTCCGGGACGCCTCATCAGCCGGATCCTAGCGCTCGATGAGCAGTGTTGGCTTTCGGCAGAGGCGGTGAACGGTCAGCGGGAGGCCCGGCCAACGGCGCCCTGGGCCCATGCTCATCCGCGAACCGGGGAATCTTGCCCCCACCCTCGACCCAAGACGGCGGCGACGATCATCTACGCCAGAGGAGGCAGGAGTCAGCATTCAGCCAGCAGAATGTCCGGTCGAAGATGGTGAGGAAATAACATCCATTTCAGCGAGGGGCCAAAGCACATTTTTGCCTGTTCTTCAACTGTACCCTCGTAACCTCCACCATCTCAGGCAGGGTTGGCTTTGTGGCTGGACCGATCGATTCTAGAACCCGAGGGCGAGATCAGCCATCGTTGGATCGATTCGCTTTCCCTTGCTGTCGTCCGGGCGTGCCTCGGACAAGCAGAAGACGACCAGGGGCGGCACAAGGGGGGTAGGGGGCCCTTCCAACCTCATCACCGACGACGAGGCCATGGAACAGCGCTTGGTGTGCTGCACAAAAGGTGCGTCAGCAGCACACGATGCAACCCCATCAGCTGCCTAGGCGCCAGTCTGTCGGGCACGCACCGCATGGCCCCAGGTCTGGAAGGTCTCGAAACGTGTTCGATCGTTGTTGCAATGGAACTCTCGAGTCATGGCCCAGCTGATCTTACGACCCGCGCATCGTTATTCTGCTGGTCGCGGGTTTCCTGCCTGCCACATCGGGGGACGACCGACACGTTCGGAGGACAGACCGCCGATGCACGTTCACGTTCGGGCTCACGGCGGCGTCAGTGAATACGACGGCACTGCTGATTGAATAAGCATAACTGACTCAACGCCTACGTACTCTCTCACATGCATTTTCTCGCAAGGGTGGTGATCATCTTGGGACAAAATAAATGGTCTCATCCTGAAGCGGTTCATGTTCAGCACGGTACAACCATAGCCACCGACGCATGCAAGTGGAACGGCATGCTCGCTCCTGCTGGCATCGGTTGCTTGCCATGGTTGGATTGACTGCCCACCTCGTGCGGCACACGATGGCCAAACTACGGGCACAAGTCTTAGATCGACTTGACAGGAAGAAGCAACGCTGCTCCATGACACCCTGAGCGTGCGGACCGCTCGCTTCCGGTCAGCCAGTGTCCCCCATCCAGAGACTTCAGACACAAGGCGCCAGTCAAGCTGAGGCGACACAGAACCGAGAGACGGACTGACCGCAAGAAGCCACACCGTCGTCAGCAGTGTGAAAGTTTTCCCACCTCCAGATTAACTTGAGATGTGTGACTGACTGGTCCATTTCATCCCTGCCAAAACCGCATGCTGGCAACAAACTTGACAAACAGGCCGGTTCAGCTCTTGGGCCGTGAGCGCTACCTGGCTGGGCCCCCCCTGTGCGTGCCAAACCGCTGGAAATTCCGGTGCGCCCCGACAGGCTTCCCGCGGGAGCGCTCCAGAGGACGACAGGCCTGTTGGGCCCCTGGACCTGGCCCCAAGTCCCCCGTCTCGCCCCTTTTCCGAATGTGCTGCTGGAAAAGCAAAGCAAACCCCCACTGCCAGGCTCCACTGGCGCTGGCCAGGGTTCCTTTGTGAGGCGACGGAAAGCGCATCGCAGCGGAGCGCAGTGCAGCACAAGCCTTCCCACCCGCCGAGGTTCAGGCCGCCCAGCCGGCGAAGAGACTGACCCGTTGGTGTGAGAGGTAACCAGGCAAACAACCAGGTGGTTCAATGTCGCGGCAGGGGCGGGAGATGACTGGGACATGGGCACCCGAGGACAAAGGGAAAATGTTGACGAGTGTTTCAAGGGCGGGAGAGGCTTCATTGGACCTCACGCACCCATGCCCGTTGACATCACACCGGGTGGGATGAAATGTCTCGGTTTCGTTGACCGGATGCCGTCAGCGAGGAAAAGCAAAGAGAGCCATGTCGTCTCTCGACGTAGACAGACAGACAAAAGTTCTTAAGCCCAACAACCAGAATCCCGGACATCAGTCAACCCAAGCCCGTGTATTCGGTGTTTCCATCAGACTGGAACCCTCCCGGGAGCGCCCTCGCAACCAGGATGAAGTTCCTGCTGGCTGGTCCCGCATCGGTTATTCCAGTGAGTTCGACTGCGCCATCCGACAACTTTCCCCCCTCTCAACCCCTCGTCTCGATTCCATAAACATGGTTGCGGCATCGCTCCTCCCAAGCCATCATGCAGTGTCTTCCGGAATAGTCGAGCTATCATCTCTCGGATCCTGCAGGGTAGAGACCCCCGCCTTGTGGCTCGCCCGCTGGAACAGCTGGAACTCACCCGTCAACCCGCCCGCCCGCTCTGGTTCGCCGGCTGATCTCTGCACCGTCGCAGCCCTAGGCCAAGCCACCTCTGCCAGCACATCATCGTCTCTCCCCCCCTCTTCCTGGGGGCCCCTTTTCTCGTCCCAATCACCGAGGCGCCCCGGCGCCATCGTTCCTCTCTCTCGGGTCCCCAACAAGTGTCTGACCCGACAGTTCGTCTGCAGGAATCGCTCCCCTCGAGACATGCGCATCCATGGCGCGCGCCTGTGCTCATAGTCCGCCCTGCTCCACCGTCCAAAAGACCAGTGTAACGGTGGCTTCTGCCAGGACGCCCAGGGTCTCCACGCTACTGCCAAACATGGACAGGGCGCAGGGAACGAGCTGCTGCAACGACCCGCGAGAACGTACTTTTTGAAGCGACGCTAACAGCAGCCCGTCTCCAGGGCCCTGGCGATGCGCAGGAGAGTGACTGGGATATATGAAGCGGAATGCCTCCGGCTGGTCGGCGAGAAGAGGAGGTTGTTGAGTTTGACATGGCCAGCCGTGGTTTCTTCCCGACCCTCTCTCCAGCCTAGCTATCTCGGCCCATTGTCTTCTTGCTCGTTGTTGTTTCCACCTGAGCTGCCTGGTTTGATCCTGAGTCCACACTTCAACCTCACGCTCACCGGCCCGGCTCGCGAATCCACCCTACTCCAATACTCGATTAGTCGACAAAACGGCACTGGTTCCCGGCATCACAGCCCCTTTCATCGACAGGGCAAACCGATCATCGGCAGACTGCCTTGTATCGGTCCCTGTGTTACTCGACCTCGACGCTGCCATCTTCATGTCATGATCGGAATTTGATCCAAAATGAACTCACCCCCAGGTTCGACCGGCAGCACGCGAGGAAGTCGATCACCAACAACTGGCAACCGCCCCTTGACCCATCGGTCCCTTCCCATCACATCCAACATGGCCCACGCCGAATGCCCCGAAAAGCGCCGCAAGATCAACCCACCGTCGCCAGCCGAGACAGTACTGCCCGAAGCGGCTTCACCACCCATCGCCGTCGCTGACCATGCTGTCGTAGAGGAGTTTGGCGATACCGCCAGCCTCACCGACAGTGCGAGGGCTCACTCTTACGAAAACGGACTCCGGTATCATGGGTATCGGCCGGGCATCTACGCATTCCCCAACGACGAGACCGAGCAAGAGCGTGACCAGCTCGCGCACCGGTTGAGCTACGAGATGTGCGACGACAGACACTTCCTAGCACCCGTGGAGCAGTGCTTGGAAAAGGGCGCAGAGGTACTGGACCTGGGTATGTCGAAACTCCTCCTGACCCACTGGCTCCCCTGGCTGGCCTGCCGGCTTCTCGCCACCCAATGCCTGCCGGCAGTTGGCCTCGCCACCAACGATGGATCGCTAACGTCCCGCTCAGGAACCGGCATCGGCATCTGGTGCGAAGAACGTAAGTGAACCTCCATGTCCTCCCGCCCCTCCCTTCCGTCTGCAAGAGCCCTTCGCGTCGGGAGATACACGAATCCCCAATCACCATCTCGACTCCACGTCGTACGGCTAGCGCCACCATCCCGTCACACCGGGTCTCTGCTGACACGAGTCTTTGCTTCCCATAGTGGCAGACAGGTATCCGCGCTCGTCCTTTGAGGGAATCGACCTGTCACCCATTCAATCCAGCGAGGTGCCGCCCAATGTGCGCTTCTACGTAGATGACATGGAGCACGAGCAGGGTTGGGACTTTGACGGGCGCACCTTCGACTTCATCCACCTTCGGCACACGCTGCACTCTGTCCGTGACAGGCCGGAGCTGTTGAAGCGCGTTTACGAGTGAGTCCTCCACGTGGTCCTTTTTTCTCTAGGTTTGGAACAGTCGACTGAACTCTTCTAGCCACCTCAAACCCGGAGGCTACTTCGAGGTCCAGGAGTTCGAGTGCACTCTCCGCTGCGACGACAACACGTGCCCGGAGGGCGACGACTATGCCCTCCGCGAGTGGTTCGAATTGCTCGCCAATGGCCTCGCCGCCCGCGGTGCTGACCTCTTTGGCATCCAGTCCGTTGCCGCCGAGATGCGCACCGCGGGCTTCAGCTGCGTGACCGAGCACTCGCGCAAGTGTCCCGTCGGCACGTGGCCTGCGGACGAGAAGCTTCGATTCTGTGGCGGTCTCCTACGCGAGAGCCTGCTCGCGGGCCTGCGGGGGCTGAGCGCCCGACCGTTTACCGCCCTGGGCTGGGAGAGACCGCGGCTGGAGGTGTTCCTGTTGCGCGTGAGGGAGTCGGTGAAGACGACGGGGTTCCATGCGTACATGCCTTTCCGGACGGTGTGGGGCCGGAAGCCTTTGTAGCGCGGTGCGTTGCTCTGGTTGTGCGACGGGCGGGTGCTTCTGTTCTGTAATGATATACATGCATGGATTTGGGACTGCCAGGTGTCTCGCGGGCGAATTAGAGGGTTGGTACTGGGATTGGGATTGGGATTGGCATAGCATTGATTACGGGTTTGGATATGATGAACGACTGATGGTCACCACAGGGGAGTCTTTGGGCGCCACAGGGCAAACTCGGAGAGGGTATGTGATGAATATTATGAATATGATAAGGCGTTCGTCATCTGAGCTGGCGCTGTTGACTGGTGGGTAGTATGTCATCTCCGCGCTTCGGTCACTCTTTTAGGTGCCATATTTTTGAGAAGCGGGAGGTCAGCGGGAGATACATAAGGAATTATTTCCGCTCAGACACCCATCCTTGGACAGTCTATCATGGTGATGTGATGTATGAGCTGGCAAAAGGGGGTTGACCGCAAGGTGGACTGTGGGGCGTAACATCGTGCTTGTTGGTGGTCTGACAAGAGCCTGCACTCTGAGACTACCTTGTCCTGGCCTGGCCGCCTTCTGGGTCATGGCTTCTCTTCATCCATGTATCCCATTTGGATATGAAGGTGGTGTCCGAGACGGCGATGGAGCGGTGACAGGAAACGGTCCCCGCCCACTTTGGTGCATCCAGCTCCTGCACAGCATTGGCAAATCTCACAGCCTGAGGTAAATCGCACAGCAAAAGGAGGGATTCCCCCGCGTCCCCGCCTTTTCCGGACCGGTTCTCGGTGAACCGACTGGGACGACGGCGCTACCTGCACACCAAATCGCGACAGGCTGTTGGTGGTCTGGGCGAATAGGGGCTCGGCCGGGGTGGGAGCCTGGCGGTCTGCCCTGCGATGGGACTGGTTCGATGCGGCGCATGGTTGCAACCACGTTCGTGCGTGGTTCTGTGGGAAGACGCTGGATTGGCAACATCTGCGTGGAGAAACGTCTAGAGGGGGGTTTCGTGCTGGACCGCTCTCTTTTTCACGAATAGAAGCTGCTTGGGGCTGACATAGAAGATCATAGAATGAGGCCAATTCCTCTACCAAGATGAACTGTCGGGCATTGGCTCGTTGCACAGCAGGAACTGGTTCTTTAAATGGGGGGATTCCTCGATGGTGCAAGAATGGCAGCACACCAGCACTTGGTTTTTCTTTTGCACTTCTTGGTTCTCTTTCGCATCATGGCAGAAGCCTTCGGTCTCGCTGCGGCAGTTCCGGCGGTCGCCGCGCTGGGCATTAAAGCAGTTGAGGTCATGAGAATGCTGCGTTCGTTTTCTAGAGACGGAAGAAATGTTCGAAAAGACTTTGAGATCCACATTGGGAACGTGAAAATATTCGATGATTCCACCAGCATCGCTTTCAGTCAACTCGAAAGCGTCCACGAGAAGCACCCACACCTGTCAGTCTTCCAATACACCTGCAGGAAGAAGACCTTCGAGGCTATGAGGCTACAGGCATTTCTAATCAAAGACCGTCTGATTGAATCCGAGAAAAAACTACACAAGCTTTTGGGCGGTCTGTCTCGATCGTCCAGAATTGCCTCTATGATTACCATGTTTCAGTGGGAAGTAAAAAAAGAGTCTATATTGGAGCCGTTTCCTCACTTGCAACACATCACTACCAGCTTGAGCCTTATCGTAAACAGCGTCAACCTAGCGGTATTGATGGATCTGGTTGAGAGCCTACCTCCCGGGTCTCCTAAGATCTTTAAGTGCGAGCAGAAGATGTAAGCCAGCCCAGGTACAGCCTCAACGCAAGCTTTTGGCAGCTGCTGAGTAACCATTATATGTTTTAGGGAGAGACTTGAAAATACTGTGAGAGTGCAAACAAAGATGCTGGATGAACTAGTCTTCAATTTCAGATCTTTTTTGCAGAATCAAGATGCGAACGATACAGTCTATCGATATCAATCCAAGGTCCTCGAAGCAGTTGACGTTGTCGATCTGGGAAGAAGCATGTATCGCACAAGACACGTGCCTGCCTCATTCACTACCTATCCACCTCCACCAAGAAGCTTCCACTCCAGCTCTCGGTCGACTGATTCTAAACGATCTAGAAATTTAAGTAAATTCAGTACCGTAAGTAGATCCATCCTCAACCGCCCAGAGTCTGGAAAACATTCTGAGTTCATGGGCCAGCCGCCAGCCTCGCCATCAACAGGAAAGTCGAGCTTCACATCAGATAGAGGCTCGAGACTCATCGAGGACTTGACGCCTGTCACTCTGCTACCTGAAGTAGATGGGACTGTCATTGATATCAAAAGCTCCGACCTCACAACATCGTGGCGAACCGTAATCAACATCCGCTCAAGCTCCCCCCCTCCAGAAACTGTCGCCAAAGTTTCCAAGGCTATTGACATCAACGTGATCACGATTGCGGAGGCTTCAAAACTTGGTCTTGTGGTGGAACAGCCTAGTGAAGGTCGCAATCTGTGGATTTGCTTCGACGGCGGAACGCCGCAGAAAGTGGTAGGGGGTCTCAGCTTTTCCACTACACTTAAACAAACAATAGGATCAGGAAGCCGGCTTTGGGATATGAGCATTGAATGCGAGGTCATAGAGAACTACAGTACAGGCCTTATTCTTGGAAAGGCGATCTACGATGCCATCTCTCCACTACGGGGGGACTGGGAGAAAGTTTTAGCAGCGGTCTAATGTTTGCTGTAGGCTGAGAGAGTATTTGACAGATAGGTGAAAGATTAAAGCATCTTTCTTTTCGGGCCCAAATTCTGTGAGTTTACGTGAAGCCAAGTCTCGGCACTAATCCTGACAGCAGTAGTAAACGAGTAGAGAGCGTCATCCGCTCCAGCCTGTGGCCCCCCACCTCTTGAACAAAGTGAGGCGCTCTAGTTTCCATAGGCCGTAAAAGCATCACGGCCGTCGAATAGCAGCCCATCGTTGGTCTTCCAAGATGCTAACCCAATGAATTGACGTTGCCGCCTCGTGCCGTTAATGGTTCATCGTAGAGGTGGCTGCAACCACTAGTTCGTCGACGCGTCGGAAGCCACGGAGAGCCTGCAGGGCGTCAATAGCCTCGTGAATGTGCGCTGCATATCTATGCACTTCGGACGAATCCAATGGCTTCTCGGATGGTGTAGTGGTCGATCGGGCCCACAAGAGACATACTTCGGATTATTCGCCGACCATATCATGGCGGAGAGATCTCTCTCGTGCTTGTTTTGACCTTACTCCGCGTTCTTCGAGCCTGGCATGTTTGTTTGTCCGCTAGGAGAAAGAGGAGAAAATGGCCGAAGTTATTGCACTTGTGGCGGCAGTCCCTGCCCTGCTCCAAGTAGCAAGATATAGCACAATTTTTGCCAAAACTCTTTATCAAATATCAACAAATTCCAGCTCCATCCTGCGAGAAATTGAGGTCTACGCAAGCATAGCTGAAGACTTCGCACAGGTTGTAATCAGTGGACAGGCAACTCTGAGGCGCCATTGCGACCAGCACCCCGATTCGGACTTTGCCAAGCATATCTCGAGAACAAAAGACCTGGATAACATAAAGGAATGGTCAATCCAAGTCAAGAGCCGCCTCAAGCATACCATCCGGCTACTGAGGAGTAGAGGCAAGAAAAGATCACAAATTCGGATTTACTTCCAATGGCGTCTCATGCCTTTCAAAAAGGGGTCTTTCATCGATATCTTCCCGCAAATGGAAAGAATCAAGACCTCAATGACGTTGATGATGCAAATTGCAACATACGACGCAATCGGAATCAGAATTCAGTCTCTTGGGTCGGATGAAGGCTCTCAACGAGAGATAGATGACCTGAACAAGGACAGGTAAGAGCTCAAGCACGGAGAGCCTAATCCATAAACGTATTTTCCGGTGTATTCAGAAGCTAAACGGGCCTTGACTATAGGCAATTGTACCGCAGCATCATTGAACGCCAAGTCCAGACGATTGATCGTCTGCAGATTCAGATGGAAGTTCTGCAGGAACAAGACCTTGCTTCTGTCCACGACTTGCCTCCTACATCTATCGACGGTGCCGAGGAGGGGATTTTGGACATCGGAAGCCGCATTGCACAAACCGGCATCATGTCGCCAAGTGATAGCCCTGCTTCTTCATCACACGATTCAGACGACGAGTATAGTTCAGACAGTGTATGCCACGCTCATCCTACGAAAAGAGGGTCTTTACTCTTTTGATCATCTACTACCTTGTCATGATAGTGTTGCTGATCTCAGATGTTTTCCAGAGCTCCCGTCATACCTTCCCTCCCGGTTTCGGATTGAGACAAGCCTCTTTGGGTTCCGATGATTCTGAGTCCGGCTATTTATCTTCGGGTTCCGATGCACCTGAGTCGGACGACTCACGACTAGCTAGCGTCGATATCACGCATCCACCATCTGAATCAAATCCCGAAGTAAACGATACAGAAGAGTCTGTGAAGCTTGGATCCAACGACTCCGCGTCTGTGTCTTCGAGTTCCGAGTCTGAGAGCAATCGCGAGTCTGATCCGGGGGAAAGTGACGACGAGTCCGAGACTCAGGATAAAAGTCCATCGAAGAAGCCAGTCTTTCGTATCACAAAGACCGACCTCATAAGATCTGTTACACTCGGTGTTGCGAACCATAAAAGAAGAGACAACCATGCATTCGAAGTGAATGCCTTGGCTTTCAATGACTTGGAGATAAACTTCGTTTCCCGGAAAGTAGCCGCACGATGCGGCTGCTTCATGAAGCTCCATACGAAACTCGACGCGGCTGCGTTGAATATCTTCGATTCATTTCAATGGAGTATTGGGCATGTTTATTTGAAAGTGAAGCTCATCTTGGCCCAGAAAACTTATAATTCTTTCTGTATCAAATGTTTTGTCTTGGAAGATTGTGCACTCGATCTTGCCCTCGGTTCTCCCTATGTTAACCTGGCTCTTCAGCATTGGGGATACTCTGGGAAAGTGGAAACGCCATCCATTTGTACAATTCTCTGACTGTCGTCGTCAGCTTGAGAAGAAATTGAATGATACTACAGAGGTTTTTGCGTGCTTCGTGTAATGTTTCATTTACCAGACTGGTAATTAAGGTCAGACCCCGTGTGGAATGAGAGTTGGCCCTGGAGGTCATTTCCTTAGTGCTGTATCTGCTGATAAAACATGCAAACCCCATGCCTGAGATCCTCCCAGCACTTATGCTCCTCCCCCGTTACTGGTCCGTTGCAATACTCCTCCCGATGTTGCAAGAAGTAATCCACTGGACATTTGTTTTCTTCGTCTACTAACGTCATGTCAATATTACAGTTGCCCCGTAGCCTGACAGCCGCAACAAAAGCACGCATAACATCGGCAGACCCGTACTTCGCCACGTTGTGAAGGATATTCTTTCCGCCCTTGTCGATGACGCTTAAGTTTGCCCCTCGATCAAGCAGTATTCTGACGCTTTCCAGGCGGTTGTAGACCACAGCTGCATGCAGCGGGGTATGTCCACTCATCGGGCCCACGATTTCCATGTCGGCACCCCTATCCAGCAAGGCGGCCATGTTGTCGGTGCGGCCGTGGTAGGTAGCCAAGTACAGCGGTGTCCGCTCGTACAGTGTGTCTTTTGCGTCGAGCACGGCACCTACATCTAACAGGAGGGTAATCATGTCCACACTGCCGGGTACCTTTGCTGTTTCGTGAAGTGCGGTGCGGCCGAAGACGTCCTGCGCCTCAAGGTTGGCACGGCCTCGGATGAGAACCTCTGCCACCTCTCGCGACTGTGATAGCATGGCCCAGTGGAGTGCCGTCTTGCAATGCTTGTCTGTGAGAGATGTGTCGGCGCCATAATCGATGAGAAGCTGGGCGGCCATGGGTTTGCGCAAGGCGGCGGTCCAGATAAGGGCGTGCGTCCAAGGGTATCCTGCGTGTTCATGGAAACGAAATTAAGATCAAGGTGGGTTGCAAAATCGGTTTCGGGTAAACGAAGGATGGCAAGCGTCAGGGGTGGAAAGTCCATTGTTTCGGAGAGGTCATCGTCTTGGAAAGCTTGCTGGATTTGCTCAAGCTTGACAACACGACCATCGGACGCCGTTGGTGGTAGGACCTTCTCGCATGCCATCATGGAAGCAGTGCTACTATGTTAGTCGAGAGTCTTGGTCCAAATGCTGGGAAACTTACAATCCCGTGTCATCTTGGAAGAATCGGCTGACGCCCTGATTGAGAAGGAACTTGCAGACGTCCGGCCTCTCATACTCCACAGCGAACTGGGTAACTGGTGTCAGTACAAGTTGTCTTGACCATACAGAGTGAGCAACGTACGTGCAGAAGGGACTTTCCGTCGCGGTTCATATCACAGGCAGCAACCTGTTTCCTTGATAGAATCTCCATGACCTGGGGCACGGTCCCGTAATTGATGAACCTCCATACGGGGTCGCTGTCGCTGAGAACCTTTGGAATGTGAAGCGTCCAGGATGCACTGTATCCACAGAGGTCATTCTTCGACATCTCGAAGAAGACGGCCTTGGCGACCATCCAGCTTGGAAAGTGGTATGTGTACGCTGTTCCGACGGCCTTGCTGCGCCTGCATGGCATGTAGTTGCAGTTCGGCCGACCAGACAAGGGCGAACCGGCATAACTTAGGAAGAGGGTCCCAAGGACGCCTTTTACCCAGGAGGGTGATTTTACCGCTGTCCGGACGTGGCAGTTGCAGGGACAGGTTGTCTGACATTTGGTCAAAGTCTGGCAACCAGTGACACCGACAAGAGTGGAAGCAGAACTCGAAAAACTGCCTTTGCGATGGGCGTGCTGGAGATCCACCATCGGCGAACCCTTGTTATCCTGTTCCTGGATTTTGGGCATCTGGCTAGATGCTAACTCCGCTCGAAGCTCGTCGAAGCGGGCGGCAAAATTGGCTTCCAATTCTTTGATCGACGTCTGGATGGCAAGGTTTGCCTCGGGAAGTGCCCTCCTGTATCATGTCAGCTGTGGGTGTTCCAGGGATACGATACACGAGGGGGGTGATGTACGTCTGGTGGCAAGTAATTGACGAGATGGCCGTCTGAAGGTTATGTCTAGTTTCTCGCAAGCGCTTGAAGAGCACTGCAATATTCTTCTTCTCTCTCATCCAAAGTCTTTTCGAGATCTTGGGCTTGTCATTTTCCTGCCGCCCGGTCGGACCAGGCGGGAATATCCGGTGGTGTGTCTCCTGGATCTGCCCGAGGAGGTCGCGGGCTCGCTCCAGTAGTGCTAGCACGCCTACTGTAGATTCAATATTTATGTCTTTGACATCTTGCACCGCGATCGTGTTCTCGATGACGGTGAACAGCAGACGGACATCTGTTATCTGAAAGATCGTTGCTGTCAGTCATGTTCTGGCGAGAACTTGGCGACAAGGCTCGGCTCACCTCGTTCCCCAGCGCGACGACTTCAAGCGGCGCATGCCTCATCTCCTGAACCTTTTGCACGGCCCTCGCCGTGACCCCAGCAACTCCGAGCACAGCTATGATACTCGCAGTAAGAGACAGTGGATCGGCCATCAAGCGTTTCTCGTCGTATGCGTTGACATGTTGGCCCCATTTCCTATAATCGGTTTGTGAAGCCTTGCGGCCAAAGAAAAATGGCGTCCAGCCCATCTTGACTGTCGCTGGGGGCGGGAGGGAGGGAGTCCCGTTCGATTAGGTGTGTGTAACGATCAAGACTCAGCTTGCCGGGTGTCGGGCAACGCGTGCGACGGGTGATATAGGTTTGGGCGGGGTTGACGGAAAGTCGGCCAAAGATGGTGTGGCGAACATGAAGTGGGTGGCGGAAGGCGACGAATCCGCCTGGAGAACTGCCTGCAGTCGTGATGGTTGCTTGAAGCAGGCTGGGATGACGAGAGGAGAGATCGGAAGTGAAGCGGGGTTGGGCATGTTGTTTGTGGTTGCGCAGGTTCCTTGGGTGCCACGGTGGCCTGGGACGACTATTGGCAGGTGCTTACTGACCGGTAGAGCTCTAGGCTGCTCGTTCGGGCATTCTCGGTGACACGGCACGCCACAAATGACATACGAGGGCAATCGGCAGTCCTTAGGCATTTCGTAGAACCGGGAGAGGCCTTTGTTCTTGCAATGATGAAGTCTGTGTGACATTTTGTGTCGACTTGCACTTGCATACATGTAAACATCGAGAAGTACAATACAGGACATCATGTACATCGTAGCATAAGAGTCACACAATCGTTATCATCTGCTCGCGGTACCAGCCTGCCTCCAAAACCTCGCCATACATCAAACCATGGACATAAGTCGGGCCAATAAACCGGAAGCTCTCCTCCTCCTCCTTGCGGATGACGAAGAGATTACGACCTCCGTGGAACATACATATCCAATCCCCGACCTTACTTGCCTCCGGAACAGCACCCAGGTAGCCCTTCCCGGTAGTGGCCAGGACGCGGTTTCGGGACTTGCGTCGCACGGCATCGATGAACTGCCTAGCCTTGTCCTTTACCTCGGCTGGCGCATTCTCGTCACAGTTGGAGTGTGCGTCGTAATGGGCTCGATAGGAGTCCGAAGCCGGTCGTTCATTCGACGCCAAGTCTCCGATCAGGGTTCTCCAGAGCATGTTGGTCAAGTCTGACTCTCCAGGGTACGGCTCGAGATGCTTGATGAACTCGGCCTGCTCTTGAAGCCACTCGTTCCTGTCTCGATCCGAGCCGGTCTTGAAGTAGTGGGGTCCTATCGGAGTTGACAGCCCGGTGATCTGATCAACGAGACAGCCGGACACGTCAATCTTCTTCCCGTGGACTTTGATATTAGGCCTGGTTGAACCAGCCGCCGAGTACGACCAATCCCGGTTGACGTATTCCGTACCGAAGGCCCATGTTGACCAGTCCGGGACCCAGGAAGGGAGGTCAAGCTTCTTCTTGCCTAGATTATGAGACAAGAAGCCGATCTCTGGATACAAGGTGAGAACCTTGCTCGCGACATCAATGTAGAGATCTTCCGTAGACTGGGTGTAGTCCACCGTCAGGTTCATGGCATCTCTATCAGACGCAAGTCCTAGGATAGAATAAACCTTGTCCCTAGGGTCCGTCGCCTGAAAGGGGTGAAAGTGTCGAAGTAAAGCAGACAGATTGAAGCGCGCCTCTCTCTCGAAGATATCCCGCCGGACCGAACCCAGGTAGAACAGGCACTCTCCGAGCGCCAGAGGGTCTTGCCCAGACGCAGGGAGTATGTGTGTCGGGAGGTGCCGGGAGAAAACAAGGCGGGCAAGCTTGGAGAAAAGCTCCCAATCACGAAGCTCAGTCACGCCGCACATGAGAATCAGATTCTGATTCAGGAGGAACTCCTGGCCGCACCAGCACCGAGTGACCTTTCAATTTATTATTAGTCCCTGAAAGTATTTTTGGAACCGGATATCTCACCCAAGTCCTCATAAGAAGCTTCTTAAGGGCTTCCCAGCGTGGATTGTCTCTCGCAGGCAGGCCAACGTTGGGAAGCTCCTCGGCGATGTGTATCCGAGGGTCTGGGCGATTGTACCGCTTCAGAGCGTAACGGACGAGATCGGTCGCAAATTTGATTGCGAGTGAGCTGTCATCCTCCTCAGGGCCGACGTAGGTCACGACTCGGGTTGCGTTGCGGTAGATCTCGCCCATCAGCGCGACCTGCTGCGACCGCTCATCGAGGTCGTCCTGGTTGATGGAAAGGCCATCTGCCCAGACGGTTCGGGCGGTCCATCGTCCTCGGAGATCTCGCAGCGCATTATGGAGCGAGGGTGTTATCCCAATTGAACTGTTCTTGATGTGGAATTGTGCCGTCCGATTGGGCGGGCCCCATACGTAAGACAGCGCTTCATAGGGGACCTGACCCAGGTCCACCGGCTGGATGGTACCAGCCAGAGGATCTTCGCGGCGGCCAGGCTGCAAGCGAATGACTCTGATCTGGCGGGGATGCTTGAGGGCTTGGTATTTCGACATGCTTCACAGATGATCAACGTTGCACGATGCAGAGATGATCAACGAGGCTGGCGGAGGGGTGCGGCTGATGTTCAAATGCCGCGCAACATCAACCAATAATCGTCCTGCACGTAGCGCTGCGACGCCGCTGACCTATTCTTGACTTGTGCCTTCTGGCCAGCCAGGAAACCCAGGTCCTTGGGCGCCTTAAATAGTGTTTACTTTTTTTGGAAGTTCAAGTTCAGAGCATTGGAGCAGTCTGCTTGGGCGAAAATGGCACCAATTCAGTTACATGTTGATTATCGTGAGTTGCATTAAGCACCCCTCGCTCGCCTATGCTTACGCTTTCTAGGGCTTCTGTTAGCGCCTCGGGGCCGCGGGGTCAACCAATCTCACCCTCCACCGTAGCCGCCTCAGTCGAGGCAATGAACATCGTGGCCTATCTCTGGGGCGATCTAAATCGGGGACTTATACAGCGTGTATTAAGAGCCGAAAACTGATCAAACTAAACACTTGATCGGGAAGCTACAAGCCTCTGTTTTTATCTCCACCCGTCGTCATGAGCCAAAGCTAGCCTCAGAAGCCTGTTTAGCGTGTTCACTGGGGGGCATAACCGTTTGATGATATTGCAAAGTCAAGGACTGCACCGCCTCAGAGGACCTTGATCCAATTACCTACTGGCCACCTGCCAGCCAGTGGGAAGCGTTGGCCGGGCTGGCTGACGGACAAGACACGTCTGAAGCGTTTCATCCGGTTCAGCTCCATGCAACATAGCCCTACACAGCGAGGATCTTCAACTCATAGGATGCACTACATGCGAACGTCGCACCAAGGATCGTTTGTCAACTAATCGCGAAGAGGAGAGGGAAGTAAGCTCGGAGGAACGTTGAGAGAGCTGAGCTTAAGTCAACCTAGCGCATGACGGCTCGGCGCCGATCCTTCGGCCATTAACGGCAGCCACCCGCTCCGCCCCGCGCGGGAATACTGTACTGTGGGCGGCACAGGGTCCAATTGTTTCCGGCCAATCCTACACTGATGATCCTGTCTTGTCCATCATGGGAAGGAGCTGAAGAGCCTTGAGCTTATTTCTGCCGATCTTACGTGAATCAACGTCATGTCTCAGGGGTCTGAGGTATAATCTGGTTCAAGACGGGACTATTTCCTTCTTGTGGAAAGAAGGGTCCTGGGGTTCGTCAACGGCAGAGAGGCAGTCACCTCAGCCGATCGTCTTCGAGACCGGGGATCTTGGGGTCATCTTGGCGCTTGTACGACAAGTACGAGAGTCAGCAAGGCTCACAAGAGCCTTCTCCCAGCCGTGGTTGGTCAACGGACAGGACGATCGTCGTGCCCGAGGAGAAAGTCGTGGACGATGGATGATCAACCGGAGAAGTAAGCACCAAAGCTCATGGACGGCGAGACATGCCATCAAAGGGAAGCATGAGATGGACCCCGATTTCTTCCTCCGGTAGCCCCTCTTGGGCGAGTCGAACAGATTTACGAGGCCGCTCAAAAGTATAAGAAGGCGGAGGTTCTCCCTCGATCACATCATCTTTTCCTCAATCACAACATCCACTACACACAGAAACCAACCACACACACCTCAAGTTCACCATCACAACTATCCTCCATACCTACCAACATCAATATGAAGACCTCCTTCGCCATCATCCTTACCACCCTGACTGCCGCCCTCGCGGCGCCTCACCCTGACGCCGGCGCCAACATCGACCAGCCCATCGAGGCCCGTCAAGACAACTGCTTCCACCCGAGCTCTTGCTCGGCCTTTTGGTCGGGCAAGTGTCAGGACTATTGCGACACCCGCGGGTTCTCGCACATGACCGGAGACGGATGCAGCGGACTTACCAAGAAGTGCTGCTGTGTGGTGCCCTAAGCTTGGCCAACGAATACACCAATGGTGTTAGTATGAGATCACGAACATGATGCGGGAGATGAACACAGGGTCGGAGAGATGAGGTTTTCAACGAGTATGTACAGAAACGCGGGACAGTGGGACGCCTGAATTGTCCTTCTTTGCACACACTTTGCCAAATACATGCCTCATTTACAGCATTCTTTGATTGTGTAACGACTTGATATGTGCTAGCTCCTATGAGTGACTCCACGGTGTAGCTCAAATGCAGTGAAATGCGCCGACGCACAAATTTCAGCGATAGAGACAGCATGACCCAGTGCTAGATATGGGCCTGCCCCGTCCCCCAAAATCATGCAAACCTACCAACATGTCGAGCAGCAACAAAAGTAAAAGAGAGTCTTCCGATCGGGGAATTGAACCCCGGTCCCCGGCGAATCGTTGAACACGAGTGTTCTAGATGACAAGCCGATATCCTAACCACTAGACTAATCGGAAATGAGAGATATTTCGGCGGATTGTGGAGCCCATTGTGACGGCTTGGGAGCTGCCCCGTTCTGTACGGGGCCTGGAGATTACCGATTCCAGGATGGAGTGGGTTCTTCATCTGCTCCTGGGGAATAATGTCTCATTCGTGTTGTAGATTGCAATGCCAAGATGCCGAGTCATCGTGACCGTGCGTCTTCTCAGCCGGTAGCTTTGTCGCGAGACCCAGCTCTGCATCCCGAGACTTGAAGCCCTTGTGGTAGAAGTCGAGGGGTCTTCAACTGTCTTTTTGTTAACCAATGCAGTCTGTTGGGCGTGGTTGTTTGAATGTTTCTGTCGCTGCCATCTTCTTTCTCGTGTCTCCGGCTCATCTGGACCAACTGCCCGGGATACAATTTTCATAATTCAGCACCAGTTGCCAAACAATTACTTCCTGACTCCATACAACCAGTGGATCCTCTCAGCGCCATGAGGGAAATTACCGCCTGTACGGCCTTGGGTATGGTGGAAGGTCTCCTGAAGTGTTTGTCGCCCTCAGAAGAGATCTGCAGCATCTCCGGGAGGTTGATGGGTTTGATGAGCTTATTCGTGAAGATCTTTCAATCCAAAGGGCCTTCACCGTCCCATCCCGTGACTGAGTTCAGGCCAGCCAGTATGCTGTGGGAGGGAAACTGGGCCTCGCTGTTATCGAGGGCTCAGCCAGGTCGAGGCTTCGGCCGATGAAGCTTCTGTTCACATATGTACTCAATGATACCATTAGCTCAGCTACATACCTGATGACAATCCCGTAGAAGCTCAGCGGTACTTGCCCGGAGGTGATCGTCCGGTGGTGCCCTTCCGGTGGCGCTCGTCCGGTGGCGCTCGTCCGGTGGCGCTCGTCCGGTAGCGCTCGTTCGGTGGCGCTCGTCCGGTGTGTGTCGCCGTCCTCGGGGTCGTCAGCACCGATGTGTCCATTTCATACCTTCAGAAACTAGATCCACCATGGCGAGTCTGACTCAAATGAGTGTAGAAGTCTGTAACCGCACGGGTGTTTGCCGGTGGGTTGTCTCGGGCTTGCTATAGAGAGAAAGGGGAGAGTTCTTTCCAAATCAAGGGTCGTGGCTTTTATAGGCTTGATCTTGTGATCTTGATCCTGAAGCTTTCAGGTCTACGTTGCTACTATTGTCCCAAAAACGCCTGCTGGTAAGCCTGCAATAGTTCTAGATCAAGACTTCCAATGGCAACATGTCCACCATGAAGACCTTCTATGCTCACAGCTACGGTGGATGGCGCCCAGGGGTCCAAACTCAAGTTAAAGCACTAGTAAGGCATAAATTTGATAAGCACAGGGCTCAGTTACTCCTGGCTGACCCAAGGCCTGTACGTGAACTTGTCCTGCCGATGTCGGCCCACGAGATCCCAGCATCCAAGCTCCAGAATCCTCAACCAGGCGCCCGATGTACGACTTTCTCAGTCCGCACTGCGAATTAATAAGCCCAATTCTGATGGGTCAAGCAGGATGAGATCGATCAAGCGAGCGTTGGTATGGAAACAGGTAAGTGGGTTGAGCTAGACGACCTGAACTTCGACACGGGGCTAGTGGACAAGGCCACACCAGCAGAGATCTGTCACATGCAATCACAAGCCAAAACCCGCTGTGATCGCGAACGGTGATGCAGAATTGAGATTCCGGTCAGGCCTGTCAGATATCCTCTTTCCCGAGCATCACATCACGAAGAGGGGCTAGAGGGGCAAAAAGGGATGGTCCCGCTTTCCCCGGATTTACCCCAGAGTCCCATCAGGCAGCCAAGGCGAAGCGAGGAGTGATAAGAGATAACAGGCCCCTCAGGCCCCGCCCGGAACCGGATCCGGCGGGAGTGGCCCCACGTGACGTCCCTGCGTAGCTTCCCGCACGCATCTCGTCCTGGACCCCAACGTCACGCGATCGTCTGGCGAGCTTCGGAGGGAGTGGCATGATTGGCCTGGGGGGCATCTACCCCGCCCGGTGTGACGAAAGCGTAATTGGGTGCTGGCGCAGCAGGGGGAGCAGGAGAGCAGGGAGCAGGTCACCTCATGCCTCAGACGCTGGGAGTGGCATGACGGGGTGGGGCGTTTGCTGGGCCGGCAGTGGTAGCTTCAGTGGCCCGCCCGAGCTGGAGCTGGAGCTGGGGGGGGAGGAGAAAGTGGGCTAACGACGTCAGGTACCGTCTCACCGGGGTGGTGCGTGGTTGTGACTTCATTCAATGTCTGGTGACCTCTCTCTCTCTCTCTCCAACTCGGACCGGAGACCAGCTAGAGGAGAGGGGAAAGGGCGAGAGCAGCACCTCAGCTCGGAAACGGATCAGCACAACAAAGCGAACAAGCAAGCAGGCAATCAGCCATGGGCGGCAGGAGCTACCCCTCTCTGCCTGCCTGCCTACCTGCCTACCTGCTGATGCATCACTCCCTCCTTCCTGGCCCTCGTGCGTGTGTAGGTTGCGCTTTCCTCGCCTCGGACGGACATCGGACATCGGCAGGGACGTGATCAGGTCCGAGAAGGATGTACCTGCCTAAGGGAAGGGAAGGTGCCTGCCTTTCTGTGCCTGGACTGGCGCCGATGGAACGAGAAGCGGCAACGGTATGGAGCATGAGCAATGCATTGCGTCTTGTGACCTGACGTGACCCATCCGCAATCCCCATCCCCATCGCCCATGGCCCATCCCCCCCATCCACCGACCATTCCGTGGATCAGCCCCCGGTTACGTACCTACCTCCTTACCATCAGCTTCCCCTCCCCCTCCCCCTCCCCCCATCAAAACCAGCTCCCTCCCCCTCCTCGTCTTCCCATCCAACTCACCCCTCATCATCAACACCTACAGCTCCCACTCATCAGACAAAGGTAGTCCTTACTCCTCCTCTCATCGCGATCCCCTCGACACACTCGAGATCGAGCACCACACGAGCCATTGAGCTGACAGCAGCTCACAGACGTTACTCTCATCGCTCGCTTGCATTGGCCCTCCCGCAATCAAGCACTACCAGCACACCAACCCACACCACCATCATGACTGAACCACTCTCCAAGGTCGATTCTGCCGTCGAGGGTCTCTCGGGATCTCCCCCCAAGGACAAGGCGAAGCGCAGAGCCAGCTCCCACGTTCCCGGCGTGTACAACATCCTTGACCTCGGTATGTACCTGTAGCTTCGTCAATGCCCCTTTCGGATGACCCGGATGGTCGCTAACCCGCAACAGAGGCCGAGGGCACTGAGCTGGAGCTCGCGCCAGAGACACAAAAAACAGGCTGGTGAGACTTCCCTTCCGCTGACTGCTCCCCCCGGCCGTCAATTGGTTTCGGCTTCGGGAGGAATGCCGTCCGGCGTGCCAATGATGAGCGGTCGGCTGACGATTACCCCGCACCAAACAGGAAGATCAACTCCAGCTCCATGACTGTCGACGACAAGGACATCCTCAAGCTGCACCTCACAAAGCCACCAGTCAAGAGGATTGACCTGCACTTCCCACTAGGATTGGAGGTGACGGCAAGGAACCTCAAGGGCGTCACCATCAAGGATGCCATGGATGCCATCCACAAGGCGTACAAGAAGAAGGTAAGCATCCGTCTCCTCGATCTCTCTCTTGTATGCCACCAATGCAGCTTGCTGACCTGCCCAGTCGGACGACGAGCTGGACACCCCCTACCTCAAGGGCTTCGAGTGGGACAAGGAGGAGTCGTGGACCCGCCTGGTCGTGCACCTGCAAAAGGATGCCGGTCTCCCCGCGGGCGGCGGCAAGAAGAAGAAGAACAAGAAGGACGAGGAGTAATGAGGCTATCGTCTCACGCTCTGCTGCATCATGTCCTGGGCCGCTCGTCGGCTCGTTCTGAATCCCTTCTGCATCCTATTCCCCGTTGGCGTGGCTCCTGGTTGTACCTCTTGTGAGAGTGACGATGGCAAAGGCGATGGCGCTGGGTGTTCGGGCGGACGGCGACTGGCCCCCTCATGATGATGGCAGGGCCCTGCCGTATTGGCCGGCAGGCTTTTTGTTCGCATAGGTGTCGTGTGTAAGGTATCGAAGGTAATGGGAAAGACGATGTCGGCTCTATCATAGCGGACTGTGTCCCCGAAGAGACTATTGGCTCGTCACTTTATTGTCACTTGACTGTCGGTGATTGCGCGTGAGCATGTCATATTGTAGTTACGGAAGACATGTCGTTGGAAGTGTGGACATGGAGAGCATGTCAAGCGCGAATTTGGCACAAGTCGCAGGCGTGTCTTGACCCACTCGAAGACCAGGGTCACGATGCACGACAGGCGTAGTGTAGTGGTCTCGATAAGCTGCGGGCATCATGGTCCTTCACAAGTCTCAACTGTACAAGTTCCGGGAGATATGCATTCGAGCTATTGATAGAATCATGTTGCGCAATGGCCTGATCATACGGACGTGTCCACTGTCCAAGACGTGATTTGTGTCAGCACGAAGCTATCCCCGCAGGCGTCTCCCCACCGCCGCGGCCGTTGGCTGGGGTTCACGTGGCGGGGTACGCTGTCAGCTTCTTAACATGGTCACGCTACTTTCACTGCGCATTCTGCTAGTGCACCATCACCTCGGAATTGGAAGGCCCAAGCATGCGCTCGGCTAGACACGGTCGGCGGCGCTTCCTCATCACCCTTCGAGTGCGGAACGCAGACGTCGGCTTAACTCTCGACACGCTTTGAACGTCATCCTTCGACTTGAAGGGTATTTGAAAGCCATGAAGTTTCCCCTCTTCGGCGTCTGTATCTTTGCTTCTGACATCAAGTGAGACAACCACTTTGCCATCACACAGTCGCCCATCATGCCTGTCACGACCTTTGACTTCCAGGAGAAGTACCGATACCAGGTCGGCTTCGACTCTCACCTCGAGTAGGCTGTCCCGGTTGTTCCGCTCGTCAAATCATACATGATGCTGACACGCGCAGGTCGGAGGCCATCCCGGATTCTCTTCCCATCGGCCAGAACGCCCCTCAAAAGGCCCCTCACGGCCTCTACGCCGAGAAGCTCTCCGGCACCGCCTTCACAACACCTCGCCACGAGAACCGCCAGGCTTGGCTCTACCGGATTCTTCCTTCGTGCGCCCATCCTCCCTTTGGCCCGGCGACAGCCTCGTCAGACAGCGACGTCAACGAGCGCTCCAACACGTCCAAGCTCCACTACATTCCCAACCAGCTGCGATGGGATCCCTTCGAACACGATGCGTCCAAGGAGCTCGACTTTGTCTCTGGTCAGCGCCTCGTCGCCGGTGCTGGTGACCCTACCCTGAAGCAGGGCATCGGCATGTACGTCTACGCCGCCGGCAAGAGCATGGCCGACCAGACGGCCTTCTACTCCGCCGACGGCGACCTTCTCATCGTCCCCCAGGAGGGCACCCTCGACATTCGCACCGAGCTCGGCTACCTGCTCGTCCGCCCCATGGAGATTGCCGTCATCCCCCGCGGCATCAAGTACCACGTTTCGCTGCCCGACGGCCCCGCCCGCGGCTACGCCCTTGAGCTCTACCAGGGCCACTTCAACCTCCCCGAGCTCGGCCCCATCGGCACCAACGGCCTCGCCAACGCCCGCGACTTCCAGGCCCCGCGCGCCGCCTTCTCCGAGCACCACGGCGCCACGGCGAACGAGGGCCCCGGAAAGTACACCATCACGGTCAAGTTCAACAACGACTTCTTCCAGACGACGCAGCCCCACACGCCCTTTGACGTCGTCGCCTGGCACGGCAACTACTACCCGATCAAGTACGACCTCGGCCGCTTCAACACCATCGGCTCCATCTCCTACGACCACCCGGACCCCTCCATCTTCACCGTGCTGTCTGCCCCCTCGGGCGTGCCCGGCACCGCCATCGCCGACTTTGTCATCTTCCCCCCGCGCTGGCTCGTCGCCGAGGACACCTTCCGCCCGCCGTACTACCACCGCAACACGATGAGCGAGTTTATGGGCCTCATCACGGGCGGGTACGACGCCAAGCGCGGCGGCGCCGGCGGCTTCGTCCCCGGCGGCGCGAGCCTGCACAACACGATGAGCGGGCACGGGCCCGACGCCGAGAGCAGCGAGGGCGCCAGGGAGGCGGAGCTGAGGCCGGCCAAGGTCGGCGCCGGCAGCTGCGCGTTCATGTTTGAGAGCTGCGCCATGGTCGGCGTCACCGAGTGGGGGCTCAGGACGTGCAAGAAGGTGCAGGAGGGGTATTCGGAGGAGAGCTGGGGCGGTGTGCCGGTGCATTGGGCGATGCCGGAGGGGGCCAAGGCCGAGGGGCATCTTTTGAAGTAGAGGTGGGGGGTCTTGATTCGGGTATAAGGGACGTATGAGATGAAAAGCGATGCAGATTCATGATTATTGCTGCAATGGTGTGTACTGGCCATGCCGTGGAGTTTCGTAATGAACATATGAGAATTCATCAGCTTCCTGAACCTCTTGAAGGAGTACTGGGATCTGGCGATATAATCAAAACCCCTCCAGCCCATACTCCTGCAAAAGAACTGCAACCCATAAGGAAAACATGGCCACGAAGATCGCACTCAACCAGGGCGTGTCTTCCCTCAAGAACTGGGTTTCTCGATTCTTCTCTTCCTCCGCCTCCCTCTCCTCCCTCTCCCTCGCGGCTTCGCCGTAAATCCTTTCCCAGCGTTCGTCTTCCGCTTTGTCCAAGATGGCAAGGAGGTTGTCCATGTTACGAGGTTGGACATGGCTGATGAAGTCTCGGAGCTTCCATCCTTGAATCCCTGTCCGGAGGGTGCCGTCTTCGTGTGGCGGTAGGCGGTGCTGTAGATTTCTGGCCTCCCTTTCAAGCCCCTTCTGGAAGTCTGACTCTGACTTTTGACCAGAAAATCGTTCTAAAATGCTGCGCGAGGATGAGGGAAGACCATCCGCCCCTATGTAGGATAAGCATAGTGAGGTTGTGCGAACATATCTACCATGCGTTCGCGTAGGACGTGGTGGACTCTCAATACCAAGATTCAGATCAATAGCTGCAGCGGCAGCACCATCCTCGAGAAAAAGTTCTAGAGCCTCCCAGGCATTGGTCCCGCCCGAACCACCGAGCCACTGATTTGTCACTTTCACAAGCAGCAGATGCCAAGCGAATCCGGAAGTTCCGGACGGCCACAAGTTGCCGCCCTTTCGGATACTGACATTGGCGGAAGCGCCCCTTGCTAAAACGGCCTCGAGGATGCGAATTCCCGGGTCGTCCTTATCCCTGTGAAATACTTGGCCTCCTGGAAAGGGAAAGGACATCACAGCATCTCTGGAACAGATACCAATGACAGTCATCAACAAAGCTCTGTCCAGTTCTAACCTTGACAGCGGGGCTCGATTTCCCAGCCTCCATTCCAGATACCGCATTCCGATACCCCTCAGGGTGACCATCTCAATCAGAGCCGCATCATCAGCCCTATCTCCCGGAGCAGTCGCAGGAAATTTCGCATAGAGCCACCAAACACCAAAAGTTGCGTTTTCGTGTGTGTGTTCACTTGTTCGGGAAAGCGGCGGGAGAGGTGCCAGATTGGCATGAAGGGACTCGAGATGGCGGAACGTCGACTCTCTCCATGACTCACATTCGGGCTCAATCTTTGAGCCCATAACAGTCAACGTGTGGAGGGAGATGAAGTGCAAATGACCGACGTCTGGTTGGGGCGACAAGTGGTGTTTTGCGCTCACGGCAAAGGCTGAGTACGAGTGAAACATCCAGTATATTGCCTGGAGCACATCATTATCTGTGATGTGATGGTTATGTTTCTGGTAGTTGCGTTTCAGACTTTCCACCAAGAACTCCGAGACTGAACGGTGGCTGAACTGTATCTCGGAATTCTTGCAAGAGATCAGACCATTGCAGTGGCCGACGAGCTTCTTCTCGCGGGGTCGTAGCCAGTCTTGATTTATCCTGTCTGGCCAGCTCGCAGGTTTGATCTCGCCGAGAAACTGTGATGAACCATCTAGTTCGTCGAGTAGAAGCGCTACTGACACGCTATTCAGCGAAGTTGCTTGAGAATCCCGCTTCAGTCTCTCCCCCGATAATAGATACCCATGCCAGCGGAGGATAATTCCGAGTAACAGGTGCGTCTCGTATCTAAATTCGGGTTTAATGTTGTCGAGGATTGCTCGCATGAACGCTTTCATCTCTACCGGCGTCTCCTCGACAATCTGGAGGACTTTCGAAAGAGAGCAGTCGTAGTCCAGGACCGTATGAAGTGACCGAAGAAGCAAGGCCACCCAGAGGAAGACCCCATCTGCGCGATGCGCAATGTCACGGAGCATCCCTTTGCAGCGCAATTCGTCTCTCGACATGAGCTCGCGAAATCGTCTATGGCCATTCAGGCTATCGCAAACAACCTTTTCGATGTCGTTGTAGGTATAGTCCTGGAGTCTGATTCGATTGTCAAGCGACAATCTGTCAAAGACAGGATGCTCTCTGCTGGCCACACAGAGCTTGACGTTGCCATGTGAAGCAGACACCCATTCCCGAAGCTGCCGGGCAAATTGCCCATGCGACAGGCGCTCTTCGCTGCCGTCGTACTCATCAAGACCATCGATGAAGAAGCAGAACTTGCGTGATCTGGGTCCCTCATACGTGATGAGTCTTTCAAACCCTCCGCGGATGTCTTCGTAACTCAAAAAGACTTCTGTCGTTGCCCGAGAACGCCAGTCCATAGAAAGTCGCTCGGGCTGCCAGTGGTTGGGAAAGGCCACTGCCACGGCTTCTGGACAGCTCTTCACTATGTCAAACATAAGACCAGTTACTAGGCCTCTGATGGTGTTTTGCATTGTTGATCCTGGTTTCCAGAAGAAGAAGGAGGCAGTGCACAAAGTTTGAGTGCCAGCCCAGGATTGGAGGTGCGGGCGCGTGTCCTCGTTGTTGACAATGTACTTCATCAAGGTTGACTTTCCGGAACCAGGCTTGCCTTCGATGTGGTAAATGCCGCTCCCCTCTCGAAGCCAGCTGAGAAAGGCAGTGTGGTATTTGCAAAGGACTTTTGGTACATCTTCCGGTGACGAAGCGAAGATCCAGTTGAGGGTAAGCTTTTCTGCTGTCGCAATGTGGCTGAACCTGGAGTCCTTGGTGAGTTCGTCATACCGCAAACCTTTCAGAACCTTCTGTTGGTTGATATGCTCCAGAAGGTGTGGCAGATTTGTTTTCGCGTCATCGATGAGATCTGCCAAGTCTTCGGCCGACGGAGAGCCCGAGAGAGCTGCAAGCTTCTCTTCGATGACCCTGAGGGTTTTGACCGTCGAATTCTGGGAATCTTGGATACTGACCCAATGGCCGAGAATCTCGTGCACGTTCACGCTGCGGCAAGTAGCAGCGCGTTAGCCTGTCGTATAACATGTGCTTGCACGCAAGGGGACAACCATGACCTGGGTACACATACTAAGTACTTGACGCCTGCAGCCGTGACATCTGCACTTGGTGCCCTTCCAGCCTCTCCTGGAGTGCCTCAAACTCTTTTCGCTTGCGAAAAAGATTGTATGCAGCGGTGGCGGACGGCCATAGCCTCCCTGCGCTGTCGGCTTGACATCGCTTCAGCAACGCGAGCACCTTCAAGCTCGTCTCTCTGCACTCCCTGATGACCTGTTGAAGTTGCGCATCGACGATGCGCGTGCTGGGGGCCAAGGACTCCTGCTCAAGTCTGGTCAAAACCTCGCCAAGGTTGTTGATGAATGCCTCGGCCCCGGCTTGCTTCTCTGTCTGGCCGGTTTCTGAGTCGTAGAGCTCTTTAAAAGTCCGAAATGCCTTAACGGCTGTTTCGACGAGCTGCAGGATGTTGCAGGCGAGGGATAGTGCTGTCAGGGCCTCCATAACTTCGCTCCCCCAGGGCGTCGAGTCTGCGTGCCCTGGTGCACTGTCGCTTCGGACCAAAAGCCAGGGGGGGCGGGATGACGTGAAGCTTGGTATCGTGGATCGTGGACGAGCGGGGGCGAGGCTTCGGTAGGTGAGAGAGCAGCGAACCCTCACCTGACCAGAATGAAGATCGCATCCTTCCTTGCCAATCAAAGCACGACAACAAGAATGACGTGGCTGAGCCGCAAGGCAGCGTACGACAGCCAGGGGGTGCTGACGGCGCTTAGGCGATGACTCCGCTGCAGCTGCAGGTTATTCCATCGGTTCTTCCACCCATGACGATAGACTAATCAGATTAAATCGCCCTCGCCGCTCTTGCTCAGGCTCGGCTCAGTCCAACCTCAGCCACGCCTTACTCGACTCGAATTTATGTATGCTATGCATAACGAATAAATGCTGAAACGGCTGCCTTGAACCGTAATCCTATTCCGTATTGAGGCGGACTTGGCCGTCTTTGATTGACTATGGCGCCAGTCATTGGCCGCCATGTCCCGAAGTCAACTTTCTTCGGGCGGTCAAGCGACTAGATCTCTCACGGGTACTCACGGATGCCTCACCACCAACCCTGATTCTCTGGCTTCCCCCCCAAACAATCTTCCCAGTTGACATCTGGTCGAGCCTTCGGTGCCTTGGCCTCCCGCGCTTTATCGTGAAGTAGTTAAACCTGCTTGGTTTACTCGCCGTACTACCTCCAATGCTACATTTAGTCGAGCTTGGCTTGTTACGCTTTCTTCAAGATGAAGGCTTAGATAGAAATTTTATTAGTCACGTTACCTATAGCTCGGGTAGCCCGAGCAGCTACTAGTAGAAGGGCTACGTATTACTATTACTATAGACGTAAGAGATAGAGAAAGTCATAGATCTTCCTGCCTGGGCTCTGTTAACCTTCGGATCATGATCTCGTGGATAGACTACAGGTTTTGATAGCTCCATGTTGAATTCCTCCTGGTCCCGCTTGGAGACAAATTTAAAGCACAAGCGTATGGCGTAGATTGGTGGCTCACAGGGTTATCCTTAATGGTGTTCAGTGGTCTGTCACTGTCCATGAGCCTACTCAGCATCAACCAGAAATGCATTGTAAACTCAGGAGATGGCAATGGCTCGACACGGCGCTGGCAGACATGCATCTTGTCAATTTCAATTGATGTACTCGATCTAGGACACAAGCCAAACGGCAGATATGTCTCTTCCTGAGAGCTTCGACAGGACTAGGAACTTATTCTTGGGACTCTTCCTCGGCACCTTTCCGACCACGGTAGATCCAAGGACGGTAGGCTTGCCGAGCCTTGACCTTGGCTTCGCTGTCCTCCTCAGCACCCTTGCGGCCGCGGTAGATCCAAGGACGGTAGGCTTGCCGAGCCTCGATGTTGGCATCTCCCACAGCAGCACCCTCAAGGGCGCCCTGGTGTACATGCTTCGTTAGCAAAGCCCTCGCAACTCATCTCAACTATAAGGCCAGTCAAGATGTCACTCACGACAGGGGCAGCGCTAGCAACAGCGCCAAAGCTTGCAAAAGCTGCCAGGAAAACGGAGGGACGCATCTTGCTGATGTTGAGTGACTCGATGAAGATTTCAGGTAAAAGAAGTTTGGGTTATGTCAATGTAGAATGGCCATCTCTCCAGCTTGGATAGCACATACGTATCGGACTACTTATACCTCTAACGCTGATCTGAACCTAACATTTCCATCGGAGTCGTACCAGTCGTCGTGCCGCCCCCTCAACATACATCCTCGTCTGAAGGCATTGACGAAAGCGCTCGGCCATCATGGCCGGCGTGCATCTACACATTTCGTGCCTCAAAGCAACATGATATTCATCGCTTAGTATCTCTTCAAAAGGAAGGTGTCGTCTTGTTGGCAGGCAAAACTTCTGGCCAAGACCTGCATCTGGAAGAGCAGTCTAGGCGAGGTGGCGTGATGTCCAAGCTGTGTCGCTCAATCATTGACCACAATCAAACTCATGAAAACAAGTTATTACAGAATTAGGAAGGTCGTGTTGATTATCTAGCGGGGGTGGCGATGCATGCGTTGCGAATGACTCTTGGCAGGACGCAGTTCCGCGGCGCAACTGACTCCAACTCAAGGCATCAATACGACACAGTACCAAAATAGACATGACGCGATGAAAAGCGACGGAGAGCGATGCAACCCGGTGATGACAATTGATACCAAAGTTCCAAGAGCTAAATATGCCACCAGTTCAGGAACCTGAGATCCCGGGCGAGATCCGCTCGGTATCATGAGGAGATCGATTCGCAAATGTGAACTCCCACTTCCACTTTCGCCCCCTTCCAACCCCTCCGCACCTCTTTAATACCTTCTCAATTCTGCACATATCAGTATGCACAGCGAAAAACACATTTACAGAAGCCTACATGATGCTCGAGCGTCGTTGACGACGGTTGAAGCGTCATCCTTTTCGTCTTCATCTTCTCAAGCCGAGGAAGAGACAAGCGGGTTTCTTGGAGGCGAACCTCGAGTGTATAAAAATGGAGACAGAGGCAGACTCCCGGGTCTGGTGATATTGAGCATTGCCAATGTGTTTTTGTTTGCTGTTTCACTTGGTCTCTTTTCAACCTGGTTATACCAAACCCACGTGGTGATGAACGCTCAGCTCCGCCGTATTTCAGGCTACAGTAAGTCCAACCCAACCACTGATTCTCAGCATTCAGGTGCAAGGCTGAAAGTATAATATGTTACAGCCCCCATTTTGGACAGAATCGAACTGGGAATGGAGCTCAAGAAACTCAACGGAACGCTCTATCCCCCCAAACACCAGTCTCCAGCGCGGGCAAGACCAAACAACGCATCGGACGAAATCTGGACCGAGTGGGAGTGGGCGCGTATCATTCCCGTTACAGCCGAAGAGGTCCGGAAGATGGGTAAAGACGAATCAACAATGGTCAAGCTCGAGGACGAGGAATGGGGTCTCGGAGACGACGCCTACGCAGCCACCTTTGACATCTACCATCAGCTGCACTGCGTCAACATGCTGCGAGAAAACATCTTCAAAGAATACTACGGCCGGCATCCACCGAAGATTGACCTCGACGGACCGGAAACCGTGTTCGAGATTCACATGAGCCACTGCCTCGACATACTCATGCAGGCAATCCAATGTTCCGGGAACCTCCACATGAACACCTGGCACTGGGTCGCCGATGAGCAGGTGCCCTTCCCAGACATGAGTATTAATCGGCAGTGCTTCGACCTGGACCAGCTGACCGAATGGCGGCTGGAGAACTCGGTAGATCTGGACCAGGCGTTGAAGATGAAGAGACCAGAGGGCGTCAAGTCGCTTCCTGGGCCGGACGGATATTACAAGTTGATGAACGTAACAAATCCGAACCACATCAACGGAGCTAATCCTGATGAGGACTTCAACTTGTAAGAGAATTCGTAGCTTGAAGCCTAGACCAATAAGGACTTTTGCGCCAGAACGCACTCTTGACTTGGCTGCAGCGCGTACGTGTATTCTCAAACCGCACAGTACCACAATTCACGGTCGAATTGACCCCCTTGTATAGAGGAGCGTAACCTCATTTGTTACTACGTACGCTCTTGGGGGGTGGTTTGCCATCATCCACACCTTCCTGCAGAGATCATAGTAAGTATAAATAGCCTGAACTATACATCTTATCAGCTCTATCCGCTCCTCAATGCGGGGCCGCCATGTCCCGCTACATCTGTGAAACCATGTTTGTTACAGCTCGCCAGAGGCTTTCCGAACTTTTGTAGATGTTTGTATCCTATTCGGAGCCAGCGTAATTGTCGCTCTTGAGAGCATATAAGACAACTTGAAACGGCCGTTAAAAGCAGCGCTCGTCTGTATCCATTTCGAAGCTAATACGTAAGGCACTTGAGTTGAGCTTAGTAGTGAAGCCTGCGGCCTTCAGCCATACTTGCGTAGATTGCACCATCAAGTATGTATCCGCTGTGTTGATGCATGCTGTAGCTTGAGGATCTCCATCAATATGACGGACTTCGAAATATCCATCTCACAGGCCATCGCAATCGGGCGCCAAGTTCTCGGCTCTCTATGATCCTCGTGGTGTGCAAGGTCGACTTGTTGAGTTGGTTTTCGCGAGACGTCTCGTGCATGCGTCTTCATATGCAGAGGCCTGGGCTTGAGCATGCTCTACGTAAGACTCCATCTTAATTTTCTCCTCAAGAGGCAGGACCGGTTCGGCGGCTCCGAGGTGGTACTTTCTGAGCACTTCGTAGTATAGAGAATCGACATGATCGGAGTTGGTGGCTGCGTAGTTGAACCAGATGCTGCCGGTTTCCCATGAGCTGCGCATCAGGCTCGACAGTGGTTCTTGCCCAGCCTTAGTCTTAATATTCTTCTCTGCCTGTTTCATGGCTTCCAGAAATTCATGAAGCCTGGGTTCGTACTGAAGCTGGAACCAAGGAAAGAAGCCCATGTCGAGACACTGCGCTGGCAGAATGGAAAACAGCCATGGGGGTGGATCCTGCGCGAATTGGGCGGGCATCGCGTTAGTAAACTCGAAGTCGACGAGGCCGGTGATGATACCCGTTTCAGGATCGACGAGCACGTTGCGTGGATCAAGGTCTGGGCAAAAGATACGGGTAGCGGCAAGGTCACAGTCTTGGTTGCAGAATTTTCGAACCAGCTGCTCGAAGCCGTAGCGGGCTTTGAACCGGCGACGGGCCATGTCCGCAATCTTTTTCGAATCACAGGCCTGGTCCGGCTGCCCGTCTTCGTCTTCCCCGCCCTGCTTTACATCGAGGCTGTTGAGGTTTCGCAAGCTCCAGAGCTGTATTTTATGCTGGGACAAGACCAGGTCAAAGTACTCGCTGGAATTCTCGAGTGGCCCAGTAGGCCAATGCCGAGTCGGAAATTCGTGGATCCCAATGGTGAACTGGTGCATGTCGATAGTAAGTGGGCGCCGCGTGATGGCCCATTCTCCCGAGGCGCCATCTTTGGCAATTGAGCCGATGCCCTTGAGCGGCAGGTGATAAAGCTCGAGATAAATAGAGGCCATCTGCTGCAAGATGAATGGTCGCATCGAGGCTTGAGATTCATCCTTGAGCCAACTCCGAAGGTCAACGCCGGAAACCCAGTCCATCAAAATGTAAGGAAGACCCAGAGACGTTGGCAGAATACCGCTGCTGTACACGTGCGGGACGGGGACTGCAGTCTTCTCCTCAAGGAATTGCAACCAAGCTGCTTCGTTGGCGACTTTTTCTTGCCAGAGGTTCGGTGCCGTCCTCCCCGGCATGGGGAATTTGAGGGCGACGTCGCTACCGCCAGAGGCGAAGCGAAAGCGAAGAACGCGGTTGTAGGAGCCCTGGTTCGTACCATCTAGGACCAGCTTGGCTGGTCCACGGCCGTCGACGAGTTCGGTGACGAAGGGCTCCAACTCGCGCAATGTCGGCTCTATGAGACTCTCCTCCCAACGACTGGACTCGTCGTCGTATTCGGCGTAGACTACAGCATCGTAATACACAGGGAGAGGGTCCATGCCGAAGAAAGAGGCGGGCAGCTAGCATTCCTGGTTGACGAACGGAGCACTAGACGGATGGCCGAGTAAGTGACGGTTGGTGTGTCTGATGAAGGGATAAATATGGTGCGCGAATGGCAAGGGAAGGCCGAGAACACAACATAAGCAACCGACTGAGAATAAACATCACACATGGTTGGCTTTCAGTAGCCAAGTGTTCCAATAACGGTCAGGCGATCGATGGGTGAGGTGCAAGGGCTGAATACAGTAGCTTTCCACTGACTGTCCACTATCTGGCCACTGTAGAGGCCCGAGTGGCCCGACTTTCGGAGCTGTAGGCTGACTCACCCGCTGGTCCGAAAATCCCAGGCAGCAGGCACCACTGAATTCGTAGACACCAACATCTTCCTCCATCATCCCCAAAGTTCCAACAAACCTTCCAACATCTCGTCCCGGAGTCTGAACAATATTCATCAAAAGCCGCTGAACATATCCCAACTGACGAATTCTCATCGCCCTAAAAAGCACAAAGGCATACCCAACCGACACATCAGTGCGAGAAACGGAAGTCCAGCCTCTTCATACCCTCGTCCTTCGTGTTCAGCAGGTAGTCCTCCTGCTGCTCCTTCGTCAGCGCATCCCACTTGGCATCGCGCGTCTTGTTCCGCCAGATGTAGAACGCCTTGACGCCGTAGAACAGCACAATGTTGAAGCAGCAGATGCCCAAAAGGATCTTGTTGCCGCGGCGGTACAGCGGCTTGTCGTCCTCGCGGTAGATGTTGGACGCCACGATGTTGCCGCTCTGTACGAACATGTTGTACAGAGCCGCGCTGACCGCGCGCGTGCGCACAGAGTTGCTGTTCTTGGCGTTCCAGCCGACGAGAATGGCGTGGCAGTACGGGTAGCTCAGCAGGCCGGTCAGCAGCGCGTACCGCACCCACGGGCTGGCGTCCGCCTTGAGCACAACGAGCGGCACGAGCCAGGCGAAGATCCAAATGTTGGACGTCGATGACACCATGGCGCGCTCGCGCACCCGCTCCGACACCCACGAGACGATGAGCAGGTTGATGGCGAAGAGGAACTGCGACGGCATGGCCAGCAAGTTGGCTTCGAAGACGGAGAAGCCGAGCTGCCGCAGGATGAACGAGAGATACGTGTTGGGCGGCGACGGCGGAATGTACGTGGTCAGTCCGATGAGGTACAGCGGCCACTGCTCCCAGTCCTTGACCGCCAGCCAGAGCTTCTTGCCGCCGACACCCTGCCTGTTGTTCATGTCGCCCTTGCTTGGGTCGTCGCGCAGAAGACGGTTGACAAGGATCAGCTCCTCACGCTCGTTGAACCAGCCCTTCTTGCCGCGGAACCAGTTGGCCGTCTGGCAGGGGCCGGGCGGCATGAGACCCCACGAGAGGATGCCGACGATGATGGTGAAGATGGCCTCGAGGAGGAAACTGGGATTATCAGCATTATTTCGAAAAGGGTTCGTGGAGAGAAGACGTACAGCCAGCGCCATCCGCCCCAGCCGTTGATACCGCGCATCTGCAGTACGCCGGCGGCAACGAGGGAACCGACAATGTTGGACGTGCTGAGGGCCGTCCAGAACCACGCCAGCCGGATCGGAAGCTCGTTCGACTTGTAGAAGTATGTGAGGTACAGGACAACATCACTGCACCGCGAAGTTAGTGGACGTTTCAACAGTCATGCTTGGGACGTAACATACGGGATAAATCCACCCATCAGCAGACCAAGCATAGCCTTGATGGCATAGAAACCGGCGCGGTTGGTCAGGAATGCCTGAGAACCCGCGACAATCGACCACGAAACGATGAGGAACGGGATCCATCTGTCGGCGCCGAGCTTCTTGCTAACAAGACCGCTGGGCAGTTCGGCCGAGAGGAACGAGACGAGGAAGATCTGTCCAATGTGAGCTGGGGTTCGCCTCGTTTTTTCTGGTGGTATTACTGACCGTCTGGCCATAGTTGAAGTCGTTCGTGTCCATGCCCAGCTCCGGAAGCTACAAAAGAACGTCAGTTCTGACCTTCGTCTCCATATTGAATCGTACGAACCATATTGTCCGAAATGGCACGGCTGATGTTCTTGCGGTGGAGATCGAGCGCTACGAACATGACCCATGCCCACAGCAAGATGCGCCAATCAATCTACGCGGGCTGTCAGCCACCAAACCTCCACACGACGCCAACCCCGGATCGCGGATCGGACTCCCGCGGCACTCACCTTCTTCACGAGCTTCCTCTCCTCGTCGGCAGTCCACTGCAGGGTGGGGTCGAAGCGGTGGCGGTTCTCGTACCCTGCCTGCTCGTACACCTTGCGCCAGTAGTCGGCAGTGGCAGGCTCGGCGAACACATGGTCCTCGGTGGACCCATAGTGGCTCTTCTTGCCAGGCGTGCTCTCCTCGTCGGTGACGGAATCCGCAGGGCTGCTGCTGTCGCCCAGCTTGTCCTCCGCCGAATCCGACAGACGCTTCTTCTCCGTAGGGCTGTCCTTGAAGGGACCCCCAGCCGGAGAAATGCCAGCCATGACGGTTCAGTAATCCCAGGAACACGTCAAAAAGGGTGTGCGGCAGGGCAACTAATACGTAAGACGAAAGTGCTGATTCGACGCCTACGATCGATGGCTGGATCAAGAACCGATGGGAAACACATCTCCGCGGAGACGTGTGCGCCGCACGTGTTTTTATACTCTGCGGCTCAACCACCACGAAGCCGATCAACGGCCCCCTAAAAGTCGAGCACGTAAGACCCCATGCTGAGGGCAAATACCTTTGACATCACTGGAGCTGCCGATTGGAAGGGAGAAGGTCTATCTATGGTGCCATACTCCAGAAATATGACGGGGGGAGCATGGCTAGGGAAAAAGTCGGCCTCTGGGAGGTCAAGTTAAGCAGCGTGGGGGGGCTTCCACGCGGTGAACGTGCCGGCTCTACGAACCGTTCGGGACCGCCCAGCCTGGCTTGGAAAGCGATATCCGGAGAGATTGTCGGAGTATCCAGCGCCATGCGACGACGAGTCGTGCAGATGAGACATTACGAATCGGGCCCATTCAATTGGGACGAGGCCAGCATCAAACGACATCTGCTGAGGCCCTTCAACCTGGTTCTCCCGTCACCAGAAGCTCCTACTTGGAACGACATGCTTCCCACGGCTCCCAGTGCCTCCCCTCGCAATGGTTACCCAACAAAGCCGCCAAGCTTATCTTCCATCCCGCGCGATGTTTTCAAGATCCAGCAAGCCCAGCACAGTCGACGGCCATCGGTGGCAACTCGGAGGGGATTCCCCGCAACCGACTCGCGGCATTGCGTCGATGGGTGTTGGCGGGCATATGGCGTGACCGCGGCCATGAGATTGCGACACGCTTATCACGACACCAGCCACCAATGGAACCAGCTTCACAGCAGCCGACCCACCGGCTTGGTAGCGTTCCGGCTGGGTTTGGCACTCGACTGCGTCTGAATATATGCTAGGATGAACAGTTCGCCATGCAGGGACGAGGCCAAGGTCGGGCCTCGGGCTTCTTCTGCATTGGGGGTGCCGAGCGATTGCCCTGGCTGCCGTGATGGCTGCATATTCTTGCTGGCAATGATATCGCTCATTGGGCCCTCAAGGCCTGGACGCCGTGATGGCGTGCCAATGCAAGAGCTTCACAGCTACAAGGAAGACTTAATTGTCTTGGGACCTCAACTTTGGTGGAAATGTGGCGGTCATTCCTCACGAGCTGAGGAAATCACGACAACAGGCGCATCATCACGAGGGTCTTTTATGCTGCAGCCACTGGCACAATTATTTGTTGCTAAGCTCAAGGTATCACACTAAAAACGACAAGAAGTTCATGCGGCGTACGGTGTCTCGTACGGCCGCTCGGCCTGGGGCGTAATGCGCGCCAGATGCCTGCGGTCGCCGTCCTTCCAGTCGACGAGCGCCGAGTGCTGTGTCACGCGGTTGTCCCACACGACGACTGTGCCAGCTTCCCACTTGACGCGCGCCTGGATGTCTGCGCTCCACGCGATATGCTCGTACAGGAACTTGAGCAGGGCGTCCGACTCTTCCTTCTTGAGGCCGACAATGTCGCGGGTGACTGCGGATGTTAGCAAGACCGCCTCTCAGGTGTCTGAGGCAGGGTGACTTACACTGAGGGTTGACGTAGATGGCCTTCTCGCCCGTGGCGGGATGCGTCCTGATGATAGGGTGCTCGTTGGCCACCGGCTCGCGCCTCTTGATGCTGCCCTTGCGGACAGAGGCCTCGACCTGCTCGAAGCCGGAGTGGATAGCCTTGAGCCCGTGCAGCCTCTCCCTGAACAGGGGGCTCAGCCTCCTGTACGCCTCGACGCCGTCCGCGAATAGCGTGTCACCGCCGACAGCGGGCACATCAAGGATGTAAAGGAAGGTGGTTCCGGGGGGCTGCTGCTCGTAGGAGACGTCCGAGTGCCAGGCGACGGAGGTTGTGCGAGCGGCGAAGAACTTCTCAGCGGACTTGTCGTTGGCGCCACGGTGGACGAGATGAACCTCGGGGAAGCCCTCAGGAGAGCCGGAGGTGGGGTGGATGTGGTGACGGCCGAAGTAGCCGCCAAAGTCAAGGGCCTTGTCGATGGGAAGGTCGGCAAAGTCCTGACCGCGGAAGGCTACGACCTTGCGCTGGGCAACGAAGAGAGCGAGCTCGTCGCGGCCAGCCGAGGTGAGGGAGCTCAGCTGGATGCCCTTGACCTCGGAGCCAATGGTGGGCGTCAGGTGGTTGACCTCGGTGCCTTGGGGAATGAGGTTGGGGAAGCTGGCGTCGGCATCCTTGCCATGCTCGGTGTGCTCGAAGGGCTCGAGGGGGGCGTACTTCTGCTCGGGGTTCCACGTGGGGAGGTAGTGGGGGTACTGCACATTGCGTCAGCTGTGGTTTGATGGCATCGTGGAAGACAAGCTGCTTACCCTGGCTGCCTCGAAGCCCTCGCCGCCCTTGGTCTCAGTGTCCTTCTGATACGCAACAGGGGAGAGCTCCTTGTACGGTCCTGTGCTCGCGGCGTTGAGGCGGAACTGCTGGGTCAACGGCTCAGCCGTGACGGTCTCTGTTGCGGAAGGCGCCATGATGGATGTGGGTGTGTTATCAAGGGGTATGTATGGCACGCGGGATGGATGTTCAGCTCGATAGGGCGATGCTCATTTCAGGTGTTACGGCCGGCCGGGACACGCACAATGCCATGCGGTGGCTTATATAGGCACACGAGGCGCGGACCCGATGACTGGGTCCCCGTATACGCCAGTTGACGCGGGGTTCACGGATGGCATGCTCACGGCGCAGGATTGCGTCGGTTACACATCGTCCCATGGCTCCATGCATCCCCCCATCGAACCAGCGACATCGCAGGGCGAAACAGAGGGCGGATGGACCCTCCGTGCCTGGAGGGCGTGAGTGGATGAGGATGTGTCAACGTGGGAGAGAGGGCCAGTTTAACGCTGTGCCATGACGCAGAGGAGTTTCGTCGATTTGTTGATTCGCAGTCGTTCCCCCTCCCTCCCTTTCGGGTGTCGCGAACGGGGCTCCATTGGGCATGGTGAGGGATGACGCGATTCCCCGTGAATGACGGTCGAGCGCGTGAGCTGATAAGGGTATGTTGCTATTCGACGGGGGATCACGCAATTGGAGTTTTGTAAGCATTTCCCCGCATCAACGGCGTACGGGGGATGTCCGACAGTGCTTGATGTGATGGAGTGGTTGCTGATGTCGTCGGCGCAGGCCCGACGTCGTCGTGGAAGTGAGTATACGTTCGTGTTGATTTTGAAGTGCGAGTCAGTGGGCCGAGCGAGGTTTGCACGATGCGGCGCTCTTCCTCGACTTGACGACTCTAGTCCTCTTGAAAAGAGCTACATGCAAGCAGGCAAAAGGAATCCTCTGTGATGATTCTTCAGCAACAACCGGCGCCAAGCGACCGTACGACGATCTTCGACCCCATTACCCAAGACCATGAATAAGGCATGAGCACGCCATGCGCAGCACATATAGTCCCCCACATGCTGGGATGTCTCACCCATTATTTCGGGCTCCTGAAGCGACTGCCGGCCGACACCGGAGGGATGCCGCAGCGCGGGTTGCTGACACGGGGTCGCGGCGAGGTCGTGTCCTGATTGAGGTCGAGGGACGGGGCGGGGCTCCGGGGCTCGGGCGGGTGAGGTGGGGTGCAGTGCGGTGCTTGAGGTGTTTGATCTGATGGAGGTCTCATTCTTTTTCTTCTCTTTACTTCTTCCCTCCCTTCTTACTTTGTTCTGTTAATGGAGAAGTACCCTCGGCGAAGCAGTCAAGTGACACAGGTCAGAACGCGGCGTTCTGAGGCAGACCTGGCGAACATGATTTGAGCGAGCGTTACTTCTCATGTTTTGCAGATGACATTGGCCGTCCAACAAGAAGGAAACGCGTTTTGAGCAACAAAATATCTATCCAGGGAAGACTTGTAAGTTCTTGTCGAGGCATGAGTCCGTCACTGGAATTTCAGCAGGTCGAAGCAGACAGTATTCGAATAACACCCTTCTGTTCTGGATCTGGCTTGGACTGGCACTGGGCTAGAATTATCTGCCCAGATGCAATCCCCAGACGCAGCCCGATGCAGACGGCATGACCCACCAGATCTCCTATCTCATGCATTGTACCCTGGACGATTGAGATGAGATCGAGAATTGAGTGAGCAGACAAACGGAGAGTGAGAGTCCGTGCTTTTCACATGCCCCGCTGCTTCATCACTCACTTAGCTCGTCTTTAACATCAAGCTCGACTCAACGTCACATCTTCATCGACATATGATACCGTGGAGTCATCGCATATCACCCAGCCAGCACCGCCGCCATGTCGTCTCCTCCCTTCCCGATGGACCAGTCCCCCAAGATGGTGCCGGCGATGCCGACGCCCACCCTCGCCTCCAGCGCCCTCCCCAGCTTTACCGTCATCTGCTCCACCACCATCGCCGCGCCGCCCCTCCAGGTCCTCTCCACCGTCGTCGACACGAATACCTGGCCCTCGTGGAACGCCTTCTGCAAGTCCGCGACCGTCACGCACACACCGCCCGCCGAGACCGTGACCCTCAACGCCCCGGAGCTACAGGCCCTTGTCGGCAAGGCGGGCCACCTCTACACTGGCGTCACGGCCGTCTTCTCCGCGTACATGACGCCCGACGCGACATCGCCCAGCAAATCGCCCGAGGAAGTCACGTTGCTGGAACGGTTTGAGCGCGAAGGTCGCACGGGGTACCGCGTCGCGTGGCGGTTCGGCGGCATGCCGCACATGCTGCTGCACGCGGAGCGGGTGCAGGAGTTCGTCGAGGTGGATGGGGCCGACGGCGGCGTGGCGACTGCCTACTACAGCTACGAGACGTTCGGGGGGCTGCTCGTGCCGGTGATGCGGTGGATGAAGGCGGGGGAGCTGTTTGACGGGTTCAGTCGGTGGATGGGGGGCTTGAAGGGTTTGTATGATGGGGGCAGTAAGTAAATGGCAATGATGCATTTTGCATGTATCTGCGTTATTTGGTGTTTGTTTTATTTTCAAAATACAGCCTTCACAGCTTGTCCCCTTTTCCACCCACCCTGCCATGCTCCATGCATCCCCCAAGCCCCAAACACCATATCAGAACCGCAGCGCCCGCTCCCCCCGACGCGTCCGCCAGTAGTTGGTCGACTCGAGGATGTCGGTGCTCCCCGCGAACAGCCATCCCCACTTGCGCAGAAACGGCACCGTCGCCTCCCAGCCCATGGGATCCCACGACTCGCCCCACACGATCAGCGTCGCGGCGTCCGTCACGACGACGTCGGCGCCGACGGCCCCCTGCACGATGTCGCGGCACATATCGTCCTCGTCGACCGAGTCCTCGCCGTGCAGGGCGACTTCGCGTAGGAAGTTCTGGCGCAGCATGGGGAAGGGCAGCAGGTCGATCCAGGGGTGATGCTCGACGGAGGGCTGCAGGGGCGTGAGCTGCAGGCTCGCGGGGCAGCGGGTGGTCGGGAAGGCGGGGGGCCCGAGGCCGGGGCCGGCCTTGTTGAAGGGGGAGATGGAGTCGTAGTAGAGCCAGCCCGAGTCCATGCCGAGAAGGTTGGCGTTCTCGGCGAGGGCGTGCCAGATGTTGAAGCGGATGACGGGCACGAGGTGCAGGGGGAGGGGCTCGCCGTTGGCGTGGTGGAGGCGGGCCTCGGTGGCGATCTGGCTGAGGAGGTGGCGGTCCCAGGGGCGGCAGAGGGTCCATTTCGGCTTGGTTGTGCTGGCGGGGACTTCCTCGATGGTGTCCTGGATGGTGTCCTGGATGGTGTCCTCGATGGGATGCTCCGTTACGTTCCCGGTGAGGTGTTCCACGGCATCCTCATAGACGGTGTCGGAGGGGTCTGACGACTGGTGCGAGGAGGAGTGGCCTGGCGCAGTCAGCATGGGCATCGAAAACGAGGCGTGAGGTTAAACACGCACGAAGAGACATCTGTATCTGGCTCTCCGTCCATGATACATCCCTCGTCTCACCGCTGGACGTCAGGTCAAGAACATCCTCTGGCTCCCACACTGAGGACGTCGAATCATGGTCATTCCCAGGGCTAGAGAAGGGTCGCGCGCTCATGCTCGTTCGGCAGATGCAGCGAGAGTCCCATACTGGGTCTCGCCGGGCACACGGTCTGGTATAAAGCCTACTGTGAAAGGGAGAAGACGTTGGTGATGGCGATGGCCGGCAAGGACTGGGTTTGTCATCATGCAGGTTCAGGATCGATTCTAGGTCTGGAGCCCCCTCATCTGGGAGTGGGGAAGGTGCTGTGGGTGATGCCCCACGTCTGTGCCAGGAAAGATGCCCATTCGGCGGCCTGTTGCGCGAGTCATGGCCTGCTGCTGCTGTTTCGGGCCGTATTCGTAGCGGCCGCTGAGCCACGTCGACACGACGATGCTTGCTGGTAGCTATCTTGGCTCTATCTCGCTGCCAAGCTATGTCTAGCTATATGTACGTAGCTCACGTGATGTAACTTGAAGGGATAGCCAAGTAACTATCATGACCTGTTGATGAACTAAAGCGAAAACTACTAGTACAGGTATAGTCCGTACCCCCCACAGCAAACCGTAGTGTTCTGCATCGCGTTCACGATCGTTTCGCCGCCCTGTTTGTGAAGCCGATAAGCGGCAGAGGTGTTCTCAGCAAGAGACTGCTGCTGATCACGCTCAAGCTGCTCAGGGCCATGGCAAGCGCTGCCCAAACAGGATCGAGCCGGGTATGGCCACCGTTGGTCTTGATGGGATACAGGACGCCAGCCGCGATGGGGAGCGCAACCATGTTGTAAACCAAGGCCCAAGCGAAATTGAACTTGACACGTCTGAAAACTGCCCTGCTGAGACGGGTCAGGGTGAGGAGAGTTGTCAGACTAGAATTGACGAGGACAAATTCGGCGGCGGAGATCGCAACATCGGACCCCGAGCCGATCGCAATACCAACATCAGCGACGGTAAGAGCAGGGGAGTCGTTGACGCCGTCACCGACCATGGCTACGACGGGCCGTCTTGCTTTCGGCTTGCCAATACCGAGGAAGGAACTTAAAGTGACCTGGCTTTTCTGCAGGTACCGTATCTTCTCGGCCTTCTGCTCGGGTAAGACCCCTGCCATGATCCGGTCCGCGGGGATGTCGAGCATAGCGCCCACCGCACGAGCAGTCTTCTCGTTGTCACCGGAGATCATCCAAACGTCGATGCCCTCGCTTCGCAGAGCCTCCAAGACAGGCCGGGCCTCGGGCCGAAGCGCGTCTGACACCGCAAGGGTGACCAGTGGTACCCAAGTACTCGGATTGGCGCCGTCAGACGAGCGCCCGGCGACAAGGACAACGGACTTTGCCTGGTCTTTCCACGTGTCGAGCTCTTCCAAAGTAGCACGGTCGAAGTTGACTCCATAATCAGCCATCAAAGCCTCATTACCAACGATGACCTCGACAGGCTCGCCAGAAGGTGGTGCTTTGAACAGGCCTCTGATGCCTTTTCCAGGAATTTCCTTGACCTGTTCAGCCCGGTATTTCGTCGAAGCCTTCGAGGCGCAGAACGTGACGACCGCCTTGGCAATGGGGTGGCTGCTATTTCCCTCGAGCTCGCCGAGAAAGCTCAATATAACTTCTTCGGACCAGAGGGCTGCGTTGCTATCAGCCAATAACCGGTGGTTGGTGAGCTTCGGCTCGCCTCCTTCAGTAAGAGTCCCTGTCTTGTCGAATACCACAATGTTCAACTTGCTTGCTTCCTGGAAGGCCTCCCCGCCCCCCTTTGCAAGTATCCCGTGCTTCGCAGCCAAGCCGCCGCCGACGAAGAGGGCGGTCGGAGCGGCAAGACCAATACCGCATGGGCATGCGATGACGAAAACGGCAATAGCGAACTGCAGCGACCAGAAGGCCCAGCCTCCCGTCGTAATATCCTTGTAGCTCTCCGGCAACCGACCAGATAGCCCGAGGCCAAGCCAGGTGAGCCACGTCACGATGGCAAATAGTGTTACAGCAGGCACAAAGTACCCGGTGATCGCATCGGCGACGCGTTCGATGGGGGCCCTTCGGGCCTGGCCCTCTCGTACCAACTTGATTATGGAGTCCAGAAGAGAGCCACCAGACGCCCCAGTAAGACGGATAGTGATAGGGCCCCCCTTGTTCACCGTACCCGAGAAAACGGGGTCGCCGAGTTGCTTCTCAATGGGCCGGGACTCTCCGGTCAAGCTGGATTCGATAAACTCAGCGTGGCCCTCGATAAGTATACCGTCCCAGGGCGGGGAAGCCCCATGTACGACCCGGACAAGGTCACCTGTATCGAGCATGTCGATCGGAACGCTTTTGGTCTGCCTGCCACTGCCCTTCTCGTCGGGGATGAGCAGCAGCGCCTCCTTCGGGCGAAGGCTACCGAGTTTGCTGACGGCCTCGCCGGTCTTTGCTTTGCTGTAGGCCTCGATCATGCGGCCAGCCAGGAGGAAAAGTGTGAGGAAGACCACTGCATCCAGGTGGGCTGGGATTTTGCCGTGATGCTCCCCGCTGGCCGTGGCGGCGATGATGATTTCCGCGACGGAGCTGAAGTAGGCAATGGACGTGGCAAACGAGACAAGCATGTCCATGCTCCCGAAGCGATAGAACCGTCTAAGCAGAGGAACCCGGCTGCCAGGCCTCCAGAGAGAGTAGAGCTCCTTGATCGTGCGGCGATGGAAAACATCAGCGCAGAAGAAGTAGACAGGGGATGCCAGAGCGAGCAGTGCCCAGTCCGCGCGAGACACGCCCGAAAGGGGTTCCATGAGGTATCGTTGGGTTGCATCGCTATGTGACACAAGATTCATGTAGACGATGCCGATGATGAGGGTCGGGATGCCGACGATGAATGAAGCGAGCACGCGTAAGAAGATGCGGAGTCTCGTGCGACGCATCATCTGTTTTGCCCGTTCCTCTACTGTGGGGGGATGATAGATCGTTGCATGGAAGGCAGGGTCGGCGTCTGACACGGTCTCGAGAATAGACCGAACGTGGAGCCGTGGCGGACTCGGTACGTAGGAGACTGTCATCAAGGGTTTCTCTTGTGTTGGGGGCTTCTCCACCCGGACGTCCACGCCGAAGCGGGCCGCGAGTGAGTCCTGGATCTTTCCGGGGCAATGGGGGCAGTAGAGTCCGTCGATACGGAAGGACAGGTTCCGGTGGGTGTCCCTCGACCCGGATGCGTTGGCTTCAACGATGTCGGAGAGGGTGGCAGCGTAGCCCACATCTTGGACGGCAGACATGATATCGTTGAGGTGCCGCTTCTCGTTGAAGACGACCGTCATGCTCCCAGAAATGAGATTCACATCGACCGATCGCGTCCAAGGCAACTCTTCTAGTGCCGCCGTGATGGTGCCGACGCAAGAGCTGCATGACATGCCAGAGACAGAAAATGATGCCCGCCATGTGTCGTTGTTCGGCTCGACGCCGTTGGCCATAGTCTCCTGTACCTCGTGCACCTCTTCCACGGTCGCGTCGTATCCAATGCTGCGGATTATGGCAGGAAGCTCTGCCACGCTCTGTCTGTCAAAGACCTTGACTACAGCAGTCCGGTCCAGAAGATTCACGCTGGCAGACTCGATCCAGTGCTGCTCCTCCAGGGCGGCCGTAATCGTTCCAACGCAGGAAGCACAGCTCATGCCCTCGAGAGTCATCGTCACCATGTATGTCGGAAGGGGAGAGGAATCGTGGACCACAATCTTCGGCTTCTCGTCCGAGACCGAACCTGAGCGTCGCTGAAGTGTTCCGTCGCGGCAGTCTGTGCAGTGTTCCATGTGACGTTGACGTCTCTCTTCCTCCCCGGTGCGGCTCGGGCTGTGTACAAGGGCGCCGACCCAGGAGAACAGAAGACTGTCATCGCTCGGGCCAAAGCACCCTGCACCTGCCTCAACGTCGCGCACCGACTCGTTCTCTGGTATAATGCTGTCTACCTCGTACCCGACATCGGTCAGGGTTCTAGCGACATGCTCCAGGTTGACTTTGTCATTGTATCGTATGGTGACGGAGTGGTTGACGATCGAGGCTGACACAGAGCTCGGTGGCGGATCAAGACCTAAGAGCAGGGACTCTATGAACTCGGTACATGTCGGACAATGTATGCTGGGAACAAGCAGAGTGCTCTGCTGCAGGGCGGCTGTGTCGGCAGGACCTGAAGTGATCTTGCTCATGTTCGATGGAGGCGAAGGATTTTGTGCGTAAAAGTAAAGGTAATCGGTGTAAAAACAGGAGCGTTTGTAGAAACCAGTGTAGATGAATGGTTGCCTGATGGATTCGAGGAAAACAAGCAGACATACGGCAGGTTTTAGCAGGCGGCCTGGTCCCCCCCCCCCTTCAGGTTGGATCTTGTTTACAGCTACGATTCACGTCACGAGGGCGCCTTTCATCAAGCTCAACCCTCCAAGACCGCTTGGACGTGCCTTCCAGAACAAGCGACCAGCATCGAGTGACAAACATCGGTCAGCCGAGCATACCTAAGCGTCGTGTGGGCTTGCGAATCCCAACCGATCGTCGGGGGATGCGGACGGAACCGTGTGAGCGTAGCCCCGAAAGTGGATCTGCGCGTCTTGTGCGTCCAGGAGACCGACCTCGGTGAGGCCGGGGTGGAGTGGGGCCGACGCCGACGTGGCCGCGATTAGACGAAGGCTCTTTCTGATATTCGTCATGATGAAAGAGAGTTGTGACATGCGACGCAGGGTGATCTCTCAGGTGTGTCAGGCAGAGGCCGCGATGGGACATGTGCCAGAATTCAAAGTAACCCCGAACGCATTGGTTCAATATTGGATAACGCCATCCATGGGGCTTGTAGAGCATTCTTTTCCTTGATTCTAGCCTGGGATTGGCGTTTGATCAGAAGGAAGAGCCACTGAAGTTACCCTGTCTTGTTGCGGGAGCATGAATGGACACACCTGTTATCTGCGACTGCAGCGGCTGAGTGAACTGGCCCTCGGTTTGTCCAACCCCTTCCACGCCGATCCAAGCTGTGACCGGGTCTAGCAAATGGTAGATGGGGTCCCAATGCATGCAAGTTGACTGGGTGGCCTCAGGCGGCCCCGAACAGTGTCGAGCAGGTCGGAAATTCTAATGACAGACGGTGTGTCGCATAAGCACGAAACGTAACCACCCGTCGTGGCGTCAAACTAAGGCGGGCCACGGCCTTGAACTGAGGAGTATCACTCCCTGCAAGTAGGTCACAGGATGGAAGATATAAAACTTGCTTCATGTACAGAAGACAGATCTCATTTGGGCAATCACTATTCACCGACCGCCTACGGTGGCTGTAGTCGGTACTACAGGGCTAAGCCGAGGCGCCCAAGTAGCTAGCAAGCACAGCTTTTGGTTGGCCTGCTTGCCGATGGCTTTCAAATCAGCTCGGCCTCCGTTTCCTATGCCGCTGCAGCAAAAATGTCTCACGCGATATTGCCGCAGAGCGAAAAGGGGGGGGCTTGACCCCTGGCGGACGGCGCCCGAATCCTAGTACCTGTCATGAGATGGCCACCGTCCCAGCCCATTTCTTCGGTGCCTGAACAGACCAGACAACGATCTTTCGGATTTGGCTATGTGATGGTGCACTGATTGATTTTGCACGTGCTGAGACTAATCCAGCTCTCGGTCTACTTAAACCACAAAGCAGGCCATTACATCTCAAACCAAGCTCATCTTCCTACAGGCCGTTCAACACCTCCTGAGTCGACTATGGCCATCTTAATTAGGCGCCTCGCGTGGTTACCAATTCCCACACCTAGAACTATCAGGATATCGGCGCATCATTTCCCCCAACTCTGCATGGCATGTTGCAGATCGCTATCAACAGAGTCGTCCTCCTCGAGCACACGTCAATCGAAACCGCCCATGTCATCGCGCATCTTTTGGATGTCGAGACTGACTTGGCGGCGTGCCGGAATCAACACACTCCGGTGTCTTGCTGGCTGTACGTTAGGCGACTTCTCGGCCATGTGGTACCTCCAGGCATTCTACCCATGTATGGGTATGGGCACCATTATGGCCATCTCAAGTAGGCTCATCCTATTTTCCCTTTCCGATATGAGGATGGCTAATAAATTGAAAAGTGGCCTCTGGGCTATCAACCTCGCTGCTTCTGGAAACTGTTCTCCTCCGCGTTGGACGTGATCGGCTCCCGTGGGCGGTGGCCGCCAAGACTGCTGCAGGAATGAGTACGATCTCGATGATCACTATGGAGCTCGCAGAGAATGTGGTTGACTACCATCTAACTGGTGGAGTCGTTCAACTCGATTCTTCAAAGTTCTGGCTAGCAGCCGCTGTATCCATGGCTGCAGGCTTTCTTGCACCGCTGCCTTACAACTACCACAGGTTGAGAAGATACGGAAAGGCTTGCCACTGATCTGTGCTTTGAAGAAAGAGGTATCGATGTATAGCTATGGTGTATAGCCTATGTTCAGTTGATACCATGATCATCCCCTCTTCCTAACTCAAATATAAATATGCGCTACATAGAGAGAAGGATTTGCATCAACTACTACAACGGCACCTCGTTAATACTATAACAAACTCCAACGCCAGTCACCGCTCTAATCTAGGCGTGGGATTCGAACGCCGCGCAACTCCAAACGCAATGAAAATAAAATCATGTCGTTTCTCAAAATATCGAGAAGCAGTCGTGATTCGCAAGGTACAACAGATTCTCAAACCCATTCGCACCATCAAGCCCGGCAGGCGGAAAACTGAGATTAAAGTCCGCCTGAGCAAAATCGATCGCATCTTGCTGCTGCTGACCATTTCCATCGTCGTACCCAGGTGGCGGATCGTCCGACGGCGACGGCGTTTGCGGCGGTGACGCCCTCGCTGCCGCAGCCGACTTGTCCTCGCAGAACGTCTTGACGAAACACGTCACGTCAAACTTCTTCGATCTGCCCTCAGCTGTCAACGGCAGCAAGCTCCCGTCGCGCGCCCGTTTCCGCGGCTGAGCCGACGCGACCCGTCCGCCTGTGGCCGCGGCCTTGTTCACCTCGGCCAGCAACGCGCTTAGGAGGCTCACGCCCCGCGACGCGATCATGCTGTTCTGACATGACGCGAGAATGCTGACGACGTTCTCGGCGAGGGCGCGATGCTCGGCCCACTCCCTCTGTGCCGGCCCGCGGTGTAACACGTCAAGGATGAGGATGATGGCGGCGGCGACGGAGAAGGCCTGGTGGATCCACAGGACGGGCCCGTTCTCGACGACGGCACACTTGTACTCCTTGATGATGGTCTTGGAGGCAGCGAGGCAGGTCCGCCGCGTAAAGGCAAAGGCCGGGTTTGTGAAGCTGTCGGAGAGGAAGGAGCGGTGAATCATGATGATCTTGTGGCTGGAGCTGATGGCGAGGGCGCGGCGGGCCCAAGGTGTCCATGGCGGCCAGCTTGGGTCGACGGGGGCGGCGTTGGAGAGGAAGTCGGGGCGATCGGCGGTAGCTAGGGTGCGGAGGCGGGCGTCCCAAGTTAGGACCTGCTCGTAGCGGGTGTAAGCGGTGTTGCAGGCGACGAGGCCGTCCTGGAGGCGGGGCATGATGGCGGCGACCTCGCGGAGGAAGCGACTGTAGCTTGTCTGCGTCGGCACGTGGAGGGGCAGCGGGATGAGGTCGTGGTCGTGGGCGTTAGAGGGCGGCTCAGAGGTCGAGTAAGCCGGGTTGACAAGGTAGCTCTCGCTGAAGGGGATGGAGAACCAGTCTTGGCTGCAGAGCTGGCACCAGACGCGGCGGCCGATCTCCTTCTCGACCGTGGTCCCCGCGGCGTCTGGGCCGAGGCGGTGGAGGCCGAGGGACTGGGCGACACGGACGGCGGCGGCGAGATGGATGCTCTGCGAGTTGCTGAAGCCGAGAGGTGGGCGGCGATGGTACTTGTGGCGATGGCCTGGCAGGAGAGGATGCTCAGGTTGGCCGTGTAGTTGGCGCGGTTGAGGCAGGTGATGACGGCCTGAAACCAGCGCTTGGAGAGGGTCTCGCGCTCTTCGGGGGCGCGGAAGCCCCAGGCGCGGGCTCGGACGGGTGGCGCGCAGGCGAGGGTCGCGGCCGTGATGGAGAAGAGGAGAGCTACCCACTGCAGATTGACGCCGGAGCTGTCGATCCGTCCGCTGTGTCGAGAGTAGAAGGCCTCGAGCTGGGCGCGGAAGGTCGGCGAGAAGTAGGAGCCGTGGTACCAGAGGAGACATTCGTCATGATAGTCTACGAGCTGCCAGACCTGGCGAGGGCTCGGCAGGAGGAGCTGGAGGACACCGGGCTGGGGGCAGTCGTCGAAGGGGTCGAAGGAGTCTGAAGCACCGTCGCAGGCATGATGGAGGCTGGCGTCGCCAAGGTCGCCGGGCGGCCCCTTGTTGGATAAGGTGGCCTCGGGCGAGACGACGGAGCGGTAGTCGGGGTCTTTCCGGCGGCCCCAGGCGAGGAACTCGAGGATGGAGGCGGCATCCTTTATGACGGGGTCGGCATTGACATCAGTGTCGGCATCGCCATCGGCGTCTCCATCGCCGTCATCGACATTGACATTGTCGCCATCACATTCTAGCTGAAGCCTCGGGTCGACAGGCACCTGCTGGGCGGCAAGGGCCACTTCGTCGACCGGCGAAGGACGCCGCATACGGACATCGGCCGAGGCGTCTCTGCGGGCATCGTTTTCCAGCTCGGCCACCTTGCGACGCAGAGACTCGAGCTCCGAGTGGACGCTCGGCGCCGCAGCATGTGATGAGGTTGCTGTAGATGGTCGACGCACGGCAGACTGGGCTGGCGATGGTGTGTCGTCGAGACCGCACACGTCTTGTTCTCCTCTGGATACGCAACATGTGATGAGCAACGATGAACTGCGAGGCGGGTCGGTAGATCTTACCTGCGGACACAGTTGGTACAGGGCACCGTCTTGCTGCAGCGCACCTTGCGGCGGGTGCACGCTGAGCAGGCCAACCTCGACCTGTTGGCCGACGACGACATTTGGTTGTTGATTATGTTTTCCTTAGGGCGTCCGAGGCAACGAGGGTTATGGGTCGTATGCCTTTACCTATACTATATCCATGCCTCGGGTTTCGCTCGGACGAGGACCCTCAAGCTGAATTTCTTCCCCTCCTCGCCATCTCCAGCATCCCCAACATCCTTATCTCGAGTCGCAGCGCTCTCTAATTCAGAGCGCCCTATTGGCTGCGGGTGCAGATCGGATAAGTGCGCAGCAGCACAAACTGGGGAGCGCTTGTGGTGTGGGGGAGGATCAGGGGCGAGACCATCGTCTGTCACCCGCCTATCTTCGTCTAGATCGCCGGGTGGATAGCGGTGTTGTCCGCTACTAGGGGTCGAATGCACCTAAAGCCCGGCCAAGCTTAGCTCCATGATGTTTGCTTATGTATTGGTATTTAGTAAATGGATTCATCGGGATGGTTCTCTACAGCTTTGATTTCGATTCGTTTTTATTCCGTTGTTGACTGCATCAAATACCCCGAAAACAGGAAAGAAAGGCAATCAAGTCACACTGCCTTTGCGCTTGTGAAAATGAACTATATGCAGACAACTGAGAATCACGATCATGTATCTAGCTGGTCTTTGTGGGCATGGCTTTCCATCCCTCACACCCCATACCAAACATGTCCAAATTCACCGACTCATATATCAATCCTTAGTTCCTGCATATGGTTCCAAACCGACTAACACCACATATGGTTCACTCTCATGTCTGCACGTTTCCCTCGAGCACCAGCCTAATCCCTCCCTTCACCCCCTCCAGATCCTCCAGGATGGGCTGATGTCCGCTCCGCACCACCACGACCGTGGCAAGCCCACCGACAAGCGTGCTGAGGTCTCTCACTTTGTCTTCGGCAGCAATCATGTCCTTGTCGCCGGCAATGAACACGGCCGGGCATATGATGTTCGCGTACACCGGATCCACGTGGCTCGCGTCGACGATGGCCTCGCACGTCTGGGCGTAGCCCTCAGGATCCGAAGCAGCCACGGCCTCCCTCACAGTCTCCCGTGCTGCTGGATCCGCAACCCTTCCAGGCGCGTCCTCGTAGAAATTTGACACAGCCGCCGTGTCAGCCGCGAAGGCGATGCCCTTCTCCCGCACGCCCGCCGCAAGATCGAGCATCCGCTGCCTCACGACCGGGATGTGTCCCACGCTGCGGCCGGGGCCGATGAGGACGAGACGCCCGACGCCATCTGGGTACGCCGCGGCGTAGTGGAGGGCGACGATGCCGCCGAGGGAGTGACCGATGAAGGTGATGGGCGCCGTGGTCGTCTTAGCTGCTTGGAGAGATGTGACGAGATGGTGTAAGTCGGCGACATGGCTTGCGACGGACAAGGGCGTCGAGGGGTCGGTGAGGGGTGTGCGGCCGAAGCCTTGGAAGTCGACGAGGACGATGTCGTGGGATGGCGGGAGAGAGGGTAGGAGCGGTGTGAAGGTTTCGGTTGAGCCACCGAGACCGTGAAGGCAGATGAGGAGAGCGCCTGACGGGGTGCCTGATCGGAGGAAATGCGTCTTGGTGCCGGAGGGGGTGGTGAAGAAGGATGCCATGGTAGGCTTTGGGAAGGACTTTGGGGTGTAGGATGGATGGTCTTTCCAGAAGTATGGAGAGAACTTACCATAAGCCATTGCACTTTAACTTCACCATCGTGATTAAAAGCAAACGAAATGCGATTGACGTCTCTGGCTGGCTGAGGCCATCGCGCAAGGTCTGGTGTGGTTTCGGTCCTCGGCCGAGGTCACAGATTTGGTGCATTTGACATCGGCCGAGGCAACTTGCGGGCAGCAAAGCCAGCGATAAGACAGCTCCTCCAGTATCTCGGCTCCATCGTATCGCATCGTCAGAGGCACGATGTCGTACAAGCCCGAGGAGGAGCACTGGGTATCAAGCCGAGGCGGCGGCTCCACGACGGCGATCACCCTTCACGAGCACTGAATAAGAGACATCGTACACGCAACGCTGATGCGGATAGACTTGATACCAGGACCAAAGACACATCTTCACTTTTTTAGACCGTTCAAGTCACCAAAATGGTCATCACATCTGTCGTCACTGAGGAGGCAACTGACCTCCGCCTCCTCCCGGTGAAGACAACTTTCACCCTGCCACACGCCGAGACATCCACAGGCCGCATTGTCCCCATCGAGCACTCGCCCGAGAGCAACGTTGACTTTGGAGCCGAGATTTACGGCATTAACCTTAATAACTTCACCGATGCGGACTTTAACTTCATCTCTGATGCCTTGCACAAGCACAAGATGCTCGTCTTCAAAGAGCAGCCCGAGATGTTGAAGCCGCAACAGCAGTACAAGCTTACTGCTAGGTGAGATTTTTCCTACAATAGTAAATTGATTACGCCATGCTCACTAACAACGTCCCAGCTTCGACCCAGATGAGACCACGGGCGGCTTCGCCCACGGCAAAGACCCCCTCCTGACCTCCCACAACGGGGTCGACATCTACGGCATTCCCAAGCGTCCTGCCATCCCCGTCCAGCCCCAAGTCCATATTCTCGGCCGCGGGCCCCTTCCCGAAGACCACTACGGCTTCCCGCCGGGGTTCGAGGTCCAGGGCATCGACCATGAGGAGTTCCACCTCCCGCCCCATCTACCTGTTGCTGATCGCGAGGCCGGCGCGTCACGCTTCTACCAGTGGCACTTTGACGCCGCGCTGTACTCCATCCCTCCCCCGCGCGTCGGCTGCCTCCTGGCCGTCCGTACGCCCAAAGGTCCTGACGTTACGGTGCGTTGGGACGACGGCAGCGGCACGGAGATGAAGATGGCGCCGGGGGCGACGGCCATGGTCGCCGGCAGCCGAGCGCTCGCGCTGCTGGACGACGAGACGAGGCAGTTGGTCCTGCACAGCCGAATCGAGTACGCACCGCACGCGTTCGTGTGGATGTCGACGGCGCGGAGCACCCGGCTCGGACACCTGCTAGAGACGGAGGGCAAAGAGATTCCGCTCGACAAGCTGCCGCCGTGGAACCCGGCCAAGGTGTGCGTGTACCCCATGATCTGGAAGAACCCGGTCACGGGGGAAAAGTCTCTGCAGGTTCATGGCCAGGGCGCGTTCAAGCTGTATCTTAAGAGCAGTCCGGATGGTGAAGAGAGAGTGATTGATGACCTGAAAGAGGTCAGGGCTTTCATGGACAAGTAGGTGCTGGCGAATCCCTGTGTAATTCGGCTGAGACTGACAATCGTTTTAGGCTCATGACGCCCGCCATCCAGCCGGAGAACATCTACGCGCACCCGCACCAAGAGCAGGATGTCATCCTGTGGTACAACAGGGCCCTATGGCACAGCATTGTAAGTCAGGCCGATCCTCGCGAGCGCACGGAGTCGCTGACAAGTCGCAGACTGAGTTCCCCAAATCGTATGGCCCGCGGGTGATGCACCAGTGCAACATCGCGGCGAGCGACCACCCATCTGGCTAGCTGGAAAGTGGGGAATGCTTCGGGATTTTACGAACTATTATCACTGAATAAAGGCTGAGATTGAATATTGATTGTTTACTGTGTCTTCTCTCAAACCTTGTTCAAGGCCTGGCATAAAGCGCCCGGTTTTCAAGACTACTCCCGTCAACTTCATCCACCAAAGACAAGAAAAAAAGTGTTCTATGGAGCTAATTTAAAGTTATTTGACTTGGCTATTAAATTATTACAAGAGGCAACTGCGTGAGCTTGGTTCTCGTCCTTGTCAGTTCCCCTGGTTTGGCGAACTGGTTTTCTTGCTGCCATGCTCGGGGGAATAACTGTCCTAACCGGTTGCAACATGACCTATGACCCCGTTCGCACTCTGTAAGGCCTAGATCAACTGAAACTGAACTCAATACACGTGATGGAAGATTGCTGTTCAATAAGTTTCAACACGACTGGTCCGCAGTCGTTTCAGGGGTAAATCAAGGATATGTTCAATCGCTCGTCCAACTTGGAACCAGAGGGCTCCAACCTCAGCTGTCGCGACACGGAGAGAGAAACACGTCTTCATCAGAAAGAAAACATCATTGCATACAGGCGAAATTCAGTGAGACAGAACAATCTTATCTATGCGCCGACCTCCACGGAAGCCGCCGTAACAACTGGTGTCATCTTCCCAGCCTCTTCAGCCTCGACTCTGGCTTTGGCAATAGTGTAAAACCGCTGCATTGCCTCCCTGTTAAACTCCTCTCCCGTCACAGCCGGATACTTCTTCAGAGGGCCCTGAATTATGGTATCCTTCCGCGGCTGGTTGAAGAAGGCAATGCTGAACCGCTCGCCGTAGTAGTCGCCCTCCTCACACGGTGCCTTGACGCGATGATATGTGCTCTTGAATCGATCGTCGCTCCAGCTCATGAGCAGATCACCAATGTTGCACACGATGACGCCCGGCGCAAACTCCACCTTGGTCCACTCGTCCCCGAGCGCGTGCTCCGTGACGACTTCGCGCCCTGGGCAGATCTCGAGGCCAGACTGCCCCGCGCGCTGGAAGAGCAGCGTTAAGAAACCCCAGTCGGCGTGCGCGCCCGCACGGTGATAGATCTTGCCGTCGTTGGTGCGTGGTGTCTCGTGGTAGTGTAGCAGCCGCAGGGCAGACTGACAGTCTGCTCTCGCGGCGTCGTGCGCCTCGACGAAGAAGTCTTCGTCGAAACCAAGGCCGCGGGCCAAGCAGCGCATGATGCGCTCTGATACGCCCTGGACGCGGTGCATGAAGGCAAGGGTGCGCTCCTGGAAGCCCGAGAGGTGCTCTTCGCCGAGCCAGAGACCGACCATGTTCTCGCCGAACTGAGCCTGGTAGGACTCCTTTGTGTCGGCCGCGCCGGTGGAAGGGCGGACCTGTGACATCTTCTCCCAGCCTACGTTCTGGGGGTTCCAGGGCACAGTAGCCTTGGTCTCGTCGGGGAGGCGGAAAAAGGATTCGGAGCGGGAGAACATCTCCTGGACTTCTGCTTCCGAGAGACCGTGGTCCTTGATGGCGAAGAAGCCGACGTCTTCGGCAGCTTGGCACAGTTGGGTAGTGATCTCGTCAATGCGGTCGTCAAAGTCAGCCAGGGAGATTTGGGGAATCACCCGGTCAACGTATTTGGTGGCCATATTGAGTCTGTAGAGGTGGTGGGTGGTCTTGAGATGGAATTTGTGAACGGGGATTTCGGTGGATGGTAGTGTAGGAGCCAAGGAGCAGACACAATATCGACTTGGTACTGATGGGACACGTATAATTTGATTGAAATGTTCACTTGGGAGTCAGGCGCATAGTCCGGCAAGTTGCTATCATTTCGGATTCGGCCGTTCGGCCGTGAGGAAGTCATGGCGAGTCTGATAGTCACAGAGCATACTTGCCCGTGACCATCTGTACTTCTTTCGAGCATGCCAATTCGTTTATCGGGCAAATGGCTTCTGCGATCATCGCATATGCTCGACTGAATTGATGGGGGTTGAGGACTTGCCGGCTCTTCGGCCGAGGTCATATCACCTCAACACGGCTGGCGATAAGCTCAGTGCGGGTCGGCCGAGGCAACCTCCTCTGCGTTACTAGTGTCCGGATTTCGGACAATGGAACTGGCCGCGGGGAAATGGTTGGAAATAGCGTCGTGTCATCGACGAGAGCGGCAGATGTGCCTAGGAGAGAAGTGGCGATGGAGGATGTGGCATCGTCAATAAAGCAACCCTGTTGCGCAGCCCACGCCAGTGAGATACAGCTAAGACGACACCGACATTGAGAAACATATCGAGAATCAGCCCTTCAATCAAAATGTCTCCTGGAAGACTCACCACGGAAGCTAGCTTCACCATCGAGCCGATGGCCAAGACGGCTGGAGAGAAGCACAACTTTGGCGCAACCATCTCCGATCTCGACCTCAACACCATCAGCGGTAAGCTCTATCATCCATTCCGACCACAAGCCCCACTAACATTCGACAGACTCCGACGTCAAAGCCCTCTCAGACGCCATCTGGACGCACAAGGTCGTCATTGTGAAGGGTCAACAAGACCTCCCGCCCATCAAGCAGTGGGAGCTTGTCACGCGCTTCGACCCAGCCGCGCCCCTCGTCCACTCACACGGCGACCTCAAGACCTTCGTCGACAAAGGTGGCGTCCTCTCCCGCAGTCGCCAGGTCTTCGCCATCCCCGGCGCCGAGAACGTCCGCGTCATCGGAAAGGGTTACCAGGGCGCCGAACACTACGGCATCAAGGACCAGACGATTACGAAGCCCCTGTCGCACGATTTCCACGACTTGCCGCTGTCGGAGGAGGACTTCAAGGCAGGCCACACTCGCTTCCAGCGATGGCACGTTGACGCGCCGCTGTACGATCGTGATCCGGCCTGGTTCACCACGCTTCGCTGCGTGAAGAAGCCGACGGGACCAAACGTGAGGATCCATTGGGATGATGGCAGCGCCATGAGCATGCCGTCGGAGCCGGGTCTCACGGCCTTCTTCAGCAACACTCAGACGTACGATCTCATGACTGAGGAAGAGAAGCGCGTTGCCGACCATTCGTGGGTCGAGTACGCTCCGCATCCCTACGCCTGGATGGGTGACTGCAAGGGACAGGCTCATGGGCTCGGCCTCGTCGACCAGGGGCGAGAGAAGTCGATCGCGCAGCTTGGAGACTACGATGAGACCAAGGTCAAGCGCTACCCCATGGTATGGCTGAACCCTGTGACGGCTGAGCGGGCGTTCATGGTGCACGGCATCTGCGTGCGGCGCATGTTCCTGCGGGATGGGCCGGATACGGAGCCGCGCGTTGTCGAGGATCTGGGTGAGATCAGGCGATGGTTGAAGGTTATCCAGGAGAGGGTGCTGCAGCCAGAGTACATTTTGCTGCCGAGCGTGGAGGAAGGTGGCATTGTCATGTGGGCGAACCACCAGATGTTCCACACGGCCGTCGATTACCACGAGAGTCTGGGGCCCAGAACGATGCACCAGGCGAACATCGGGGCCAGCTTGGGACCTGTCGGGCCCGTGCCGATTCCTGCGAGTGCGTAGGAGTGTTTTCTTTTAATCCGCGATGTACGGGGAGCACGGGTTGCTGGTCTGCCGGTATCGTTGCTATGAATGAATAAATGTACTCAGTTCCAGCTCACTAGAAAATCATCTTACACTTGATGTGACGGAACTATAGGCGTGCCGGCGTCCTAGCCACGGTCTCTCCCATGCTTGACAAATATCGAAGTATCGAAGTACTTACTTGGACTTCATCAACCCAGAATAAGGGATCCTACTGCCACGGGAGTCCTGAGTCAGTCGTTTCCGAGACTCGTGGCGCCGTTTCACAAGCCGACGATACAAAACAGACCGTTAAACTTGCGTCTCACAGCTGTTACGTACCTACCGCATAGCTATGATTAAGCTACCGCATAGCTATGATACGGTACCACATATCGTTCATGTACCTACTGCATAGCTATGACGAAGCTACCGTTTAGCTATCATTTACCTACCACATAGCTATTTTAAACCTACTGCATAGCTATGACTAGGCTACTACAGAGCTATGGTATAGCTGCCGCACAGCATGCATGTAGATACCACATAGCTATGATACCACTGCCGCACAGTGTGCATACAGCTGTCGCATAGCTATGATGTACCGAAGAGGCCGTCATGGGACGTTTGTTGGATCTTCCAGCCGCCGGAGAGAATATAAATTGCCACCTTCTCAGACCATCTCGGCTTGGGACATTGCGCTCGTAGATCTCCAGTCTTTAGAAATTGAGGTCATAGCATGGCTGGGAGGAAGCCACGTTCCTGAGTAGAATGAAATATAATGTCTTGCAATCTATAAATGGACTCGTCCGAGATGCTTCACCATAAACTCATGCAGCTACCACGGTCTGACTTTTGCTGTCGGGATTCTTCTCCAACTGGCTGAGCCCGGCTTCAGAGTCTGCTTCTCCCAGGTTGGAACCTTCAATGATAGTTCCCTCCCCACCATGCTCGGTATCCAGCATCTCTTGTTGATTGACCGCATACGACTCCCACTGATGCTTGCGGGCCTCATGCATGGCCGGATCCTTGAACAGATACGATAAAACAACGTAGGTGAATGCCCCCATGAAGACGGCAAAGAGCCAACCAAGCTGGTACAGGTTGATCCAGCCTGGGGCAACGTTTCGCGTTTGGTCGAACTGCCACGCGAATCCCGGGCACACAGGCCAAATGGCCATGATATAAGCAGCATACGCTTTCCAGTTGACGCCTGTTCCGTACCAATAATCTACATAAATTAGTCAAACATTCGTGAAGATTGTGGACGATGACACATACCCTTTTTCGCCGTGTAAAGCGACAGCACATCGACGTTTCCGCGGCGCAGAATGTAGTCCGCTACTGCAATGGAGGGGATGGCGCCCAAGAAGAGACTGTACCCGGTAAGGAAGGTCAAATAGGCCTTGGCCGTAGCAAGAATGTGCCACGGCTGTATCGCGAAGCCAACTGTTAGGCCGAGCAACATGCCTCGATTGATGTTGAGATACTTCGGCACGAGGCAGGCCGAATCTGCTCCAAATGAGATGAGGTTGGCAGAGAGGTTCTTAACTTGCTCTGAGAAGACCATTGTCATGGCGAAAAGGAAAATCGCACACCGAGCACCAGCATTCCAGTTGTTAGTGAGAACCACATCGCAGATGTCCCACAGATTCCAATACGTCTCTCCGTACCGGTATGCAATAGCATTGGTGCCAAAGATGCCAATCAAGCAAACCACCGTTTTCCAGAAGAATATGGTGAGGAACTGGGGCCAGCCGGTGGCGCTCGGTTTTGTTGCGTAACGAGCGATGTCCGGGTTGGAAGTGATCAGGGGCGAGAAGTTTCCAATAATGGCTTGGACGCTGTACATGAACGCCCAACCCAGTTGAGATCCAGTCATCGGTTCGGAGACTTGTGTGACTCTGGTTGCACCCCGGCTTCCAACTACCATGCAGTAGATGAAGAACCCGATGGTGACAGGAGGAATGAGCAAGGCCTTTGCGGTCCACAAGTGTCGCATCTTGTGGACCTTGAGAGCCAATGCTGGATAGCTTCCGATCCACACGAGGAGGCAAGCCACGAACTTCCGAGTTGTGATTGCGGCGCTAGCTGGGAATGTGTTCGGCATGTTGTACCAGAGATCTCCAAATATACACCTGTGTTCATGTTAGAAATTCTTCGACGTTGTTGACGCAGTCGGCAGATACATACCGGAACGCGACATCCAGGAACAATGAGCTTTGGTATACGGTCACACCGATCCAGAGGATTGATACCACAGCTCTAGTGAAGACGGGGAAGAGGGAGCCATACAGCCCTGAGACGTTAGATGTGTGTCTTGTATGTCTTAAGAAGTGTAACGAGTGTACCTACCAAAAGAAACGCGCTGAAGCGTAGGGAATCCGATGTGGTAGACTGATGATTGCCTCGAGTTGGCAGCTACCGCAAGACCGCTGATGATGGAGCCGACCAAGCATGCCACAACGGCCTGCCACCAGTTCAGGTTGAGACTCAAGAGTGAGGCTGCAGCAGACCATGAGCCAGACGTAAAGTTGTAGGAATACCAAAGAGAAAAGTAATGCCAAGACGTCCATGTTCGTTCGGAGGGAGGGCTTGGATCCATATGCTCATTTGACCAGATGAAACCGTGGGTGGAAGGCGAGAAGTCGGACGTCTGGACCTCAATGGCGTCCTTGAAGCCCTGCCTGGTCGTGAGGGCATGTTTGGCCTTGCGACCAAAGTCTTGTATACTTGTCTTCCGAACCATGTTGGTGGTTTGACGATTCAATGAGTGCGCGAGAGATGAGGTCTGATTTGAAAGCCCTGGCCTTGATGCAGAGATATGAAAGAATCTACCCGGAGAAGTTATCCGAAGATGGAAAGCTGCTTCTGGATAGTCGAAAACTTAGCAGAACAGCCGTTTCTTAAGTTCAAGACGAATGTGAAGTCAGAACTCTCTATGTACAACTCATGCCTACTTCGACCATTGTGATAAGGTGAACCGGTAGATTGGTAGGCGTTACCAGCGAGGTGTTATCGTCGCAATCCACCCTGGGGACCCAGACGGCATCTTGAGGCATCAGCTCTCGGATCTGGGGAATGCGGAGGTAGCCGAAGCGAAAGCTTACTTGTTATCTCTCCTCGCTCCGTGCATTAGCAGAGCTCGGCTAGTGAGTCGAGAGAATCGGGGTGCTTCGGGAAAGATTGGGGGTGCTAGTAGAGGTCAGCTCGGCCGAGGAGGCCTTATCAGTAACGATGCAAAGCCTAGATAACAAAAGATCCGTGGGGTCAACGTCGATGTGGGAATCGAGCCCACTCCCTTCGCAAAGGGCTGCCAAAACGACCTTTAGGGCGACGCCCACGGATCTTCATCCATCAAGAAAGTAGCTTGCGCTGAATCAGTAAACGAGGGTTGGTAGACTTTCGCCCATCAGTGACAGTAGAAATATGGCGTGTGCCAATCAAGTAAAGGTAGGAATGAAGGCTTTCGCACATCAGGAAAATATGGCGTGTGCCAATCAAGTAAAGGTGGGAGTGAAGGCTTTCGCACATCAGGAAAATATGGCGTGTGCCAATCAAGTAAAGGTGGGAGTGAAGGCTTTCGCACATCAGGAAAAGAAGATTGTACTTGCGCAAGTGATGGGCCGGCGACAATTGCCACGAGGCAACAGCAGAAGCTGCCAGTGAGCTCGTCCGGTAGAGCCAACTCGGCGAAAAGATTGTGCGACCTTACTCGTCGAGGTAAGTTCCTGGCCAAGCTGGTGTGGTCGGAGGTTGTTCATCATCAGGATGGCTTTGGTCGCGATGTTGCGAGGCCAGCCTGTCGTATAATGATATGGGTTCTTGAGCCATGGCAGGCAAATCCTCCTTCGATATATGGAATGAAGGGAAAGTGTCGGTCACTTCCCCCGCTTCATTCTTGAACACCAAGGGTTCCATAGGATCCGTCGTCCAATCCTCCTTCTTCACCATATTCAGAGTGACTTCTCGGCCATAGGATTGCCATTCGATGAATTCGTCATAGCCGCCCCAACCAACACCTACGCCGGGTGGTCGGGGATGTTTGATCAGGTGTCCAATCGACGTGGCTGACCGCCGCTCTTGACCGCCTCCCTCCTTGTAATCCTTGTAGGACGCGTATGACGGCGATTGTGCCATAACAGCCGGGTCCGAGCCGTTTGGACCCAGCAAATGCCCCTGGCGCCATGGACCTGCGGTCAAGCTCGACTCCATCGATTTGAGTCCCCGCTCCAGCCAGCGCATGCTGTCCTTGGCCGGCTGATCAGTCGAGCAACTGTCTTCCGGAGGGTCGATTTTTCGAATGTCCCGATAATTGTTTTCCGGATCGAGAGGGGACTTGGGAGCATACCAAAGCTTCCAGCCCTTTGCCTCCCAAATGGCTATCTCGTCAAACGGGACAGTTATCGAGGACATTTCTTTCGTAGCACGGCCATCTTTGACATGGAAGGTGGTGATTTCTGGATGGTCGGTAGAGCCTTCTGGATGGCCGGCAGAGCCTTCTCGGGTCATGCAGACGAAGGCGGCAGCATCGGGCTCTCGCATGTCAGCGGGGGTTTGCGGGTGCCCATATTGGCAGGCCACGCGACGGGGCTCCCCAGTGTTGTTCTTCATGTGGACTGGTGAGTAGAACACTCCGCGCTCATCCCAATTAGCTTTAATGGCGGGCTGTTGGTCGTAGTATCGTTGGAGGTTGGTGCCGACATCCTCCGGATCTTCTTTCCATTCCTCGGGCAGGCTCTTGCTGTCAGACAAATCGAGTCTTTTCAACGCGTCGAGGGAGAGTGACGCGTCAAGGGAGGCTGACGCATCCGTCGCGGGGCCAGGCATCGGGGGCAAGGGACCTTCGGGGAGGGGAGTGGGGGTGCTGGTTGGAGACATCCTTATGGTTGAAATTAGTTGGAAGTCTTGTATGAGGTGAGATCCTTGAGGACGCGGTCCAAACCAACCTGAGGAATGAGGATTATCAGCCTGCGTGTGAAGTGTAGATAGTTGTGGTTGTGGTGTTGAAGAATGATGAATGGTCTGGCTGAAGAATTCGTGTGGGTTGGAGGAAGTTGAATTGTTGTCTGTGAGGCAGGTAGACAACTGAACTGAGGTAGGAGCGGAGAAGTCAGAACAGGCTGTGGGAGGCCCCACTCTTCTCTAAACAATAACGAAGAGGGTTGGAGGCCTGGGCTGATTCACTCGTTCAACAGGCTACCAATTCTGTTTCGAAGGCTCCTTCCTGACGCAGAAAATTTACACACATCCCTGAGGCCGCAATTTGGCTGTGAAGCAGCATGTCATCTGTCCCCACGCATTGAATGGTGATCTTTCTACTGCAAACAAAACTCCTTCCAAATCGCGAATGGAGGTGGGAGGAGGAAGAGTCCAGTAACAATGTGGCGAAATGCAAGATCGAATCGGAGGACACACGTGGATTTCGTGCCAAAGGCCGTTGGTAGCAAACTAAAAGGCTTCCCGAGACGGCTTCCGTAGCGTGTTCTCAACTCTCTCCCAGAATACTAAGTATGGTCCCTTGCAAGAACGCGGGCAGAGCGAACAGGTCAGTAGGATTGGGAAGGCACTCGGCGAAGTCAAGAAAGGGAAGGAAAGAAGGAGCCTGGGAAGGCATTATTCTGGAAGGAGGAAGAAATGAGGGTTGAGTTCGGATGCTCGAGACCCCTATCCTTCGCGAACCACCTTGTTCGTAAACCTCCTGCCTCTGCTGTCGACCACGCTGCCGGATTCGATCGGATGCACAACTGGAATCTGGCCTCTTCCGACATTGATTCATCGGCATCACCCTCCTTCTCTCCTGAAATCTCTGATGCTGGTTCTTCAGACTGTTGCGTCAAATTTTGGTGTTCTGGAGGTTGGTCGCAGTTCATCCGTGAAATCTGTATCTGAAATCTTGTACTTGAGTGAGGCCCAAATATTTGGACTGATGAGCTACATCGATTTCCGTAGACACCAGGGGCATAACCCACAGCCGACCATTACCTCCCTGACATCCACAGAAGGAATTCTCTTCATGTAAACTGAATAGTATGTCTACCAGTCTCACGCCGGATGTACACGTGTGCCTCATCGGAGAAGCCGCGTCAGGGCGACAAGGTGGCTCACGAGTAGAGGGGTAAAGGGGTAAGTGAGCCTTGACGAGAACGTAGGTAGGTTCCGCTAGATTGCGAGATGGGACTGTGCTGGTTGAATGAGTGCTGACTCTTGCATCTGTATTGCGGCAAATCCCCTTTAAAATATATGTCGCTTACGCAGGAACCCGAGCGAAACACGCCTTCATACGCCCGCCCGGACTGCGGTACGACGGCAGGCTCATCATGTATCCGAACATCCTCATTTGTCGGCGACCTCCTCGGGGACCAACTTCCACTAAGATCCGTGAAAACTACGTACTGAACTGAGCTTGCAGCATCGTAAGACAGAGACTTACCAGGGCCCACGGGAACACTCGTGTTGCGCCAGCTTCAGAGTGAGCCTCGTTGGAAAATCCCGAGTGGCGATGATCTCTCGGTGCTTGCTCCGCCTTTGAGGCCACAATGAAGTTTCCCTCAATCAGGCAACGGTTGAATTCGCCCTGCCGTCTAGACTCGATGAGGGTGACGCCTCGCAGGCCGTGTCATCAAGAGTCGCCTCAGCCAGGCCCTCGTTCGTCGCTTCAAGCCACGCCAAGACAATTCGTCATGAAATGGGAAAACTTTCTCGCCGGAAAGAATGTAGCCGTGACGACCTCTGAGGCTCATCATGAGCACGTGTCAGTTCTGGTGCTGCGGTGGAAGCTGGTGAGCCTGATGGTTATGTCTTGGCGGCAGACTTCGGCAACTTGCTGGGGCCCGGACGAAAAGCCCGGACCCGCGTGTCGGGACGGGTACGAAGTGAACAAGGGGGAGACTTGCGAACGCCCGCAGGTTCTGTATGCTTCTGGCGTCTATGACGATCAGTAACTGGCCACGTCCGAGGCGAAGACGCACGTGGCAGGTGCTTGAGCTGGACCAAGGCGAAGAATGGCGCTACAATCAAGGCGAAAAGGCTTAATAGATGAGGGCAGATGAGCATCTCGAGACCCCCCTTACATCTGGCTCGTCAGCATGATGGCGAGTCAGGGGGCCCAAAGATAGAAGGCCCACAAACCCTAACTCATCCCAAAACGACGGGACGCTGCCAGATTAGTGACTGTTGTGGTGACTCGAATTAGGTCATTACTCTATCTGTTGGGCCTTGTCGCGGCGCGCTGGGCCATGGTTCGTTTCATTTTCAATGGGTGTACAAGCACGAAAATGCAGTGAGACAGGGCACGTGGTGCGATCGGCAGTCTGTTCTGAACAGAACGTGTGTGACAGCGACAAGACTTCCTCAATCCGCCAAGCTCACAGAACGGGCTACAGCTGTCATTGTCGTCACCGGTGTCCCCAAGGCCAGGCGGACTGTCGCAAGTCCGGGCGAAGGGCTTCCCCAGCCTCGATGTAACGGTCCAGACTGTCGAAGAGGCAACAAAGAAGCGCGAAGCAAAGCATCTGCCGGGCCGCAGCAGGAAAACGAGCAAAATTCAGCTCTTGGCATGGCAATCGTGCCAAGACGGAATCTGCTCGAGTGGACGCAAGCGTGAGGGGAACGATGCTAACTCTCTGAAGATGGGCAGTGCAAACACAACGCCAAGACCCGCGATAGTGGCGCAAAGTGCCTCATTACAGCGACACTGCCTCGACCGCCCACCGACTGCCGCGCCGCTAGTCATGCCGCCTCCCCAGGCACCTCCAGACGACTCCCAGGGACTCGGGGACCTTACTGCCAGCTACCGAGACGCTCCGCCATTGGTCTCCCCGCAGCCTTTCCCCCTTCCAACCGCACGGCCGACGCTACTCGGTGCCAATCGGCCAGGGTCCGCCATGTTGGGCATTGCCGGTCGGGACCGTGGGGAGAGCTGTGCTGGAGGCTCCGGGTGTTTCCTGCATCTCTGCTTGGATATGGGATGAGAGCTAGGGGCCGAGTCCAGAGATCGGCCAGGGGCTGAGTTTATGCCGCCAAGACTGGTGACGATGCCTGATGTTTGTGTCTGCCATTTGTCTCTGCCATTGTGTCTGCCAGCACAGACGAGTGCCATAGCTCGTGCTGATGCCTGTCAGGCCGGCAACATGACAAGGATCCGAGCGACGATCGCCCAATGTCTCGTACACCAAGGCCTGATGTCTCGTGCACCCAAGACACTATAAGACGCGAGAGAAGCCGTCACCTGTCAAAGAAGCTTTCTCGGCACTGCACTCTTCAACCCTCTTACTCCATCACCTTCCTCCAATCTCACCGACGAACGAGTCCATATCTACCATTAAATCCCCGGTTGTAGATTAACTGCAAGGTCTCTCCTATAACACACCACACTACCATACCACCCACACCACCACATCACCCGCGATACCACCGTCACAATGAGATTCGCCGCCATCAGCGCCTTGGCTCTCGCCTCTACTGTCTTGGCCTGCCCCGGCCATGAGAACAGCCAGCCCCTGGGCCTGATGAAGCGCCAGGAGGGCGCCCCGCCGCCTCCCACCGACTGGGCGTATGAGGCATCCTTCAACTGGGGCCGCATCAACGAGAGTATGTCCGGATTCACCACCCTGCCATGACCCCTGCTGACCAAGGAACAGACTACACCCTCTGCCAGACCGGCACCCAGCAGTCTCCCATCGCCCTGAGCCTGAGCAACGGCCTGTCCCTCAACCACCGCCCCGTCTTCGACTACCCGACCAATGTGACGGGCAACTTCTTCAACTGGGGCTACGGCCCGGCCTTCACCATCACCCACCCCGAGGGCGTGTACACCGGTAACCCCTCGTTCACCTACGACAACAAGACCGTCTACATGGTGGGCTGGCACATCCACTCGCCCGCCGATCACACCGTCGGCGGCGACCGCTCCAAGTCGGAGATGCATTTTGTCCACGTTGACGCTGAGGGTCACGAGGCCGCCGTCCTCGCCTTCCGCCTCGACCCTGGTAACGCCGACAACGCTTTCCTCGCCCAGCTGCCGCCCATGATCGGCTTCAACGAGACCGGCACCGAGCAGGAGGCCACCATTGATCTCACCGCCGCCCTCGAAGCCGTCCTGCACTTCAACGAGTTCTGGACCTACCAGGGCAGCCTCACCAGCCCTCCCTGCCACGAGGGCATCCGCTGGTTCGTCGCCCGCCAGATCATGTTCACCGGCGTCGGACAGATGCAGGCCATCCTCGGCGCCAGCACCTACAGCGCCCGCGCCGAGCAGGAGGTCTGGCAGCACCGCATCAACGAGTAAGCGACGGTATGTCGCGCTTGCTATGTTGATCGACCTGGCCACTTGGCCTTACCTGTACATATTTTATGGATGGCATGTCTATATGACCTGATTATTAGAGCTTTAGCAATTTGATTCAGCTGAACCAGCACCGAATGTGGTTTCGATATGATGTGACGTTGAGCATTCTGAGCGGCGTGTATTGTTGAGGAGGTGACTTGGTTTGGACTCGCGTTATCTGGGCCTAGGTCGTTGTCCAGGTCTTGAAGTCGTCGGCGTTCAGATTCGAATGCAAAGGAGATCTGCTCCTCTGTATGTATTGGGCATGTGCATGTGCATGAGTCCTCTGGGTTTCCACGATTCCAAATGCTGGTCGACAGTCAGAGCAAGCAAAGTAGAGAAGAGGATGACCGGCCTACGAATTAGGACCGTAGGAGAGTCAATAAGCTCTTCGCTCCCCGCACCCCGCAAGCGAGTCGCACTTGTAGAACGAAGAAAGGACTGAATTCATTTCCTCTCCGAAGGTCTTCACCCCTAGATATAGGCAGCTGGCTGGCCCTCCGGGTATCCCTCAAGGTGCCCTCGCGTTACAGCCGCTTCCTCATTAGGTGTAGTCCAAAGACGGCATCCAGCGGCCATCGAGTATCGGCAGGTCTCAGCCGATGCTGCTATTGGTGATCCTCGGCAGCGGTCCATGAGATGCTTATAGTGAGACGTACCATGACACAGGGTAAATCCTGGGCGTGGCGTAATTCCCGAGAGTCGGCTTAAGGATCGGGCAACCATGTTTGAGGTCCCTGTTAGACGAATCAGTACCTAATTTCTGTAAAAACGGGTTCGCCTGGTACCTTGGTAGGATGTGGCTCAGGCCCGCCGTCCACTAGATAGAGAGAATGTAAAACATAGCCACTGCGCCTCTCGACTCTATCGGTAGGAAGGAATTATGGATCGTAGCGTGATTCGAACACGCCTCCCAAGAAGGGACACCAAGTGGAAACCACTCTACGATCTTTAGGTCTTCCAACCATCAAGAAAAAGGTGACGCAAGCGCCAATCATGAAAAGGGTTAATACGGGCGTAAGCCACTCAAGAAAAAGGTTAAGAAAGGCTTGCACCACTCAAGAAAAAAGAGACGCAAGCGCCTATCAGTAAAATGGTTAAGAAGGGCTTTCGCCGCTCATGAAAAGAGAGGCGCAAGCGCCAATCAGTAAAATGGTTAAGAAGGGCTTTCACCGCTCAAGAAAAGAGAGGCGCAAGCGCCAATCAGTAAAAAGGTTAAGAAAGGCTTGCACCACTCAAGAAAAAGGGACGTAAGCGCCAATCAGTAAAAAGGGGATCTGAAGCCTTCCAGCCATCATGAACTTTTCCCCATGTTCAGACTCCGGCCATGGTCTCATCAACCGAGGTACTCGGCGCTCCTTGCTGATCAGGGCTGCTAGCTAGCAGGCTCTCCAGCTCCCGAATCCTGTCATTTTGCTGCCGGATCCTGTCACTTTGCTCCTGGATCGTTGTTTGTTGCTGACGAACCAACTCTTCAAAGCTCTTGGTGATGTTCGAAACCTCTTGAGCCAGAGCTGTCTGTAGCTGCCCGAATAATGCCGTGATGTTGGAAGTAGCGGCAGCAACAGTGCTGGGCACGGTATTGAGAGACATGGACTGGGTGGGGGCGACCAGCGAGGAGGCGACAGTAGGAGAGAGAGCAGTAAACGGGGCGAAGGCGTTGGTTGTAGGAGTGGCGGTGAATGAAGTCGCAATTGTAGAAGGACCGGCGACAGTGGTAGAGGAGGCGGCATTGGAGCGAGCAAGTTGGGCCGCATAACTGGGGTCGGCTTGTCTTCGTTCCCCTGTTGGGTCCGGTGAGGACTGGCGAATAAGTTAACGCGAAGTCCAGCCCAACAGTTGATGATACTTACTGCTGTTTTGGTCGCCATCTTGATCTTGACGCTGCGGTCACCGTATGTGAATTCCTGGAGGCTTTCGTAGGCGGCATAGGTCCAGCGGCGCTCCTGGAATATGATGAACACCTGGCCTGCGTGTCTCGGGGCTTCAAAACTGGGTTTGCTTGCGGGGGGCCAAATCAACGAGTGAAATCCGTTGACCCTGGATTTGATCTCTTCCTCAATCTCGGCGCGACTCTTGGAAAAGGGTAGGTTCAGTGCCACGAGAACGCGGCGGGCTTTTCGGAAAGGTGCTAGCACCTGCTCGAGATCGCGGTCGTACATTCTGTCCCAATAGCTCGTTAATATCATAAATTGTAGAGTGGGTTGGAGGGGATCTTGACTCCAGCAACTTACTTTGGGATCGGGTTGGGGAAGTTCGGGTTGGGGAAGTCTTTGGGTACTCTGAAGTGATGAAGAATGGCGAGGCTGTTGGTGCTGAGGTGAAGAAGAAGAATCTGTGAAGTAAACAAAATTATGGGAGTGGGATAGATTTTGTTGACCTTCAAAGGGCAGGCGCGTGTCGGATTCCTTGCGGAAAGGGGGGGGTTCCTTCCTGCCTGGTGCCTGCCTGTCTGGTGGTGCCTGCCTGCTGGCCGAAGAAATCGCTATCCGGCCTTCGACGGTAGGCAAGACCACTCTCCTTTCCAAATTGCTGAAACCAACACCAGTTAAGGCCCACGACACCGAACTCCCCACGAGCACAAGACATTTCTACAATCGAGGCCGAGGGATGAAGATCATCTGGGGCGACAGTCCGGAATCACCCACGTAAACCCCACCAGGGCTCGTCAAGCTCGTCTCTGCTTCGAAAGCCTTGAGAACAGCCGCCTGGTTGTTCGTCGGGCGACAAAGCCGAATATAAACGGAAGGACTCAAGATTCTTCGCATACTTGCGTAGAAGTTTGCAAGTAGCCTCAATCTCCTCGAGAAAGACCACGCCGTTACATGTTTCGAACCAGACTAACAGCTATATTGGCAGGGACTCTTAAAAGAGTTATGGCAAGCTCACACGCTCTGGTGGCTTAGTCGCAAAGATTCCATGGGACCCAGTTTGGTATCGAGCCCTCGAAATCGCAACCAAATACAACTGCGTCACGAACATGCTTGACATCGCCGTCTTAAGCAGCTCCGATAAATCTATCTTCGAGCGCCCTGTCTCGCACCGGCCGATCGGGGTCTGGGCCACAGATGATATGTCCATTCGCAAGGCATTGCCTATCGCATTTTGCACGCATGGTGCCATCAATTCGGAGCGGAGACGAATTTCGTAGGGTGCTGAGAACGATTCAGGGCTTCTTTGAGGCGAGGCTCGCTCCTGGGTCTCCAGTACCCAGATCATGTACACATCTTTCCAGAAGTTCGGAGGGAAACAAATATCAAGAACTGGCCACAGCGATCAATCCAGACGGGTTACAGGCTCTTCCATTTTTACAAATCAGGGATTGGATCTCCCGTTGTTGTCCGGTCATTCGGGAGCGCGAGGCACAGCATCAGCGCAACCGAGCAAGAGTAAAAGCTCTGGAAAACCTCTGTATCAGGTTGTCCTTTGTACTTAGCTAGTTACCTATCAAGAGAATGAGTTCGAGTCTCACGCGATGACTAAAGCTTTCGAACTCTCATACTGCTCGGGCACTAGCTTCACTTTGAAGCTCATCACTGACCGTCCCACATGACCCCGCATTATCCCTAATTCTCGTCGTAAAAGCTCTGTTCTTGGGCGGCTACGTGTAATGCTCTGTCACATACACCCTGCTCGGCATGCGTAGCTTCTGAGGAAGTGAGCACATTCTCTGCCATAGGCACAGCATGTCTGGGAAATCATCAACGATGTAGACAGAGCATTGAAATAGTGGACGTGGGAAGTCCGCAGATGAAGAGGCTCCACCAAGGAACATTGAGGTAGGGCCACGCAGCACCGTAGACGGCATATACTAGCATAGAACCGAAGACCCTGAAGATGATGAGGGGCTTTCAGAAACCAGACAAACTCGTGCTGTGTTAGGGTCACGGAGCGCGGAACACAGGGGTGCCGCAGCGGAGGCCGCAGCGGTAGCGGCCCGGCGCGATTCGCTTAGTAGAGTAAAGTTTACAGTTGCTCTGGACGACATGGGCCGACAAAAGCACGAAGTACCGTTGTCTTTCGACCAACATTTCTGTTTTGTCAGCCACCAGGGTGCGTTGGACGTATTAGGCAGGTCAGGGCTGCGTCGTGAATCGTTTGCCAGGCTGACATGTGACCAGGATCCGAAGACCATCGCAAATTCGCACAGATCATGTATCTCTCGAACTGAATAACTGAGTATACTTCGCTGTAGCTGAAGACGCGTCCAGTATCCTCGGCGCCGAGCACCCACGGAAACTCGGCCGACAGAATGAAGGCCCAAAACCCAAGCAAGCCCCCGAAGGATCATCGCCAGAGATTACAACACATTCACCAAAGGCCTGGGGAAACAATAGCCTAACTGTTCCACACCTTGGCCTCATCCTTCAGAGTAAAGTCTCGCGCCACATCACACCATGTCGCCACCAGCCCACCACTACAAACAAACTCACCGGCCTATCTACCAGTCGAGACCCAAGTCCAGCCCACGAGACCCCAAGCCCATGCCTGGGGTTCTCCGATCCACCTGATCCCCAGCCGTACGGCCCGCCCGCGGCCCAGACTCCCAGCATCGCGGACCACCACATGTGGAGCCGAGGAGATCTCCAGCATGATTTCCCAGTCAGTGTCGTGACGGGGTCTCGGCCAGACGCGATGGACGAGAGATCGGCAGGAAACCGCATGGCACGGGACAACCGGGTGGCTAGGCGATAGGGCGCCAGGGCTGAAGGGCGCGAACCCCATAGCCAGCGTCGCAACGGCCTTCCCTCGGAACTTGGGATGAACTTTTTGCTGTGTCGACCAAGGGAGGAGGGTCCCTCATCTGACTCTGCAGGCATGCGCATGACTCTGCTCACTAGAGTCAGCTTGGCGATTGTTAATGTGTTAGTCAGGGTGTGTCCGTCAACACGGTGGCAGTGAGGTAAGAGCAGCTTCCTCAACAGTCACCACGGCGTGTCGATCATGGCCTCGACCCAAACCTTCGAGGCCCTCCCCTCCTCAGCCAAGACCAGACGAGCAGAATAAAACGAGAGATATAATACGGCCTGAGAGGCGCAGGGCGACAAGATTGGGCCCCCTTGGCGCGGCGGACTGCAAGCCACATTCTGCAAGCGACTGTGCAGAACCCCATCGTGGCCTCTTCGCTAAGCTCGTTTGGCCTAATACGGCGCCCGCTCCGGAGGGTGGTCGCCGAGTGTCGGACTTGGCGCGTGCCGCCACTAACGGCAGAAGAGCGGATCAGATAACTTCCCTTGGCGAGACTAGGCTAACCTACCGTTCGAGCCAATCCTTTTTGGGACGGTCGTGGCGCCGCCTAGGGAGGTCCAGCGGCTCAACACGAGGTCTGTGGAGGGGCCTTGGATCTGATAACTCTGTCGGGTGGGTTTTTCGAGAAGCCCATTTTGGCAGGCCACTCGGCGCGCAGCGTGGCGGTTGGGTAGGGCTCGCGCCACTGCGCTGCCTCGGCTCGCGCCTTGCATGGTCGATGGGCGGTACCAGTCATATTCGCCGGCTCCGTGGCGTTTGCAGTCCCGAGGGGTATACCCAGACCAGAAGGAGGAAGCGAGGGGGGGACAGCCAGGAAGGAAGTCGTGGCGAGGAGGAGGGTAGGGGGGCTTTTTTTTCTCCAGCTCGCTCGTGTCCAGAGTCGGGTCATACGGAGGTCCAAGGAGGACGACGAGCCCGTGGTATTTAGTGGACGTCCCGCCCGCTTGGTTGAGGCAATGCTAGACGATCCGCCTGTTCGTGACAGACTGAAGTTTCCAGCTGAGATCTGAGACCCTGAGACCCTGCGCCTACTTGTATACCCAACCCATCGACGCCGATCGCCACGCGTACAGCACAGCAAACACTCAGCCCACACTATAGTACGGCCTACCTTAGTGCTTGAACCCCAGTTCCCCTCAGTTCCCACCATGAGCTACGCAATCCTCCCCGCGCTGGTGCCCGACATCGAGAAGGTGTACGATGCCTACTTTTCCGCCTTCAAGGGCGACCTGATGGGCGACATCATGGTCAAGCTCCTGTTCCCCGCCGGCACCGAGAGCCCTGAGTTCCGCAAGGCGCACGCCGCCGGCACGCTGGCTTGGTGGCACCAGAGCACCGTCCAGTACACGTACAAGTGCGTGGACACGGAGACGGGCGAGATTGTCGGCATGGCGCTCGGCGACATTTACCTGTCGGAGCGCAGCGAGGAGGAGAGAGCCTTCCAGGGCGTTGGCTGGTTGGAGGGCGAGCAGCGCGAGAAGGCCGAGGCCGTGCTGAAGCCGCTGCACGATGCGCGGGAGAAGCTGTTCGGCGGACGCAGATACGTCTGTAAGTAGCTAACCAGCCCTGATGATTCTCTTGTCTCCCCTTTTCTCGAGGAGTAAGGCTAACGGCTGCAGACGTCCACGTCATCGCCATCGACCCCAAGCACCAGGGCCGCAAGGCCGGTGCCCTGTGGTGCCAGTGGGGCATGCAGCTCAGCGACAGCCTGGGAATCCCGCTGTACTTCGAGGCGTCGCCTTCGACGTACAAGCTGTACGAGAAGATGGGCTACGAGACCCTGGAAGACAAGATTGTGCACAAGGCTGAGACAATGGGCACGCCGACGGATATCGAGGTGCCGCTGATGGTCAAGATGCCGGCTGCGGCAGCGGGCTTGACGTTCAAGGAATGGCGGGCGGCCGACTACCCCTCGTTCAGCGATGTGAGGAAGGCCAAGGCGGCGGCCCTCGCTGCTGTGGCTGCTGAGAAGACCGAGGTCAAGGTGACCGAGGTGGCGGTCGAGGTGAAGGAGCTGGTTGTTTAGGTGGCTGGGCGGGGTCTTGGGGGCGTGTAGCTGATTCGATGATTCCCACGGCGTATGAAGTAATGTGTTATTTTTTTCTCTCTCCCCATTCTTCCACGAAGCCAATGAGCTACCCTGCTGGTGCATGATGCCTTGAACCTTGCCGTGGTGTGCTGCTGGTCATGTTGCGTCCCGAAAGATCCGATCACCAGCTGTCCCTTGTTAGGCGACCATCGGCCAGCGATCTCGGCGAGCGGCCTCGGCTTCACGCGGTTTTCGACAAGCCTAGCTTCGGCCGATGCCAGCGCACAGGCGCTTCAGCTGGAAAAGTATGCGCGAAAATCAGGCGAGATGGACGAAAAGAGGAAGTTGGTGGAGGGGATACTAGGCGAGAAAAATCGGCTTGATCAGGGGTCGTCGAGGAAGTTCGGCCCAGTGACCAATGAGCAGGGGCTGTCAGAAGCCAATTCCCGGGTGGGGTCACACTGCATTGGCGCTAGGCTGGCAACGACATGGGCACCGCATTGGGTGGCTTGATCTAGCCATCTTATCTGATCATCTGATAAGCATCTGATAAACCCCCCCTTTGCTCCTTCTGCCTTGGCTCGCAGCTACCTTAGCTACTGAGCTCCCAGCTTTTTTTCTTCCAAGCTCCGTCATCCTTGATCTTCGCCTTGCCACGGACGCCGGATACCCCTGCAAGATCAGCCGTTCTCTTGCTTTCTTTGCTGCGTCCTGTCTTTGTCGCGTGCCGACGGACCAACCACCAACATGGCCGTCCTCACCCGCCTGCGGAAGGGCGTCCTGTTCCTGCGCCTCGTCTACGTCGCCATCGCCGCCCTTCTCGAGCACCACAAGCGCAACTGGGCCGCCGGTCGTCTCCAGACCCCTTCCACTCCTGCCAAGGACCTCGAGAACGACGCCGAACCCCAAAATATTGTCATTGTCGGCGCCTCCTTCGCCGGCTACCACGCCGCCCGCCTCATCGCCACCAGCCTCCCCCTCAACGGCCGCTACCGCATTATCATTGTTGAGCCGAAACAGCACTACCAGTTCACATGGACCCTGCCGCGCTTCTGCGTCATCGAAGGCCACGAGGAGAAGACCTTCATCCCCCTCGGCCCCTACCTCCCCGCCGCCGCCAAAGAATTCGTGCGATGGGTGCACGGCACGGCCGCCAGCATCACCCGCCAGACCATCACCATTGAGGAGACGGGCGAGACGATCCCTTACTCATTCCTCGTCATCGCTACCGGCGCCGGCGTCGGCCTGACGCTCCCGTCCCGAGTCGGTGCCACGGGCAAGAAGGAGGGCGCCCAGCTCCTCCGTGACATGCAGCAGCGCATCAAGGCCTCCAAGAACCTCGTCGTTGTCGGCGGCGGTGCGGCCGGTGTCGAGCTTGCGACCGACGCCAAGCAGCTGTATCCCGAGAAGAAGGTCACGCTCGTGCACTCCAGGAGCGGCGTGATGCACCGATTCGGCCCTGAGCTGCAGATTGCTTCGTTGAAGGCGATGCAGGAGATGGGCATTGATGTTCTGCTCGAGGAGAGGACCGAGAATGAGGATGTCAGCACCGGTTTCGTGACGCTGCGGTCAGGGAAGAAGATCGAGTGTGACTTTTGTGTAAGTCGGGTTCCTTCAGCACAGGTTGCAAGGCCTAAGAAACTAACACCTCCAGGTCAATGCCGTCGGCCAGAAGCCCTCTTCAGGCCTCCTCCAAGACCTCGCCCCCAACGTCATCACCTCCTCCGGCCACATTCGTGTCAAGCCCACCATGCAGATCGACGACGACTCGCTGCCCAACATTTACGCCTGTGGCGATGTCATTGAGGCTGGCGTGAAGAACGCCAACGCTCGTGCCGCCATGAAGCAGGCCATGTACGCTGCTGACAACGTGACGCTGGCCATTCGCGGCCAGGCGCCGACGCACAAGTACACGGTCAACTTTATGGACGGCGTCATCAAGCTGACGCTGGGACTTGTAAGTGATGATGGGCAGATGGTCGTTTACACCGCTGACGGATGACAGGACAAATCGATTACACACTTTGGCGACGGCAAGACCGAACTGCTGTTCCACAAGAAGGAGACGGACGAGACGCTCATGGTGGCGGACGTGTGGAGGTTCATGGGCGCGACGCCGTACGAGGACGACGACGACGAGAGCAAGCCTGCGGGCGTCGAGACGACGGCCGATAAGGCGAGGGAAATCACGAATGACCTCCCTTAGATGGGGATGGCATTCAAGCGTTCCAAGAGAATTAATAGACTAATAGAGGCTTTACGCTTGGCTCCACATTATGAGCTCTGTAAGCTGTTCCGTCGCGCTGTTCATCATGGCGTAGTTGAAGGGACTGCAATGATCGGAGATTGTTGCTAGGTGTGCTGCATTCGCGTTGTGAAGGGGTGACGTTTGCTGGTATGCATTGCTACACCTCACAAATTTGAAAGGAAGGATGTGATACGTTCAAAGTTTGTAGGAGATGGGACGAGATATCTCAGCAAGCCCGAACTTCAAAAATGCCTACCCGGTTGTCTAAATCCAATAGCTATCAGGTCCACTTCGGAGATGTGTCGGTTTGTGGGATTTCGCACTCAAGTTGATAACTTTAGAGCCACAGGAGCATCCATCACGGTTGCCAACAGGTGAGTACGCATAGCTTTCGGCGAAGGCTTGAATCTCATTGTCCTGAGTTCTTTCACTTCTATAAGTAATATCTCAAGTCCCCATCATTTTGTTAGTCTTTCTAATTTTCCATTCCTCGTCCAAAAAATCATCCAAACAACCCTACGTCACCATCTGCACCCATGGTCAAGATGTATCCCTCTCTCTTAGACGTCCCCTGTGAGGTGCTCATCCAGATTATGGAGAGTCTGCCAGACGACCAGACCCTTCAAACTCTTACCCGGGCCCATCCTGCAGCGTACGTAATCTATCAAGACTGTCCCTCGCGATACCACAGAGCGATTGCCCTCAACCTCTTCGGCGACAACCTCTTCCTTGCTCTAGGCATTATCGACTTCTCTTGGTGGAATGAGGACGATGCATACGAGAGCGGAGAGCTGGATGCCCTTCAAGAAAAGGCAAAGCCTTACCTTGCCGATGCGCCCCCTCCTGTCGGCGACCTGATTCTCGACCCGGGTCAAAGGCGCCGACTGCGACTCCTTGCGACAGGTGTCCAGACATTTCTCGAACACGTCAACAGCAAAGCAACCGCCACTACCTCCAACCGACCCCTCTCTCCCATCGAACGGGCACGCATGACGCGCGCCCTCCTCCGGTTCGAGTTTATGGCCAGATTCCTGCACAACATGACGCCCTCGAGCAGGTACTTGAAGTCCCCGGACGAACACTTGAAGCGCCTCATGGGGGCTCTGCCCTCCCGCTGCGCCGTCGAGGAGGTCCGCTGCGTCTTCAGCGCTTTGACACAATACTTCTGTGGCTTTCTCGTGCCGGTCCTCGTCCGCCGCGACTGCGAGTTTGTGGCGCGTCTGCACGCGGCCCGATCACCGTGTTCATCGAGCGCTTTACCGTCGTCCAATGGAATGGGGACGCTACGATGGGCCGACCATAGTTTCCGCTTGTGCCCGTATGGTTGGCGGCCAGGGCTGCGCGTGGACGAACTTGTCGGCATCACCGCCAAAACGTCTCTCGCAAGTTGGGCCACATGCCGAGCCATCAAGTGCGCCATGTTGCTGGCCCTCGAGTGCGAGTTGGTGCTACAGTCCTTCGTCAGCTGGACCCACGAGAAATGGGTGCACCATATGAGGGAGCACTTGCACAGGGATTCCGAGAGTCTAGACAAATACGACACCATCCTCGAAGTCTTCCGAAAAAACATATGTGAGGAGGATGAAGTCCGCAAGAACGAGCCGCCCCAGCCCTTCGCGGGAGATGCCCTTGACAAGCCCAACAAGGGATGGGTGCAAGGCAGTAGGATAATCCAGACCTTGTCAGAATATTCCAACCACTGGAGTGGCATGATGGCCTTGGGGGGACAAAGAACCTTCTGGGCGGCGACGACGATGCCGTGGTCGCATGAGTTTTGGGTCTTCCTAGACGAAGAGCGTGTGGATATGGAGCTTACGGCCCCCGTTCCTGATCCGTCGGAGACAGGACGCGAAGAAAAGTGCAATGTTTTCTTTGGAGACTACCGTGTAAGCGTCAGGAATACTTTTCCAGGCACCATGGGTGCCGAAGGTGGGCTGGCGTCACTATCGCTTCAAAATTCGCATGAATGTATCAGAAGGTCTGAGTTACTGAGGATTATGGAGGACATGTTTGTAGGGGGTTTGCCAGAGTAAGCCCCGGAATACCCCGGTGACATTCAAATAAATCCAATATGCACACAGGTCGTAATCGTGATGAAACCTATTACTTCTCATGATGATTCATATCCGAGGTCGACATCATACGTCCCCGATCCTAGCATATACCCAATACTTTCTTGGCATCATCGACGAATGTTGTTGAGCGAAGGGGAGCTTGCTCGCCCCCGCTGCACAATCTCGGTCTCCTTGCCCAGCTTCGACCCTACATCCAATTCCACCTTCACATCCATCGCCACCCTCACAGGCCAAACCACCGCAGGTCAAGCGCCACATTCACAGGCACCGTGTGTCCAACCCCCTGAGCCGAATACCCCACGAGCTGCGACCCATCCCCGTACACAATCTGCGTGTACCCATTCTGCGGCGTGTTCGTGTTGTTCCGCGCAAACGCGAGCCCCTTGACGGTCGACCACTGCCTCAGCTGCTGCTCCAGGTTCGGGATCCGCACGAGCGTGTCCGCCGTGCCGTGCAGCGTCTGGAACCGGGGGTACGGCCCCGAGTACCCGGGGAACATGTTCCTTGCGCGCGCAGCCCACGCCTCGGCCGACAGGACGATCTGGCCGTTCGCGCACGTGGGGTCCGCGCTGATGGGGCTGCTGCCGGGCGACCCGGCGAGGCACCCTGCGGCGACGCCAGAGTAGCACGACGCCGCGGCGAAGAGGTCCGGGTACGCGGCGCTCATGACATTGGTCATCATGCAGCCGGACGAGGTGCCGGTGACGAAGACGCGAGCAGGGTCCGCGCGGTAGGTCGTCAGGGCGTAGCGGACCATGTTGGCGAGGCCGGTGCTGTCGCCGCCGCCATCGTGGGTCAGGGAGGCGGTCGTGGCGACGTCCCAGCAGTTGAAATCGCGGCGGGAGGAGGGGTAGATGACGACGTAGTTTCGGGAGGAGGCGAGGGCGGTGTAGTCTGCCTGGCTGGCGTAGCCCTGGCCACTGCCACCGCAGCCGTGGAGGGCGAGGATGATGGCGGGGGAGGCCCGAATGTTGGCTGGGACGTGGACTTGCATGGTTAAGCCTGTGGGGTTGGACCCGAAGTTGTTGATAGTCTGGAGGTTCTGCGCAGTGATCGGGGCAGTTGCCAGGAGGAAGCCCGCAAAGCTGCGAAGAAGGTTGTAGGCACGCATCTTGAGGTGAATAGAGAACTGAAGAATGTTTGTTGCAGTTGGTGCTGTGCTTGGTAGCCTGATAGCTGGCGACTGCTGTCTTGACTGAGACTTTGAGATAATACATTCATGACCCATGCCTCGGCCCCAGCTTTATAGGGCTGCCCTTGACCCCTTTCCAACCCCCCGCACTTCATCCAATATCTCCCCCGTGGGGAAACGATGCCTTAGCTGCGATGATCTCCCGGCGCAAATCTCGCCGTCCTCGCCCGATGAGGCATGCCGCGGTTCACGGCTAGCACGGCGGCAGTTTTTCGTGATTATCCAAATGGATCGCAGTCGGGGGCAGTCGTATTGTGGTGTTTTGCCAAATCTCGACATTTTGCCATGGTGGCATGTGAGATCGGCAGTCGGGCTCGGGAGTTGTGTGATGTTGCATTGGGATCCTCGCCGAGGGGGTGATGTGCAGTGTAGTGGATTCCGCGGACTGGGCAACGCGCGCGAGATGCCACCCTGTCCGGCTGTGACTGAAGGGGACCTTACCTGCCTTCTATGGCAAGTCTGATGTAATCTTGCTATCGCGCTGGGTGTCCAACTTCTTTTCTTATTGAAGTGCCAGGTTCACAGTACGACAAGTGGAATTTTACGAGAAGAATCTTCTGTTCATTGATTGGGTATATGTGGAGGCCGCAGGCTATTACTTGCTTGCCATAAAATACAAGAAACTCAAAACATCTCTTTGAAATGTTGAAACACTGTAGGCTCGGAATGTGAGAACATGTTGGCGTGGGCGCCGGCAGAGTTGGGGGTCGGCAACCCTGCGCTTGGTGGACCGCTGAAGCCCTGCTCGTGGCCAGCAAATCCCTTGACGCCCACGTAGCCTTCGAAAATGCGGCTCATCTCATTCTGAATTCGAGCGCCATTATTTGGCGACTGCGCATTCTCCATGCGAGGCGTCGTCTGCTGCGTTTGAATTGGTGTCGTGGATGAGATGGATGGTCGGCCAAAAGGGCTGATGGGCGCAGGACTTGTCGTAGAAAGTCGCCCCGAGGCAAGACCAGCCATGGTGAGCGCCGCGGTGCTGTGAGGATCGTCCTCCTGGCTGTGCCTCATACCAATTCGGGGGCCCACCTCCTTCAATGATCCGATCGTCCGCCAGAGGCGCTTCGATACCCAACTCTTTGCTGACAAGTCCTTGACCAACTCCAGGGCCAAGTAGAATTCGTCTCGACAAGATGTGGAGAATCGAACTGGTGCATGCACCGAAGCCAGGAAGAGGACTGCTATCGCCGATGTGAGGAACTGGTGGTAGAAGACTTGCATCTTGCGGTACAGGTTTGTCGTGCTGTTGAGGTGACTCAGATAACGAATCGTGTCTTTGGCCAGGTCGACAACACGGTGAGCTTGCGCAAGATTCCCCATGATGCTGGTGGCGCTGTGCAAAATCGGCGTGTAGAGCCAGATGCGGATCTGCACAAGAATGGTCAGCGCTGCATATGGATCAATATCTGCCGTTTGGCTTACCTGATTGAGTCGGAGATAGGTCCAAATGCGAAGCCGTTGAAGATTGTAAGACGGCGTGGTCGTCATCTGCTTCTCCTTATCCCAATTCCGCAGCTTGACCTCTTCAGGGACCCGCTCATACCACTGCAGAATCTCTTGGTCCAGCTGCTCCATATCTTGCTCCCTGAGCTCTCGTGCCAGGATCGGACCAAAGTGCGCAACTTGCCGCCAGACCTTGGCACATAGCCTAGAGTATGTGATCATAGCAATGAGATATGGGTACTCCTCCTGTGATATTGAGTGTCAGGTAATTGTCAGCAAGGTTTGTTGGAGGCCAACTTACCGGCATGGGGAGCTCAGGGTCAATCTCTTCATCCTGAATGACGTATGGCAAGCCGGTACCAAAGGCCCATCGACGGTCCAACATGTAGGCAGTCCAGAAGCTGTTGAGGGCGTTCTTCCTCTCTTCTTCGTTCTGAATCTTCATGAGACCAGTTCTTTGATGAGTGCCCCACTCGAGACATAACCTTGCAACCTGGCCCATGATGCGCCATGCCAGGATCTCGTCGTTGGACAGGAACCGATAGCCGGCAAGCAGACAAAGCAACGGAAGGTTGGCAAAGTCACAACCGTCTACCATGAGCATTCTGTTGAGGATTGCCTCCACGCTGTCGTAGATCCTAGCGGCCCTCTCGCTGTGACCGTGTCCCTCAACGACTAGGGCACAGCACATGACCATCTTGAGCTGGAGGGTCGGTGTGTCATCAAAGTCGAGAGTTTCGCCATGCTGCTTGGCGGATTCGATGGAGGCGCAGAGGTTCCGCGCATGATCGATGACAGTCTGGATCTTGACGACCGGGTACATGATGCCGACTTCTTCCTCATGCAAGCGGCAGAGACGGATCACCTCATCCCGGCCGTACTCCCAGAGAGGATCTGACGCTGTGTTGCTAGATCGCACACGGGGATTCGCTTCTTCGGAAGATGTTTGGTTGTGGTCCTCCCCGTCACCGATGCCCTTGTAGCCCATGTTGTGTATGGTGTTGTTGGCGACGTCGAGGCTGAAGGCCATGCTCGTAGGGCCCCTGAAGGAAGGTGGCCTGGCGTAGGGCAAGTCAGGTCGGTGACTGGACAGCGAGCTCGCTGGAGACGCAGCGATGGTGCTCGAGGGTAGAGGTAGAATCTTGTCGTGAATCGGGGCTAGGCGCAAGGTTTCGGTTCGAAGAGTGTTCATGCTCTGATACAGGTTCTCAACCTGCTCCTGCAGGTGCCTCATCTGGTCGGTCATCCGGCGGTATTCGTCCGAGTCCTTGAACGTGCTCGAGCAGCAGTTGGGCGCATAGAGACAGGCGAGATTGAGGTTGCCGCATCGTTGGCAGGGTGTTTCGCCATTGCATTTGATCTTGCGTCGCTTGCATTCGTTGCTGGAGGGGGGGCAGGTTAGTAAGGCCCCCACGGGGAGAGACAAGAAGACATGAAGGCCATATGCTCACCAAGCAATGGATATATACTGTACAGTACAGGTCAGCTATCAGATCAGGATATTCCAACCGAGATCGTCCGAGATGTACAAGACGGGGTGGCACGGGGTGGGCGACGAAAGGGACGTCGCACATGGACATGGCACGACATGAGGACGGGAAGACGAGACAAGGACGACGGCACGACTTACTCTGTTCCGTTTGCTCCTCTGCTGCTTCCCTCCCGCAGCATCATCGTCCTCTGGTTTCCTCTTAGACCCAACGGCAGGCGAGGTAAGACTGGCGGCGTCGGATGGTCCCCCTCCCCCCGGCAGGTGGGCGGAATTGTCTCCGGGGGTCGCGGAAAGAGGTGAGTGCGTCAAATGATTTGGGTGATTGTGTGGAGAAAAGCCTGGGCCTGGGATGGTGCCTGTGCCGCCGTGACGGTCTGCAGGCAAGGGGACGGGTGCTTGGGTCAGGTAGCGCAGGTCGCTGACCTGCGTCTCGATCTGCTCCATGGCATTGGGTCTCGCGATTGTCTTTGCGACGGGTTGGTGGTTCCTTGGGGGGGAAAAGGCGTGAGGCGGGAGATTGACGGCGACGGCGACCGTCTTCCGCTGTGCCTCGAGCGTCCTAGCACACGTGACCGGCACTTCGGGAGCCGAGGCTGGTTAGATAAGCTGGATGGGGCAGGGCCGTCCATCTGGGGGATAGTCTGTTGATTTACAATTGACTCTTTGTCGAGTCAACATTTGGAGAGTCTCATCATTTCTGAGTATCCTGACGAGCCATGGCGTTTTTTTTAATTCACCTACATTCTCAGGCCAGAGATGGCGGCGCAAGAGGCGCTTCTGATGCATCTGCCTCCCTGCTTGCGCTGGGCCAGGCCTGTTTTAGAGCACGGTCCAGCGGAACAAGCACCGCACAGCATCTTTGAGTTCCACCATGACCATGACCTGATGCTACCTTACCTAATCATGTTTCCTCTGGTGGGGTCGCAGTTCTGCCAGTGCTCACCACCAAAAAGTTCAGATGCATGAAATTTTGGGTCCAGCTCCAGTACAGTAGAACTACCAACACCACCACTACATTCATTCAAGATGGCTAGACCGAAGCGATTCGCAGAGTTCGAGGAGAAGACCGTCAAGGGTAGGCGCTAACATCACCCCTTTGCATGCGCGCACATCTGACACCACGACAGACTACGATCCTGAGGCCGACTCGGCTGGCGAGAACGAACAGAGCGGCAGCGGCAGCGAAGACGAGGGCGCCGACCTCGCCGGCACCGAGCACTACCTCAACGTCGGGTACGAAACGAATCTTTCACCCCCCAATCAGCACCCAGCTAACCCACATCAGCAAGAGCAAGATCCGCCAGAAGGAAAACGTCTCTCTCGGCCCCCAATACCGCGGCGCCCGCGTCAGCCGTCAGGCGCTCGAAGACAGCGACGAAGGCAGCGAGGACTTTGAGGACGCACAGGAGGACTTTGACTCGGGCGATGAGGCATACGACGACCCCGAGACGGCTGACCTAGCCGCCGATGAGGCGCGGTCCGCCGACGACGCCGAGATTAGCAGCGACGATGCCCTCGGCGAGAGCGACGACGAGAAGCTGGAAAAGTTTGTGTTCCGGGGCAGCTCGAAGCCTGTGGACTCCAAGAGCAAGGGCGGCAAGAAGCAGAGGCCGACGGCCGCGGATTTCATCTCTGGGTCTGAGGACGAACTCGACCCGGAGCAGGATGACGACAGCGACGGCTCTGGCGGTGTCGACCTGATGGACGTAGAGGCTGATGAGGAGTCTGGCGAGTCCGGCAGCGGCGACGAAGACGAAGACGAGGAGGAGGGCGACTCTGATCTCGACGGCTTCATCAACGACGACTCGGATCTCGACGATGACGAGGAGGAGGAAGACGACGATGACGAGGAAGGCTCAGACGACGACGAAGAGAAGGCCCCCAAGCTGACCAAGTCATCCCGCGCCGCCGACGCCCGCGCCGAGCAGCGCAAGCTCATGAACGAGGGCCAGAAGGCTCTCGTCGCCACCATCTCGGCCGCCACCCAGCAAGACGCCGCAAAGGGCCTCGCCGTCCGCCAGCAGCGCAAGACGTTTGACGGGCTCCTCAACATCCGCATCCGCCTGCAGAAGGCCATTGTGGCCACAAACTCCTTCTCCGCGTTTGAGGGCGGCGACGACGACGCAGAGCCGTACTCGGCGGCCGAGGAGGCGGCGCTCAAGCTCCTCGGCACCCTCGACAGCGTGCGCGCGACGCTCGTGCCGGCGACATCCACATCCTCGACGCCGGAGAAGAAGCGCAAGCGCGACACCTCGACCGAGGCGCTCTGGGCGGCGCTCCAGGAGACGGACGCGCGCGCGGCCAAGCACCGGCGCAAGGTGCTGGACAACTGGTCGTCCAAGACGCGCAACGCGACGGTGGAGGTCAAGGCGCGCAACCTCGTGGCGTCGCAGCAGACGCTCGTGGCGTCCCTGGAGGACCAGCTCGTCAACTCGGACCGGCTCCTCAAGCGCGCGCGCACGCCGCGGTCGTGCGCGCCGCTGCAGGTGGCGGCCAAGGTCAACGAGGACGCGTCCGTGTACGACGACGCCGACTTTTACCAGCTCCTGCTGAAGGAGCTCGTGGAGCAGCGGACGTCGGACGAGACGGCGGCGCAGGCGAGCGGCGGCGCGCTGGCGACGGTGCGGTGGGCGGCGATGAAGGAGGCGCGGACGAAGAAGCACGTCGACAGGCGGGCGAGCAAGGGCCGGAAGATGCGGTTCAACATCCACGAGAAGCTGCAGAACTTCATGGCGCCGGAGGACAGGCGGGGGTGGGAGCAGGACGCCGTCGACCGGCTGTTCGGCACGCTGTTCGGGCAGAGGATGGTGCTGGCCGAGGGGGCGGGCGAGCCGGAGGACGAGGAGATGGCCGAGGGCGCGGCCGAGGAGGAGGGCCTGCGGCTGTTCAGGAGTTGAGCTGCGAGCTGCCTATAGAATACCACGGTGTCCGGCGTTTTCATGAGATGAAAAAGACACGCAATTCTTTCTGAATCTTCCTGTGATGCTGTGACACTCATAAAGAATTGCAGCTCAGGGGCTACCACTACACGACGCTTCCACAACATATACTCTCTAGTAGCAAGCCACCTCACAGCACAGCAACCCAGGCAAACATGCCGAACAAAACCCCATGCACCCCGAGATGCACCCCAGGCCCCCCAAGCGTCCTCTTCTGCGCCTCCTCGCCCGGCCCATGCCCGCCCCCGCGCAACCGCACCCAGGCCCTGCGGCAGGGCCACAGGTGCCAGAGGGCGAGCGACGCGGCAGCCCACCTCCCGAGGCCCTCGACGGCCGGGCCGGGCCCGACGAGGACCCCGACGCACAGCAGGTTCGTGCTCAGCAGCAGGCCGCCGAGGGACTGGCACACGAGCACGGCGGCCTGCGAGGGGCGGGCGACCTGGGTGTCAGGGGCGAGGATGAACTGGCGCGCGGCGACCGTCTCGATGAGGGCGTGGAGGAGGAAGGGGAGCTTCGCCCAGGACATGGTCATCAGGGTCATGTTGGGTGGTCCTACACGAGGCGTGACGGACGGACGACCGGCCTGCTTCGTGTTCGGATTCGTGAGGGACGCGGCCTCGCGTGCCGTACCTGTGATAGGTACGATGGGGAGGTGGAATCAGCAAGTGAGGCTGGTGTCTGCGGGTGCTATTAGCGTTTGAGACATGTGACCATCTACCGTCTCCCATCTCTCAGGGCATACATACGTCTCACTCGTCCTGCAAGTACCGGCGGGGCAACTTAAAAGCCGATCGGAGTGATTAATGTTGGGATATCGTGGCGCAGTTCCTAGAGTCGGTATTCAAGTGTCGAGCATCAAGCGCGAGCTTCGAGCTTCGACTGGGCTTCGAAGCTTCGATCCTCCGACCGGAACGTCGCCTTTCCAGGTCTTGGTCCCATTTGGTTGGTCCCATGTCCCTCTGACAGTGGAGGGTCGGTGCAGGGGTCAGCACCAATCAGTGCGGAGGGGATGCCGTCGTCATCGCTGTCAGTGGAGGGCTGGTGGTTAGCAGGTGCTGAGCAGGTCCCCGGGCCATTTCTAGCAGGTCCCAGGGCAGTTCGGCCGGGTTCCTGGATGCTCGCCTGCCCTTCACCCTATCCCAGGCCAAGCTACTCACTAAGCGCCCCTCACAGCGCTATTGTACCACCCCCTAGCACCCCCCAACACGCCGACCTCGAACCAGAACGGCAGTGATGATGCACCACTTCCATCACCCGACCCCGGACCCAGACCCAGACCACCCACTCGGTATGGGTCCCTATCGCAGTGTAGGTCAAGGGCAATGACAAGGACAATGGCAATACTGACCTGTTCGGCCACTGGAACAATCAATCCGGCCGTGCCCACCGTCTCGCTCGCCACAGGGCCCGTCACGGCCATCCATTGGCCGGGGACCTGACTCGGCTGCCGTCTGCGTTTTGTTGAGCTCGTCCAGCAGCCTGTGATATCTAGGCTGGCGATGCCGCTGCTGCTGCTGGTGATGCTGCTGCCGCCGCCGCTACCATGATTGCAGCTACCGCCAGCCAACCTGTTCCATAGATAGCTCACATCCACGACCCGGCGAGCCATTGACTTTGACTCTCCCATTGACCGCCTTTTTGTCTTGGAACACCGGGGCCCTTGCGCGTCGGAGCAAACCCACCACCCCCTCCCCTCCGGTGCATGCCTGCCGCTGGGTGTCGACATCATCATCGCCTTTTATCGTACAGGGTATCGAAAAGACAGCTTCCGCATGTGCGCAGCCTAGCCGTTGTGTCTTGTCTCAAGTCTCGCCTCCCTGCCCGCCGTTTCAGCTTTCGTCCCTCCTCCAGCCAAAGAAAGTTTCCAAAAACACCACCCGCCTCAATCTCGTCATCCCATTTGTTTTTCCCCCAACCGCAGACAGACCCGTCTGTGTGTGTGTCCCCTTGCGATCGAGCCCTTTTTCGAATCGAAGCTTCCCTCCTCACCGTCCAGAAGCTACCCCTCCCCCACCTTTTCGTCCCTCCTCAGCTTCTGACGCGCGCCTCTCCGCCATGGCGTCCCCCAACACATTTGGAGAGCTCGGCCTCTCCATCATCGGCGTAGGCACGCAGTATCCGCCTCATGCCCTCGAGTCGACCTGTCTCGATGTCCTGGCCGCGAGGTTCTACCCAGATTCACCGGCGTAAGCTTCCAGCTCTTCCCCCCACCCCCACCGCAGGTCGCCCCGACGGCGCGGCACGACGTCACTAACATGCGCCTTCCTTCCGTAGTATGAAAAAGGTCCTCTCGATCAACCGCTTCACTGGCATTGACGCGCGATCCTCAATTGGCACCCCAGACCACCCCGTCGTCAACCAAAAAGACGCCCCCTCCATAGCCGAACTGCACAAGGTCTTCATCAGCGATGGCGTTCCGCTGGCCGTGAGCGCCGGCCGCAAGGCTCTCGACGAGGCCGGCATCGACCCTTCCCAGATCACCCACATCGTCGCGACCACGTGCACCGACAGCGCGAACCCGGGCTTCGACCACTACGTCGCCAAGGAGCTCGGTATCACGCACAACGTCGAGAAGGTCCTGCTGCACGGCATCGGCTGCAGTGGCGGCCTCGCCTCGCTGCGCACCGCCGCTAACCTCGCCCTGGGCCACACGGCGCGGGGCAAGCCGGCGCGCATACTCTGTCTGGCCCTCGAGGTCAGCACCACCCTGGTGCGCAGCGAGATGGACAGCATCGACGAGACCCAGGAGACGAGGATAGGCGTCGCGCTCTTCTCCGATTGCGGCAGCGCCGTGGTCCTTAGCAACGGCATTGGGCCTCCTGCCGAACCCGTCTACGATCTGCTGGGCTGGGAGCACAGGGTCATCCCGGACTCGGAGGGCGACCTTGGCTTTGACGTGGATATCTCAGGTATGCGATCGAAGCTCCCACTGGGTTAAGCCGGCCCCTACACCTTTCGATCACTAACAAGAACCGCAACAGGCTGGAAGGTGGTCTTGTCGCCGCGTGTTCCCACGCTCGCCTCGTCTGTCATCTCGCCGACATTCTCGGATCTGCTCGCATCCGTGCCCACACTGCCCTCAGAATATCAAAAGGCGGACGACTTCGACTGGGCCATGCACCCGGGCGGCGCGACCATCCTCACGGGCGCCGAGAAGGCCATGGGCATCTCGTCCGAACATATGCGAGCGAGCTACGACACGTACATCAACCACGGAAACTCGAGCTCGGCGACCATATTCAGCGTTCTCGACCGACTCCGGACGAAGGATATGGATGCGCTGGCGCCGGGTGGGCGTGTCCGGGACTTTGTCGTCGGGTGTGCCTTCGGGCCGGGCATCACGGCCGAGATGTGCATGCTCAAGCGAAACCGGGGCGTCCAGGGTGTCACGGGGTTGCTGACGCCGCCGGAAACGGAGAGCGAGGGGAGTCGGAGCGACGCCGGTGACGAGGGCGAGACGGCGTCGGCAACAGCGGCAGCGACAGCGGCACCGTCCGCAGCGGTACTCCCGCAGCCAGGGATCGGTCAGGGCGACGAAAAGTTCGTGGCAGAAGCATTGGAACAGCTAGACCTTGATTGAGAGTTCGGGGCGTGTTTTTTTTTTAGACCGAGACGGCATGCAAGGCGTTGGTGGTTTCTCCCTGTACTCTCTGTTGAAGTAGCAAGTAGGTAGGTAGGTAGGTAGTCTTTGTAGGGTCAGCATACCCGCCATGACATGATGGACACCAATGAGGAAAGTTATGACAACGGCTGGGGCCCCCCGTCTGCTCGTATCGGAAATGCTGTGCGATCTAGAATCGAATTTGGTGTGTCAGAGGAAGGCGACAGGACAGGAAGAGATGAACCGACAGCCTAGGCCGCCCGGCGTCTGCCCTTGGCGGGGGCGAGATTGGCCGTCGAGGCTGGCGGAAACCTCACGATGGTGCGGGCGCAGCGCTCACGGCCCAAGATTCTCCGGAAAACGAGCGCCCAGAACCTGGGGTACGTCCCTTGATCAACCGAGGAAGCCCGAGACGAAGCTGCTGTTGGCCGGCTGCCACTGGACGATCCCCGATGACGATCCCCGTCGGTTCGCTGCTGGGAGGCTAGAAGCCGCGTCCCGGCAGACCGAAGCGCATGGGGTCTTCCGCATCTTTCCGTTTGACATCGGCAATTCCTTGGATTTCGAGGATGGAGGATCTCCTCCACGCCCGCGTTCGCATCCGTCATTGGCCGAGAGGGTCAGCCTTGGAGGGGTCGTCCGGCTCGATGCGGGGGCCTTGGGTGCTGTCGACGTTGTTTTGTTTGTCCTGTTGCCGTCTCTGGCGAGCATGGCCCGCCATCAGATCCGAAGCATCGCGACATGAAGACGCGGGCTGCCCGCGCCCACCGAGCGAGGGTTCAAACAGCAGACCCCCCTTCCTTCCCAAACACCCTGCCCATGCCCAGCCCTTCCTTTTTTGCTGTCCCTTTCCCTCCTGAGTTGTTTTTTGCTCTGCTTCAGCTATTTGTGGCCATGAAATCTCTCATCTCAACAGTCGGGATAAAAGCCGCAACGCTCCCTCCGATAGACGGCACGACGTGGTGGTCGACAGGACAGGATGACGGCACGGGTGGTGTCTGTCGAGGAGGGGAAGCTCTGGCGAGGGGCGCTTTGGGAGGGGTCTGCCTGGCAACGAGAAATTGTTAGTGCTCGTCGCCGGCGAAATTGGCGGGTTGACGTCAAGTGGGGGTGCTGTACGGGTACGCCCGGAGTCGGATCAGCGCATGTGCTGTGACTGGTTGATCCGCGTCTCACTTGTACCTGCCCCTCAACACTTTGGTGGGGTGAGACTTCACTCGTTCGTCACTGCCAGTCATGCTCGTGCTCCTGCTCCTGGTCGTGCTTGTGCCTCAGCTCGCCCTCCGACCCCGCCTGGGACACGGGCTGGACTTGGCTGAGGAAATGCCTCTGGCGTGAGAAACCCGCCCCTGCAATTGGGCGTTGGGAAGGTGGGGGGTGTACTGGTACAGCGGCTTGGGTGTACCAAGTAGCTCATCGTAACGTGACGCACCTAAACAGAGAGGGGCCGAGCAGAGAGCGGCCGGTCGGTGCAAATATCTTGTCCATCACTGGTGCTTCGATCATCCTCGACTTGAATTTCCCTCCTCCCACCTTCCACCTCAACCCAATTCTCCTCGATATCCTTTCTCGTCTTTTTGGACTCAACCTGCCAGCCTTCTTCTTGATCACCTCTCGAAGAACAATCCCTTTCTACATTCAATAACCCCCTACCCCTCCATCAGCTACTACCCCGCCATCCATCAACATGGGTCTCCTGCAAGAGCTTAACCTCAAGCCCGGCGTCATCTACGGCGATGATGTCCTCAAGCTTTTCACCTACGCCAAGGAGAAGGGCTTTGCCATGCCCGCCGTCAACGTCGTATGTTCTGATAAACACTCCCTCGTCGCGAAGCTGCGCGAGCCTCATTGTCGTATGCGCATCTGCTGACCCCGCCGCTGCCAGACCTCCTCCTCTACCGTCGTTGCTACCCTCGAGGCCGCCCGCGACGCCAAGTCGCCCGTCATCCTGCAGTTGTATGTTCATTCCGATTCCTGTACACTCTCACTTGAACGTCCAAGCTGACATTTCACAGCTCCCAGGGTGGTGCTGCCTTCTTCGCCGGCAAGGGCGTCACCAACAGCGCTGAGAAGCAGGAGGCTTCCGTCGCCGGTTCCATCGCCGCCGCTCACTACATTCGCTCCATTGCTCCCATCTACGGCGTCCCCGTCGTTCTCCACACCGACCACTGCGCGTGAGTTCCGATGGCCCTCCTCCGTTGCAACGGAGCTGCCTGCTAAACCCCCTCACAGCAAGAAGCTTCTGCCATGGCTCGACGGCATGATCGCCGCCGATGAGGCCGAGTTCAAGAAGAGCGGCACCCCTCTCTTCTCCTCCCACATGATCGATCTCTCCGAGGAGGACGTCAAGTACAACATTGACACCACCGCCGCTTACCTCAAGCGCTCCGCTCCCATGAAGCTCTGGCTCGAGATGGAGATCGGCAGTAAGTTCTCCGTCATTATTTGCCCCCCTTGATTGGCAAAAGGCTTACCAGCGACAGTCACCGGTGGTGAGGAGGACGGTGTCAACAACGAGGACGTCGACAACAACTCCCTCTACACCCAGCCCGAGGACATCTGGTCCATCTACGAGGCTCTCTCCGCCATCAGCCCCTTCTTCTCCATCGCCGCTGGCTTCGGCAACGTCCACGGTGTCTACAAGCCCGGCAACGTCAAGCTCCACCCCGAGCTGCTGAGCAAGCACCAGAAGTTCGTCGCCGAGAAGCTCGGCAGCAAGGAGGAGAAGCCCGTCTTCTTCGTCTTCCACGGCGGCTCCGGCTCCACCGTTGAGGAGTTCCAGGAGGCCATCAGCTACGGTGTCGTCAAGGTCAACCTTGACACCGATCTGCAGTGGGCCTACCTCACCGGTGTCCGTGACTACGTCACCAAGAACATCGAGTACCTCAAGTACGTCCTCCCAACACGTGTTTCCCTGCCGTCTTCTCCTGCTAACCCCCTCCCAGCACCCAGGTCGGCAACCCCGAGGGCGCCGACAAGCCCAACAAGAAGAAGTACGACCCCCGTGTCTGGGTCCGCGAGTCTGAGAAGACCATGACCGTCCGTGTCAAGGAGGCCCTCGACCACTTCAAGGCTGCCGGCTCTTTGTAAGCGACGAATCGGGGATGGATTCGATAATGAAAATTGCTGCCGCAGCACTGTCGGTTGGGGACGGGGGGTGCGATGGCTGTAATTGGTAGCAAGAATGATATCCATGACATGAGAGTGCCGCATTGACAGCGCTGTGATTGGTTGTTTGCTTTTCAGAGGCTATCTCATTGACGTGCAATATCTAGGTCGATGGTAACCAGTATCTCGATCGGATCCTGATTCGACATTGAAGAACCACAACAGGTCAGCCAGCAAAACTTGTTTCACATGATAACAACATCACGGACCACAGTATATCACATTCTGTCCTAACCCGCAGACAATGATATGGTTGCCTCATCATGTTATGGACAGCTGGGTGTACTCTGTCTTGGATCTCCAACCAGACTATGGCCCTCACGCTCAGGCTCGCCAGTGCAAACCTCTCTACCACAATACAAAGGAATGGTCCTGGTCCACACAATGCTTTCCCAATGATTCACAGATTGCTTTGTGTCTAGGCCGTGAACAGGGGCGGAGCAGGGCCAGGAGGCTGCCCTCGATATCGTGGGTCATCGCCCGGACGACTCCCCTCTGCCGGCACGTTCTGACTGGGATATTTAACAGAATGCCCTTTGATTCACGATATCTGTGCGATGACTTGACCTCCTTCTCATAACAACAACGCATTCCATCTAGGGAGTGTCAACTGAGAACCTCTCACACTCCAACCATACCAGAACTCGGGTACGTAGCTCGAGATATTGAACTTATCGAGCCATTTCAAGCTTGGCTGGAGCTAGAGATTGATTTGATTGACACGTCCATCTCACCAGACCACAGTCTATTCTCTCGACATGGATGGAGGAACACCCAACCAGGAGGGAGGTCCCGATAAGGGCCCCTCTGGCGACCCCGCCAAGCTTCTGGCGACCGTAACGCTTATCAGAGCCCACGTGAGGGAGATGCAGCCTTACTTACACGCCGTCCACGCGCTCGGCATCTCTCTCGCCGAGACGGCCGGTCGCGGCCCGCACAGCAACATCCGCGACCAGTTTCTCTTCACCCACCGCGAGTTCCGCGCGCTGCGCGGCCTGCGCGAACCCCAGCCCCGGATGCAGGTGGAGAACATCGACCCCGACACTGGCTACACTTTCATCCAGTTGGAGGTTATGAAAAGCCTTCGCAGCATCATGTTCCAGCTGGTCGTCGAGAGGCACCGCTGCATCGAGGATCCCGACTACCTGCTCCCTCGGCTACGCGCCGTGCTGGCCGTGTTTGCTGATTCGCATGGCTTCCCTAGCCTGAGCGAGTGGCCTGGCTGCGGTCCCTCCGCTGACGCCGCCAACCCGGGCGAGATGTAGTCTCGCGGGACCTACTTTCGGTACGTTTTGTCCATTGCGTCTTTGGGAGGGGGCAGGAGCTAACGTTTTACAGTACGTGGTGGGAGCAGACACGCACCGAGCTGGAGATCCTAAACCGAGGCGAGCGGTTCGTATGCCGTTCAAATGGTGGTTTAGGCTGTACTACCACAGACATGAAGTGCGGTGGAAGTTCCGAAGGATCCATGGAGGGGGGTGAGCGCGTAGTTCGGTAGAGTCATTGATCGCAGTGGCAAGCTGGAATATATCGTCAAGACCCCAGAAAATACAGGACCCAGAGGAACGTCGGACGAAGACTCGACTCGGAGGTGAACCAGAAAGTGACAGCCATGCAGTGTAACGGGATGGGTGATAGTAGTGCGCTTCTTGAGCCACAGCACCAGCCACATTACATGCGAACTGTCGCAAGGTGATGTCAGAAGTACGGTCGCCAGGATCGTCACGTCGCACCAAATTTCCAGTGTTTGCTGCGAGAGCCCCTACCAGCCTGGTATGCCATTCTGCAACACTCAGCAACCAAAGCCAGGCGCTCTGCAGCTATTTATCGCAGAAACGGCGTCTGGCGCCAACCTTCTCAGCCAACCTTCCCTCACCCATCAATCAACCCCACTCGGGCAATGGTGCGGCATCAATGAGGGACGGACCTGATCGACCTAGACAGCCATGCTGACTAACCCCCATCCGGACGGGGGTGTTGTCGCCAATGCTCCATCACCCTGACGGTGTGTGTGTGGTAGGGTGGGCGGAGGACAGTGATCTTCGATCAGTCCGCGGGACTGTGTCGCGCAACCCATTCTATAACACCAGCTTTTTGCATCGTTAGCGCACAACCTAGCTTTTGCTGTCTGCCCTCCGAAGATATGGTCATTGGTGCGAGAAAACCGAAGCCAAAATGGACGGAGACTGGGATCAGGTATGCGCGTCCTCTCTCTCTCTCTCGCTCTCTCGCGCGCGTGGGGCACACACGCGTCGGGCTCGTTGGCGATGACCTCTCGCTGTGTCGCCACCAGCCCGTTGCGCCACTTGTCTGGTCTGCGGAACTGTCACTGACTTACACGATCGCCTCGCAGGTCACCCGTATTCCCTTCCCGCCTCCGGGCGTACGGGCTATGGCAACACCCGTCACGACACTGAGCTTCGACCCCCTACAAGAACTCCTTTGGACAGGCAACGACTATGTGAGACTCCCACCGCTGCTGCGCAATGCGCTGGGTCACGGTTCTGACTCGGCCCTAGGGTCGCGTATCATCTTTTTGCGGCAGCGAACTCCAGCGATACACCTCCTTCAAAGCATACGCGACACACGGCGATGTACGACAGATCCTCGTCGGCGAAAAGGGCGTCATTGCTCTGGGCGCGAGGGATATACACATGGCGCTGAGGAGAGGGCCGCAGCTCTGGCATATTCAGTTAGCCTCTCCGTGCTCGTGCTGCCGCTGGGCTCGTTTGTGGGGAGGGGACTTGGCTGACCTCGCGACAGGAGTGACGAGTTTAAGGACCTGCGCTGTATGAATTTCACGTCGAAGGGCCAAGCCGAGATCCTGGTGGCTGGCTTCCAGGACAAGATGTTTGTTATCGACATCATCAAGGGGGAGATCACCAAAGAGGTTCGGACCGACGGCCCCATTCGTTGGTGCCGGTGCTGACCCCCTGGCCAGATTTCGACCGAATACTCCTACCAAATTATGAAGAAGAGCCGATACATATGCGCGGCGACAAAGGACGGCCTCATCAACATGATCGACCCGGTTAACTTCTCCGTCGTTCGCAGCTGGAAGGCCCATTCTGCGCTCATCAGCGACATGGACGCCCAGCACGACTTTATCGTTACCTGTGGGTTCTCGCTGCGTCAGAGCCAGAGCTACATGCCCGATTCGTTCCTCAATGTCTTCGACATCAAGCGCATGACGCCCATGGCGCCCATACCGTTTCCCGCCGGAGGCGCCTTCGTCCGGATGCACCCACGCATGTCCACAACCAGCATCGTCGTGTCGCAGACTGGCCAGCTGCATGTCATCGATCTTATGAACCCCCACACCACCAATGTGCGCCAGATCAACGTTGTTAACTCCCTCGTTACCATGTTCGAAATCGCACCCTCTGGAGAAGCCGTTGCATTAGCAGATTCGGCCTCGCAGATTCACCTTTGGGGCAGCCCGTCCAAGGTTCGCTTTGTAGACTTCCCACAGGCAACCGAGTTTGCCAGCTCCGAATCAACCGGGCCCGCCATCGATTGGACTACCGAAACGTAAGCTCAAGAGGAATCTCTAGTCATTGACACCAAGCTGACCTTTCTGTAGTCCCCTGAACCTGATCGGTGTGCCGTATTACCGCGATCCTCTGCTTTCAGCGTGGCCAGACATGGTCTCGAATGTAGGGGCGCTGCCCCCAGACCTTGATATGCAATTCCTTGCGACTCTGAAGCCAGCAGAATTTGGCCTGTATGGACCCAACACGCGCGGTGTGCGGCGTAACCAGGTCGAAGACACTGGCATACTTGATAAGACAACAGTAGCCGGGATTCAGGCACCTAAATTCCTCAGCGAAAAGGCGAGAGAATCGTCCAAGACACCTGCACCGGCACCTGCGAAGGAGGAGGATGCCGCCAGCGATACCGCGTCTAAGACGAGCGGTGAACGCAAGTCGGATTGTCCCCCCATGTATCGAAGTGTCGAGATCAAGTACAGCAAGTTCGGTGTCGACGACTTCGACTTCGGGTATGTCTGTCCCCTTTCCGGTTTGGTGCAGTCAGCTTATGGTCCTCCTCCAGATATTACAACAGGACGGCGTACTCTGGCCTGGAGATCCACATCGCCAACTCGTACGCGAATGCATTGCTGCAGGTGCTACACTTCACCCCCTTGATCCGCAACCTCGCGCTGCAGCATACCGCGACTGCATGTGTCGTTGAGACATGTTTGCTTTGTGAGCTCGGCTTCCTCTTCGACATGTTAGAGAAGGCAGAAGGCTCCATCTGCCAGGCAACGAATCTGCTGAAGGCATTCAGCCACCAGCCTCAGGGTGAGACGCCTTTGAACATGTTGCTCGATGACTGTGCTGATGTTCAATAGCCGCTGCCTTGTGTCTTCTTGAGGAAGATCTCAACGGCGGCCCTCTTGCGACCATGCTGCAACGCCTGACTCGATTCCTGCTCGACAAGATCGCGGACGACTTTCGCATAACCTCGCCAGGAGCTAACCTCATGCTTCAGGTATGTGTTCCCTCTTGGGTCGCTTGGAAATCCAGTTGACTGACTTGAGCCAGGCCGTCCAAACCGCCGCGACCGAGTACATCAGATGCATGAACTGTAGAAGCGAATACACGCGCCCAAGCCCAACCAACGTCAACGAACTGGTCTATCCCATCGCAGTCAGTGGTCCATCGATGCTAGTCTTCGATCCCTCAACTAATCTGATGCGGCAGAAGGCGCCCCTCCGAAATCAGAAGGCACCCAAGGTCACGTTTTCGCAGGTCCTGAAGATGAGCGTCGAGCGGGAGTTTCCGTCCAAGGGATGGTGCCCTCAGTGCCAACGCTACCAGCCCAACGCCTCGAGGAAGACGATCAGCAGTGTGCCTCAGGTCTTGATGCTCAACACGGCGATCAAGAGCTCAGAGCATAGGAGGCTTTGGGCGACGCCGGGTTTCCTCCCGGAAGAAATTGGCGTCATAGTAGATCACGGCCAATTCTTCTGCTACGAAGGCGAGGACCTGAAGCTCCACCTCCAGAGAGGCATCCACAACATCACCGTCTACTCCCTAATTGGTATGACGGTAGAGGTCGAGGCCGGCCCTGCGCAGAAGTCTCACATGGTCGGCATAGTTAACGGTAAAGCTCCCCTGGCGCATTAGGCTCGACAAGACTAACATTCTCTAGTGGCCCACTGCCAACCGGAAGCCCCAGAGGCAAGCCAGTGGCACTTGTTCAACGATTTCCTGGTTCGGCCGGTCACCACTGAGGAAGCGCTGTCCTTCAACGCGAACTGGAAGTTTCCATCGGTCTTGACGTTCCAAGTGAAGGAGGCGAACAATATGATGGATTCTACCTGGAAGGACAACATCGACACCTCACTATTATTTACGGATTCAAGGTCGGTTCTGCTCCTTTTGGCCCGTGGCCATCGTTTCTTGACGCTGCTAACACCAGATCAGCCACCTGCACGACAGCAAAACATACCGAACGCTCAACGGCACAACAGAGCCACCGGGACCAGGCAGCATCATTGCGCTCGACACAGAGTTTGTGGCCGTTCGGCAGCCGGAGATTGAGATGAATTCCGAAGGCGAAAGGGAGACGATTCGGCCCAAGGTGTACGCCCTGGCGCGCACGTCCGTCATCCGAGGAGAGGGAGAGGACGAAGGAGAGCCATTCGTCGACGACTATATCCTGATTCGGGAGCCCATCGTCGATTATCTGACCGCCTACTCGGGCATCACAGAGATCGACCTCAACCCCCGATTGTCGAAGCATAACCTCGTGCCGTTGAAGGTGGCATACAAGAAACTTTGGATGTTGGTCAACCTCGGCTGCAAGTTTTTGGGCCACGGCCTGAAACAGGATTTCCGAGTGATCAACATCCACATTCCCAAGACGCAGGTTATCGACACAATCGAGCTGTACTTCCTGCACACGCGCCTTCGAAAACTGTCTCTGGCGTTCCTCGCGTGGATCGTTCTACGGGAGAATATCCAGAGCGAGACGCACGACTCGATCGAGGACTCGAGGACAGCGCTGAGGCTGTATCGGAAGTATCAAGAGTACGTGTCGGCGGGCGTGTGGGAGCAGAAGATCAACGAAATCTATAACGTGGGCCGAGACGTTGGTTTCCGAGCACCCAAACCAGGCGACCTGGAGGTTCTGAGGACCGACACCCCACCCTTACCCATAGAGGGCGGTCCAGGGCCTACAACGCCTGTGCGGCGGCCCCCCGGCGTAGGTGGGTCACTCCTGACGCCGGGGAGGGCATCGCCCTTCCGATAAAGCAAGGCGCAACCAATAGAGAGGCGGTCAAGCGTGATCACTAGGTCAATTCGGACCCGCTCGAATCAACGACTGCTTGAGTTACGCTGTACAAGGCGATGGGGACGAGGGATCACGAGCAGAAGATGCAAGAAGGAGTCTGTTTACAAGCACCGCCAACTGGCTTCCCGATGCCTGCGCGCAGTATCAAAGGCGATGTCCCATCTGCACTCGCCGAGCTCAATCTATTGATACTATTCAGGAGTACGCAGAGGCGCTGCGCGGTGGAGGGTCGGTGGTCGGTCTGAGTCGGTCCCTCATCGTTGGGGGTGCTGAGGCTCTTCCTTCCCAAAAGGGTCTGCGGAAGGTCTTCAGCAGATCACGCACCGTGCAACGCGAATTAATCTATCAAACTAGAACCGTAGCATTGAATAGACATTGGCTTTCATAGAGCATTTTTAAATCACTAATTCGTTCACGGTTACGTTCAGGATCACAGAGGCAATGATCGGCGGCAGGGTCTCATAGGGCTGAAGCGATTCGGGCTAGCGCGGTTTCCCCATCGGGGCGGCAGAATGATTACTGATTAGAGTGTCCCGTCCCGAACTGGATTCTGCCATCCCGAATTGGATCCTGCGTCCCCAAAATGGCCTCTACCTTTTCAAATGGGATTCTGCCATCCCAAACAGGCGCTTCCATCCTAATCAAGCCATCTGCCGTCCCAAATAGGCGTTCCCAATCTGGATGCCTGGCTGATCTGCCGTGCCACACCGCCTTTGGTCGGTGCTTAAAACCCACCCCTCTCCCCCTCCTCTTCCTTCCTCTTTTCTTCTTTTCTCCTCAGGTAAGTCCTAACCCCCTGCAATGTCGTTGACGTCTGCTCAGGTTTCGACTGTGTCGGCCTCATCGTGCTCTTCGGAGTACGGCGTTGGTCAGGGTGAGAGTCCCTCTGCGTCGGCCGCGTCGCGCTCGTACGAGTGCGGCGTTGGTCAGGGTGAAAGTCCCTCTGCGTCGGCCTCGTCGCGCTCATATGAGTGCGGCGATGGTCAGGGTGGAAGTCCCTCTGCGTCGGCCGTTTCGGTATCCCAGGATTCCTCGGATTCCTTGGATTTCGATACGGTCTCGGGTGAAAGTCCCGCCATGGTCCCCCTCGATCGGCCCGCCGCCAGGCGAGTCGTTCGAGTCTCTCGCTCCTCCGTTTCCTCCCGTCTCTCCGGCACCCGATCCTGGACGACATCCTCACCCACGCCTGTGAAAGCACCGAGCTTTCCTAGCGTTGGGTGGTTTGTCAAAGGGTGAGCTCTTCTTTCCTTTGTCCTCGCTTCTTCCTCTTGCCTTCCGTGACTATCGCTGCATTGTTCTGTCCCGCGTTCCATGTCGCCTGCTCTCTACCTTGGTGTTTTCCGCCCTCCGCGGCGCGTCGCGTCGACTTACACCGCGTCCTGGGACATCACAACAGCAACAATAACAACACTTCCATATCGGGTTATCGGGTCATCTGGTCTCGCCTTCCATTTCCAGGCTTCCATAGCAAATACCATGCCAATTATCCTCCCTGAACTCCATCGCCATCGTCCGTCTTCCTCTTCGGCGGCCATCCTCCTGAGATGTCGTTGCCTCCAAGACATGTCAGCTCCACTTCCGACCCAGATCCACTGCATCGCCCCACTCGCCCTACCCGCAGTCACCCTTGTCAGTTCCACCTCGTCTCACCTTACCCACACTCCTCCACCCAAGCACTACAACCTCCTCGGACTTGCTCACGACCTACACCATCATCCTTGCCTATCACTTCCATCATCAGGATGCAGAACCCATTCCTGATCATCAACCCTTTCCATCGATATCATCGCTACCCCTTCCCACCATCACCCCTGGCCACCATCACCATGCCTCCCAATCCTCATCATCGCCATCCTGAACACCTTTCTCCAGGTCCATCCTGCTTCCTGCCTTGGACTGCCAGTTTCTCTTTCATTCTTCATATTCACATTCGTCCTATTGTCCAGCATGCTGACTCGTCTCAGGATCTGGTGCCCCCTCCCTCCCAAGGTGGAACTGACGTTCAGTTCCTCCGGGTACATGGATCGCCGTGCGGAGCACCGCCGGCCCATCGTCCCAGCCGTTCCTTCGAAAGGGTTTCCACCTGGATGGACCCCTCACGCTCATTTGTCTTCCGGAGTCCGCCCCATTGAGCGCCAGCCGGCGCCCAGTGTTCACTCCTGGCTCATGGATCGGGTTCACGGCGACGCCCCTGGCTTCCCCGGCAACCCGAACCGCGTCTTTCCTTTCCCACCCGGCTCCGCCACCGACTCTACATGGTCCTCTGGTATCTCCGACCTTCCTGCCTCGCAGCTAGGTGTCCCGGACAACCGGAATCCATGGTCCGATCTTTTCCACTCGGCGGTCCAGTCCAGGGCAGCGCACCGGAGGGATATGGTCCCGGCCGTCTGGTCCGACCTTGTCCGTCAGGTGCGCATGGTGCGTGCGGCACGCGCTCTGGAGGACGTCCGCCGATCCACGGTCTTTTACAATGTGTTCACCAAACACATTCCCCGGATTCGGGCGACCCGTCTGCTCGGGAGGAGCCGCCAGGCCTGGCCTTGGCTTATCCACCAGACGCGGATGGGTCGTGCGGCCGACATCGGGGATCAGGTCCTCCGTCAGCCACTGGCGGAGATTTGGGATTACCGGCCCCCTTCCACTCGTTTGCCCAAGTGCATCGATGATGCCTTCGCTACTTGGGATGCCCGGGAGTCTCTGGATATGGCCATGCCTTACGAGGAGGTTTGGAAGGCCAAGGAGCACCTTGACGCCGCCTTTGACGGATGGTCCGCCGTTGGCGACGTCACGGTCTCCTTGGACTTCGAAGCCGCCTTCGCCGGCATGGACTTCGGATCCCTCCCGGATGGCTCTGTGCAGGAGCAGCAGCAGGAGATGGACGACACCGACACTCTTTCTTCCGACGACGCACTTGATGCCGACTCATCCGTTCTTTCGATTCCGGACCCGCGGTCGCTGACTTCTCTCTCAGAGCGCATCGCGCACTGGAAGAAGTACGGCACTGCCGTGGAGCGCCGGGTCGCCGCCTGGCAGGAGGCCAAGGGCGATGCCCTGTGGCGCGCCCCGGTCCTGGCGCCTCTTCCCACCGACATTCCTTCACCCGACGAGGTCTCTGAGGCCGACTCATCCGATCTTTACGAGGACGACGAGGACACACCCGTGTTCAACGATCCCCTTCTGGAGAAGGTCCGGCTCTGGCAGCTGTCCAAGGGCGATGCCCTGTGGCGTGCTCCGGTTCTGGCGCCTCTTCCCGCCGACATTCCTTCGCCCCCCGCGTCCGACGATGCTTCCCCCGAGGAGGCCGACTCTGAGCCTTCGGGTGACGAGGAGGCCTCTGAGGAGGATTCATTCGCTTCGGCGCATTCCGCTCTTTTGGATCGTTCCTCGGACTCGACCGACGCTCCTTCTCCTGCTGCGGCTGCCTGCACACTCGACACTCTTTTGATTCCTGGGTCCTACCCCGTGGGCGATTCCGACAACGCCAATGCTCCCTCGCAGTCTTCCGGATGGTGCCTCCCTTCGTGGAGCTCCGTCGGGAAGGCTTGCTTGGGGGCCACGGCCTTGGTCTTCGGTCTCGCCTCGGGGTGGCTGCTCTCTGGTTCTCGCTAAGTTTCTGGTTTCGCTCCGGATGAGCTGGATTGGACTGGTTTCTTGGGATCCTGAGGACGGTCCGTGGAAGCAAGGCAAAGCGGGGTGCCAGAAGCAGTCTTCGGACTGTGGAAAACAGGCCCCTACTTTGGGGAAGGGCACCTCACCTTGTGAAAGCGGACCCGAGGTGATTTCCAGGAGTCCAGGACTTTCTGGTTTTGTCCGGAACCCCTCTCCCCCGGGGTGGATTGGATCTGGAAAGGGGTCCTGACGCTAAAGACGGTTCGTGGAAGCAAGGCAAAGCGGGATGCCAGACGCAAGTCTTCGGACTGCTGAAAACAGGCCCCTACTTTGGGGAAGGGCATCCCACCTTGTGGAAGCGGACTCGAGGTGTCTCCAGGGACTCCGGACTTTGAATCCGGCATCGAGGACGGCCCGTGGAAGCGAGGCAAAGCGGGATGCCAGACGCAGTCCTCGGACTGCCGAAAACAGGCCCCTACTTTGGGGAAGGGCATCCCACCTCGTGAAAGCGGGCCTGAGGTGTTTCCAGGGGATTCTGGTCCATCCAGAATGGATTGGATTTGGATTGGATCCGGCATCGAGGATGGTTCGTGGAAGGGAGGCAAAGCGGGATGCCAGAAGCAGTCTTCGGACTGTGGAAAACAGGCCCCTACTTTGGGGAAGGGCATCCCACCTCGTGGAAGCGGGCCCGAGGTGTCTCCAGGCTTTTCTGGTTCGTTCAGGATGGATTGGAATGGATGGAGTGGACGGATTGGACGGACCGGACTCGGACTTGGATTGGTTCCAGGCGTCAAGGACAGTTTGCGCGAGCGAACTCGAGGCGTCCTCCGGGATTCCAGGATATACTGGTTCATCCGGGATTTCCAGGAGTCCCGTGGTTCTAATCTGAGTCTAGTCTAGGTCTGCAGCTCGTCCGAAAAGCTTGGAAACCCTCATGGAAAAAGAGTGAGTCGCTGGACGCCTTGCATGGTAGACGTGGTGCTAACATGCCTACATGCCGCCGTTTGATCGGTACAGGCTCCCTCTGCCCCGACGCGGTCTCGGCTGGCTACCTTGACACGACGCATGGTCTGACATCATCACAGGGGCAGGTGTTGCCTGGATCGGTGGTGATTGCGGTTAGGATATTGGGGATGTATAGGGATATATGACATGTTGTGGAGCGCTCTGGCTGGTCTTGTATGTTGTGGTTTGAGCGGCGGCTTATCTGGGCGGCATTGAATTCGGTGCTCGAACGCTAGATGTAGAGGACATCCATTTTTTAGTCTTGGTGATCTGTAGTCTTTCTAGTGTTAGTAATATGTACATACATCACTATTACCTTTACCCTTTGGAACCCGCTCGCCAGATGACATGTATGTGGTGGATACTGGGAGATGCTGCCAGCCATGTTACCTCTGCGTTCACATCAGGTTGGCCGTCCTGGCCGGCTCTGACGCGCTGATTGACGTCCTTCTCTGCATCTGGTAGAATACTGGCCATCCGGCGGTGGTTCTCGCCATCTCCTTCTTCCTCAACACACTACCCCGAGCCATATCACTTGAAGGACCAGGTACAATCATGCTATGAGGCCTCAACATGAGAACCAATGCCGCCGGCGGGAGTGGTCAGGAGCAAAAAGTCCTCATGCTGGCTTTTCCATCGAGAGCGCGACCCAGGCAGCGGAATCGGGCAATGACGCACGCTCACCGGGCACAACAAGCGGCAAAGCCAAACAAAAGACGCAACTTCCCATTCCGAAGGCCAGGCCAGCATCCCGCGGCAAACACAGGATACAAACGGGAGGCCTCGATCCTGGGCTGGGCCTTGCCGGACCTACACCCGAGACCGGCGCCGGCCCTGGCTAGAATCCGGACGGACGATAACCGCTCGGGAGGGGGAAGGGGGGAGCTACGCTGACCGACACGCCCAGTCCTTCAGGGAATTTACGAAAAGCGTCGTGGACCAATCTCCTGTTGCACGCCTATCATTGTCGTTCGCGAGGAGCACGTCAGGCCAAGCAAGGTTTCATTGTCACTCGGAGATGCTTGCGCCATAGGGGGGGATGTTGTTGCAGGCTCGGAGGTAGGAAGGCTTCCGCCGACGTTCGGGCTCGGTGTTCCGAGGGGAGTTGTTCCAAGCGAGGGTATGGTGTCTCCACTACGAGAGCCAAGGGCGACCTACGACGTCGCGAACAAGTGGCTGCCACGGGAAAGGGGAGATGAGACGCGGCGGGGACCCTGCCGAAGGTGGAGACTTTGCTTCTCGCGTAGGGCGGTTTGCGGTGTAAGTCAAGGTCGTGGTCAAGAACATGGGCGGGCGGGCGGTGATGCATTTCGACGGGCGTTGGTTCCGAGGGGCAGGCACGAACCATGCAGCCGAGCCGATGGGGCCGCGCGCGCGACGACAGGACAGGGGGGTGATTCGTTTCCTGCGAGCCCGGGGCGGCATCGGGGCGGCTTCTCTCGGTTCGGGGGGGCTTTAGTAGTTTAATCTAGGGCCCGGGACGGGAATCCGTAGGGGTGTCGTCGTCGTTGAGGCTGAATACCAAGACGACGTTCGGGAGGATGGGGGTTGGTGGGCTCGTTATTGCCGGGGCATTTCCAGGAGGGATATCCGAGGATAGGGGACCGGAGGATCTGGTGAGAGTCCGGGTTTGAGGTCAAGGTCAAGGTCGAGGTCGAGGTGAGGCAGACAAACAGGCAACGGGAGATGTTGAGGGAATTTCCCACCAATGTACGGGCCTGGAGAGGGACGGGGTGGCCCCCCACGGGCTGGATGGGGGTTTGATGGGGCCGGTGGGTAGGGAGGCTATTTTGACCGCATGGCCAGAGTCAGTTTCGGTGGCACGGTGGCACGGTGAGGAGGATGAGGTTGGTGAGGATCCGGTGAGCGGTGTTGAGGTTTTTGGGTTCGTGAGTCGAGGGCGAGGTGAAATTGGCTGGGCCGGGAATAAGGCATGGAGCTAAAACATGATTGAGCCTGGTGGAGATGGTGTCCGGCCGGCTCACCGACTGAATGGTGAGGCCCTGACGCTGAAGACATGCATGTCATTTGGCAAATGGTGGTCCTAGTGGTCGAGGCACTGTCGAGGCCGCGTCGGAGTCTAATTATAATTGGGCTGGGTGTTTCTTGTTGGGTTTGGGTCAGGACCAAGTGAGTGAAACGGGAAACGGCCGCAAGATCGTCTGGTGAACGTGTTGAGGCCTTGAGACCGTTCACATGTCAACCGTGTCCAAGACAACGCAAATGCAGCAGGGCTGGCAGCGATGTCGCTGGCCTGCACCTAGTATGGTGTAGTGAACGGGATGAGGCAGCGTGTGGTGAGGACGAGGCTCGATAGAAGGGCGTTGAAATCATGGTCTGCTGATTGGGCGAGGGCGAGGGCGGCACGGCACCTGGGCACAGGCGGTCCAGGGACCTAGGGACCCTGGACGGCGGGCGATTCAGGTACCTGCAGGTCACCCCACCAGGCAAGCCAGACAAGACTGGCCCAAGCCGCTGTCGCCTGGACATGAGACGACTTGGAGCATGCATCTCGTTGGCAGGCTCAATGAAAAGAAGCACGACATGGCTTGCTGTGATGGTTGCAGAGATGGCTCGAGAAAATCCCTCGGAAGCATCTGATTCTGCTCGTCTGGGTGAAAATGGCTCGGGGGCATGAGGCACACACACAGTATGTTATGCAGCAATCCGCATGTGGGTGATGGGCGAGGTGGGTGAGAGTGGTGAGATGGGTGAGATGGGCCAGATGGGGCTACGTCATGTTCTCGTTTCATGGCTGTCGAGGCTGGTGCAGAGCCCAAGGCGGGTCGTGGGCCCGGGGCATTGGCTTGGCTGGGGACAGGCAGGGCATGGGCAGCAAGAGCTAGGTGCGCAGCTGAGGAATCGGCGCGTGCTGATTGATCCCGACTGCGACGAAGACAACACGGGACGGAGCCTGCGACTAACAATTGAATTGCCGCGGGTGCTCTGCCTGCCTGCTTGCCTGCTTGCCTGCCTAACTGCTGATGGCTCACTGGGTGCCAGCTGCTTGCTCGGCTGTGGCTTTGCAGTGTAGTGGACATTACCCCGCATTTGTGCCGTCTTGGGTCCACGCCACAGCTGGGTCTGACGATGCCTAGCACCTGCCTGCCGTACCAGTATGCCATTTCGTGCCTCTGGGACTGGTATTGGTGAAGAACACCATGATGGAAGCTATTCATCGAGTCAATCAGTCTGACCGCCCCGGCCGCACATCTACACACACACGCGAGCATAGCCACTCTGGAGATCGATCCAGAACCAGGAAGCAGCACCGAGGACGCAACATCACGTAGCAACACGAAACAACACGAAGCAGCAAGTCACAGTCACAGTCACGGATGTCACGGCCACCAGCCAGGCAAGATGCCGGGTTTCTTCCGTCTCATGCCTCCGAGCGTTGCGCAAGATGCCGAAGCAAGAGCGCATCCAGTAGCCTACCTCGCTCTCCGGGAGCACCTGAGATGCGCTGGGGCACCGGGGGCACTGGGGAACTGGGGAAACAGGTGAAAGAGCACATGGCCAGCACCTGACCCCGCATCAAGACGAGACGAGACCAGACGGCCAGCCAGCCAGCCAGCCAGCGATGGGCAGGTAAGGTAGGGTAGGGTAGGTAGCTACCTAGTGGAGGGGGGGAAGCTTCCCTCTCGTCCGCTTCCTCGCCTTTGTACCTCGATACACGGCCTCGAGACACCGCGCTCGCCAGGCAGGCGTAGCTGGGCCGCGAGGCAGGTATCATCTACACGAGCAACCTTCTGACCGGTGTGCTCGGGGTTACCTCGATGGCTCCTGGCGCCAGACACACAATCAATCACCACCGGCCAGATGCAGGGTACCTGATCTGACGTCGAGACGGCGTCAATAAAGGCCCTCCCCCTCATTCCCTCTCTCCGTCGTCCGTCGTCTCTGTCGTCCTTCGTCCCGTTCATCCTCCTCTCCTCTCGCCCATCGCCTGCCTCTGACTCTGCCTCTACCCTCTCGCCCGCCAGCCTCCCCGCGCTACGCTGCCCAGATCGATCGACTACTACTTCATATTGCCCGTCAATTCCCGTCTTTCCTGGGGGATCGTCCACTACAGCTCAATTCACCTCCCCCCCTCTCCTCTCTATCTATCGAAGCACACACACACACACACACACACACACACACACACGCACAAGTACATCGTCAGCCCAACCGACCCCGCTCTTGACTCGACAACAAGTCCCGATCGATCGTGCCCCGGCAGACCACAACAGACTGCCCTGTTCTTGTCTACTGTCTACCGTCTACAGTCGACCATTCGCTGGCTGCCGTCAACGCGCGCGGCCACGTCTTTTCTCGTGTAAGTCGTCATCTCGCGTTACCAAGGTCATCGTTGTCGTTACAGAAGCCCCGCGGAGGTGGAATCCTCCGGCGGACGGAGCCCACTCTCGTGCTTTGGCTTCATCGCCCGCCCGCCCGCACATTGCACATTCCACCCTCCACCTGCACCTTTCACCCCGCCAGCGTCAGCTCAGCCCAACAAGCCCAGAGCTAGACCCAGACCCCGGACTTCCTGGGAAGTTCCCGCATTCGGACTGAACCTCGACTCGGGTCTTGGTCTTTGGGGCATCCTGGACATCCTAGGCGTCCTAGGGATCCTACCTTTTCCGATGCAGGTCCAGCGTCTCCACTTTCACTCTTCTCACCCTCCGCACATCACCACTGCCACCAACCACCATAGCCGCTGGCTGCCAACACTTCTCGTCCATCAACCCCCCCCCCACCCATGCTCCCTCTCTCGGCAACCTGCAGCCAAACACCGCTACCGTCATATCCCTATGGCCGATACGTCCCGGTCCTCCTCCGTCTGGCCCTCGGTCAACCCTCACCAGGCCCTCCATGCCCTCAAGACCCTCTCCTTCACTCACCAGACCCTCGGGCCTCCCCCAATCGTCTCGTCCGTCGTTGGCTCGACGCCCCGAGTGGGGTCGTTGAGCTCCAAGCCCAAGCTCCCCCCTTGCCAGCGACCTGCGACGGACATACCCACGCCCGTCACTGTTGCCGTTTGATCCCCCGCCCACGCCCGCGCCCGCGCCCGTCACCCGTCATCCGTCACCACCATGCTCCAGGCTCCATGCTCCAGGGCCGTTCACTTTCGTCCCGAAAGTCTAGGCGCCTGCTGTCATGTCTATATGACGTGCCCTGCGCCCACCTGCTCAACCTCTTGTGAATCTTGCTGACTGTCTCTCTTCCTCTTCATCAGCTTAGCTCCTCGATCCACTTACACCAACCCTCACCTATCCAAGAACACAGCTTCGTAAGCTGATTGTCACTGAGCTTCCCACCCAGAAGCTCTCTCTCCCCTTCCCCTGCCTCCCCTCGAGGCATCCCCCACCTACATCCCACCCCTCGTCCGACATGAGCTCGGGCAGCTTCAGACAGGCCGCCGAAGCCGCCAGAACTCGCACCTCCGAGGTTATGGGCCCCGCAAAGAACGAGACGGTCGCCGTCGCCAATGACTTCCTCCACTCCCCCTTGGTCCGCGCCGCCCTGCCCTTCGTCAACGGCGGCATCAGCGGCATGGTTGCCACCACCGTGATCCAGCCCGTCGACATGGTCAAGGTCCGCATCCAGCTGGCTGGCGAGGGTCTCTCCGGAGGTCCCAAGCCCGGCCCCTTGACTGTAGCTCGTGAGATCATTTCCTCCGGCAAAGCTCTTGATCTGTACACGGGCTTGTCGGCTGGTCTCCTGCGTCAGGCCGTCTACACCACCGCCCGCCTGGGCTTCTTCGATACCTTCATGGGCAAGCTCACCGTTCGCGCAAAGGAGCAGGGACGCTCCATAGGCTTCTCTGAGCGCGCCACTGCCGGTCTCTCTGCCGGTGGTATCGCCGCCATGATGGGCAACCCTGCCGATCTGGCACTCATCCGCATGCAGTCTGACGGCCTCAAGCCTCTCGCCGAGCGCAAGAACTACAAGTCCGTTATCGACGCTCTGTCCAGCATTGCCAAGTCGGAGGGTATCACCGCCCTCTGGGCCGGTGCCGCTCCTACCGTTGTCCGCGCCATGGCCCTCAACTTTGGCCAGCTCGCCTTCTTCTCTGAAGCCAAGTCTCAGCTCAAGCAGAACGCCGGCAGTACCCTGAGTCCCCAGGCCCAGACGCTGACCGCGTCCGCCATTGCCGGTTTCTTCGCCAGTTTCTTCTCTCTGCCGTTTGACTTTGTCAAGACGAGGTTGCAGAAGCAGTCACGGGGTGCTGATGGCAAGCTGCCGTACAAGGGCATGGCCGACTGCTTCGTCAAGGTCACGAAGCAGGAAGGTATTCTGAGGTTCTACCGCGGATTCGGCACCTACTACGTGCGCATTGCGCCGCATGCGTAAGTTTTGCTCGTTTTCGTGTTTGCAATGGTTCACACGCTGACTTGACTTTAGTATGGTGACGCTCATCGTGGCCGACTACCTTGGCTGGGTGACCAAATAAGCAGATAAAGCTCGGCGGGGGAAGATTGAAGTGAGGGTGGAAACACGGAGAAAGGGAATAACGAGCGAGGTCTCATGACCGCGCACCGCAGCCACGGGCTGGTTTGATTATATTTTGGGGTTCCTGTCTTTTTCGGCGCTGAGGGCATCAATGGGAGGGAAGGCTTGACGAGTCCGATTATACCAAGAGGGGGAATAAGAGTCGGGTGAATGAGAAAGTATATACGTATACTTGGGACAGACGCGAAGCAGGTCTTTAGTGCGCAATTGAATATGTTAACCATGTTTCTGCCTGATGCCGTGGCTCTTTTTCCCATATGACGGTGATCCCTCGAGCTGTGCCGTTCTGTCAAAAAATTGAGAGTCAAGCTGAGTCTCGCGTGTTAGTCGGTGTGTTGAGCTAACCAGCAGGCGAAGTGAGGTGACACAGCCAGAGCCAAGGCGCTTCCCCCTCCCAACCCCGGGTGGCCCCACTCACCCCTCCAGACCGCCCGACAAGAACGAGCTGGAGCTGGGAGCTGGCGTAGGTAGGTAGGGGGCGGAGGAGAATCTGGGTGGGCAGCGCAACGGCAACACATCACATGGTCCAATATTGAGATGGGTTCGCCCATCCATCATCTAAGACACATGCGTCCATATCGGGTTCGTCCTTGTCTCGTCGAGGGTTCCACCTCTGTGCTGCTTTGCTGCTTTGCTCTCTTTGACATTTCGTCTATTAAACGCCTCGCTCGCTCGCTTGCTTGCCGGCCCCGTCTTGACTGCCTTGTGGGCCTAGCGAGAGATACTGCTGCTGTTCTCTTTACTTTACATGACACCCTTTCCCCGGATGCTGCTCGCTTTCTCGCTTGCTGCTGCCTCCACTACTACCACTACTACTACTAAGCCAGGTACGCACACTCGTAAAGATGACCCCGAAAATCAACTTCCATGGTCCGGAAACAATGGTCACGCCATCACCCATACCCACGACCGCTAGTCCTGGCTGGCGCTCAGGTCCATGTTCTTCTCCCAGAGGTTCCGCAGCAACGCGTTGAGCCCCTCGCCCGGGGCGTCCTCGTCCTCCCCGCCCACGAGGCTTGACCCGCTCAGCTGCGTGGTCGCCGCCGTCGCAGCGCCGTCCGCTTCGAAACTTGACCCCCCGCCGGCGCTGCGCAACGTCCGTACCGACTGCGCTCTCGGCGTGACGGGTCGGCTGTTCCCGGCCGCGCTCGCGGCGCCGAGGCTGACGTTGCGGGCGTGACCTGCACCGGCAGGTCGGAGAGCCGGCGGCTTCGCGGCAGCCACGAGGGCGCCATTCCGGCCGTGGGGAATGCGCTGGGGCTTCTTGGCGGCCTGGAAGGCGGCCACGCGGTCGAGGGAGCGGACGACCGGGTTCTGGAACCGACGGACGCTGAGATACTCCATGCCGGTGCGCTCGAGCTGCTTGGCGACGCGGGGATCGCGCGAGGTGCCACCGTCGTGGCCCGGGTTGGCGACCGTCACGAGCGGCGTGGCGCCGACCGGGTTGGGCCCGAGCCCCATGCCCATGCTCATACCCATGCCGAGGCCCATCGTGGACATGCCGCCAGTGTGGTGGTGGTGTGTCGTGGCGCCGCTGCCTGACGGGGAGGGCTCGATGACGGAGCTGGCACGCTGGAGGTTAAGTTTCTGCTGAACACGGGATTGTGGTGCGTTGCGGCGGGCATTACGTGGAGCGAGAGCACTGGTGTCATCGGCGTCGCTGTTGCCCGAGGCTGGCGTGCGGTTGGAGGAGGTCGTCGAGAGAGCTCGATGCGGGGTGTCAGGAGCTGCATCAGAGCGTCGGCTCACCGGCCGAGAAGCGTCAGGGTGGTAGAATGATGTGTTGCGAGTGTTGCCCGAGCTTGCGGCGCCGACGAAGCGCGAAGTCAGCTCATCCCCGCCGGCACTGCCCGCGGCGTTGACGCTGTTGGAGTCGTCGTCGAGGGTGGACTGACGGCCGAACGAGTCCGGAGACCGGTTGCGCGAGACAGGCTCGGCCGTGTCGTTGGTCACTTGCGGCGGCGCGCCTTGAGAGGGTGTGCGTTGTAAAAGGCGTGAGGTGAGGTACTCCTTGTGGTGTAATGTTTGGCGGTCGGGGGTCGACATGATGTGTGGCGATGGTGGCGACGGTGGTGAAGGCTTGTCTGCCGGTGTGTGAGGCCGTGAGTTTGTGCCAGCCGACGAGCCAGGTTTCGCGGATCCTTGGCCGCTGGCCATTGACCCCCGACGAGACAGGTAAGGCGATGCTGAACCACTTGCGTCGACCCATTCGTCCTCCTGACCGTCGTTGCCGAGGTCGAAATGAACCTGCGACTTGGACGTGGCCTTGACCTTGTTTACTGCCGGATTGGAGGCGGTGCGCTTGAGCTTGTCGGATGACTTGGTGCGCTTGTGGGCGACCTCGACATGCGACTTGTTGCGGCGCAAGCTCGCCGCGGAAGTGTTGCTCTTCAGGTTGGAGGAGGAGCTGTCGCGCGACAGCTTGGCGTCGGATTGAACTCTTCGGTGTCCTGGCTTAGTCGGTCGCTCGCTGCGTTCGCGCTCTCGCTCCGGTTCTCGTTCTGGGGAGGGTGAATGGTGTCGTCGGTGGTTGGTGTGCTTGGAGGTGATGGCGGCGTTCTGTTGCTTGTGCAGGGCTTTGGAGGAGGGGATGCGGGCGTGTAACCTGCCGGCGCCGACAACGTGCTTCTGGTGGTGGTGGTGCTTGGGGCGGTGATGGTGTTCTCGTGTGGACGATGCGCTGTCCCGTGTGTGGTCACTGGTCTGCGAATAGTCGCTCGCATCTCGGTGTCGGAGGGAAGGGCGTTTTGATTGGCTGGCGGAGGAAGCATCCTGGCCGTCGTCGCCATTTCTGTCGGCTTCGCGAGGCATGGCTGGCTGGCCGGCTGGCTGGCGCTGCTGAGCTGGCTGATCTGTATGGGTGTCTTGTCTTGGGGAACGGGAGCGGGAGCCTGTCCTGGGGGTCGGCCTGGATCGGATAGGGGGGGGTGCAGCCAGTCGCAGGCAGCGTCGGTGTGCAGGCCTGCAGCAGGTAAGATTTGGTGTAACCGAGAGGCGTTCTGTAGTGGTCGGAGGGCGCAATTCGATGGTGAGGGGAAGATGGGAGCGATTGAGATGAAGAGGAAAGCAAGGGATGAATGGGTCAAGATATCTTGAACATGTTCATAGTTCGGTCGAGAGAATAGGAATGGAGTTTGGGTTTAGTCCGCCAGGTGCTCTGGGTTCCTCCTTCCTCCCTCCACTTCGGTCCTGCCTGCCTGGGCTTGGGCTTGTTGATGAGGCCCCATCGCGCGCCAAATGCCAGTGCCAGTGCCGGTGCCGGTGCTCAGAGCCGCCCGCAACCGACGCTTCCAGTGATCGGATAGGGACAAGCCCCTGTAGCGTGGCCTGTATCTGGCGGTAGCTCCAGTGGATGCTGATTAGCCGCCCTCCGATTGGCTGAGTTAGACACCTATCAGCACGTGATGGCCCCGGTGACGCAGCTGTGAGTCCCTGCAGCCAATGGATCGACGGACCTTCAAGTTCGGCATCAAACATTCTAGGCGCCTTCCATCAACGGCAAGCACGCACGAACGACAATTCAGCCTTACCAGTCAACCCTCACCTTGCTCGTCTTCTCGACCGACACTCATCACTACCCTCGATTTACTATCAACCGCCACCATGGCGAGCCAAATTGCCTCCTTCGAAGAGGATCGCAAGGCCTACCAGGAACAGGTACGCACCCTCCTCCCCATCCAAAACCTCCATCACCTTCAATGGCTAATCACCCCTCCCCCCGCAGCTCGATGTCGTCCTGGCCGGCCTCAAAGACGATCCCGAAAATGCCGAACTCAGGAACCTTCAGGCGGAGTTGCAAGAAATGATGTCCCTCATTGACGAGTCCCTTGCTGAGCTCCAGCCCAAGCAGGCCCCCAAGCCAGCTGCTCCCCTGAAAGCCGCCACCCCTCCTGAGCCGGAGAAGTGGTCGCGCGAGAACCATCCCGCCTTCAAGAAGACAGCCGCTGCCCCTCCTCCGCCGCCAGCCGAAGACGAAGCCGCCGCCGCAGCGGCCCAGGCCACTTACAACGTTAACGACACGGTGCTCGCCAAATGGGTCACCGGTGACAAGGGCTTCTACCCCGCGCGCATCACCTCCATCACCGGTTCCTCCACGGCCCGCGTCTACATTGTCAAGTTCAAGAGCTACGACACCACCGAGACCCTGCGCGCCAAGGACATCCGCCCCGTCTCCAACAAGCGTAAGGCTGACGGCACACCAGCGTCCCCCGCCCCGGCCGGCTCTCTCACGGGCGCCGCTGCCGGGCCTTCGACAAGTAACGGCGTCGTGACCTCGGCGTCGGCCAGCATCTATCCAGAGCAGCAGGCGAGGCTCGACGCCGAGAAGAAGGCCGCCGAAGGTGCGGCGAAACCGCCCAAGGCGAAGAAGATCAAGGCGAACAAGGAGCTGGAGAAGGGCAAGAGCAAGTGGCAGGATTTCAACAGCAAGTCCAAGTTTGGCAAGACGAAGAAGGACAGCATGTTCCGCACGCCAGACGGTGTGCACGGCAGAGGTAGGCAGACGCTCCCGCTTTATCTTAGGTGCATACTAACATTTCGCAGTCGGTTTCACAGGCTCTGGCCAAACCATGCGCAAGGATCCCACGCGTAGCCGACACGTGTACCAGCAGAACGACGAGCCCGAATAGATGGGACCCCGCCCAGTGGCAACGAGAGGGGCAGTACGGCTGCAAATTCTTCGGCGTCTGGTTTATGAAGTGTCGGGGGGCGTTCGGGATGGTTTGACGGTCGCATTTCTTCCACCGGTAACCCGCCTTGATGTTTCGTTGCGGAAGCTAACTTGTGCGTGCTACTCGGTCAGATCAGGCTCGTTTTCGAGGGGGTGCTCTGCGCGGATGCCGGGTGGGCGCAGGTCCTGATGAAGTAGGCTCGAACAAGGATACCATGATTCATTATTTTGTTGTATTACACTGGAGTATTTTCAAGTTCCTCGCATGACCACTTTTTGATACACATGATGTACATCGATCTCTTCACACATGGCAAGATGCACGCTGCTAGTGTCACCTGGACATCTGCAGCTTGCCCGCGAGGTCCTCCGCCATCTTCACAAACACGCCCGCGCGCTCGCTCGTGGGCTCGGCCACGACCGTTGGCTTCCCCCTGTCCGCATCGTCGCCGATGGCAGGGTGCAGGGGCACGTCGGCCAGGAATTCAATAGCATGCTCACTGCACATCCTCTCTACCCTCTCGTTGGAGCCGAAGACGTGGGTCTGGCCGGTGCAGTGGGGGCAGGTGAAGAGCGACATGTTCTGGACGAGGCCGAGGATGTCGACGTTGACCTTTTTGAACATGTTGACACCCTTGACGGCATCCTTGACGGCGAGGGCGTGCGGGGTGGTGACGATGAGGGCGCCGTCGAGGAGGACCTGCTGGGTGATGGTAAGCTGGGTGTCGCCGGTGCCGGGGGGCAGGTCGAGGACGAGGACGTCGAGGCGGCCCCAGTCTACGTCGTGCAGGAGCTGCTGGACGGACTTCATGACCATAGGCCCGCGCCAGACGACGGGGGCGGCCTCGTCGATGAGATAACCCATGGACATGGTCTTGACGCCGTAATTTGTGAGGGGTACGAGTTGGTTGTCTGAGCTGTTAGCCGTGTGTGCGCAGACAACGGGGTGGCAGTAGAATTGCCAGGCAGTGACGTACGTTCGGAGAGGCGGGGCTCGCCGGAGAGGTTGAAGAGGGTGGGGACGGAGGGCCCGAAGATATCGACATCGAGGATACCGGCGCGGTAGCCGAGACGGGCAAAGGCGAGGGAGAGGTTGGCAGCGACGGTGCTCTTGCCGACGCCGCCCTTGGCGGAGGAGACGGCGATGACCTTGTCGACGCCACGGATCTTGCGGCGCTCGGGTCGTTTGGGCCAGTGTGGGGGTGTGCCGCTTCGAGGGAGGCCCTGGGGAGGTTAGCTATCACGGTGACTGAGAGTGGGTGGAATAAGGGGCATACTAAGGGGTTTTCATGGCCGAGGAGGCGGATGGACGGCTGGAAGAGCCGGGGGAGTGTTGGCCTCATTGGGCTGACGAGTGCATGTGATTTGAAAATGGATGTAGGTGTGCTTGTGAGTATGTGTGTTGATTAATGAGATATTGCCAGAAAACTGTTCGGCGGAATAAGAAATTCCTGAATGATCATGAGTCGATGATGTGACGATGGCAGTAGAGTGAAGCTCCATTCTCTGGGTGAGAGCTCGATATGCTGGTGTCTCCACTCTACTTGGGCCCACCTCGTTGATTGGCTGTCGCGTCGCGCCCCAACCTGTCAACTCGACGCGCTCTCTTCCAGGGCCCGGGTCCAGCGCCCACTGCCCATATCCATCACCCAGCACAGCACACGGCATCCAGGCCACTTCAACTTCAATCTCACTCCTACATCTCAGAATCTCTTGCTCACGACGCTTTACGAAACCCACTGCATTGCAAGACTTCGAACACATTGCTTCAGTCTCATTGTTTGCAACATTGCTCAGCCTGGACACCCGACGCAACGCAGCGGCTCTACATATCCACGGCACTACATACGACCGACGCTTCATCCGAGTTGTCTTCATCGAAAGGAGCTGTGAGTTGTGTTTGTCATCTCCTATTACTATTTTTTCATGGCGCGCATCATCGGTTGGACGCGGGCTTCCTTGCGAGGGGTAGGATGGTTTCTCAAACCTGCCAACCCCTGAGCTGGCCACCGCTTCGCAAGATGCATGGAGTATTATCCTATTCCATGCCTCCGTTCTACTTCCTACATTGCCTCAGATGCCACAGTTGGTGCCATGCTCAATATGATGCTCGATATGATACTCATTATGATGCGCCACTGTCGCCACCCAAACTCATCACCTTGACAAGACGCTAACATCCACACAGGCCATCTCATAGCCTCCTCCTCCGGCTCTCCCCCCTCTCATCGCCTCCCGCCGTTGGCAACCCCCTATTAGCCTAGGCACAGGCACAAACCTTCGGCTCTCCGCTGCACATCCCTTTCACGCGCAACATGCCTCCCTCAGCAACCAACTTCGACATCCACCAGGGCCGCCAGGATTTCCAGCGCCTGGACCAGGACTGGCGCGCTAACATTAACGAGTCTTTCAACCTCATCGACACCCAAGACACCGGCTCTCTCTCCGCCCGCGAGTGGCCCATCGCCCTCAACGCCCTCGGCCTCAACCTCCCCCGTTCCGAGACATACACCCTGCTGTGCGCCCACGGCTCTGCGCCGAACGACTACGACCCCCACGCCACTTCCTCCGGCAACGCCGCCGCCTGCCCGCCCGTCCGCCTGCGCATCACCAAGGACACCTTCGAGGCCATCGCCGCCTGGCTCATCACGCGCCGGGACCCGGACGAGGAGGCCGAGGCCGCGTGGCGGCTGTTCGACCCACGGGACACGGGGCGCATCACGGTCGAGTCGCTGCGGACTGTCTGCGCCGAGGTCAACAATATGATGACGGACCAGGATCTGCGGAAGATGATTGACACGCTCGACATTAGCGGCAAGGGGTGGGTGTCTAGGGACGAGTTTATGGAGATGGCGCGAGGGGCCACCAAGGACCGCTCGCACTGAAGTGGTTTAAATTTATTTCGGTTATAATGCATCTGGCGTTTACGGCTTGCTACTCTTGTTTCATCTAGCGTTGTCGTCTCGGTGATTAACAATGGGCTGTAGGATGATGTGATGGAATGCTTGGAGTCATGTGAAGCGGGCTTCTGACTCGGCTCAAGGTCGCTTCCAACGAGAAGTCATGACGGTCGTTCGATATGCATCACTATGCGTGCCATGTGGAGGGGAAGTTCTCGAGTCGCCCTCCGTCAAGCTTGATCAGCGCACCGTTGGAATACGCGCCCGCCCTCGACGCCAGGAACAGCACCACGCCAGCCATGTCCTGGTCGTCTCCCATCCGCTGCATGGGCACCATCTCCTTGGGGATGGACTTGCCCTCGCCGGTGTACAACTTCACGATCGGAGCGGCCATCTCACTCGGGAACACTACACCAGGTTAGTACAATAATTAATGACCGATATGGGAGGGGGGCTTCTTACAGCCCGGCGCAATGCAGTTCGACCGAATATCCCAGCGCGGCAGAACGGCAGCCAGGTGCTTCGACAGCAAAGTCACGGCAGCCTTGGACTGGCCGTACGCCCACCCACCGGGCGCCGTCTTGTTGAACGCGCCGATGGAGCTCGTGACGATGACCTGCGACGACTGCTCCACGTTGCGCGCCTTGTTGCCCTTGTCCAGCAGGTCCAGGAACGCCATGGTCGTGTACCACACGGCCGAGACGTTGACGTCAAAGACCTGCGTGTACGCCTCCTGCGGGTGGTCAAAGTGCTGCGCTGCCCACTCGCCGGCGCTCATGCCCTCGGTCGGCGCCTTGACCTGCGGCCCGCCGATGCCGGCGTTGCAGAGGAGGAGGTTGATGGAGCCGGCCTCCTTCTCGACGCGCGCAACGGCCTCCTTGAGGCTCGCCTTGGAGCTGACGTCGCATACGAGGGGAATGACGTTGGGGCCGAGGGCAGCGGCGGTTTCTTGGAGGATGGACTCGCGGCGGCCGAGGATGTAGACCCTGGCAGCGCCGTTACGGGCCAGGGCAGTGGTGATCATACGACCGATGCCTTCGTGGGGTGTTTAGTATAGTGAGATGAGTATGGAATGGGGATTTTCATACCTGTGCCTCCGCCTGTGATGACGGCAACGAGACCTGGGACCGAGAAGAGGTGGCCAGCCTGGATGGACGGGGTCTCGCCCGGAACGAGTGCGGGAGTCGCGGTTTCTGCCATGATGGGGATAATGATATGGAAGTGGGAGTTGGTGAATTATGACTAGTACACTTGGGCTGTTGATGTGATCGTGAATCTTAGTGAAGTGTAATCACTTACACGATCCTCAGACAGTTTACTGTCCTCAGCGCCAACGTGGGGGCTCATCCGCGGGGTTGACCCCTCAGGGAATCGACGTCACTGGACGCCAGCTCATTATGCACCAATCACAGCACTAAGAAGCCTACCAAGCAGATATCGGCCAATCAACGCCCGTTTAAATGCCCAATCGTCCCGTCCCTCCGCGGGAGCGTTCCGCATCGTTATTCGAACCACAATTTTTTTCTAGATCGATTGCTTCTGACTTTCTGAATCGCGATCTGCAATCGCAGCTTCCCCCAACGATACAACCATCCGCAACCATGCCGAAACGAAAGCGATCCGTCGACGAAGAGCTGGACGAGAAGCTCACCGAGCTCAAGCAGGAGCTTTTCAGGGCCCTCAAGGCCGCCAAGGGCCTCGAGCGACAGCGCCTGAGCAAGCGCATCCACGAGGCCAAGTCGTCGGCCGACAAGGTCGAGAGGCTCCAGCGCGAGGTCACCGCGCTCAAGGTACGCTCGACACCACTCCCCTACAGTCAGGAATTGCTTTGCTAACTACGCGACAGACGATTGACCTGCAAGAGACTGCCCACGCTCACCTCTCCTCGTCCCTTACTAAGATTAAGGGCATCGCCGAGCACCCCTCCCTACCAGACGACTACAAGAACGGCGCGCCGAAGAAAGAGCTGTCCGAACAAGACAAGATTGCGCTGCACAATGTCACGAGTGGGCTCTACAGCCGGCCGGGCGTGCGCGAGGTCGCGGAGAAGGCGATCAAGACCATCTGCATGACGCTGGACGTACCGTTGCCGGAGAAGAGGGCTAGAGGAAAGAAGGGCGACAAGGAGGCGAAGGCAGAGGTGCCCGAAAAGGCCAAGGCCAAAGCTTCGGATGCGCCGACGACTGCTGACCCGCCGGCTAAGAAGAGGCGAGTCGCAGATGAGCCCGAGAAAGACGCAGCCGCGACGAGCGACAGCTTCAATGGGTTCAGCGACGATGAGAACGATGGAGACGATGCCGGTGACCTTGGAGAGGACGAGCAGGAAGCGGCACTTTCCAAGATGGAGGACATGCTCGGAAACTCGGACGACGAAGAGGAGGATGTCGAGGCGTTGCGGGCGAAATACAGTGCTCTTCTGGGACAGCAACCGGACATCGAAGATGCGGACGACGAAAGCGACGACATAGATGACCTGGATGACCTCGAAGAGATGGACGAGGATGATGACGAAGACGAAGAGGAGGAAGAGGAAGAAGAGCAATCCGACGAAGACGATCAGGAAGGCATGAACAGCGATCGCCGCAAGATGCTCGAAGCAAACGCCTCGCCGCCGCCTGCTGCTGCCCGTAAGGCCAAGGAGGCCAAGCCCGCAAAGGTTGCCGGATCCACGACTTTCCTCCCCTCCCTCATGGGCGGCTACTTCTCCGGCTCCGAGTCGGCGTCCGACGTCGACGTGGCGCCGCGGAAGAAGCGTCTGGGTCAGCGCCAGCGCCAGGCCATCGCTGAGCGCAAGCACGGCGAGCAGGCGAACCACATGCGGAACGAGCAGAAGAAGAAGGAGAAGGGCGGACGTGATGACGGCTGGGACATGCGGAGAGGTGCCGTGGACGGCGATGAGGGCGGCAAGGGAAAGAAGCCGTGGAAGAAGGGCGATGCGAAGGACGGCAAGAAGGGCGGACGGGCGCCCAAGCCCGAGATGAATCGCAAGGAGAGGAGGAGGCTGAAGTTGTTGAGTAAGGATGATCAGGGAACGCTGCATCCAAGTTGGGAGGCCAGGAAGAAGGAGAAGGAGGCTATGCAGACGGCCGCCTTCCAGGGTACTAAGATAACGTTCTAGGGCCACTCCTGTTGAGCGGAAACGGTATCGTGGTCACCAGCCGGCAGATTCTCTTCATCGCAATTCATCAACCGTCGGGTTTAGATATCTACTTCATCTCCAGAGAGAATGGAAAGGAGAGGTCCCATCGCCTCAACCTGTATGCACTCAATCCCTGATCCTCCTCTCGTCCCTGGTGCGCCCAGCTCTCAGTACCCCTCCAGTTTGTCTCCCAATTCCTCGATATCTCCAGTGTATTTCTACTCGGTGCTTTATCTTGCTTCTCTCCGTATATTGAGTAACTTGAGTAACGATGTTGATGTCCGTGTGTCGTAATTTGCCTTGAATACACCTCCAGGCCTTCTAGTTCTTGCCTTTCCACTGGACCCTCTGATATCTCCTGCCCTTGATCTCGGCCCATTTCCCTCTCACTAAACTAACTGCAGCTCATCAACTCCAAATGGAGGCCATTCCAAGCCAAGTCAACCACCCTCCACTCAAACCTCATCAGTTCGATTACCAAAGAATCTTCTGAATCACAGCTACCTACATCACGAACATCTCTCATCACGAACATCTCTCAAGGATCTCTTCGCACACCAGCGACGAACAGCACAATTACACATATCCCAGCCTTCCAAAGTCAACGTCCCAACATAATTCTCTGTCATCATTTCTCCACATCTCTCTTTCCCGTATCTCATCCATCGCAAGTTCCTACTTCGCTGCTTGTGTAGCGAAACTCTCCCCCTTCTACAACTTCCAGCTTCGCTGCTTGCCCAGCGAACCCCGCCCTCTCCTACAACTTCCTAGCTCGTTATTTACCTAGCGACTACAACTTCCCACTTCACTGCTTCTTCGTTATCTTCCTCCCATGCCATCAACCTCTTCTCCTACAGTGGACCACATCCTGACACAACTGCCCACGTCTGGTCCACTCCAATCACAAGTGCCTCAGAGTACTTTCACAACTTTCGCATGAACCCAACACCATCTACTCCAACATCGAACGCGCATCCTCAACTTTTCGGCAGCTTATAGTGTTGACCTCTTGCCGACTCTCCAACCTCCCGTTGAGAGCTTTATCGCAAGGCTCTCAGCGCCCTGACTTTTCCCACCACCGCAAGAGCACGTTCTTTATGACACTCCACCCTCTCGGTGAGAGCTTCATCGCTAGGTAATCCGCTCTAGCCACTTCCCGTCACCGAAGCAGAAACACGTTCTTGCCGAATGAACACCTTCCCATTGAGAGCTCCATCGGAAGGTACTTTGCGCTCGATCTACTTTCTACTATCGGAGCAAGAGTGCATTCTTGCCAAATTACTCACTTGAATCCATCGCATTCTTGGTCGAATCATTCGTCGGGTGGTTGAGACTTTCTTCGCATACACATATCCTCACATATATCTAACCTCACATACACCTTTCCTCACATACATCTATCCTCACATACGTATTCCTGCCACATACCTTTCAAATCTACCCATTTCCGCAATCTCAGTATCCGGTTTCTGACCTACGAGTCAACATCTACAACATCTACAGCATCTACTACCTCTACACTCATCCAGCATGTCTGACGCGAACGTGAACGAAGTTGCCCCGGAGATTCTCGCGGCTGATTCGCCCGACAACCAAAGTCCAGACGATGCGGCGACTCTGAACGGCAGTGAGCTCATCGAGGCACCCCCCGATGGAAGCATCGCCGTCGTCGCAGCCCGCGGGACTTCGGCTGACGATAATCCCGTCGATCCAGACGACAGCGAGTCGGAGCCTGATGAGGCAGCCGGCGACAAGGACGACAGCAATGTCAATCAGGATCATCACCAACATGACAATGCCCAACAGGACCAACAGGACCAACAGGACCAACAGGACCAACAGGACCAACAGGACCAACAGGACCAACAGGACCAACAGGATGAAGGCCAGAATGTCAATGGGGACGATGTCAATAGTGGCAACGTCAACAACGTCGATCATCATGGTCAAGGAGGCCAAGTTTTGAGCCTGCCAATGGTAATCGGGGAGCTCCGCCAGGAAATTGCCAACTTGAGACAGATCGTCGACGATATCGAGGAAGACCTAGAAAATAAAAATGACGTTGTGGCAACTCAAACCGACGAAATCAACACCCTGAGACAACAGGTTGCTGACCTGCAGGAGACCATCAACGCAAAGGATGACGAGATCAGATCACTCAAGGAGCAACTTCGCCAAAAGAAGTACGGACATAAGCACTACACGAGGGTAAGTAAGGCTCGTTTGTGGTGCATACTTCAATCTCCATGTACTGACAATGATTCTTGCTTAGACCTGGACCGACAAGCTGAGCAGGTGGCTGGCTGGTGAGCTTGTGGTTAACGAGAGAGGCAAACCGATCGAATACCCCGAGATATACAAACTCATGTGCAAGGAGAATAACATGAGTGTCAGCCTCGTCAATTTGCACCCCAACCTGAGGCTTCGACCACCCTCCAAGGAGGAACTGTACAGAGACCGGCTGAGACAGATTCACCTGGCGGCCGATGCTGTCCTGCAAGAGATTGTCAATGCTGTCATCCGAGCACTCATACTCGACGAAGCCGATGAAGATCTCTTCGTGGGGCTTGATGAGATCATGCCGGAGTTCGACTTCGAGCATGAGGAAGTCAACCCCGCTTCCCTTCAAGGACTGCCAATCGAGATCCAGGCCGAAATTATCCGGCTCGTTCTCGAGTACCCTGGAGGACTCATACACTGCATATCTCGACTCGACCCCTACCAGGAGCCACGAGTGCGCCCGCCCCATCCGCCTCTCAGATTCCAAAGCGGTCTCCCAAAGCGTTTCTGGCGGACCAGAAAGGGAGAGCGATGCAGCATCGAGTTCGCTATCAAGCCCAACGACCTGCTCGCCGTCCTGTCGGTCTCCAAGAAATTCCACTTTTTGGGTGTCCACGCCTTCTACGGCCTCAACACGTTCGCTTTCTCCAGCCTCGGAGAATTTGGACGCTTCTGTAGGGGCATTGGACTGGCACGGCTGCAGCGAATTCAGCACGTCGAGATCTTCTGGATGGGCAATCAAAATCTGACCTTCAAGACAGATGACAAGGGGCGCGCCACGTCTCGACGCACTCACGACGCCTCTTGGCTTCTCGATATGCGCCGCCTCAGAACAATGGTTGTCCACGTCAACGAGTCTAGCAAGATGTACATGCGGCGGTCCCATGAGAATCCTATCGTGCGGGAATGGCTGGTCAGCAAGACCAGGGGTCAACCCAACAGCGCCGTGCTCCGCGCTTTGCGCACCCTCCAAGGTCTCGACTACATCCTGGGTCTGCGCGGCATGCGGCTGATTCTGTTTTACGACTTTGAGAAGTACCTGAACTTTGGCGGTCGACACTTCATCCGGGATTAGGGATTCTACATGGATGTCGAGAATAACGTCAGGATGCCGAAGAGCATGGAAGATGCACTCAAGGCGCAGCTACGCCAGTTGCATGATATGTATGGCGCTTACCGTCTCATCGATGCCAACGTGCTCTTCGAGATTGCGCAGCAGTGGTATGACGAGTCGCTGCCGTTTGACTCTGGTGGCCAGGGCCTCAGGGATGCCATGCAGCGATTGGAGGGTGGTGGTCCGAACGACGACTCGGAGAGCAGCGATGACTCGGACAGCTCGAGCTCCGATGGCTCTTCGGACGGTGGTTCGGATGACGGTGGACTGCATGTCAGCGCCAGTGGAGATGTCGATATTGACTCCAGTGGAGGTGCTGGTGGTGATTCCAGTGCTAGTTCCAGCGTGTGCTTGAGCCAGAAGAAAGACGACGTTGACGATGTCATGCCCGATGCCGACGGTGCCAACAGCGACTCCGACGACAGTTCAGACGATGACTCGGATGGTGGCTCGGACTGCGCTTCGTGTGTGGGCTCAATCTCGAGCAACCCCGTCATCATCGACGAGGACGACGGGCATGGAATCCGGCGTGCCCCATCATCAAGCATCCGTCCCCCCGCCACGGTAGTCAGCCGTCTGTCGTCCGAAGAAGGCAGGGTTCTGGCCTCTCGGTCCCCTTCTGTGGCTGCGTCCAGCAATTCGACTGCGTCGTCCAACCAGTTGTTCGTTGCAGCGCGGCGTCCTGACATGTTCCGTCGCATGCGTCAAGCGACGTACGACTCGGCGGGCAGCACTTTCCATGCACGCGTGGCGAATCAGATCGGTGGTGGAAGGGCATCCAGCAGCGATGTTCGTGCGCAGATGGAACTGCCGGGCGTCATCGACCTGACGGGCGAGGACAAATCTAGTGACGACGATTCTGACTTTGGCGACTCTGAGGATTCTGATGACTCTGAGGATATCCAAGGTAGCGGCTCCGAGGATCAAAAGGACGAGGACATGGAGGATGACGACTCGGATAGCGAGCCCGTTCGTCCCACGATTGGTATCAAGCGTCCGGTTACCGCTGAGGGTGTCGTTTGCTCGCCCATCAAGAAGCAGCGCTTGGAGTGAGGCTATTGAGCCAACTCAGTATACATGCATTCAGGATGATTTTGGGACAAGATGATCTTGGGACGATATGATTCCAAGGTTAGAACGATCGTGGGATAGTAGCTGGGGACGGCATGGTCTTGGGAATGATCTTAGCATGGCTTTTCTCTGGGTTCGGTGTGTTTGGGATTTCATGGCTCATTGGAAGGGACCGCGGGGAATAGCGGGCTTCGGGGAATATTCGCAGAACTACACAGCGAATCACATCTACCATCATATTGTTTGGGCACTTGTTGTGATGTGAGGATGTATGTGGTGGCCCGGCGTAAAAAGGGGCCAGAGATAGGGGTGGTGGTTCAGGTTGCTAGAGAGTACCGTAGTCATCGGTCGCGACGCACGGTCCACGCTTGTTGCCTGGCGGTCCATATTGGAGGGGCAGTTGCTGCCGTTGGTGCTCTTGCCACTGCGTCTGGTTGCCGGGGCGAAATTATGTCATGGGTAAACGAACCCAAAGTAAACGGTCAACCAAGCACCAACCGTCAAATCTCCAACACCAACGCCAACGCCAACCAACATCGCGTCTGCAACGCGCCTCACTTCATTCCACCTCGACACCGGCCGACTCCTTTGGCTGCCTTCATGCCCCTATCACTTGTCCCTCAGCTGTATTGCCCGAAATCGCAGGTTCTTGATGAAGTGAGTGTGCCCCGCAAACACAATACAGACCCCTCCTTCTTCCCCTCCCCCACCCTCAGTCCCTGCATTTACTTTCCGTCCGCCACACCTCGAAATAACTCCAGGGCTGACTCGATCACCACTCAAGAAAACCAGGCGCTGGCTTTGCTTTCCAACCCCGAAACACTATTGCATCCGAGGACCAACCCGACTTTTCCAAGTCCCCCCGAAAACCCAAGACCCAATCCCCACACCTCCACCACCTTACCGTTCGTCGCATCACCATGGTCAACGAGCGAGCGCCTCCCAAGGGCCCCTTGCGTCCAATCGACCTCAACGAAGATACCCAGCCTACTTCCAGCCGCCCCTCGAAGCCGTCATCCCAAGACTTCGACCCTGATGCCTTGACCGCCCGCTTCGACGCCCTCCGCGTCACGAACGCTTCCTCGCAGCCTTCGCAACGACCGTCCACGGCCAACACAGGAGCGAAAAGAACAGAAAAGGTGGACAGTCCAGGCGTTGTGGAGGTCCCACGCCCGACTGCACAGAACCTCCCCCGCCAGCCGCCAGTCAAGGAGCCTCGCGACAGGCAGGCCGACAGCGACGATGCCCTCAGCTCCTTCTTCTCCGACCGCCGGCGCGACCCTTTCCACCCGGGTCCCTCACAAGGTCACACCTTCGGCCACCCCACCAAGATGATGTCGTCTCTTAAGCAGAAGGCGACCGGCATCTTCAACGAGCGCAAGTCGCGACCCGAGCATCACAGGGAAGACAAGAACAGGATCAATGTCCCCTCCGTGCCTGTCTACCAGGACCGAAAACCCCAGCCCCTCAACCTCTTCAGCACCATCGGCCCGGATGCCCACCCCGCGACGTACAAGGGGCCTCGCGGAGACGGCAATTTCGGCGAGCCGGATTTCTACACTGACCCCACCAAGGCCTCGTCAGACCTCAAGGCGCTACTGGAAGGCGGCATGGACGAGGATGAGGAAGCGGAAGAAGAGAAGCCCGAGAGCGAGAAGGATGGCAAGGACGGCAGCCTGGAAGGCCTCAAGGTCAAGCTCCTCCCACATCAGGTCGAAGGTGTGGAGTGGATGAAGGGTCGCGAGCTGGGTCCCGTGAAGAAGGGAAGAGTACCCAAGGGCGGCATCCTTGCCGACGACATGGGTCTCGGAAAGACCCTGCAGACCATCTCCCTCATCTTGAGCAACCAGAAGCCGGCTAAGGACGACAAGGAGAAGGGTTGGAAGAAGCACTTTGAGGGCATCGAGAAGACAACCCTGGTTGTAGCACCTCTTGCGCTCATCAGGCAATGGGAGACGGAGATGAAGGACAAGGTGACCAAGTCGCATGGTCTCAAGGTCTGCGTCCACCACGGTCCCCAACGAACCAAGCGCTTCAAGGACCTAGCCATGTACGATGTCGTCGTCACTACCTATCAGATTCTCGTGTCGGAGCACGGCCACTCGTCCGATGCCGAGAACGGGGTCAAGGCCGGTTGCTTCGGGCTGCACTGGTGGCGCGTGGTCCTCGACGAAGCCCACACAATCAAGAACCGCAACGCGAAATCTACGAAAGCCTGCTACGCCCTGCGATCCGAGTACAGGTGGTGCCTGTCAGGCACACCCATGCAGAACAACCTCGAGGAGCTTCAGTCTCTGATCAAGTTCCTGCGTATTCGGCCTTACGACGACCTCGCCGAGTGGAAGGACCAGATCGAAAAGCCAATGAAGAACGGGAAGGGCCACATCGCCATTCGCCGACTCCACAGCTTGCTGCGATGCTTCATGAAGCGGCGAACAAAAGACATTCTCAAGGTTGACGGTGCTCTGAATCCTGGCGGCAAGCCTACAAAGGAAGGCGAGGAGTCGAGCACGGGCTTCAAGGTGACGGAGCGCAAGGTCGTTACTGTGGCCAGCAAGCTCTCACCCGCAGAACGTCGCTTCTACGACCGACTTGAGGCACGCACCGACGAGAGTCTCGAGCGTATGCAGGGCAACATGAACTACGCCAACGCCTTGGTGCTTCTGCTCCGTCTGAGGCAGGCCTGCAACCACCCGAAGCTGGTCGCTGGCAAGCTTGACAAGGACAAGGATGCGCTGTCCGGAGACGCCTCACAGAAGAGTGGCGGAGCCGACATTGACTCTCTCGCTGATATGTTCGGGGGCATGGGCATTGTGGCCAAGACGTGCGGCATCTGTGGACGGGACCTTCCTCGAAACGCCCATCAGACTGACCAGGACACCTGCCAAGAGTGCCTGGATGACCTGGCATACTTCAACGAGAATGAGACGGCAAAGGACAAGAAGCCTAAGAGCAAGAAGGGCAAGGTAAAGAAGATTGTCAAAGAGGTCAAGGTCGAGTCACCAGTTAAGACCAAGCCGAGGAGGCCGAGAAACCGCAACGCCGTGATCGACAGCAATGATGAGGAAGAGGAAGGCAGCTGGCTCGTTCCGGAAGACCAACGCGGCCAGCTACGTCTCGGCAAGGCCGGTGGCGAGGAGGACGAGAACGCCGAAGGCGGCGGCGAGTGGTTGGGCAATGACGATTCGCAGCACGAGTCGTCCAGGCTTGACGAGAGCACACAGCTCGACAGCTTCATCGTGAACGACGAGAAGGACAAGGTCAAGGCGGAAGGGGCCTCCGACACGGACTCAGAATCGAACTCGGACTCAGACGACAGCTTTGTGTCAGTAGCCGCGATAGCTTCGCAGGTTCAAGCAGACAAGGAGAAGCGAGCATCCCAGTCCGCGGCCTCCGACTCGGAGACCGAATCGCAGTCCTCTTCGGAAGAGGACACCGGAATCGACGAGTCGGACCTTCACTCGGACGAGGATTCACATTACCGCCCCGGCGGCCAGCCGAGCCAGATTCTCGCATCGGCCAAGATCCGACAGATGATGCAGATCCTCCACAAGGAGGTGCACGAGCACAAGTTCATCATCTTCTCGCAGTTTACCTCCATGATGGACCTCATCGAGCCCTTCTTCCGCAAGGACGGGCTCAAGTTCACGAGGTACGACGGCGGCATGAAGAACGACGAGCGCGAGGCAAGCCTCAACAGGCTTCGGAACGACAAGAACACGCGGATCCTGCTGTGCAGTCTCAAGTGCGGTAGTTTGGGCTTGAACCTCACGGCGGCGACGCGTGTCATTATTGTCGAGCCGTTCTGGAACCCGGTACGTTGCTTGCTGCATTGCTGTGCCGCATCCTTCATTTCTATCGAAAGTCCTACTAACATACTATAGTTCGTCGAGGAACAAGCCATTGACCGCGTCCACCGTCTGACGCAGACCATCGACGTCATCGTCTACCGCCTCATCGTCGAGCAGACGGTCGAGGACCGTATCCTCGCGCTGCAGGAGAAGAAGCGCCTTCTCGCGCAGACGGCCATTGAGGGCGGCATGAAGAAGGACGTCATGAAGTTCGGCCTCAAGGAGATGATGGATCTGTTCCGTAGGGACAACCATCCCACGCACGACGTCTCGGAGCCCGCGAGCCGGCAGGGCAGTGTGGAGCCAGAGGCGAGGCGGAACGCTGCGGCGAAGAAGCAGAGGGCGACGCCGGAGCACGAGGTGTATGGCCGGCGGTGGTAGGCTGTGTATGATGTGACGAGTTTAGACGAGGACGAAGACGAGGACGAGGACATGAATAAGATGCTGGGTAGGATGGGTGGCGGGACATGGTTCATGTCAGGGGTGTCTGGCGTTTTTGTTGTTAGAGTTGCTTGCCTAAACATTTTGATCTGATATCTTGAGCCGTGCGTGGGTCCGTGATGTTGACTTGACCAACGCGTCTGCCTGCCTGCCTGCCTGCCTACTTGCCTCACGCATCGCCAACAACCCAGGCAACGCAACCTTCCTTGATAACAAGGCAAGTTCCCCTTTCTCATCAACAGCCCACTAGCCCAGTGGGCAACGAACGAAGCAACCCCCCAAAGACCGCACGTTCGAATCCTGAAGCCGTCAAACAAAGCTCAGCGACAACTCGGGCCTCGTGGAGTTGTCGCAGCCTGTCCCCCACCCTGACGCAGGGTCGGGCGCAGGTGAGCGTTTTGCCCCTTTTTGTTAGGGGCTTGCTTTGCTTTGCTCGTTTTCGCTGTGTTTATACGGCGAGCAGTCCTTTTCTTTATGCTTGGAGTAGTACAAGTAGTGATGGACTCGATCGCCGTCTGGCGAGAGGAGAGGGAGGCTGTGTCTATCATCATCATCTAGCCAAGTCGACATTGCTCAGGGACAGAACACCATATAGGTAGCACGGCATGCGCAGAGGAAGTCACACAGATAAGCATTCATCATTATGATCATGAGATATTACGCCAACTACCAAAACCTGCAGTACTTTGAGGTCTGTGAATCTCCTCGAAAACGAAAACGAAAAAATGCCCCCCAAAAGTCGTGACGGCGAGAAATAAAAAATGGCACAAAAGATGAAGGGCCAAAAAGAAGAAGTATGATACAGGCAGCGTCGTCCCTCGTGTGTTCGGGCCTCAACGCTGCCCACCCGCATCCCTCCTCTTGCTCTGCTCTGCCGTAGCAGCAGCGGGATATTCATCGACTCCCCACGCGAACGGCGAATCGCGACCATCGTCCTGAGGACCGCGGTGACGGAGACCGCAATGTTCGGCCCCGCGCCTCATTCCACATCACCCAGCCTGCTCGCCGCTAGCTCATGCCAACCCTAGTACACGCCGCTCTGCCGGTAGTAGTCACTTGGCGCAGGCGCGCTGGGTCCATCGTTCGGCACCGGTCCACCGGGAGGCACGTACGCCTTGTACTGCGGCTGAGGCGAGGTGCCCGACTGGCTCGGCAGACCCTGCCTAGCATCGTAGGCCGAGCCCGTCGGCTGCAGCGGGGGCGGCGCAGACGGAGCGGCACCCGTGGGCACGGGAGGAGGGGCTTGCGAAGGAGCGCTGCTGTAGTGGTCTTGGGCAGGGGGCGCCGAGGGCGGCTGGTAGCTGTGGTACTGGGGCTGCGAGGGTTGGTGTTGCGGGGACTGCGGCGCGCCAGGGGGGCCTTGGTTCGAGTTCTGGTGGTTGTACTGGTCATCCGGTGCGTAGTTGACTGAGGAATAAGTGGCTGTCGAGTTGGGGTTGTGCGGTGCGATTGGAGAATCATAGACGGACGTGGCGAGTTCTTGAGCGCCGTAGGTGCTCTGAGGACGCTGATCAGGGGGGTGCGAGTACGTGGCATAGGCATTAGGCGGGGGAGGAGACGAGGTGCTGATGGGCTCGGGCGGCCTTCCGTTCGAGGGCAGACGAGGGGTCGGGTCACGATGAGGGTAAGACTGCGGTCCAGGGTGGCCGCCTTGCGAGGAGTGCGAAGGCACTTCGGCACCGGCTACGTAGAAAGGCGCGGGAGTGGGCTGGCTCGGACGGTGCAAGTTGGGCGAGGGACTGGACTGGGGAGGGTATTGCGGTTGGTCTATGGATAATCTGTCAAAACTCATGGCTCGGCATGGCAGAGATCAAGGCAATTCACCTTGCGGCGCAGGAGTGTAATATCTCTGCTCCTGCTGGGGAAGGCCCTGCGGGTGGCCTTGCGGGAGACCCTGTGGGTGTCCCTGGGGGAGTCCTTGAGGAGGGCCCTGAGGTAGCCCCTGAGGGGCGTAACCGCCGGGACCTCCTGGGGCCTGCGGAGGCCCTGCCGGGTAGCCACCCTGAGCCGGTCGCATCGCGTACTGGTGATAGCTGGGCTGAGGGGGGTGTGACATGGAAGACTCGAGAAGAGCCTCATAGTCACGGCGCGCCTTGATGAACTTCTCGTTGAGCTGCGTGAAGTCGTCTGGTAAAGAGTTAGCAAGAGAGCTCTGGCTCAAATAGGGGTGTGCCATCATACCCTTCTTCTGCGAGTACTTCTCGATGAGCTTGATCAGCTTGGGTCGAATAGCAAGGGTCTGGTGGTAGAGTTTCTGGCTCAGTTAGCGTCGGGTCCGCATGGTGCAGCATTCAGCAGCAAACATACCGAGATCTCCTCGTTATCCTCCTCCTTGGGCGCCGTGTTTGACGTGCTCAACAGGGTGAGCAGCTTCTCGACATTCTTAATCTCGGCAAACACCTCGGCCTCCATGTGCGCCTCTCTTGCCAGCTCATCCGGCGTGGGGTCGGTGAGCTTCTCGACATAGTTGAGGGGGAAAATGCCCGTCTTTCCCTTGAGCGAACCACGCCACCAGTCCTTGTAGACGGACTCGAGAACCGCAATCACGTCACCCTTCTTGAATTCCAACTCGCCAGGCTCCGACGGCACAAAGTCAAACAGCGCGCGCACCCTCGAGACGGTTGCCGCCGTGGTGCCGGCAGGAACGGGAGTCGACTGCTGCTGAGCAGGCTGCGCTCCCGAGGAACCGGCGGCGCCCGACGATGAGGCGGCAGCGTTGCTCGGCTCAGGGTTCTTGCCCTTGCGCTCCTCGTCTTGCAGCGACAGCTGCAGGGCCATCTGCAGCTCCTCCTCCTCCTTTCGGCGGTCGACGTCGGTGAGGCCGGTCTTCTGGGGTGCCGAGGGCGGGTGGAGGGTGGGGTTGGTCTGCTTGAGGCGGTAGTATGCGTCGTACATGATGCCGAGCTCGGCATCCTTGCTGAACATGTCGGACCAATCCTTCATGCGCTCGAGGATCTTGGCCTTGACCTGGGAGTGCGTGTTGCGGTCGTTGGCCAGCTTGAGGAGGGCGTCGGTGAATGCCCGGCTGGAGAGTTCGCGGTGGATGTTCTTCCCGCAGTTCTGGCTGAGGGCATTCGCGAGCTGGATGGAGGCGTCTTGGTCAGCAGGTGTGTCATTGTCACATCGTCACGAGGCAACAGCGGCGGGAAACCTACCTCGAGTGTGTACAGTTGGACGTTGGCGTTTCGGTGCGCCAGGCGCTTGATCATGCTCTGGACGGCCTCCTTGGGGCCGTTTGTGTCGGTTCCCACGCGGTCGCAGAGCTCCATGATGGCGCCCCAGTCCTCCGACGTGAGGTTCTCGTCGGTCGCCTTGGCTGTTTGGCGGGGCAACAGGTTAGCAGGGGATGATAGGTGATGGCGGCGACAGCGGCTCGAGATAGGACATACCGATGCCCTCATCGTAGGGGCCGGCAGCAGCAGCTCGAAACATGGTGGGCGTTTGGCGAGGAAAAAGCTGCAGCTGGGCGGGTTGTGGTGCGGATGGTGACCACGGTCGCTGCCTGGGCCGTACGGAACTCCTCTTTGGGCTGGGAAGGAGCTATGGATGGGCCTGAGAGTCGGGGTCAAATGGCGATGGTGGAAGGTGGTTGAGCTGCTGTTTTCGAGGTCGCGACAAGTCCTCGTTGCAAAATACGAAAGATGCGGGTTGTTGGTGTCGAGATTAGTAGTAGAGGGAGAAACCGAAATGGTGGCGGTGGTGATGGTGGTGGTGGTGGTAGGTCCAGGTGTAGGTAGACGCAGCCTGGCAGCTGAGCCTCCTCGGCGCTCGCTCGTTCTCGCTTTGGGTGGAACTGGAACTCGCCAGCTCGCATGCGCACCCGACCCCGTTCGTCGTCATCGTTGGTCGCTGGTCGCTGGTCGCTGGTCGGCGGATCGGTGGGGGCTTGGCCCATTCGTCACTGCACCGCCACATGTACATCGCCTCCCGCCACAATTGACGCGGTCTACCTGTCTGTGTCTACTACCCTCTACCCCTTCATCACTGTGTCTGTCAGTTCTGAATACACAACTCCATTCCAAATGTGATGACTGTACATGCATTCTCTCTATGTGCTGCTACTGCTGCTGCTCTCGCTATCCAGTTCGCTAGCTCCTGCACGTGACACATCCTGGTCCCATCCGATGCCTTTGCTTTCCGCTATCCTGAACCACCCAAAAAGCAAACCCTCAACTCCAGGTCGTTTCTTCTGACGGCCAAACCTTCTCTCTCTCACTCTCTCACTCTTTCCCTCTCCCGTAATGAACAATAAGAGATTCGCAAACAGACCCAGGCGGTAGACCGCTATGTGGCATACATATGGCTCAGACTCCCTGTAGACGCCGTGCGCGACCGATCCCGAAACCCGCTCCTTGCCATGGATGCGTGCTATCGACCCCCTGTTCGCTGAAACCACGCGAACCATTTATACACTGCCAATCACCGGATCACATCCTTCCTAGAATGGCTTTACCATCCTCTGCGAGACACGCCGCGCGGTTCGTAGTCCTGTCGGCTGCCCGAGCCTGAGCCGGCGTGTCCGCCGCCCCGCGCCTCTTCAAGGCTGCGGCGACCTTGGGGGTCCATTTCGGACATGTCAAATAGGAGAGGCTCGTCGTCTTGGTTCTCGCTGTCGCCGCGTCCGTATCGACCAGTCGTTGACCCCGTGAAGCTTCCTCTCGACGACTGGGGTGGGGTCTGACCGCGACCAGCCGGCGAAATGGAAGCCATGCCCGCGTATCGCCGTCTCCCGAAGGGCGAGCTGGAAGGAGCTGAGATGAGTCCGCCCGGTGGCTTGGAGCCATCCGATGAACCCTGATGCAGCATCTCTACCGAGCCCACCGACCGGATCGGCGCAGCTGGCTGCAGCGACGACGCATCGTGCGCCGTGGCCGACTCGTCGGCCTCCGCATGGCGACCCAGCAGCATGCTCAAGGTCGGCGGCTCTCGGTCCTCAGCACCAAGGCTGATACTCCGGTTGCCCCCAAACGCGGCATCGCCATCATCATCGTCTGCCATGGCCCTGTTCTTCTGGGCCACAGAGCTGGACCTGCGTTGGTGGGTGCCGAGTCGGGGTGAGATCGGAATGTCAATCGCTGTCGTCCCGTCCTGCGTCACCGTGTCCTCCCTGCTGAGCTCCGTTACACTGGTTGGCGGTGCGTTGGCGCGTGCACTTCGACTGTGGCCCGAGCCATATCTAATGATCGAGTTCTCGCTGAGTCGTGACGGTACGGCAGGGGTGTGCGGCGTATGCGGCGAAAGAGGTTTTCCAGGCGAGGACGAGACGGAGATAGATGCTGGCGCGGCCATGCTCGGGACGTTGGAAAGCTGTCGACTGGATGAGCTCGACGAGCGCTGCATCTGTAGCGATGAAGTCATGGAGTCGGTGAGCGCGTTGTTCGAGTCCCTCATGGCGTGGAATTTGGATAGCTGGGCGACGGTTCTGTTCGTAGCCGACTCGCCCCTCTTTGCTGGCTCAAAGCTCTTCAGAGTCTTCTTACTGTCCAAAGCTTTGAGAAAGTCCGAGATTTGGTCGTCATCAGTCTGTAGGGAGCCAGAGCTGGCGTTGCCACCCACCTCGGCCAAGAGGCCAGATCCAGGCTGCGCTACGGAGGAGGATAGGCTACCTCGCCCGCTGCTACCCTGTTCATCATCACCAGCTTTGCTCTGACCGCCGAATGAGAGCCTTCCCTTCCTGTGCGTATGCGTGAAGCTGCTGCTGTACCGACTCGTAGATGCAGGTCGCGGTGACCCCACAAGAGTATCTCCGGACGGAGGACCGCCTCGTAATGAGGCGGGCATGCCCGCGGTAAGAGACGTGCGATTCCTCGGCTGCGTCAACGCGGCGGCCACACGTGACGCAGAGCTTGGTGAGGCTGGGGATTCGGAATCTAGAGTTCGTGGGATCGGCGATCCGGAAAGCGAGCCCGCCTTGAAAGGCTGGAAAGATACTGATGGACGCCTAACGCCAGCAAGTCCACGCATGCTTGGCCGGACAGGCAGTGAGTTGGGTGGGTTGGGTTGGAAGCTGGCAGGCCTGGATCCCGGCGGGGAGCTCGTGTCAGAACCCGGAGGCCGCACCGCCTTAAGAGCGGATATGGGACTTGTGCCCAGAGCTCCTTCGCCGTGGAAGGTCGACAGGCTGCCGTATGTCTGGCGTAGCTCGGACAACCCAGTGCCGCGGCGGTGAGATGGCAGGGAGCCGACCTCGACATCGTCACGGCGGCTTTCTGTACGCTGGGGCATCGAGGGCTTGAAGAAGTTCTCGTCCACGCCCATGAAGCGCGAGCTGAGTAGGGACTCGGCGTCGTCGATCCGGAAGCTACACTCGTTGCGGTAGGTGACGGATGCAACGAGGCGGCCGACTGGCACCTCTAGGTCGGCGAACAGGTAATCGGTCACGACTTCGCCGTGGCCGTCGTGTAACGGATGTCTCAGGCGATCAAGCCCCCGAGGACTCGGATCGCCAGCCCGAATGCGACATCTCGGCTCCAGTGCAGGATGAACGCTCTTGTTCTGGGCTTGCTGCGACGTCTTCCAAGCGGGCAGAACCCGCGCGGTTACGTATAAGGAGCGGAAAAACACAATGATCTTTTTGTAGATGGTGGGTAGAATGGGGCCAAATTCGTCCAGGCCGGTGGTAGAAACTGTCTTGAGCTCGATGCGCCATCGCTCCAAGACGACGTCTGTGTTTCGCCGCGTCGCACGGTTGGGGTTGTCGTCACTCGAGTCTGACGAGTTGAGAGCTTCCATGACGTCCCATCTCTTCCCGTTTTCGTCGACGATGACAAGACTCTGGCTCGAGGTCAAGCGCGAAGTGTCCAGGTAAGTTTCGATGATCAGTGGTGGTGGCTTGTTATCAAGTGCGCTGCAGGTTCTCCATATTCGAAGGTCTTCCTTAAAGTCTTCGAAGTCTTCCGTATCAAGTTGAAACTGAACGAAGCTTTGAGTCAGTTCCTATCCTGGCATCTGAGCGAGCGACAGGTCTGGACATACCCATTTATTGATCTTCTTGCTTCCAGAACCTTTGTTCGCGGAGACGGGCTTCAGGTTCATGCGGGATTCAGTGATGACCGATGCAGCCTTGGTATGGAAATTCTGGTCCCTGTCAGCATTCAATAGTTCTCCTGATCCGTGCCACCTCATAGTGAAGTACCTGGATGATCTGGTCCAGCTTCTTGAAGGACTCGGCGGTTGGGCCTGGGCCGGGGGCCATGTCGGCGGCGGGCGAAGCGGGCGGCTCGTATCCACGACCAGAGGCGGCCGAGCCAGCTCTCGGACGACCAGCCATGGCTCCTTCTCTCGGGTTGTTTGTTCGTATGGGGTTCGTCTGGGGGGAGGAGGCGGGCGAGGCGGGCGAGGCAAGGCGAGGTGACGGCCTTGGCTGCTGATGCATCGTGGGTTGGCGGGTAACCGGGCCCACGAGAGGGGGTGTCGGTGTGGATGTGCTGTTAGGCTCGATCCGGATTCAAGGTGGTGTTCTCGGGTTCAATCTCCAAATGCTTCGGAACATGCTCTTCCATCCTCACGCTGGGATTCAAAAGGTGCAAAGTAGGGTGTGGGCTGCGTGTGCTGTCCTTGTCGGGTCTCGTGAGCCGTGTTCAAGCGAGCGATGGGAATATGGCCATGGAGGATGCAGAACGGGGCGGCGAGCGCGAATGTCGGGTCGGTTCGAGTCGATTCGATTCGAAGGCGAGGGACTGGCGGCTGGTGTGAGAGAGAGATGCAGGATGCGAGGCGTGCGGTGGGAGGTGCGAGGAGCCAGGAGCGAGGTGCGAGGAGGAGGAGGAGCGGAGCAGAGCAGTTGATGGATGATAAGAAGGACGGAGATGCACGGGTTGGTTGGAGGATGGTGGAGCTGGGTGCAGGTACCGATGCCGGCGGCGGTGGTCGCAGCAAGTCGGATGTAGCTGATTTGCTGATTTGCTGACTTGGGTAGAATGCTCAGCGGTCGGTGGTTGGACTGGAGAGCTTTAGATGGCAGTCATCTGTCGAAGGGGGGAATGGAAGCCTCGTGATGTGCCGAGCGGCGGGTGCCGTCATCGAGTCACCCGCATTCAAGCGGTGTAAAGGGTCCTACAGGTACCGAGTCGTAGTAAACATGGAGTAGAGAGTCATGCACAGGGCAAGCAGCACGTCCTAGGCCTGGACTGATAAGGATGGGGGGGGAGCAGGGCTGGGGAACAAGGGAACGCCGAGGAGATGGTGATGCAGAGGAGCAGTCGAACAAACGGTCGAGGAGAAGAAGGAAGAAGACCAGGAGGTTGCCTCGAACAAGAAAGCAAGCCAGGACAGGAGGATGAGAAGGAGAGGAGGAAGAGGTCCAGCAGGATAAGGCGCCGGGGGTGGTCTTGTTGATCGCGGCAATGGATGGAGAGGGACGACGATGAGGTGCTGGGATGCCTTGGCCACAGGTGCGCCGGGTGCCTCGTGCGCAGTTGGGGGGGATGGACCCATCGTCACAAGCGTCAAGTGGCAGCGCAGCACAGGGCTCGACAAGTGGAAGTGGGGAAGCAGAGGAGCTCCACAGAGGTGTCCCCCTCCACTAAGGTGTGCTAATGGCACCATTTCCAGGGTCTCAGGCTGGCTGGCTGGTCCGGGCTGACTGCTGTAGGTACCTACACGTACGTGAGATGGCTGTGAGTCCTCAAGCTGAGTCATCTCGCTCTGGACCTCTATCCCCTGGCTGGTGTGCCGTGCACCTCCCCAACAGCCTCAACAGCTGGAGGCGGGCGGTCCCATCAGCCAACCGCAGAGTCCAGCCCAGGGCATACCCGCCTAGCCCGCCCAGCCCAGCCAGCCAGCCACAGGCCCAATGCAGACCCGGTGACTCTTCTCCACGCCTCTCCTTCCCAAGAGAGCTGGCCGCATTCATGCACCAGACAGGTCACAACTGCTTATCATCGCGATCAGCATGCATTCGGGGGGGGGGGGGGATGAGGCCAAGCATGCATGCTCAAGATGCCTTAGTGTATAGTTCATCGCCCTACTCTGATGGCATCCTTCCCAAAGTTGGGAGCTGTGCTATCGGATCGACAGTGCTATCAGCTCAACGGCACGTTGACCATCATTCTGGTCATCCGAATGTCATCCGAATGGCGATTGGTGGCCCTCGCCCAGTTCATCCAATTCGAACCTGAATCGAAGCAATTCATCCGGGTGAGGCAGACAAAAGCGAGACTTCTGCCCCAGGCTTGTCCCAGAGACGGCCCATCAAGGCCCCCAATATTTCATCTTCTTCGAGAAACTTCACAGCTGCATCGAGCTTGGGCCAATGCTTGGGATAGCTGCCTTGTCTGCCTTGTCTGTCTGTCTACCTAGTGTGCCGTGGATGCCTGGTGATATTTTCTTCCCTTTGGTACAGATGAAAGATGGAAGCATGGAAGAGGAAACATAGAACCCCACTAACGCCTTCGACCTTGCTGGCCATATGCACCTAAGGATCCTTCTACGCAGTCGTCGTCGTGGCAGCCTTGCCGCCTCGGCCGCGACCCCCTCTGCCCCTGGACTTACTCGAGGCTCCCACCGTCTTGGGCGCGCTGCTGCCTTCACCTCCACCTTCACCCTGGTCAACAGGACCATCACCCCCGCCCTTCCCGCTGCGGCCTCGACGCCCCCGCTTGCCGCCCCGGGAGGCGGCCTTGTCCTTGTCCTTGTCCTTCTCGTCTCGCCCCTTGTCTCTCGCCTTGTCCCTTGGCGACTGCCGTGATTCTTCCTCCAGCTGGATGCGCCGGCTCTCCAGATCCCACCACTGCTGGAACTCTTGCTCTTGCTGGATCTCCTGCATCGATCTCTTGGCCACGGCGTCGCGCACTGCTTCCTGCTCCAGCCTCTGCTGTACAATGATATCTTCCATGCCCAACCCAAGGAACGACTCCGTCTTGCGAGCTGATGGCATGTACGACTTGGAGTGCGGTACGAGTGGTTTCGGCGAGCTTCGTGCTGCTGATGCCGCAGGCACAGCCGGAGAACTGTTCACACGGCTCTGTCCCGAGAAACGTGTGTCCGGGGATGCCGTTCGTCGTATTGACTTGGAAGGTGTGGTTTCAGCAGCGACAAGCGGCTTGGGCTTTGACACAGCGGTTGGAGGTGTTGGTTTGGCCACTGGCTCCGATGCCAGAGCATCTTTCAGAGAAGTCTTCGGGCCTGACTCGACAGCCTTCCACGGTGCTGCCTTGCTCGCCGAGCTCTCGGGGTCCCAGGCAGCCTTAGGCTGCCGCATCTCTAACTCCTGCGCCGCCTGGGCAGCAGCCTGAGCTTGCTGCTGCTTCTTTCTCTCTTTTTGAGATAGCTTGGGCTGTGAAGCTCGGGGCGACGCTTCCTTGGTCTTTTGCGCTGCAAGGCTCGCCGAGAGAGCCGACTTTGGCGGCGTGGATGTCATCATCTCGCGAAGATCCAGCTTGGAGGTGGATAAAGCCGCCGCACCCCATGGACTGTTCGTAGAAGCATTCTTACCATGGCCAGTCCCCTTGTTTGGCTCTGGCGTGAACGGGGACTGTGTCGCATTGCCTAGAGGAGAAACAGATGTCGGGGATCGCGCGGCCTCCGCAGCAAGCAAGGAACCAGGCTGCGAGGATGATACTGCCTGCCCATCGACTTGTCCCTTGTCCGTGTGCGGCCTAACACTCAAAGACATTTGCCGAGGAGACCGTAGGGGGCTTGCGCTAATCGATGGCCCTTCATCGTCCATGTCGAACATAAGGTCTCCGTGCGATTCTTTGGGGCGCAGCATCGGACTGAAAGGCTCGTTTCGTCCAATTTTCGATTTGCGCCTTGTCTTCTCCATGCCCTGAATGGGTGAGATGCCAGACATGTCTTCCACACTGCCAAACCGAGTGCGAAACGATGTGGAGGTCCTCCTCTCATCCCCTGCTGCTTTGAAGGCCATCTCCTTGACGCGCCTTGCACGCTCTTCCTCAATGTCGAGTGCTAAATCGGGATAGTTCTCCAGAAGCAGCCGCTCGGCTCGCCCACTTCGGGCAAAGGGATATCTTGCGAGCTGATTCTGGCGAACAACGTCATCCAGCTCAATCAGAAGATCTTCATCCAAGTTGTCGAGGTGATGATTCTCTAACATTGTTTCCATCTGGAGACAAACGTATTCCAATCCCGCATCTTTGAACTCGGTCACCGAGCAGGGACTGATTTCGTTCAGCAGCAGGCCTATGTTTCTTGAGTTCACGAAATGCCCAATGACGTGTTGGCAGATCTGCGAGAGCCTGTCCAGCATCAGCTCATTGGCGATGCTCATGACCTGCACCACGAGATCTGAGAAGTCGTCCAGATCAGACGAAACAACGTCGTTAAAAAGTTCGACTCCAGTATCAGCGTAGAGATGGCGAAGCACGTATTGGAAGGCTTCGGGCTCAGCGTGTTCTAGATCCACCCGAATGAGGTCTTCTTCTTCGAGAACATGTTGTCGGCCTGCCAGCCACATGCCACCTGACCTGCCGTGGAACAACCCCTCAAAGAACGCACAGCGTTGCCGGAGAAGCTGGCTATGCACAGGCACCTCGTCGTCTTCGAGCTCGACCACAGCATCAGCGTCGCCGAAGAAATCAGGGTCTTGAATGGCAATCCTCATGTCTTGATCCAACGATCTCTCGACACCGGTTTGAAGACGCACAGCAGCCTCCAGCTTCGTCATTTGAAGTTTTGTGGCCAGTTTCATCAATTCGTTTCTGATCTGTCGGTATCGGAATGCCTGGGACGGCGACTGGCGGGTGAAGTTCCATGCTGGAACCACTGCATCATCGTAGCAGTACACCACGAGATTGACGATAGCAAGGAGGTCGAGTGATTGGAAGGTGACCAAAGTTTTGCCGTCGTACTCATCCATCACCAAAGTCTCTGGCATCTCAAACTCTCCGAAGGCTCGATACTTGGCAAAGACCCCTCGCAAAACGCTGCTTCGAGCTGACAGAATCCATCCGTGAACCGGAATCTTAATCTCTGGTGATGCTGTTGTAGAGACAAGCATATCGTGCTCGGAGTGCTGGTGCGACAAGAAGCGCAGGAACTTTTGCAAATCGTCATCGAGGTTCGGGGACTTGAGCAGCTCGTAGGGAAGATCGCCAAGCCTTTCTTTCAGCGTCCCAGAGTCCCACAATTTCGAGTTGTCCTTATGTCCACCTGGGGACTCTGAAGCTTGGAAGCCCCTGAGTGCGAATAATGGTGACACATCTCCCCACAAAGTCTGTCCACCGATGCCGATTTGTTCTCTCATAACATCGCAGTCTTTGCGGATGGCGGCAAACGCCCCAAACGTTGAGCTACGCACTGCAACGGCATTGGTAACACTGGGGACTCGCTGAAACTTGAAGTCATTGCGTTTCTTGCCCGCAAGGCCTGACAGCCGCGTATCCTTGGCCTTGACGCGCTGAATACGTCGCCAGACGGCACCAGACTCTGTGCAGATGATCACAGATCCGTGCTCGCCCACGCCAACCGACTTGGCACCATCTTTGCGTGCATTCCAGATGCACTGAGGTGTGGTGAGAGCACCCCTGATCTTGGCGGGGTTGGTGGTGGAGGTGGCCTGAGGAGCTGCCTCTGCCCGGTGATTTAAGGCCATGGTGAAAACATCGCCTCTTGTGGTCAAGGCAGCAATCGAATCTCCTCCGGATGTGATGGACTTGATGGAATTTCTCGACATGTCATACCTGCTGGACATGGATCGCGGAGTAAACTGCTGGTTGGCAAAAACGTCGGGAATCGGAAACTTGACGAAGTTGTACCCGTAACTGGTGAAGACGCAGACAGAACCATCTTCCAGCAGGCAGGTCGTAGCTTTATCGATGGCTGATACAGCCAGGATGTTTGATGAGAACAGGGAGACTGCAACTTTTCGAGGAGTAGCTTGTACCTCGAGGGATCTAGAGTCGGCATCCATGAGGGCTAGTTGTCCCAGGTTCTTGCCCCAACAGAATAGCGAGGTGGCTGTGTGCGCTACCGAATGAACCGCAGAAGCGGCGACTCCTAGGATGACCTCCTTTTTCAGGGATCCGAAGACCTGACGAGGGGTGGCGCTCACAGGCTCCTCGTCCTGTCGAGCAGGTGGTAGAGCGTATCCCAGCTGGGAATTGCCATTCGAACCCCACGTCCAAAGCTCTCCATTGTCTGTCAAGGCCATGGTGTGGCTCTGACCCAATGCAACTTGCGCGACCTTCTTGTCGGCAAGACCTCCTTGCACGGGAAGGAAGCGGAATTGTGTGTTCTCATCGCCCAGACCCAGCCTCCCGCTGCGTCCCACACCGCAAACATACATGTTCGAGATGGGGTCAGTGGTGAGGATAGCCGTATGGAACTTTGAGAGAACAGCATCGTGAATGCGCAGGGGTCGATTCTTCGTCAGAGCCGGGATTCGGTCCAAGCTGGGAGAATCGTCTCGAGACGATGATAGGGGCGCCCCAGGGTCCTCCTTGACCTTTTCCAGATAGTCGTCATAAAATCGTTGAAGGAGGTGGTCTGGTCGCTTGAGAACAACTCTCTCAGGGTACTGCCGGTCGTCTTCGTCTCCCACGCCGAGGGACAAGTTCTTGTTACTTCCAAACATGAAGATTTCCTCGCCTTCAGTCACGCCCTCTAAGGCGGAGACGGACCGTGCGAGAAAGTCGTCCTCGTCGGAGCTAATATCACTATCCGAGGCCACATCATCGCTATCAAGGTCACCAGATTCCTTCAAGTTGCGCGTGCCAATGGTCGAGTTGTAGACATCGAAAGGACTGTTTCCTTCGTTGTCTTTCGTCTTGATGAGCTGGCCAACCTTGGCCACCGCACTCCCCGCAGTTTGTTCGGTCAGTATCCTGCGTTCTTTGTCGAGCAGGAGGCGCGCGATAGAGATGTTTCCTGCGTACAGAGCCCTGTGGAGGGCATTCCAGCCACTCTCAAGATCTTGCACGTATAGGTCTATGGCGGGGTGGTCGAGGAGCGCGGTGACATAGCGGATCGCGTCGGGGTCGGTGGAGGAGGATGCGCGCAGCAGGAGCGTCAGGCCGGCATGGTCACGACTGTTGACCTCGGCCTTGCCCAAGCCCGACGCAGCAGAACCCTTGACACCGCCCGGATAAAGGCCAAAGCCTGAAGGCTTGCGGGATTTGGTAGCTTTGGGGGAGGTGCCAGCTGCGTACGAGCCTGGGCTGTTCCCCCAAGAACCGGTGCCGCCTACGCCTGGACTTTTGGTCGGCAGCTGGGTATTGTAACCGGCCGGGGCCAGCAGACGCCGAAACTTGTCGACATCGTGTTCCCAGTAATGCTTCCAGAGTAGGTGACTCATGGGCAGGGGCGTTGTATGGGGAGGACTCTTCTTGCGCTTGCGACTGCACCTCGCTGTGGTTCTCGAAGGACCACGGCGTGTTTAAAGGTGCAAGAACGAGCGCGTGAAGAAGTTCCGGGGAGTGTAGGAAGGAAGCTGCGCGGTGCAATGGGTTTCCAGCAGAAGAGTTGGTCTTCGGTTGCGTCGGTTCGGAAGAGAGTTTCGTGGTGGGTGAGAAAATCGAGTCAAGGTTGCCACCTGAGGTTCCAGTAGGATTTGATGACAGGTACGAGGTTCGGGGAGTGGTGAAGTGGTGAGGTAGTGCGCGGCGCAATCAAGATCAATGTCGGTGGGTAGCAGTCTTCGGGAAACTGAGGAGGAGATTGTATCTATGCAGTATACAAGCCGGCAACGGAGGAGGCAGCGAAGGTGGTGGAGGGATTTTCGATGGGGTGGGATGGAACGGGATGGATGGACATTTCGTGAGAGACGCCTCTGATGCCTCGTCCTTGTGCGCGTCAAGAAGCCCGCAACGCCCCGCGCCAGTGACATGCACGGGCGGCGGAACGGGGGGCAAGCAGCAGCACCCACACTAGCCTAGAACCCCCGGGTGCTTTGGTCCGCTCTTGAGCTATCCGGCCAATCGGCTGCCGTACCTGGAGCTTGTGCTGGTGTCCCTGGCGCACAGCTGGTCTGATAAGTCAATGTATTAGCAAAGAAGTTCGAGGTCATCGGAAGAGCGCATTGTCTCTCTACGGGCGAAGAGAGGGTTGCGTGTACTCGCCATGACATGGGTTAGATGCTTTCTCACTCATCCGGCATCATCAGGACAGGCCCGGGGTCGGTCTCAGGGCCTGTTGCGATGCTTGGGACTCGGGGATGACTCGAACGGCCTGCATCTGTGGGGATGGAGAGCTCCCCGCCATCCATGCACTTGGCCTGCGCTCCTTAACTCCGCTGCACCCGACCACGAGGTGGGAGAGAGAGACAGGATGGTATGTGGCCTTGCGCAAGGCCGGCCTATCCTGTGATGTGCATTGCAGCCGCCATCTTCTCATGGGGCGGGGGTTCATTCCCTGGCGACACTCCGCGGATACCTAATGAAATATTCCTTCTCTTGACGCTTTGGAAGGAAAGTTCACAGGATACTATAGGGTTCGGTCAGATGGAGTCCATCTTGTTACACATCCATACTGCATCGACAACGCTGGGATCTGAGTGGGTCGTTACTCAACCTGGCATGTCATCGATATCATCCCACAACTCGAGAACGTACAGATGATGGTGATGATTCAATCGAAGGTGTTGAGATCTTTGGAATCCCCTCATGCTACTACGCAAGTTGTGGTTACTGTTAGTTCTTCCAGTCGTCGGTTCGACGTGAAACCGTTTGGGAAAGTCACCCCGACCAGTCTCACCGAATATGGCATCCCTTCGCGGTGGGCATTGCTGACCACTCAACACTCACCGCTCACCGAGAACAGGGGTCGCACAGCTAGCGCCCCACTGCTAGCGTCCCACCCACGGAGCACAGATCCGTGGGGTTGCCTGTGCGATAAGACGCACCCCAAACCGCAACAAGCCGATAAGATCCCTCGGGACGGCTGCGGACGAAATTCCCGCTAGCTATCTGCCGGCTTCGCCCATTGATTTTCACTTCCACAACTCTGGACCGCCTCCCTCACGACACCTCCCAGTGAGTCCAATTGACGCCGAGAGGAACCGCCGCACGCTGACCGAGTCTCTCCCACCAGCCGCCCGTCACCATGTCTCAGGATGCGCCCCTCCCCTTCGTCTACCAGTTCGCCGCAGGTGCGCTCCAACACTCCACGTCTCCCGTCGCGATGTCGGAGCTCGACTAACAACATGCCACAGGCGCCATTGCTGGTGTCTCGGAGGTCAGTCTTTCCCTACCGACACGAAACGAAGAAGCCTTTGCTGATGCGTCGACGCCGCGCTGTAGATTCTGTTGATGTAGGCGTTCCCCAAATCCCGTCTGCTCGGCTCGCCGCGGACGCGCCGCAGTTGGTTTGGTCGCGTGCTCACACCCATATTCACAGGTACCCCCTCGACGTCGTCAAGACGCGAGTGTAAGACACCTCACGCTCTACCTCTCGACCGGACTCCAGCTCACCCATACCACAGCCAGCTCCAGACGGGTGCGGCCACCGGCGCTGACCACTACAATGGCATGGTCGACTGCTTCCGCAAGATCGTTCGCAACGAGGGGTACGCAGACCCCAGGCCGGGCCACCCCTCCCACCTGATCCCTCCCCCCTCCCCCTCCCCCTCCCTCTGCTCACACCGTTCAGCTTCTCCCGCCTGTACCGCGGCATCACCGCCCCCATCCTCATGGAGGCTCCCAAGCGTGCCACCAAGTTCGCCGCCAACGACGAGTGGGGCAAGGTCTACCGCAAGGCCTTCGGCACCGACAAGATGAACCAGTCCCTCTCCATCCTGACGGGCGCCTCCGCCGGTGCCACCGAGTCCTTCGTCGTCGTGCCCTTTGAGCTCGTCAAGATCCGCCTGCAGGACAAGGCCTCGGCCGGCAAGTACAACGGCATGCTCGACGTCGTCGCCAAGACGGTCCGCGCCGAGGGCATCCTCGCCATGTACAACGGCCTCGAGAGCACCATGTGGCGCCACGTCCTCTGGAACGCCGGCTACTTCGGCTGCATCTTCCAGGTCCGCCAGCTCCTCCCCGCCGCCGAGACTAAGGGCGCCAAGATCACCAACGACCTCATCTCCGGCGCCGTCGGCGGCACCGTCGGCACCATCCTCAACACTCCCATGGACGTCGTCAAGTCCCGCATCCAGAACAGCCCCAAGGTCCCCGGCCAGGTCCCCAAGTACAACTGGGCGTGGCCCGCCGTCGGCACCGTCGCCAAGGAGGAGGGCTTCGCCGCCCTGTACAAGGGTTTCCTCCCCAAGGTCCTCCGGTTAGGACCTGGCGGCGGCATCCTGCTCGTCGTCTTCACCGGCGTCATGGACTTCTTCCGCGAGATGAAGCAGCCCAAGCCCCTGAACCCCCTGAAATAGACATGGAGTGGGTGTGATCTGGGTGTGGAGAGAATGGGATCCGAAAAATTGCTTGTACATCAGCGACAATTGCTCACGCACAGGATAGACTTCCAGGACTACACATGCACGAACGAGTTTGACCATATCCACTTGATGCAGGTGATTGTGGTGCTAGTAGCGTCTAACAAACAAGTGTCCCGCTCCGCTCATGACTTCGTAGGGGTATCAGTGTAGGGATCAAAGCCAACCCGCCGCTTTGCCTCGTTCCGCGCCGTCCACCGCTCCTCGCGATCGAGTCCCGTCGTCGATGTCTCCTCCAGGAAAAAGGTCAAGATGTGATCGTCGATGGAGAGATGCGACGCCTGCTGGAACTCTTGCAGGCTCGTCAACCGGATGAGCATCTCCATGAGCGAGAGCGACGTCGTGATGGCGCCAAATGGTGAGCGTGCCACGAAATTTCTGGCAGATTGCTGTGTTTGGATCTCGCGCGTGGAAGACGGTGAAGAACCGACGGAGATGGTCTTGAGTTGCTCCAGAAGCTTGGCGTCGATAGAAGAACGGTCTTGTGCGATTCGGGGTTTGGGATATAGCTCGTCATTACTGTTCGGGCTTCGTTCTGTTTCATCATTGACGATGCTGCTGTCGCTACTCGCCTCCTCGTCCGCCTCATCGTCGTCGATGAATACCTCAAAGGCTAACCACTCTGGATCGAGATGACCCGGAAGCGACCAGGATCGGTTCGGGTTTTCGGCATCGCTCGCACGAGTTGGAGTAGCTAGGCAGGTTGCCTCGTCAGCACAGATGCTCTCCTCGCGAATTTGCCGATCAATGTCGTCTTGCTCGTTGTCTCCATTAGGAGAGAGAGCTTCCGTGTGATGTGATGATGGTCTCATGTCGCTCCAATCGCTTGCTGCAGACCATGCGGAAACATCGCGTTTCAACAGTAAGACTGGATTGTTGTCTTCTTGGGCATTCCCGATGTTGAGGATACGGCCTGTATCGGCGTAGAAGATCTTCGATAGCTGGTGAATAGGCATTGATTCTCGGATTCCGGCTCGCGGAATATCGTCGTACGGGTGATACTCCGCCTCGTTGTCGTCGTGCAGCCGGCCATCATCCAGGTCCTCAATAATCTCAAGGTGGTAGGAGTATTCATTCGGCCTTTCATACCCCTCAAATATTTGCGATGGCAATGAAAAGTGCTCTGCCGTCCCACATGCCACGTCACTTTTCTCCTCCGGCTGATACCCGTGCCTTCTATTGAATGCGTGGTTGAGAGGCATCCGACACAAGCGGACTCGGGCCTTGTGGAGGACTTCCTGCCACAAAGGTTTCCTGTCGCCCTCTTCAAGGCCATACGGCTCATCAGTCTGCCCTCGTTTCCTTGGTGGATCGGGTGTGCCCGGCATGGTGGCTGGAGATGTATTCGTCTGACCAGCGTGGCCAAGAAAAAGCATGTAGAGTGAAAGGCTGAAGGAAGGTCCAATTTGAACCGGCCTTGTAGGGTCGTGGGCGTACTGAGTATCGCCAAAGTTGAGCAATGTGCTAGCTTGTAGTAATCTCGAAGGGGACACACCCTGTGACAAGGAGGAAGCCAGACTCTCGCCCGAGGCCGTGATGGCCATGTGAAGAAGAGGGATGTCTCGATCAATACGTGCCAGGAGGTCTTTGATGTCGGCAACGACCTGCTTGAACTGTTGATACTGCTGGTCCGGGGTTGTATCGTTGTGCGACCGCTCTGCTGCCGCGGCAGCCTCTTCAAGGTCCTTGCCTAGCGAAGTGATGTCGGCGTGGAGGGCTCTGGCGAGGGGCACAGCAGACTCGAGAAAGGCATTGCCTCTGCCGGACTTGAACTCGATGAGATCTATGGCTGGAGAAAGCACCTTTGGACCGTCAGTCGCCGAAGAAACGCGATCATGGATCCGCACACAGGAGGCTACCGACCGTGATCTTGCTGTCGAGTTGCTTCCGCAGCTTCCTCAAGTCAGCCAGTATGTTCTTGTCGTCCACTTTCTTCATGAGTCGCGAGCACTGAGTGATTGCATAAGTCGAGGTCAAGGCAATGCCAGATCGCATGGCCATATTCAGGGCCTGGTACCCGAGACGGGAGAGCAGAGCATCCATGGTGATTGAGTATCATTTTTGAAGGTCGGGCGTATAAAGGAAGGAAGGAAGAGACCCGACCCGCAGGACCGAGATTTTAAGTACAGTTCCAGATTCACAAATCCCCTTTATTGTTCATGCCAGGTTCAGATACCTGAAGTACAAGGCATAGAGGCATCGAGGCATAGCAGCTCGATACTGGAAACGCGTCTCAGCGTGTTAAGGGAGTGATAGGTGGGCAGGCGGGGTGACCCATAGCTCCCGCACGTTTTCCATGGAGGGGCATGTACACAGTGCCAGTAGCAGGCATTCGCCGTGCACAACCCCAGCTTGCAGGTGGGACAACAGTGCGTAAACGTGGTATCTCGAATACCCCGCCTGGTGGGGCTGCAGCTGGTACCCGACAGACAGCAACCAACCTCTGTGGTCGGGCGACCACCAATTTTCCTCGCAAAAACTTGAACCAGAGCATTGTCACGGCCATCTCCTGTCGACAAGGACCCCGACCAAACAACATCCTGGGACCTTTCTCCTTTGACATCACTTCTGCCTAAAAATTCATCTACCCGGCAATCCAAACCCAAAGTTGGATCGCCAGCCAGAGTGACTCACCGAGCCTCGCCTTCTCTTTCCTCCCAGGCAAGAACTGATTTACCCCTCCGCGAGTCGCATTTAAGAGGGCCACCCAACCGCAGACCGCATCTCGGATTAAAGACGCATCAGCATCCCCCGAACCGCAACCTCCCCCCCGCGACACCACACACATTCCTTCAACATGTCGAACCTCAACTCGTGGGAGGACGACCCTGCCGCCCAGCAGGACGAGAACCTCTCCCAGCAGGCCCAGCAGCAGCTCAACATCAACAACCAGCCCAACCCTAATGCGGGGTCTTTCCGCCCCGGTGTCGCCAGCTTCCAGCCCGGCGCCCAGTCCTTCAACCCGGGCCAGCAATACGGCGGCTACGCGCCTCAGTACCAGCAATACTACAACCAAGGCTACGGCGGTGGTGGCTACCCTCAGTACGGCGCCGCCCAAGGTCAGGGTCAGGGATACCAGCAGTACGGCCAGCAGGGTGGCTACGGTGGCCAGCCCGCCTACAACCAAGGCTATGGACAGCAGCAATACGCCCAGTACGGCCAGCAGCTGCCGCAACAACAACAACAGGCTCCCGTCGCCCCTCAGCAACAAGCCACCCCGACCATCGCCAAGCGCGAGGATGCGCCCGCTGCCGCCCAGCCGACCGTCAAGAAGGAGGGTGGTGCGAAGGTTCTGAGCATCGGAGGCGAGGCCCCCAAGCCCAAGGCCAAGGTTCTGTCCATCGGTGCCACCGCCGCGCCGCCCAAGGAGGCCAAGGAAGAGAAGAAGGAGGCCGCTGCCGCCACCCCCGCCGCCGCTGCGCCGGAAGCTGGAGCCAAGGCTACCGCCGCCAAGGCGATCGAGAAGACGGGCACGACCACCAAGTCGGGCAAGACGTCGCCCGCCCCCTCCTCTGGCCGTTCCAGCCCCACGGCCGGCGCCAAGGGCCCCATTCGCGATGCTGACGCCGTCGCCAAGGAGCAGTCTGCTGATGTCGATGACGAGACGCTGGAGGAAGTTTATGGAAAGGAGCACGTCAACATCATCTTCATCGGCCACGTCGATGCCGGCAAGTCCACTCTTGGTGGCTCTATTTTGTACGCTACGGGCATGGTTGACGAGCGAACCATGGACAAGTACAGGAAAGACGCCAAGGACCTCGGTCGTGAGAGCTGGTACCTGTCCTGGGTCATGGACCTGACGGCGGAGGAGCGAACCAAGGGCAAGACGGTCGAGGTGGGCCGTGGTTTCTTCGAGACGGAGAAGAGACGGTACAGCATTCTCGACGCCCCCGGCCACAAGACGTATGTGCCTTCTATGATTGGCGGTGCGTCACAGGCTGATGTCGGCATCCTCGTCATCTCCGCCCGTAAGGGTGAGTACGAGACGGGCTTCGAGCGTGGCGGTCAGACTAGAGAGCACGCCATGTTGGCCAAGACGCAGGGTGTTAACAAGCTCGTGGTTGTTATCAACAAGATGGATGACCCCACCGTCGAGTGGTCTCACGAGCGGTACATCGAGTGCACGACCAAGCTGGCGCAGTTCCTCAAGGGCACGGGCTACAACCTCAAGACGGACGTCATGTTCATGCCCATCGCGGCGCAGCAGACCATGGGCATCAAGACGCGGGTGCCCAAGGAGAAGGCCCCATGGTACGACGGCCCCTCGCTGCTTGAGTACCTCGACGGCATGAAGACCCTGGAGCGCAAGCTCAAGGCGCCGTTCATGATGCCCGTGGCCGGCAAGTACAAGGACATGGGAACCATCATCGAGGGCAAGATCGAGGCGGGTGTGGTCAAGAAGGGCATGACCCTCATCATGATGCCCAACAAGCAGACGGTCGAGGCCACGGCGGTGTACGGCGAGACGGAAGACGAGGTCAACATTGCGCAGTGCGGTGATCAGGTGCGCCTGCGCCTCCGCGGCGCCGAGGAGGAGGAGATCCTGCCGGGCTTCGTGCTCTGCTCGCCCAAGCGCCCCGTGCACAACGTGACGGCGTTCGAGGCGCAGATCCGCATCCTGGAGCTCAAGAGCATCCTGTCGGCGGGCTTCAACTGCGTGCTGCACGTGCACGCGGCCATCGAGGAGGTGACGTTCGGCGCGCTGCTACATAAGCTGCAGAAGGGCACCAACAGGAAGAGCAAGCTGCCACCCTCGCACGCCAAGAAGGGCGACAGCATCATTGCGCGCATGGAGGTTACCGGCGGTGCTGGCTCGGTCTGCGTGGAGAGGTTCGAGGACTACCCCCAGATGGGCCGTTTCACTCTGAGAGATCAGGTACGTTTTTCTTCCTGTCCTATCCCCAACCAAACTTGGTCCAGACGGCATGCTAACAAGACGAAAAGGGACAAACCATTGCCATTGGCAAGATTACCAAGCTGCTCACCAACGACGCTTAAGCGTGAGGACACACATGACGCGAAACGACTGATGAAGTCCTGGTGGTCGGAAAGGCATGGGGCGGGAAGCAGTGTAGCACAGTATTAGAGAAAAGTTGAACTTAGTTTCAGAATGCAAAAAAATTGCCTTCACAGGATCGCACGACGTGTGTCGTCGCTTCCGTGTGTGATGGCTGATGTACGAGGAATCGAAGTAAGGGGAGATATGCCGACGACGGGTACGTACTGACAGCCGTGAACTCGACCGAGAAGCCGACCGGCCCGGCAGCACACGGCCGATAGGAGGGTGGACGATTCCGGCGCCACCGATAAGGTGTGTGTGTGTGTGTTTGAGGGAGCGAGTATCAGATTGATCTCTCAAACGCAACACGCCAATTCCAACTCCCGCGATGGCGATCCAAGGAACCGAAGGGCTAACCCGTTAACCCGAGCCGGGACACGTCGAGACGGGTTGCATGGCCAGCCAGCTAGCTAGCTAGGCACAGCCCTCCGTCGCTGCTTGGTACCCCGCCACCCCGCAAGCCACGAAACCGAAAAGGGATTCCTCCGGCGCATTTTCGTGCCATCAACGTGCGAGGTACGAATGACGCGAGATAAGGGGCAGAAGGGGACGACGAAAACAAGTCGGAAGAGACTCTCGTTCGCGGTGTAAGGCTGCGATGGGGGGGGGAATACGTTCAAGCAAGGAAGGGGGGGGGGGGGGGGGNGGGGTGTGGATTTCGGAAGAAGGGTTCCAGGCAGGGGGAAGGGGGGGGAAAGGGTTGACGGACGGCCGCGCTACTGCTCACCGTTGGGTTGGTTGGCGCATTTTGGGCAGCAAATGCGACCGACATGGGACGGGCGACGTGCTGATGTGCAGGCTGGACTTTTTTCCCCTTGTTCGTTTTGCTTCTTGGTTCGGACGGGCGGTGGCTAGGTGCCAGGTAGTGGGAGGTGCGGAGCCGAGGGGGAGACACCGGGTTAGCGGAGGGGTTCGTGGGGTCCAGCCGGGCGGTGGACGGCAGGACGGCCGGCAGAACGCGGGACGGGCGAAGAATGGGGGGTGCTGATGGAATATAGGGGGTTCAATCGATTCAGTCACAAAGGCTAGTACACGTAGATATTCGACTTTTTGTCATATCACCCCATTCGCTGACGCAGAGTCGCATGCTCATGTGTAAGACGCTGTCGCTCTGTTTGCAATGCGCGACGTAGGAATTTGATACGAGATTTGATGCTTCGGATTTTGAGTCACGTTCAAAAGAAAAAGCGTCACGCTGAAGGTGAGCTCGAGCCAGGTGGCCAGGCCGGCACGGTCGAGAACACGAAAACTCAGCGGTCACGAGAGAGACGGGAGTCACGATGCTGGGGGGTTACGTAAATTGCATGGACGCCTCACCGAGCTGGGCAACCCCCCCAGCCGTGGACAGGGCAGCGGGTCAGAATCTTCACCGGTTGGGCTGTGTGCGCGTCGGCATTCCCACCGGGAGTTGGGTGTCTGGTTAGCGGAGGGACGGGCTGGTCCAGCACCCTTGCTCGTCCGTCTGTCTCCCTTCCCGTGGGAAGGCCGTCAGATCACACATCACGATGGACTCGTCGGCCGTTGCCCGTGGGTTGCCGTCTCCCGTTGGGTGGTGGGCGGTGGGTGTGTGTTTTTGCCGTGGAAAGGGAGCCAAGACACGGATGTTCCATGTGAAGACGACAAAAAGTTGGAGAAGAGGGGAAAGAATTGGAGAGAGAGCACAGCGGAGGAAGCCTGAGGCCGGAAGATGTCGGAAGACGAGCGAGGCAAGCCGCATGAATCGCTGATTTGCTGGAGGCCCTGCGACCAATGGGCGGTCGGGGATGGGTCAGAGGATGGGGCTTGGGCGGCTCTTGATGCAGGCGCGGGGCATGCGAACGTCATTTTGTACCTTTCCGGGCGGGCGTAGTGCACCGCGACCGTGTCGGTCGGGCTTAGGCCGAACAAAGGGGGATATCGCCTCGGAAAAAATTGGAATGATGCTGTCAGATGTTCCGAGGGGCCAAGGTGACCAAGTTTCGGCTGGAAAGCCGCGTGGTTCGGCGGAGAGACGTGACACAAAGTTGTAAAGACGAACAGCGTGAACGAGAGACCACGGTACTTGGACACACGAACGGGAGGTAAAAAAAGGCAGCGGGCGAGTGGGATGGAGGGGCGGCCCTGGCCTTGCTGACCTAAGAAAAACGCGGGGCAGAGGCGAGCCAGATTGACGGGATCTCCCCCCCTCCCCCCATGTGCGATCAAGCGATCAAGCGATCCAGACTTTGCCTGGAGCGTCTAGTCCTGTGGCATGGCTTACAGTGCTTGGCACGTCTGGATTCCGGGGCCCCTCAGTCCCTCCCGTCTGTCCTGAGGCAGCCTGGCATTGACAGCCGCCATGCCCGGCATGTCTGGCTCCTCTTGTCTTCACTTGCTTCAGCCTTAGCCAGCCGAACGATGGGGAAAATGCGAAAAAGATCGGCTAGAGCAGGACCGCCCACCGCCCACCCTGGGACGTCTGCCGCGCATCAGCTTCCAGGATGAAGATTTTCCCCGGTGGCAGTTGGCCAGCCAAGCCCCTGGATGCGTAATGACTTCACTTGCCTTGGTTTGGATGCCCACCAACCATCAATCACGGCGGGGAGGTAGGCTCCCCAAACAGATACTGATAGGCGGCCTCTCGGGTTTTGCAGGCTGCTTCCGCGGGCGCTGGAGGGACGGGCTGCCGACACACTGATTCGACGGGCACATGATATGATGGTGAACTGGTCAACTCGAGCCGAACCCCCGGCACACGATGTCCCCGTTCCGGCGGCAGCAGCAACGGCAGCCGAAAAAGGAAAGCTACAGCGGGCAGAGGGCAGCAGGCAGCGGGCAGCGGGCAGCATAAGCTGACACGCTGAGCATATCACACGGGCAAAGACGCCGGCACAAGGGCACGGCCGGTCTATTTCGTCAGTCACGGGCGAAAAGACGAAAACACGAATAGACGAAGATGGGACACTGGTCGAAATGCAAAATGCACCCGGTCCTCCCCAGGCGGTCCCCACTCGGCGTCGCATCTACAGGGGGGCTTGGAAGGGGCCTGGCCTGGGAAGGGGGGGGTGCGCTGAAGGGGGCCCGTTCCCCTGTCCCTCTTTCCCCCCAAAATGCGCCCCCCCCTCCTCCGCTGGCCCCCTTGCCCCTGCCTTCTCTGGCATCTCCCCGATTGCCCTTGCCGTGCTCTCCCATCCACGCCTCCTCTCCTCCGGAACCTTTTCGTGCCCCAGCCTGGCTCGCCTCCCAAGACATCTCCACGCGATGCTTCGTCCACCGTTCAGCCAGTTACGCTGCCTGCCTACCCTCCGCACCTCCACCTTGGACGCCCTGGACGCCCGTTGGTATAAATTCCCAGCCAAGGGACCGTCTCTCTATCCTCGGTTTCGGCCGCCATACCAATCCAAGCCATCACAAGCACGAGTATCAAGCGGAAGCGGGCACTATTCCCCTGTCGTCACCACCCAAGACTCTTCCTCCATCCACCCCCCAGTGGATCGTATTCTCCCAGACGCTCTAGGACAAGCCGCTGCTTTTCCCGAAATCCTATCCACGTCCAGCTCCTCCAGCTGCTCCAGCTCATCCTCGCCCGTCTACATAAACATGTCGGACCCCATTGCCAGAACTGCTTCTCCCTATCCCGATCCATCCAACAAAGGCCCTAAAATCCAATCTCAAGCCTCTCACCAGTCCGATCTTCGCAAAAGTCAGTCACCTTGTCTCACATCACTACCTGCCTACCCACCTACCTGCCTCCCTACCTGCCTACTTGCCTGCCTGCCTGCCTGCCTGCGGCAGGCCCCCTTCTGCCGCCTGAAAGCTAACCAGTCCCAGTGGTTTACTCAAACGTCAACAAGACCCCTCTCCACCCCGGAGGTGTTGCCCCTCACCAGGAGCACACTGAGCTCGAGGAGGAGCTCCACGAGACCGCCCACATCGACTACAACCGTGTCGCCATTGTCCCCAACGCCTCCGTTCCCGCCCTCTACGAAGATGCCCTCGTGTACGAGACTGGCTCTGCCATCACATCCAGCGGTGCCCTCACTGCCTACTCCGGCAAGAAGACCGGCCGCTCACCACTCGACAAGCGAATCGTCGAGGAGCCTTCCTCCAAAGACGATATCTGGTACGTTTTCCCCTGCTCCTCGCGGACTCTTCCGAGCCAGCGAATCATCATGCGTTCATATTGGCTAACATGAATCTCTCTGATAGGTGGGGACCCGTCAACAAGCCTATGACGCCCGAGGTAAGAAAAGACAAAAACGTGACTTTCGAGTCATGGCAGTTTCTGGTTTAGCCCGGTCTTCATTCAGCCCTCCCTTCAGCCCCCGGCCCAGGTCAAAGGAGAGACGAGCACATGCACATGCAAGCCCGAAGTCCGGGGAAAGTAGGCTTGTCTGGTTCGGGTGACTTCGCCCTGCATTCGGCAATTGCAGACTTCAGACGTCGACCGAGACCAACAAGCCCACTTCCCTCGGCCATCCGGTGTTTTGCTTTGCTTTGCTACGAGGAAGTACCACGAGCAACGTCATGGTTTCGATCATCACTGCGCCATGACCTGGTCTCTCTCGTTCACTCGTCATCTCCGCTGGGCCGTGATCAAGATCGGGAAGTCCTGGATCGCGATTACGGTTTGCCGCGGGTCCAAAAGTCTTGGGGGGTGTGGTAGGGTGTCGTCATGCGGCGACCCCTCCACCTCACCTCGTTTCTCCAAGGCAGGACGTGGAGCCGAGGGGGATTGCCTTTTGGGTTCTTGGCGTTTTGCCCCCGCACATGCAGCCGAAGCGAAAGCTGGAAGCCGAGCGGGACCCCGGTCCATCCCCGCAAATGCCCGCCCCCGGCCCCGTGCCACCCCCTGCTTATCCCGAATGTACCCGCACCTCACGATAACTGAATTGAGAACTGACATGGCATTCTCCAATAGGTCTGGAAGATCAACCGCGAGCGTGCTGTCGACTACCTGAACACGAGGAATCGCATCTACGTCGTCGATGGTTTCGCCGGCTGGGACGAGAAGTACCGCATCCGCGTCCGTGTCATCTGCGCCCGTGCCTACCATGCGCTCTTCATGAGGAACATGCTCATCCGCCCCTCGCGTGAGGAGCTCGCCAACTTCCACCCCGACTACACCATCTACAATGCCGGCTCTTTCCCCGCCAACAGATACACCGAGGGCATGACCTCGGCCACTTCGGTCGCTATTAACTTTGCCGAGAAGGAGATGGTCATCCTCGGCACTGAGTACGCCGGTGAGATGAAGAAGGGTGTCTTCACCGTCCTCTTCTACGAGATGCCCGTCAAGCACAACGTCCTCACCCTGCACTCCTCCGCCAACGAGGGCAAGAACGGCGATGTCACCCTCTTCTTCGGTCTGTCCGGCACCGGCAAGACCACCCTGTCTGCCGACCCCCAGCGCGCCCTGATCGGCGACGACGAGCACTGCTGGAGCGACCGCGGTGTCTTCAACATCGAGGGTGGCTGCTACGCCAAGACCATCGGCCTGTCCGCCGAGAAGGAGCCCGATATCTTCGGCGCCATCCGCTTCGGCTCCGTCCTCGAGAACGTCGTCTTCGACCCCGAGACCAGGGCCGTCGACTACGACGACTCGACCCTGACCGAGAACACGCGCTGCGCCTACCCCATCGAGTACATCAGCAACGCCAAGATCCCCTGCCTGTCGGACTCGCACCCCACCAACATCATCCTCCTCACCTGCGACGCCCGCGGTGTCCTGCCCCCCATCTCCAAGCTCGACCGCTCGCAGACCATGTTCCACTTCATCTCCGGCTACACCTCCAAGATGGCCGGTACCGAGGACGGCGTCACCGAGCCCCAGGCCACCTTCTCCTCGTGCTTCGCCCAGCCCTTCCTCGCCCTGCACCCCATGCGCTACGCCAAGATGCTCGCGGACAAGATCGAGACCCACAAGGCCAACGCCTGGCTCCTCAACACCGGCTGGGTCGGTGCCGGCGCCACCCAGGGCGGCAAGCGTTGCCCTCTCAAGTACACGCGCGCCATCCTCGACGCCATCCACTCCGGCGAGCTCGCCAACGTCGAGTACGAGAACTACGAGGTGTTCAACCTCCAGGTGCCCAAGACCTGCCCCAACGTCCCCTCGGAGCTGCTCAACCCCAGCGCCGCCTGGACCGCCGGCGCCGACAGCTTCAACACTGAGGTCAAGAAGCTCGGCGGCCTGTTTGTGGAGAACTTCAAGAAGTACGCCAGCGAGGCGACCGAGGATGTCATCAAGGCCGGCCCCGTCGTTTGAGTGGATTAGCATGTGTTCAGCGTGTCTTGTCTTTGCTTCTTCTTAATTTTCTGTTCACCCCTGATATCACGATTTTTCCTTTTCCAACTACCATCTTCATGTTACGGGACTAGGACACGGGACGATTCGAAACGAAGGATGCGCGGTACGTGCCGCCGTGGCGGAGTCACGGTCTGGCTTGCGCTGCGCCATTGGAAGCCACATGCGGCTGCGAGGCGATATGCCATAAAATTGAACGAGGTGTCTACAATAAACAAGTTAAAACATGATCCGTTCCTACTGTGCTGTGCTGTGTTGTGCTGTGTTGTGCTGTGTTGTGCTTTGCTTTGCTGCGCTGTGTTTGATTCTTGTGTACTTAAAAAGGCGTTTGAGCGATGTGACATGCTTGGACCAGACTTTTATTAATACTATATATATGCTATCTAGTCGTCCTTCTTGGTCGCTATGACCCAGTGCAGATAGCCGACGGGCCACAGGTGCATGTCGCTCCCGCTGGTGAGCTCCCAGCCGGTGCTGTCGGCGCCGCAGGAGCGCATGAGGGCCTCGACCTCGTCCGGGGTGCGGGTGCGCAGGGAGGAGACGAGGCCGTCGAAGACGAGGACGAAGGGCAGGACGGGGACGACCCAGCAGAAGAAGAGGACGGTCCAGGAGCGGAGGCGCCAGGCGTGGTAGGGGGCCGAGAGGAGGACGCCGAGGCCGAGGAGGAGGCAGGCGAGGGCGGAGCGGGGCTCGCGGGCCTGCAGCTCGAAGAGGGCGAAGCCGTGCGAGGTGCGCAGGGTGTCGGCGAGGATGCGGCGGGCGAGGGGGTCGGGGAAGTGGTGGAAGGCGAGGTTGAAGAGGCGGAAGAGGTGCTTCTTCGGGTGGCCGGGGCGCGGGGGCGCGGCGTGGCGGGCGAGGAGGGACGGGGGCGCGGCGGCGGCGTCGATCGGGGCGGACTCGTAGAGAAGACGGCGCTGGCCGGAGCTGGAGGTGGCAGCGGCGGCGGCGCGCGACCACGAGTCCGGGTTCGGGTGGAGGTCCGTCAGGACAAAGGTGGTCGCGGGCAGGTCGGCGGCGGCGAGGCGGCGGTTGAGGATGCGCTCGATGGTGGGCGTCGGTCCGCCGGCGCCGGCGCAAAAGTCGATAAAGGTGTGGGCCGGCAGGGCGGCGAGCCCGAGGTGGCGCTCGAGGAGGTCGGCGGCCAGGCGCGCTGGCGAGGCCGGCTGCAGGCCCGGCGTGCGGTTGACCCACGTGGCCAACAGGGCGTCCTGGACGCGGGCGCGCAGGAAGGCTGGGAACCAGGGCTGGTCGTCGATCTCGAAGAGGTGGAAGCGCGGGATGAGGGGGGCCATTCTGCAGGGTGGTGGTGAGCCTGCGGGCTGCAGGTTCTCTATGCAGGGTGAGGTGAAGGAGGACGGTGAGGTTGGTGAGATGAAACAGGTCGAACTGATGTGCTGTGCGTCTGGGGATCGCGGGGATGAGTCAATGTTAAGCTGCCGCGGTGTCCTCGTGAGTGGAGTGCCTGCACTCGAAGCAGTAATGAGATCGGGGTTTGATGCGAGTTGTGAGAAGGATTGTTGAGGGTACTGTACGTGTTGTTGAGCGAGGTGCCTCTAGGCTGCAAGTAAGTAGTGCAGCGACCCAGGGGCCACGGTCATGACGTTGACCTGTAACGGCTGTTTTGTGGGGATCGTGTCCGGGGGGGGGGCTGAGGCGCTGGGGCGGAGTCGGAGCGTTCTGCCACAAGTTCGGTTCATGGCACGGCTTCAACTTCATCCGTCTCATCTCTTTGCCGGTACACCCATCCGTCCATACATCCATTCTCCTCTCGCCCAGACAGGGAAGAGGTCCTCACAAAGAATGGTGCTGCTGAGCAACCCGTTGGTGCTCGGCGCCGCCGCGCTGTCCCTGCTGCTCTACGCCGTGCTAGGTCGTGTAAGACTGAAGCGGGACGGGACCCCCCTCCGAAGCGCTCCTGGTGCATGGCCCCTCGCCGGGAACGGCTTGATCTTCATCCAGGCGCGGCAGAAGCTCTTCGACTACTTTGTCAAGTGCGAGCGTCTCCACGGCTACGAGACGCTCCAGATCGCCGTGCCGACCCTCCCGCCGGGCGTGATCATCAGCGATCCCAAGAACCTCGACTATGTCTTCAAGCACGAGGGCGTCTTCGCCAAGGGTGCCTTTGTCAAGGATAGGTCCTGGGATCTGTTTGGTGGGTTCCCTGGCCATCTTCATGATCTTTCTTTCTTAATGGTAGTTCCAAGCGGCTAATGTGTGTACACAGGCAACGGCATCATCAATGCTGACGGCGATCTCTGGAGGGTCCAGAGAAAGGCTGGGCTCAGCTTCCTCAGCACGGCGAACCTCAGAGTCCTGACGCAGGAGGCGCTTCCACGCTATCTCTCTCAGAGCGTGGCTTATCTTGAGACTCAAATTGACGGCTCTGTTGTTGACCTACAGGCCGTTTTCCACGAGATCACCACCCAGCTCATGGGGGACATGGCTTACAACGTATGTTACGGCACGAAGCCTCCTTGCTGTTATCCTGCTCACATCCGTAGATGGAGATGCATGCCAATGATGACTTCAGCGTCGCTTTCGACCATGCTTCTGGCGCCACGGCCGAGAGGTTTCAGAACCCCTTGTGGTTCATCACCGAGTTCTTTCTGGGAGCCCGACTACGAAGGAGCATATCGATAGTCAAATCATACGGCACCAAAATGGTGGACACGGCAATCCGCGACAGGAAAGTCGCCTCCAAGTCGTCGTCACAAAACTATAACGATGACGACGCCGACACTGAAAAGCCCAAGGTCATCGAGGGCAGCTTGATCCAGTCCTTCCTCGACGCCATCGGCGACGAGAAGATGGTGGCAGACGCTGCTCTGAATTATCTCTCTGCTGGTCGCGACACCACCGCCCAGGCGCTAACATGGACCTTCTACCTGCTGATGAGGCACCCGCATGTCCTGGCCAAGGTGCGACAGGAGGGAGAGGGGCCACTTGATGGCCCCCGGGACCTGGCAGACCTGCCGTACACCCATGCCGTCTTCAACGAAGCTCTCCGCCTCTACCCGCCCATCCCCTTTGAGATCAAACAGGCGATGGAGGCCATTACCCTTCCCGACGGCACCTTTCTCCAGCAAGGATCAGTCGTGGTCTGGTGTCCGTGGGCCATGAACCGCTCCTATACGACGTGGGGCACCGACGCTGACGAGTTCCGCCCGGACCGCTGGTTGGATGAGGGGAAATTGGTGAACCGAAGCGCCGCTGAGTTTCCCGTCTTCAACGGCGGGCCCAGAACATGCCTTGGGAAGAAGATGGCTGAGATCATGGCTGTTCATGTTATCTCTGTGATGAGCGCATCATTTGATTTTATTCCCGTTGACAACAGGGAAAGGGTGAGCAAAAGCAGTCTTACGTTGCCCATGAAAGATGGTCTCCCGATCAGGGTCACAGGGAGGAAATCAGACCAGGGTATTCGGGATAGCAAACAATGAACAATGGACTGCTCTGTGATATACATCAGCAAGAAACGACTCCTCAGGATCGCTCTGTCCCACGAGGAATGAAGGTTGCAGTCTAATCTCGCTGATGCTCATCACTGAACCGTTATTATTATAGATATCAAGATCACATGCACCAAAAGATCATAGGAAGGCTCTAGTAATCCACAGCTAAGATTTACAGGCTCCTCACAAAAAAACAGGGAAAAAAGGCAAGGCTTCTCGATGCTGCGCTGGCGACAGCCTGAATGCTTCTGTGCTTGCGAAAAAGGGCAAAAGTTAAAGCTAGCAACTGGACGTTTCGATCGTCCGACCTCCGGGTTATGAGCCCGGCGCGCTTCCGCTGCGCCAAGTTGCTTTGTGCTGATTGATGGTGTGATGGTTCTCCAGTCTAGAATATATCGCCATGGACTTGTGCGCAATATTTTGTGGGGGTCGTGACTCACAGGACTAGGCGTGGAGTCGACCAGACCACTTCTTGGGGCCTCGACCCCATCGAGGTCCACCCCCCTACCATGGCATGACATGATCAAACCCATTCAGGATTTTCCTTTTATGATGATATCGATACATTGGATGGCCGAGTGAAAATCGGGTTGCGAGGGTTTTGTTTGCATCTTCATGTGTTGTTTCGGCAAACGTCTGGGTGCTGGCGGAATCCTTGATGTCTTAATCGCTGCTAACTTCCATACCATCCACCCTCAACGGAACCACCAGTTGACAGAAGCATTGAGCCGGCCGTCGAGGTGATTGCTCTTGATGCTGTGCCACCAGCCGGTGGGAATGAAGAGGGCGTCGCCTGGCTTGAGATGTGCCTCGACGATATCTTCCGCACCCCCCTCCCCCCATACCGCGGCGTTCATCATGACCCTTTCGGGCCCTTCCATCATGCCGGCGCTTCGGATGCGACTATTGCCGGGCCGGCCCAGTTTGGTCTGCACCTGTCGATAAAGTCGCTCTCCCGACTTAGGGGGCAGGAGGCGGACCGTCTTGTTGCTGTGAAGCTGGCAGAACAAGTTGGGGTTGGGGTCGCGGTGGAGGGGCGTGTAAGTCGGTTCCACACCCATCCAGATGCTGGAGCTGTAGACGTCTCCTTTGCCAGCTTCCTTGACGATGCTTGGCGTTGGCAGGTCTTCCCGCAGCTCTTTGGGAAGATCGGCAAGCTGTGATTGCGCGATGTAAAGCTTCTTGATGGGGTCCTTATTCAACTTGTTGTACTCGACGGCTTTCAGAAGAAGCAGTAACGGGGCCTCGAGAGCGCAGAACTGCGCGTCTGAGCCAGTCGGCGGTGGGAGGGAGGAATGGACGATGCCTGCCAGCACGGCGTCCATGGGGTTGGAGCTAGCAGTGAGCCAGTTGAGAAATTGTTTCACGCCGTCAATTATGACACCGTCCTTCTCGGTAAGTTGAGGGCTGATGAGCTCGTAGGGGAATAGATGGTGGGCGAATTGGTCCATGTAGGGGCTGAAGGAAGCACGAGAGGTGGCTTCATCGATATGGAACCATTTGGAAGCTGCCGGGATGAACGTCTGATCCAAGGGTCTACTGTCTGACTTGAATATCCAAGGACGGGCTGGTTTGAAGGCTTCCTCTCGGAACTGATTCAGGTCGACCCGGTCATAGGGGGCGGGAGCCGATTCAACGGCCCGTACCTGTAGCGTTGCCATACAAGCCCTGCGACATGTCTGGGTTTTCAAAGATATCGCCAGACGGCGGCGACATGAACTGGTAACAGCATTCATGTCGACAATGTGTGAATAGAGGCAGACTGGCGTGGCTGATAAAGAAATGTTGTCGAGCTCATGGTTGACCTCCTGTCTGATACTTCAACCCGATTATGTAAGGCTCGTATCTGTCAAGAGACCGACCGTCATGTGACCCCAGCACTTCCTGTCGTCAAGTTCTACGCACGGACCACGTCCATCCCGTTGGCATCGGACACACAGACACACAGACATGGCCAGGCAGTTGCGGGCCCCAGGCACTGCGCAGCCCACTGGCACCCACCGTCCTCCACCAGCCTGAGATTGTCTGCCTTTCACAGCCCGGCCAGCCCACCAACTGCGCTCACCAAAAGTTCGCATCACAGCACAACCTGGTACCGTCCCGCCAAATCGAATCGTCGCCTCCCGCCGCCTTTCACAGCCTGCACATCGACATCTTCCTCGAATCTACCTGTCCCTTCCGATTGCTTGGACATGCAAGGCGCTGCTACCCTCCGATGAACATGCGCCGCGCCTGAGCACTGTCCGTCCGCCCCTGCCGTTACCCCGCGATACCCTCATCCTTCCATATCAATCCCGACTCCAACCCCAACACGACACTCGAACCGGCCCACATCTGTGCTGCCGATCGCCGCGCGCCCATATCGCTTTGGTCGCATCGCCAACACCACAATCCCACGGTACCCATCAACAACCACGAAAGTGGATCACTTCGAAGCCATGTCTACCTCTTCGGGGACACCCGAGTCGTGGATATCTTCCTTCTGCTCCCTGCTCGGCCACGAGTATTTCGCCGAGGTCTCTGAGGAGTTCATCGAGGATGACTTCAACTTGACCGGCCTGCAGACCCAGGTTGCCATGTATAAGGAAGCTCTCGAGGTATTTCTTCTTCTTCCTCCTCCTCCTCCCTCCTCCCTCCATCCCTTCCCAGCTCTGGCGACAGCCCCCCAGCCCTGCGCGTGACCACGCTGACTGACCAATCTCTCCAGATGATTCTCGACGTGGAGCCAGAAGACGACGAAGAGGAGGAAGAAGAGGAAGAGGAGGAGGATGAAAACGACTCGGCTGATCAGGAGCGCCTGGCTGCTCGACACGAGCGCAGGCAACACAGCCGCATGGCCAGCGACCTGAGCGTCATCGAGTCTTCTTCCGAGATGCTCTACGGCCTCATCCACCAGCGTTTCATCTGCTCCCGCGCCGGCATACAGCAGATGAGCGAGAAGTACGAGCTTGGCCACTTCGGATACTGCCCTCGCACCAACTGCGGCCAGGCGAGAACGCTGCCCGTTGGCCTCTCGGACATCCCCGGAGAGGACACGGTCAAGCTGTTCTGCCCCTCCTGTCTAGATGTCTACGTGCCGCCTAACAGCCGTTTCCAGACTGTGGACGGAGCCTTCTTCGGCCGCACCTTTGGCGCCCTGTTCCTCCTCACCTTCCCAGAATACGACCTCACCAAGCACAGTGTCGAGATGCTCCCACCTGCCAGCGGCGGTGCTCGCGTTGCCGAAGACGGCCTTCACACCATCAACGGCATGTACTCCAAAAACATCGCTCCGGGTCTCGGTGCCGGCAACATCTACGAGCCCAAGATCTACGGCTTCCGCGTCTCGGAGGTCGCTCGTTCCGGCCCCAGGATGCAGTGGCTCCGAAGCCGTCCAGGCGACATGTCTGAGCTCGACGAGGCAAAGCACTACGCCGAGGAACACCCCGACTCGGACGATGGTGACGAGAGCATGGATAAGAATGGCTCAGCGTCACGGAGGCGCGCTCCCGGCAACGCCCGTGTGCAGCAGCGCCAGACGCAAAATGGAAGCCCGATGAATGTTGAGGCCAATGGCGCGGAGTCTGAGCTTTAACGAGATCACGGCCGCCGGCCCCCAATCGAGGGCACCATCGGATACCCCGCATGAGGATGGCGTTTAGGAGGTCGAGTCTGTTTTCGTACGTCGTCCCGGGGCTGGAGGTCAGGACGCTGCGAGACCAATGCATGGGACCGAAGGTATGGAACAGCAGGCGAAGGGGCGAGGTTTATAACTAAGGGATAAGGGTTTGCTTTGGGCGTCGTGTTGCACAATCAGATGCTGTGACTCGTGTATGCACATCCGAGTCGATGAAAGATGAATAGAACTCAGGTTGTCGGGCGCACTTTTTTTTTTCTCATCTGCTTACCAAAGTCGACGATAGCTTCCGAGTGACGGCGCGATATCTCACCATTTGTCCATGGCTGCTGATGAAGAATGTCCACCACTACTGATGGTCGTGTGCTTCTAAGCTGTCTGTCACGCATGGGCACGTAATCGCTTATAAATGCGTGAGAGTCCAGGCCGGCCTAGCAAACGCCTTAAAATCAGTCTTCGTCCGCCCAACCGACTAACACACCACTTTACACATCACTCTGCCAAGTGGTTCAATCAAGTAGTAGACAACTATAGCCCTCCGTTTTCGCATACGTCTAAGACCAGTCGATACCCCTCCAATCGCCGTATCCTATCGACAATGGCCAAAACCCTCCCCACTTACCCCTCGCCGCTCGCGGGCTTTGAGAACGCTGCACCCCTCCCATCGGAACTAGGCGAGGATGGCAAGAGCTTCATCAACCCTCCACGGGAGGGGCTCAGCGACAGCTACGAGAAGTTCACTACCCCTCTGGATAATGGAAGACGAGGCGGCTTGTAGGTCTCACTTCTCCGCCGATTCATAGCGCGCATGACTGACTCGACGCAGTGATGTCCACATCTACCACTTCCAGAACAACGCAGCGCAGGTGAAGCACGCAAAGGAGCTTTGGGAGCGCATCAGGAGAGAGTGTAAATTGGCCCCGCAGGCGTGACCCGCCTCTTCGAGGGAATATGTGACGCTGACAGAGTGACGCAGTCCCTGAGCTTCGGGTGTACCGCTTCTGGGAGAAGCCCATCGGCCCTCACCCCGTCGCCATGTTCGAGGTCAACCTCTTCACGCCGGCACAGTTTGGAGCTTTCATTCCGTGGCTGGCCATCTACAGAGGCCCGTTGTCGGCGTTGGTGCACCCCAACACTGACGAGGAAGGAGACGAAGGGGCGATTGAGCTGAGGAACCACACAGAGCGGGCCATCTGGTTGGGAGAGAAGATTCCGCTGGACACGACCATCTTCTAAGATGCCGTTGATTGATAGACAGATGACAAATCCCAATTAATTACTTCACAAAGGCGGTGGGCGTTTCAAATGTTGCGATGCTGTGATGCTATGGCGGGTGCCGCGCCATGCGGTAGCTAGCCCCTCAAGTTACGATATGCGGCACACCAAGCACGCCATCATATCCGACATCACGTCGAACCCGGTGGGCAATTCGTGACCATTGCGAAGTCGCAACTTGAGGCGTCCGAGTATATAAGCAGTCGACTTTTACTCATTCTCATTGATTCAGCCCTTTTACTTGATCATCTCACTCAGTCATACTCTCAATCTCTCTCTCATTTTCCCTACAGCCGTATTATCGTCACCACCTTTGCACCCCCCCAACACCACCACTATGGCCTCCCTCTCACTCTACGATGCGGTCGTTCCCACCCTCACCAAGGGACTCACCACTTTTGAACACATCCTCACCAAGACGGAAGAGTACGCAAAGACGAACAACCTCAACGTTGACGAGGTGTTCGTCGAGGCCCGTCTCATCGAGGACCAGAAGCCCCTGATCTTCCAGATCCAGAACATCTCCAGAATCGTGCGCGTGGCCTTCGCACGTCTGACCGGCAAGGAGCTGGAACCCCTCGAGGACAACGAGAAGACCATCGCCGAGCTGCACAAGCGTCTTCAGGGTGCCCTGGAAGTGCTCAAGACGGTCGATGCGTCCGTCGCCAATGGCCGCGCCAAGGAGTCGATCGAGTTGTAAGTCTACCTTCCCCCCCCCCCCCCCCCCCCCCCCCAGCGACGAGAGCAACATTATCTGACACCATCACAGGGCCCTCGGCGGACATAAGTTGACGGTGACGGTGCAGGACGCTCTTCTGAATCACAGCCTGCCCAACTTCTTCTTCCACCTCAACACGGCGTACTCCATTCTGCGGGCGAAGGGTGTGCCCTTGGGCAAGGCCGACTACATCAGCAGCTTCCTGGGCGTCTGAAGTGGTGGTCCAGCAGTTGTCGAGTAGTCCACGTCAAATAAATTAAAACGTTAAAGTGCATTGGATTGCGGGCGGCTCTCACCCCTCATTTGTGACGATGTTGGCCCGAAGTGGTGATGATGGTGACTGGCTGTCACGTTTGTTCATGGCAACCAACATCTCACATCCTCAATCATCTAGCGAGAAACCTGTGCACTCTTTCTCGCATGCCGAGGGTACAGTTTTTAAAGCCATTGAAACTGCTTCGAGCACGAAGTGCCATAGAAGAGAGCTCCATGTCGACGACCAGAACTCAGACATCCGCTCGGGCACTAACACTGGCAGACTTGCTTCATAAATCTCCAATCGAGGGAAGACAAATGCAGGGTCTACTACTGGGATTCATTTAATTCCGATGCAGGACCAAGTCAATCCTGGGAGCTGGGGTAGGCCCATGCTTTGATGTAACCATATTCTGCGACTTGACTTCCGCGAGCAATGGCGCCACGATCTGATCGATACCAGAGGTCGATGGGTTGGGATGCTGTCACGTGATAGCGCGTCTCGGGGTCAAAATGACGTCGTGCTTGGTCAGCCCTTGTGCATGTTATCGTGACCTCCGACAAGTCTATTAGGCAGACGGCCGCTCAGCTCACATATCACACGACGCGAGTTACCAAATTCGACTTCAACGCCCGGGGCGTCTTGCAGGAGTTACCATAGACAAAATATGGTCGGTCGCAAGCGCAAAGTGGCCTCGAGGTCAAAGGCGCCTCAAAACGACCTACCAGACGTCTACCAGGATTTGCTTGCAGAAGCTGGCGCCGGCCCAGTTGCACGGCAGTCGCTGGAGGAGCCACCGCGGAAGCGCAGACGGCCAGGTGAAAGACCAACGACACCGGTCGCACCGCGTGCCGTCAAAGCGGAAGACATTTCAGATGACGACAGTGACGATGAACTCGAATTCGAGGATGTTCCCATCCCAGCACCAAACCTGCAGACGATGTATCGGGACACTGACGATGAGGACGAAGACGACGATGACGAGATGATGTTTGAGGATGTGGATATCGGATCCGTCCAGACGAGTCCCATGGTCGCCAAACCTCAGCCTGACCTCGAGCTCAACCTGACGGCACATCGAGCAGTTGCACCCAAAGCCCCAGAAAGGCGAAAACCCATCACCAGAGCCGAGAGAGACCTGCGCATTCATGCGCACAGGTCCCATCTTCTCTGCCTACTGATCCATACAGCCCGACGTAATCGGTGGTGCGACGACGATCGGGTCCAGCGAAGCTTACAGCCATTGCTATCGGAAAAGGTGGCCTCGCTTCTGAAGCCCAGACCGAACCTTTCTCAGTTTGGACAGACCGAGTCGCTAAAGGATGGCCTCGAACAGATAGGCCGGACGTTCAAGGCCAAGTTCCAGGTGACTGAGCGTGGATTGCGCCGATGCCTGTGGGCGGAGGCGCCAGAGCATTTGGAAAAGGTAACTAAGAAACCCTTTGCAGTCTGTCCCCTATACCGAGTAGGCCCTGACCAAAGTCTAGTATGAACCGCCCGACGACATGGACTCTTGCATGGGAAAGGATGATTTTCAAACTGCGGCCAGGACGTTGGAAGGATCGCGTGACACGGGTGCGCAGCTCTTTTGCGCGTTGCTACGATCCGCAGGCGTTCAGGCTCGTTTAGTAGCCTCCTTCCAGCCGTTGAGCTTCTCAGCCAGTGGACCAACTCTACCCAAACCCCAATCAGTGAAGGCGACCTCAAAAGCCAAAGCAGACGAGATGCAACGCCTGGCAAGAGCGAAGCAAGAAACGTCATCCCCTCCAGCTGTCCCCTCGGCCAGGAGACGTCTTGGCCATCCCAACGCAGCAGCATACCGGGTTCCGGCAATGCCTGCAGCACCCAGCGTGTCACGCCCTGTCAAGATTCACAAACCAATCCGCGAGTCGCCATATCCGGTGTACTGGGTCGAAGTTCTCGACGTCGCGCACCAGAAGTGGCAACCGGTCGACCCCTTGGTGACAGATACATTGTGGAAGCCTGCAAAACTGGAGCCTCCTGCATCAGATCGGGATAATACCCTGAGCTACGTGTTGGCTTTTGAGTCTGACGGGACAGCGAAAGATGTGACGAAGCGTTACGCGAAAGGATATGACGCGAAGACGCGCAAATTACGGATCGAGACGGCGGCAGCGGACGGTGCACAGTGGTGGGCCACGGCGCTCAAAGTATTTGCGCGCCGGCGGCCGACAGATGTCGACCTGATCGAGGCCAGCGAGCTCGCGGCAACAGCGTCACGAGAGCCGATGCCGCGCAACGTGGCCGACTTCAAGGACCACCCGGTGTACGCGCTGGAGAGGCACCTACGACGGAACGAGGTGCTCAATCCTGATGCACAGCCTGCGGGGACGATTGGTGCGGGCAGCAAGGCACCACTGGAGACGATCTATCGGCGGCGGGACGTGCGGGTTGCGCGGAGCCGGGACAAGTGGTACCGGCTCGGACGCGACGTCAAGCCGATGGAACTGCCCATCAAGTTTCTCACGCGGCGAGTGAACGCCAAGTCCAAGGAGTACGTGGATGACGGGTTCGGGGGCGACGAGCGCGACGCGGAAGGCACGCCGGTGTTCACGGAGGAGCAAACGGAAGTGTGCAGACCGCCGCCGGTGGTGCGGGGTCGGGTACCGAAGAACAAGTTTGGCAACATCGATCTCTACGTGCCGAGCATGGTGCCCAAGGGGGGTGTCTGGATCGCGGACGAGAAGGAGGACGAGCCGTCATCGGCGAGAGCGGCTTTCATCCTGGGGATCGACTATGCGCCGGCGCTGACGGGATTCCTTTTCAAGGGGCGGCAAGGCACGGCGGTGCTCAACGGCGTGGTGGTGGCCAAGGAGTTTGAGGAGGCGATGCAGGCAGTCAAGGCTGGGCTGAGTGACGTGGAGGCACAGCGGGAGCAAGATCGACGAGCGACGGCGGCATTGCGCATGTGGAAGCGGTTCTTGGTGGTGCTACGAATCCACGAGCGCGTATACGCCGGGGTCAGCGCTGAGGAGCGGGCGGCGGACGAATCGCGGCGCGGGTTGCTGGTTGATCAAGACACCCCCGAACAAGGGAGTGTGGCTCAAGCAGAGGCTGAGATTCAAGAGGCGCTCGACGAGGAGGATGAGGCAGACGAGGCAGACGAGGATGAAGAGGTGGCCAGCGAAGCAACGGAGGAGATACTCATGGCGGACGAGGACTTTGGTGGCGGTGGCTTCATGATGGATGACGAAGACATGGGTGGCGGCGGTTTCATGGTAGACTAAGATTCAACCTGCCGTGTCAAGGCCCGTTTTCGCAGTACATCACACCACACACGTGGTGTTGAGTTTTGGCATGGTGCAACGGCGCGCCCGTTTCTGCGGCGTCCAACCGAGCACATCAAGGTGTGTCAATCGGGATGAAGTACTGTCGATTCACCCAAGTTGGGCGAAGGAGCTCGCATGAGGACAAATGAGGGTCCAACCAAAAGTCATGACGTATTGCTGCGCCTTGGCTACGGTGAAAGGGGGGGGGGACCAACCAGACAAATTGAGGGGAGCTCGGTGTTCGGCGCTCCTTCGTGTACGCGAGGGGAGACGAGCGTCGCGATATGGGGCACTTTTGACACGAAGTACGGTCCGGTGCAGAGCCAGCTGGGCCTCAATTTCCTGCTGGTGTGTCCCTTGGGCCATGGGAAACTTGGTTCCCGAAAGAGACGGCAGGCAGGGGGAGAGGCATGTTTGGCTGGTGCCTGACAGCTTGAGGAAAGACATGAGATAGGTAGGGTAAGCGCGTATTCATCGTGTCGAAGATTTGCATCGGCGCCACCGCTTGTACCACTTCGAGGCTGACAGGCAGGCGGTCTTCCCGTGCTGTGCCCCTTGGAGACGTTTGCTATTCAATGGCAGTGAGTGGTAGCGGTAGTGATGGTGGTAGTAGTGTAGCTGGTAGGGCTGGTCTAAGGGAGGATTGACGGGGACAACAACAGTGAGAGCCTGTAACATGGGGTGGAATGTAGACTGTACGCGTATCGGCTTGACGTGGGCCCACCATCATTTCTGCCCATCCCTCCTACGCGCGCTGTGACTGGCAGGTTCGTAAAACAGGCAGCCTCTCTCTTGGGATTTACAGGGGGGGGTGTGGGGGATGAGGGATGCTCTAGCAAAAGTCCCCAGTGTTCCGCGAACGGTGGAGCGGAGGTGAGATACTCTCCGTCGGGCCTAACCCACCTGCGGCCGTGCCCGTGGCAGTGCTAATAGCTGTGCTGTGTGCTGTGGTGCAGTGCTTCACCCTCCGTGACCCGCCGCCCGCCGCCCGCAACCCGCAGCCCGTCCCCCTAATGTACGGAAAGGTACAATGCCAAGGGGCTTGTCACGGTCAATGTCGTTCGCACGCACCCAGCCGATTGCTCAAAAAGACCATCGTGCCGACCTCTCTTCTTCGTGCATGGCCCTGTTCGCTCTCATTTCAACGAGTGAATTCTCGACTTGAACCTAGATCGAGAGGAAAACTCCTCCCTCTGGTCGCCCCCAAGCTTTCCTTCCAACCGCGCCTCTCGCTCCTTTCCATCGCCCTCCCATTGGGATTGAGACCCTTACATCGGCCCCATCATCTCGTCACAAATACCATCGACGAGAAACAAAACACGGCTGCCTCGAGAACGCAGACCCCTGCTCCGTCCCCTATGTGATCGAGGGGCCCTCCAACATCAACACCATATCAGCTCGACGTCTCCTCCCCTCCGAGTGTGCATCACCTTTCTCGAATTGCTTAGCTTCCCCAGCCTGCCTTTCAACGGTCGGGCCATCAGCTTTGACGCCCCCATAGCCTCCCGCACGACTTAGTGCCCGCCGCCGTCATGGGCTTCGTACGGCAGAGTGGCACCCTCATTCGCAAGAATCTCACCATCTTGGCTCGTCACCCCTTCACCTTCATCTCCATTCCTTTCGTCTTGCCCATCTTCTTGGCCATCTGGTTCGGCGTCGCCCAGAATCTCTTCCGCCCGCCCGTCACCTTTGGCACCGGCGACCCCAATGCCATCCGCTCTCTCGCTGAAGCCCTCGAAGGAGCTGGCAACCGAAACCGTCTCGTCTTCGTCAACGGAGGATATCAAGATGGCCCCATCGACAGTGTCATCGACATCCTGACCTCCAACGCCGAGGCTGCTGACGGAATCGAAGTGCTGCGCCGCTCCGATGACAGCTCTCTCAACATTGACTGCGAACCCGGCCAGAGGGCCGTGACAGACTGCTTCGGCGCTGTGTCCTTCTATTCTTCCCCGTCGGAGGGCGGTGCCGGCAGCGGCAATGGCAGCTTCTGGAACTACACCATCTTCCTCGACGGTGCCATCCATGGTCTCAACATTCATGTTGACCGCAACAACAACGATGTTGACAAGTTCGTTCTCCCTCTACAAAGGGCCGTCGACGCTGCCATCGCCAATGTGACCTCGTCCAACGCCTCCGACTCGACCGGCTCATCCTCCGGGCCCCAGCCCACCGAGCTCCCGTCCACCATCGATCGCCTTCCTTTTACGAGCTTGACCGCCGAAGAGTACAAGAAGGAGGTTCGCGAGAGCTACCAGTCAAGCATCATCAACTTCCTTGCCGTCGCCTACCTCACCACCGTCATGTTTGTCACATACCACATGACCGGCTTCATCGCCACAGAGCGCGAGTCCGGCATGACCCAGCTCATCGACGCCATGATGCCCATTCGTCGCCGCTGGGTCGCTCAGCTCGCCCGCGTCATCTCGTACCACGCTTCGTTTACCCTTCTCTACCTCCCTGGGTGGGTCGTCGGTTCAATCGTCTTGCGTGCCAACATCTGGTCGAACACGAGCATCGGCGTTGTTCTCATCTACTACGTCCTCGCCGGCCTGGCCATGGCCTCCGCCGCCATCCTCGTCTCCTCTTTCTTCCAGAAGGCCCAGCTGAGCGGCGTCACCGCCTTGTTGACCACCATCCTGCTCGGTATCCTAGCCCAGGCCCTGACCAGTCCCGGCACCGGTGTCGTCGCCGTTCTTTCCCTGCTCTTCACCCCTTGTAACGTCGTCTACTTCCTCATCACCATGTCGCGATGGGAGAAGGAGCGCATGGCTACCAACCTGACCGAGGTCGCGCCCAACAGCTCCTTCGAGCTGGCCGGCATCATCTTTTGGGTTTTCCTCATCATCCAGATCTTTGTCTACCCTGTGATCGGCATCCTGGTCGAGGCACATCTTTTCGGCACGAGTACCAAGGGCCGCACCGTTCTCTACGACCAGCCTGCCGATGGTGTCCAGAACGGTCCGGCTGTGCGACTTGAAGGCTTCAGCAAGCACTACCCACCCTCCGCCTTCCAACGCCTCATGTCCGTGTTCTCGAAGCCACGGGAGACCGTCCGTGCTGTTGACGGTTTGACTCTGGATGCCCCGAGAGGTATGATTCTGTGCCTCCTCGGCAGCAACGGAAGTGGCAAGTCGACGACACTGGACTCGATTGCCGGCACCAACAGGCTCACGAGCGGATCCATCACGATTGACGGCACGGGAGGCCTTGGAATCGCCCCTCAGAAGAATGTTCTCTGGGACGAGCTGACCGTTGAGGAGCACCTCAAGATCTTCAACCGTCTCAAGGCACCTGGTCAAACTGCGTCGAAGCAAGAAATTCGTGATCTTGTGCAGGCCATCGATCTAGGCCCCAAGAGGAAGGCTCTGTCCAAGACGCTCTCTGGCGGCCAGAAGCGCAAGCTGCAGCTCGGCATGATGTTGACCGGAGGCAGCGCTGTCTGCTGTGTGGACGAGGTCAGCAGTGGACTCGACCCCCTGAGTCGCCGCAAGATCTGGGATATCCTCCTCGCCGAGCGCGGACGCCGCACCATTATCCTCACTACGCATTTCCTCGACGAGGCCGATCTTCTCGCCGACCACATCGCTGTCCTGTCCAAGGGAACTCTACGTGCCAGTGGTTCGTCCGTCGAACTGAAGAACACCCTTGGCGCCGGCTACCGCGTTCATGTGCCCAAGGACACCGGAATCACAGATGCGCCCGAGATCGACGGCGTTCACAAGCAGGATTCGTTCGATGTCATCAGTTACATTGCCCCCTCGTCAGCATTGGCTGCGCAGGTGATTCGCACTCTGGAGGCTAGGGGCATCCGTGGATACAACTTCTCCGGTCCTACCATTGAGGACGTGTTCCTGCATCTGGCGGAGGAGGTTCGCGACGAGTCCGAAGCCAGCTCCCACGAGAGCGCAGCGGGTCGAAGCGAGAAGACATTGGCCAGTGCCGTTACGCTGGGATCCCGCGACCAGCCGAAAGAAGGCCTTGCTCTCATGAGTGGAAGGCGAATCGGCTACATGCGCCAATCCATGGTCCTCTTCCGAAAGCGCTGCACCATCTTCAAGACTAACTGGCTCCCGTACGTGGCGGCCTTCATCATTCCCATCATTGCCGCCGGACTCGTCACCATCTTCATCAGCGGCGAGGACCCTACTTCTTGCGCGCCTCCCGATGACAACTTCAGTGACGGCGCTGAGGGCTTCGACTTGAGCGAAGCGGGTTTCGGCTTCGTCATCGGCCCCAGCAGTAAGTGGAATGTCGGTACGGCCGCCCAGGTCCTCGGCCCTGTTTTTGCTGGTTCTGGTTCCGGTGGAAGCGGCGGCAGCAGCGAGGCCTTAGACGTCCTGCGACAAATTCTCGACAGCAACACGACAGTGGTGGACACCTTCCAGAGCTTTACCGATGCCATCGACAGTCGCCGTGCCGAGATCAAACCTGCGGGCTTGTGGCTTGGAGATGACAGCGTCGCGCCCACGCTCGCCTACCTTGGCAACAAGGGCGGCCTGATCAATTCGTTGCTCGGTCAGAACATCCTGGACATGCTGCTCAGCAACGTCACGGTGGCTGCCCGGTACGCCCCTCTGGAAATCTCATGGTCCGACCAGAACACGCAGTCTCTGCAGCTGTTTGTCTATATCTCCCTTGTCCTGTGTCTCTACCCTGCCTTCTTCGCCTTGTATCCCAGCTTGGAACGGCGTAGACACGTGCGCGGTCTCGAGTACTCCAACGGTGTCCGTCCCTTGCCTTTGTGGATGGCGTACATCGCCTTCGACTTCGCCATTGTCCTTGTCGCTTCAGCCATCATGGTTGCTGTTTGGGCAGGCGTGTCCAACATCTGGTATCACATTGGCTACATCTACTTGATCTTGATCTTGTACGGGCTGGCGTCTATCCTCCTGGCCTACGTCATATCTCTTGTGAGCAAGACTCAATTGGCGGCATTCGCGACGACGGCGATGTATCAGGCTGCCATCTTCCTGGTGTACATCATCGCGTACTTCTTCAGCTTCACGGCGGCCCCGATCGAACGCGTTGACGACACGCTTCTGCTTGTGCACTTTATCGTTTCGATATTCGCACCCATTGGCTCCGTTGCCCGATCGCTGCTGCTGGCCTTGAACCTCTTCTCCACGGCTTGCGACGGTGATGCAGTTGCCTCAAACCCCGGTGGCATGCTCCAATACGGCGGTCCGATCTTGTATCTGGCGCTGCAGTCGATCATTCTGTTCGGCGTGCTGCTCTGGGGCGACAGCGGGTCGCCAGGCTCAACCATCGCAGGTCTTTTCCGAAAGAAGGCAAAGGAACAAAACGACGCCGAAGTCACGGACGAGGAAGTCGCGAAGGAGCTGACGCGCGTCACGAGCACGAGAGACGGTGACGACGGCCTCAAGGTGACCCACGTCACCAAGTCCTTTGGCAAAAACACAGCCGTCGACAACGTGACATTTGGCATCAAGCGCGGCGAGGTGTTCGCCTGCCTGGGCCCGAACGGCGCTGGCAAGAGTACCCTGATCTCCTTGATCCGTGGTGACCTCAAGCCCAGCCACAACGGCGGTGACATCTTCATCGAGGACAAATCGGTCATCTCCAACCTGGCAGCCGCGCGAGGCAGCCTCGGTGTCTGCCCGCAACATGACGCGCTTGATCAGATGACGGTGAGGGAGCACCTGGAGTTCTATGCACGGATTCGCGGCATCCCCGAGATTGGTGTCAACGTGAACGCTGTCTTGACTGCGGTGGGCCTGCAGGCCTTCTCGGACCGCCAGGCGCACGCACTCTCTGGCGGCAACAAGCGAAAGCTCAGTCTGGGCATTGCGCTCATGGGTAACCCCGCAGTGGTGCTTCTTGACGAACCGTCTTCTGGACTCGACGCCGCGGCCAAGCGTATCATGTGGAAGACGCTGGCGGCCACCGTTCCCGGACGCTCCATTCTCCTCACGACCCATAGCATGGAGGAGGCCGGCGCTCTCGCAGGCCGGGCCGGCATCCTGGCGAAGCGTATGCTGGCTCTGGGCACACCGGAGAACCTGCGGCGCCGCTTCGGCGACGCGCTGCACGTCCACCTCATCAGCAAGTCAGCCCCCCACACGCCGCCTGAGGAGACGGAGAGCGTTCGTCGCTGGGTGGAGAGCACCTTCCCGGGGGCCGCGTTCGACAAGACGTACCACGGGCAGATGCGCTTCGCGGTGCCGGCGAGCGAGGCTGTCGCTGTCTACGGCGCGCGCCACGGAGGCCAGCAGATCACGAAGCCGAGTGAAGACGTCGAGGACAGCGCGGTGGGCCAGCTGGTGGTGATGCTGGAGGAGATGAAGGAGCAGCTGGGCATCATGCACTACAGCGTGACGCCGACGACGCTGGACCAGGTGTTCCTGACGATTGTTGGCAACCACAACATCCAGGAGGAAGGGTACAAGCAGGAGGAGGAGAAGAAGGATTGGAAGCACTGGATGCGAGTAATCTGCTGCTGGCCGAGGCGGTAGATGATGATCGAGCCGCGGGGTAGCATGCAGGATCCGGTTCAGGGGCTTCCCTTCCGTTTGCTGTCTGGAGTGTTTTCCATTTGTGATTTCCGGCGTTGAAGATACCAAGACTGGGCTGGATATTGGATAGACCTTTCCTATGTGTACTATTTTGGCCCAATGACATGATATACTTGTTCTACTTCGCAGATACATGCTGTCAGGGGTGAGGCCATGCTCATCGGGCTACTTTTCACTTTCTGAAAATGCCCTCTCGAAGGCTACTATTTAGGATATGGAAAGGACTGGAGTGAACTTGTGTCGCTCGATGCGTTCCGACGTTTCCTACCACCGAACGGTCCGTACCCAGGTCTGGGGAGTCGGAGACAGACAGATGAGGCCCACTTCTTCTTGGCAGCAGCACATTGAAGAAGAAGCAAGAAGGCTGGGACGACGTACTGTGGAGACCAAGGCGGCGTGTACCTTTGTACCTCTGTACAGAGTACCTATACATGTACTTGTAGATGCACTACGTAACGCTCCCAAAACGGGCAATGACACCTCAGTGACTTCGGGCCTTGCTTGAATCAGTGCATTCGTCTCGTCTCCCGTCGTCTTGAATTGTCCAGCCCTTATCCCTCCACCCTCAACCTTCAACGACACTCTCCTCAATCCACTTCTCTGGACAATCAACCTTGCAGTGCAGATTTCCAAGACCAACCGCACTCCGATCTACCCAACCCAACCCGAACCCAAACCAGTACGCGAAGGGCAATCCCCCAAGGTCATCTCGCGCCCAGTCCAGGCCCATCCGGCAACAAGCACAGCCTCACAGACCCTTCCACCCACCCACCTTCTTCCTCGCCCCCCCTCTCTACCAGTAAACCTTGGTTGCATGTGGCCTACGACGACGACTCTCCTCCTGTTCATCCACATTACGTACCCTTCGCCGCCCGCAACGACGAGACACTTTCGACCTGATCGTTGACCGCGTGGCCCTCCGCCGCACCGCTGCATCGACCTCCCTCACTCGTACATCGTGCGCCGACCCGCGAACCGACCAGCTCGACCAGGTGCTACCGCCACTGGTTGATAGCTTGCCGTATTCACCGCACCGCAAACCCACCGCACCCGCACTGCACAGTACCACGCAGTTTCGGCCCAGGCCTTCATCTCCGACGAACTCCCCCATCCACCTCCCTCCCTTTTGCGCAACTTCGTCTTGTCGCGTCGGTATCACCTCGTCGCCTCGATCTTCTTGTCTCAACTGGTTAGGCACCTCCGTCGCCTCCCGAGCTCGTCCGTGGGCCCTAAGAAGCTTGGCTCGACCCGACACTTGGGAACTTCGATCTTCACCCTTCCCACCCCTTTCGCCCTCCCATCCTCCCGGAACGGCCCAACCCATCCGTCTCCGTCGCTGTAGCTCGCTGCAGCATCGCGCCAATCGCCCACCATGTCAAAGGTAATCCGCAGCGTCAAGAATGTCACCAAGGGGTACTCCAGCGCCCAGGTGAAGGTCCGAGAAGGTATGTGGCATCATCGCACCCCCCCCCCCCTCTCTTCACCCGCTCGTCACGCGACCTCTGACTGACCGCGTTCGCCGACAGCCACGAGCAATGACCCATGGGGCCCGACGGGAACACAGATGAGCGAAATCGCTCAGTTGACTTTCGCATCGTACGTGCGAGCGCAAGGGCGCATCCCTTGACGTCTGCCGTCGAGCCTTTGCTGACCACAACCACGCCGCAGGTCCAATGAGTTCTATGAGATTATGGATATGCTCGACAAGCGCATGAACGACAAGGGAAAGAACTGGAGGCACGTGCTCAAGGCCCTCAAGGTCCTCGACTACTGTTTGCACGAGGGTTCCGAACTCGTGGTGACCTGGGCGCGGGAGAGCATCTACATCATCAAGACGCTGCGCGAATTCCAGTATATCGACGATGACGGCAGGGATGTCGGCCAGAACGGTATGACGGCTACCCCCGCACCCCTCGTGAAGAAGCTCTTGCTGACTGCCTACCAGTGCGCGTTGCCGCGAAGGAACTGACCTCGCTCGTTCTGGACGAAGAGAGGCTGCGCGCCGAGCGCAGCGATCGAAAGTCATGGAAGTCCCGCGTCACCGGTCTCGAAGAATACGCACCTCAACAAGCCGGACCTTCGCACAGGCCAGGAAGGGAGCCCCGCGCGCGCCGCGATGACGAGGACGACGCGGAATACCGGCTTGCGATCGAGGCCAGCAAGTACCAGGAGGAGGAGGACCGCAAGAGGCGCACCCAGGGCCACGTCGACGTCGACGACGACGACCTGGCCAAGGCCATCAAGCTCAGCCAGGAGGAGGAGGAGCGGAGGCGACGGGAGCTCGAGGAGAGCAACGCGATATCCCTCTTCGACGACACGCCCGTGCAGAGCACCCAGCAGTCGCAGCCCGCCCAACCACAGTTCACCGGCTTCAACCAGGGCTACCAGCAGGGAAGCGCCGTTGACTTCTTCGCCAACCCCATCGATCAGAACGCCCAGCAGCCGCAGCCTACTGGCTACATGGGCAACCAGTACACTGGGTTCCCTCAGCAGCAGCAGCAACAGCAGCCCACAGGCTTCCAGAACGGTTACAACGGCTATGGCATGCAGCCTCAGCAGACATCACTGGATCCGTTCGGGCAGCAGCAGCAGCAGCCCACCGGCATGCAGGGATTCCAGCCTCAACCTACTGGCTTCAACCCCTACCAACAGCAGCAGCAGCAGACGCAATCGCCTGCAGCGCAAGATCCATTCCCACAAGCGGGTAGCAACAACCCCTGGGCGACGAACAACAGCCAGCAGTCGCAGTCTCCCATGCGCCCGATGCAGACAGGATCCAACAACCCCTTCGCGTCAGGCGGAGCAGGCGCATCGTCCGCCTTTGGCCGGCCGCAGGCTCAGAAGATCCCATCCATGCCGGCGCTAGGCAGCTTGCCGGAGCAGAAGACGTTGTCTACGTTCCCAACCCAGCCGGCCGCCAGCTTCAGCCAGCCGACGAGCTCGTTCGGCACGCCGCAGAAGGAGTTGAACGAACACGAGGCCAAGCTCAACGCTCTCCTCGCGAGCGGCGACGGCATGGACACATACGGCAACACAGGTCAACTGCGTATTCCGGCTCAGCACACTGCACCGGGCACGTTCGTCAACAGTGCAGGCTCGGGAGCGCAGCGTCTGACGGCGGATGCCACGGGCAACAACCCTTTCCTTCGGACACAGTTCACGGGTATGCCGAACACCACGTACGGCGGCAGCCAGCTGCAAGTATCACAGACAGGGGCTCCGGGGATGAACGGCATGGGAGGGCAGGGAAGCAACAACCCCTTTGCAGGAACACAGCCGCAACAGAGGCCCAACCAAAACCAGGATCTTATCCAGTTCTAGGCGGACGCGTAGCGGAGAGACGGACAGGAGACGGGAGAACGAAGAGACGAAGAGAGGAAGAGAGGTGCACGAGTTGACGGTCCCCAGGCAGAGGAGGCCTGGGAACAGACACTTCATGTTTCATACTTTTCTTACCACCACACCCCCAATCGGGGTCTTGCGACTTGATATTCCCTTCCGCAGGTTTGTCCTCGGCACGTTGGCATGGGGAGGAGGGGCAGGCGATCTTTTGGGCTGTCCATAGACTGATTGCAGCAATCACGCCGGACGGCCATAGACTGATTGAATGAAAGTGAGATTGGGCCAGTGAGTTTCTGTTTCGTTTCGTTTCGAACTGAGTCTTCGGTGTGTGACATGGGGCGTGGCCAGCTGCAGGAACGAGGTTATTGTCTTGGGCTGCTGCCGAATGGGAAGACTCGTGTCGATACACCTGCATGCACTGCAAGCCAGAAAACGAATGAATTGTACCCGTCGTGTACGTGTAGTGTACGGACCTTTGCCCCACCATGATGCTCATCCGTGGACGAAGGATTTGTACAGATAGCTCGGAAACTCATCATGTGATGGATATGTCGCCTTTCTTGCACGTCACGAGTACATCGCGGACAACTGGGTCATCCGCTGAAGCTTCATCCCACTGAACGACCCGGAGGCGAACTCTTCCCAAGGCCTGGAATGTCCAGGCTGCCGTGTCGTAGAAGTCGAGGTACCGGCTGCCTCGACCAATGAGAGGCTGTGATTGGCTTATTGATTCATTGGCAAAGACGGACCTCCAGGCGTCCTCAGGCAGCAAAGCCCCGACGAGCTACAGGCGTTTTCTGGCAACGCTATTGGCTCATTGGCAGAGCAAGAGCAGCCAAGCAGGAGCAAAGGGCCCCAAGGCACCTTCCGCTCTACCTAATCACAAAAGTCGCGAACCTGGCTCGCTGCTACACCTTTGCACCTCCCATTCAACCACCCCGTCTCCCTCCCACCCATCGCCCATAAAACCAAGGGAGTCGACGTCGAGGCGAGAGATGCACCCTGACCCATCTCTTCGTTCTGTCGCACGTACCTTCTGGTTTTCACCACCCTCCCCTTCCTGTGAGTCGGCCTTCCTGACAGCCTGACGAGACGACTCGATTCGAAACCGAACCTGCGTTTCCTTTCACCTCGTGGTCGCGTCCCAATTCTCCATCGTCGCATCTCTGACCAGCCATTATTTTCCAGTCTCGCATTCTTCCTTTGTCTCTACCCTTGGAGCAAGGCCCAATTCGACCGAGTTCACTCTCCGCGTCGCACAGCTTCCGCGCTCGTCCTGAACCCTCACTCGACAACAACGCTTCCGCGCCTTTTCTTCCATCCGTCGCTGTCCGTCGCGACCCCCGTCTAGCGACTTCACGATCCATCGATCGAGCGTCCATCGCACCACCGTTGCTCCACGTCGACCACGCATGCAGCATCTACTCTAGCGACGAACCTTCCAGTTCTTTCACCCTCCCGCCTCGCGCTTGCGGCCTGGGACACAGCGTCCAGAAGAAAAAAAAATCATTTGCGCCGCCCAGCCCCGTCATAAAAGGCTTCGGCTCCTAGAGCTTGCCCATCATGTCTGGCTTTGGCAGCGGCGGCTTTAGCGGCTTCGGTCAAAACAACAACAACAACCAGCAGTCATCGTTTGGAGGCTTTGGTTCGACCAACACCAACACGAATACCAGTATGTTCATCCCCACTTCTGCGTCTGCTTTGCTTGCTTCGCCGCCTCTCGCGTCTCTGAGCTAACACATTTTGCCCCCCCAGGCTTTGGAGCAGCCAACACGAACACGGCTACTTCCTTCGGATCCAACACGAATACCGGAGGCGGCCTCTTCGGTAACAACAGCGGAGGTGGCGGCGGCTTTGGTGCCAGCGCTTCAGGTACGGCTCCTCCTTCACGGCCCCCGGACTCGGACTATCCTTGCTAACATGATCGACATAGGCTTCGGTGCGACCAGCAACAACAACACGTTCGGCGCAAAGCCTGCTGGCGCCTTTGGAGCAGCTGCTCCGAGCTCCGGCACCGGCCTCTTCGGCTCCGGCAACACCACCACGCCAGCTGCAGGCTCCTTCGGCGGCTTCGGTAGCAACGCAGCTTCTTCCGGAACGACCTCGGGCTTCGGTGCCACCAGCGGCGGTATGTTTGGCGGCGGCGGTGCCACGAACACCAACACGAACACGGGAGGTTCTCTGTTCGGCGGCGGCAACACCTCTAACACCACCAGCTTCGGCGGTGGTGGTTTCGGTGCCACGAACAACCCGGGCATCGGCGGCAACGCCAGCGACCCTCCCGGAACCAACTCGACGCCTTTCCAGGCGCACCAAGAGAAGGAGACGACCGGCGCGGGCAACCAGTCCAACTCTTTCCAGAACATCCTGTTCCAGGACCCCTACAAGAAGTGGTCGGCCGAGGAGCTGAGGCTCACGGATTACAACCAGGGCCGCCGCTACGGCAACGCCAGTGGAACGGGAGCTTTCGGGGTCTCTAACTTTGGCAGCACCGGTGCCTTTGGCGCCACCAACAACAACACCACACAGCAGTCAACCGGCTTTGGCGCGACCCCCTCGACCGGCAGCAACCTGTTCGGCGGTGGCGCAAGCAACACGACCGGCTCGGCATTCGGTGGCGGATCGACTGGCGGTTTCGGCAGCACCAACACCGGCGGTGGTCTATTCGGAGCGCAGAGCAAGCCTGCCGCGACTGGCGGTCTTTTCGGAGGCGGCACAACACAGCCCGCTGCGTCTGGAGGTCTCTTTGGCAACTCAGGCACTACCGGTGGCGGCTTCGGAGCCAACACCAACACGACAACTGGCGGTTTTGGTGCCAGCACGGCCAACACAGGCGGCGGCGGTCTCTTCGGTTCCACTGCCAACACCACACAGGCCAAACCTGGAGGCTTCAGCTTTGGTAACACCAACACTGCAACGACCAGCACAGGCTTCGGCGCTGCTAGCACGGGCGGCGGCTTTGGTTCCAACACGACCAACACGGCTGGTGGTGGCGGTCTGTTCGGCGGAGGCAACACCGGCACCACGGGCGGCGGCTTGTTCGGAGGAGGAAACACCACGCAGCAGCAGCAGAACACCGGCACAGGCTTCGGAGGAGGCACTGGTTTCGGTGCGCAGACTCAGCAGGCCGGTGGTGGCCTGTTCGGCGGCAACAACCAGCAAAAGCCCGCGGGTGGAGGTCTCTTCGGTGGCGGCGCTGCCGCCACGACCGGTGGTGGCCTGTTCGGCAACACCGCCAGCAACACAACGTCCGGCTTCGGCGCCAGCAACAACGCTGCGGCAGGCGGAGGACTGTTCGGTGGTCAGAAGCCCGCCACCGGCGGTACTGGACTCTTCGGGTCGGCCCAGCCTGCCCAGAACACGGCGGCAGCCGGAGGAGGCGGCCTTTTTGGTGGACTCGGTTCGAACACTCAGAACCAGCAGACCGGCCAAGGCGGTCTCTTCGGGGGCGGAGCACAGAACCAGGCCAAGCCTAGCATGTTTGGCGCGTCTCAGTCCACCGGCGGCGGTCTCTTTGGTTCCCAGGGCGGCCAGCAGCAGCAGTCCATGTTCTCCAACTCCAACAACCAGCAACAGCAGCAAGGCTCTCTGCTTGGCGGCTCCCTCCTGGGCAACATGCAAAACAACAATGCTCCTGCTCAACAGTCTCTGACGGCTAGCATCTCTGACCTGTCAGCATACGGCACGCCTGCTCTCTTCTCCAACCTCAACGGCAACGAGTCCGCCAACCCTGGTCCTCTTGCCACTCCCCTCTCCAGCAAGACCAAGACCCGCCGCAGCTCCATTCTGCCCATGTACAAGCTGAACCCTGCATCTTCGACCCGCTTCGTCACACCCCAGAAGCGAGGCTTCGGCTTCTCGTACAGCACCTACGGCAGCCCCAGTGGCAGCCCCTCTAGTGTCACCAGCACTCCCGGCAGCATGAACCGCAGTCTGCTGGGCAACAGCTTGAGCCGTGGTCTCACCAAGAGCGTGTCCTCGAGCAGCCTGCGCAAGAGCTTCTCCGCCGAGGACAGCATTCTCGCACCCGGTGCCTTCTCTGCCAGCTCTGGTCCCCGATACTACGGCAACACGGGCAGCGTCCGGAAGCTTGTTATTAACAAGGACATGCGCAGCGATCTCTTTGCCACACCCACCAAGGAGAAGCCCTCTGCGGACCAGGTCAACGGATCGCGGAAGCTCTCCAAGCGCGTCAGCTTCGACACCAGTACCATGGATGCCAGCGAGGATGGTGAGCAGGATGTCGTCACCCCGCGCAACGCCCCCAGCACCAGCAACGACCTCGACAGCAGGGTCACCAACGGAGCTAAGCCGATTGCTGCTGCTTCGTCTGCCGATGCCGACTCGTCCAAGGGCAAGGAGCTGGCCATCGTTCACGAAGAGGACGCCTTTGCGCAGACACCTCAGGCGTCCAGTGATGGATCTGACAAGGCCCCCGGCACGTACTGGATGAGCCCCAAGCAGGACGTTATCGCATCGATGAACCGCATGCAGCGACAGAAGGTGGCCAACTTCACTGTTGGCCGGGACAACGTTGGCTATGTGTCATTCAAGGTCCCTGTCGATCTGAGCAGCATCGATCTTGACGAGATTTTCGCCGGCATCGTCGTCCTGGACACGCGTTCTGCGACGGTCTACCCCAACTCGTCCAAGAAGCCCCCTGTTGGCAAGGGCCTGAACGTTCCCGCCATCATCTCTCTCGACCAGTCCTGGCCCCGTGGCCGCGACAAGCGGCCCACGCTCGACCAGAAGCGTCTCAACAAGCACATTGAGCGCCTCAAGAAGATCCCGGATACGACCTTCGTTGACTACAACAGCGATACCGGTGTCTGGAAGTTCTCTGTTGAGCACTTCACCACCTACGGCCTCGACTACGACGAAGACGAGACGGACGCCGATCTGGTCACCAGCGAACAGCCCCAGCAGCGCTCCGCTCCCGCTCCCGCTCCCGCTCCTGCAGCGCAGTCTAGCCCCTCCGAGGACCAGATCAGCCCTGCAGATGACGATACCTTTGACTTTCGGAGGAAATGCCGCGCCCTCCCCGGCGCATTCGATCACCGTGAAGGAGACTTGGAGGACGACGATGATGTCCTCGCCTCCACCAACAACCAGAACCAGCCTTTTTTTGGGCATAGCTCCGCGGGTTCAACGTCCAAGGCCCTAATCCTCCTGCCGGAGGATGACATGGCCATTGATCAGGACGACGAATATGACATGTACGAGAATGAAGATGGAACGGGTCCTTCTCTCGAACAGCATCTCGCCGCGGAGCAACAGAGCGACTCGTCAGATGATCCCGGTTCCCCGATCATCGAAACCCCCGGTGGCATCCTGCGGGCCCGAATGAGGGCCATCAAGGGATCCGCCACGCCACTGCGACTACAAGTGGCTGATGGAGATGCGTGGATGGACATGCTTCAGAAGTCTGTGAGCCCTCAGAAGCGGGATCGCGCGCTCCTGAAGAGCGACGCCGAGAGTGGCGCCCGCCCGAACGGCGAAAACGACTTCTCGGGCACAACGAGCCGGGTTGTCTCGGACGGTCGGGGCTTCGCGACCAGCATCGACTTGATGAACTCCCTCTTCGAGAAGGCAAAGGCGCCTGTTGCCAAGGCACCCCCGCCATCGATGGGATTTGTTCAGGTGAGCCCTTGTGTTTCCGCGTGACGTTTTCCGGTCTATCAGCGGCCTGCTTTTGGGAAGCGTGGATGGGAGGCGACCCCGATGTACTTTGTTTTGCGTATTAGAAAGAATGACATGCTAAGACTTTATTTCTCTCACCAGTGGCCCTATGAACGACAGAGGAAGACGTTCGGCGACCAATCTGACCTCAGTGAAAACGATCTTGCGTACCACAAGTCCGTAAAGCCAGGCTGGGGCCCGGATGGCACTCTTATCTTCCCTTCGGCACCTTCATCTCTGTCACGAACCATGAAGCCGACCAAAGCCGATATTCTCTCCCTACGCGCTCGTGTTCCGCAAGGCGCGGAGACGGGCGTTTGCCTGATGAAGTTCTCCAACGAGGTACGTGCTCCTTTACAACACTACGTTGCGTGTCTTGCCTTGCTAATATGAGACAGTCATCTGCAAAGGCCATTGAGAACCAGATGCGCATGACAAGCGTGGCGGTTGTCGACGGTGTCCCGACGGTGTCCCTTAATGCGGCCAGCCTGAAGAGCATCTTCCACCACCAAGACTTGAGCAACCCAGCCAGCGCCCACGAGAGGCTCGTGTGGGATCTGGCAAGCATCTTGTTCGACAGGGTTGTGCCATCTGGCACATCCACCGAGGAGCAGCTTCGCAAGGGCAGCCTTTCGCGTTTCTGGACGGACCTGGTCGACGCTTCGACCAGTCGCGCGGTGGCATTGGCCAAGACGAACGAGGAGAAGGCATTGACTTCGCTCGCGGGCCACCGGGTCCAGGAAGCTTGCAAGCTTCTCATCGAGGGCAAGGACTTCCGACTTGCGACGCTCGTTTCCTTGATTGGCACTTCCAGCCAGTCGAAGCGGGACATGCGTGCGCAGCTCATCGAGTGGCAGGACAACAACGTCTTGTCCGATTTTGCGGACGCCATCCGGGCCATCTACGAGGTCCTTGGCGGTAATGTTTGTGTTTGCGAGGGCAAGAAAGGTGTTCCGGTCGCAGACCGGATGGAGTCGTTCGTCATTGCGCGCCGGTTTGGCCTGGACTGGAAGCAGTCGTTTGGCCTGCGTCTCTGGTACGCCATCTCTCAGGAGCAAAACATCTCGACGGCGGTCAAGAAGTTCGTCGACGACGTCACTCAGGATCGTGAGGACACGCCACTGCCCTGGTACATCGAGCAAGGGTTCGACGCTCTCTGGGAGGACCAGGACCGCAACGAGCGAGAGGACCTTCTCTGGGGTCTTCTCCAGCTCTACGCTGATGATGCGACTGATCTGGAGTCTATCCTCCGACCAGAGAACTCGCAACTTTCGCCACTGGACAGCCGCCTTACCTGGCAACTCGGCCGCGCCCTGCCCGCGACCGGGAAGGTCTCATTTGGCGTCGACGCATCCGAAAAGGCTGACGCTGCAACGCTGTCGTTTGCCGACCAGCTGGTGAACGAAGGCAACTGGGTGGAGGCCACCTTCGTTCTGCTTCATCTCAGCAACCCCAAGACGAGGGCGAAGGCGGTGCAGGAGCATCTTTCCCGCCACGCCGGCCTCATCGGGTCCGAAACGAGCGCCGACTTCAACACACTCACCCAGACGCTCAAGATTCCCTCGGCATGGGTCTGGGAAGCGCGTGCCTTGTACATGCGCAGCGTGAAGGCAGACCCCGTGGGTGAGGTCAAATGCCTCCTCCAGGCCGAGTCGTACGAGGCGGCTCACCGGGTCTTGGTTGACAAGGTTGCGCCGTCTGCTATTATCGAGCGCGACTATGCTGGTCTGGCAACACTCCTGTCTGCCTTTGAGGGCCACGAGGAGGCCGTCTCAGGCTGGGGTCTTGGAGGCGACATCTACAACTCGTTCCTCACCCTTCACCGACACTTTGGGCGTCGGGAGCGTGTGCCCTCCAATGTAGTGGAGAAACTCCTCAGCGGGCTGCCGGTGATCCGCGAGACGGCGGAGAGCGGCGACATGATCAGCCAAGCAGCGGTTTCGGAGATGAGCAGCATCGTGGCCAAGGTGGTGATGGATGCGACTGAGCACGATCAGGTAAGAAGGTCCTCTCTTGACGATCTCGAGTGCTTGAGACTAACGTCTGCGCAGAGCGGTGTGTCCCGAATTCTCGGACTGCCATTGACAGAGGATGCGCACCTTCAGCACTCGCTCCACCTCAGCCGCACCTACTACCGCGGGATCATGGCTGGGGCCAGGTGAAGGGGGCCAGGTGAAGAAGGAATTGGCGAGAGGTTATACGGAGATTCGACCATGCGGCAGTAATTGTTCGCCAGCAGGTGGTGATTGTGGCATTCGGAATACCCGAGGCAGCGGGGCAAGAGAGGCGTTGGATGGGACAAAAAGCTTTACCAAGTACCTCCAGTGTGATATTAGTAGATAGCTGTAAAACGACTTGCATTTTCACTTTATGTGTTCGGCCCTCGGTCAATGTGACATGATCATGCAGTGTAAGTCTTGGGCTCGGAGGTTGTCCAATCGCGTGGGCGCTCTGGTTTGACTTTATGTTGCATCGACTCGACTCGACTCGACGGTCTGCCACTGTCCACTTCTACCCATCAATCATCAATCATTCATCACTTTTATCGCGGTTTGTTGGCTGCTGGTCTGCTCAACAATTCCGCCCGTGTTCGTACAATCGTGTCGTGCCACTCGGGCCTCAACGCTCTGTATTCGCACCCCAGGGGTCGGAAGCTTACATTGAGTAACCAAGCAAGCCCCCCCTCGGGCTCGTTCATCTCTCTGATGAGTAACACCAGCAGTACCGCATGACCAATCACTTACACCAAGCCAACCTTCATCTTCCAGCATGCCACCACCCCCCCTCCCAAAGAACTGGCCAGCACACCTCCCCTACCTCGCCAGCCCAGCCCACAGCAAGCAGCTCACGCCGTCCCAGCACGCGGCGCTCAGACGCCGCCGGCCCGAAGACCCGGATATACCGGCCGAGCAGACGCCGACAATCAGCCCGCTCGTCAAGATCACGTCGATCGACGACCCGACGCACCCGGCGCACGGACAGAGCGGGCTCTTTACGACGCGGTCGCTCCGGGCCGGGGCGTTCGTACTACTTTACGTGGGTATGGTTCACGGCGAGCGGGGTGCCGGACGTGGAGTGCCGGTGCCGGTGCCGGAGCCGGAGGCGGGGAAGGGAGAGGAAGAGGAAGAAGAGTCGAACTACGACCTCTGGCTGGACCGGGACGAGGGTGTAGCGATCGACGCGGCGGGGGCGGGGAACGAGGCCCGGTTCATGAATGACTACCGCGGGGTGGCGGGGCGTCCGAACGCCGAGTTTCGGGAGGTCTGGAGCCGGCGGTACGGGCAGCGGTGCATGGGGGTTTTCGTGCTGCCGGCGCCGGGGAAGGGGAAGGGGGTGAAGGGGGAGACGGGTAAGAGGGGCTGTAAAGGGGGGATTGGGAAGGGGCGGGAGATTTTGGTGAGCTATGGGAAGGGATTTTGGAATGCGAGGACGGATGAGTGATGGACTGTGTCGGTTACATCACGCGGGATCTTCCAGAAGGCGGCAGAGCTGTGCAGGTTGTAGGGTCTCGGTTTTACATGGTACTGTGTCTCTTGGTGGCTGGCGTTAGTGGGCGGTGTTAGTACGAGTGCTTTAACTGGCGACGCTGTGGTTAACATTGCTATTGGATCATCGGGTGATGCTATGATGTGTTGCTGTTACATATTTTGTATTTCCTGTCCTTAATCAGTGTCGATTATTCTCCGGCGATGTATCATGAATACTGTGGTGATATTGACATTAAGATTTCCCACGACCGCTTTGCGTTTTCACCAAGCATGTCACCCAAGCTACCAGTATCTGCTTTGGTCTCGGAACTTCTTACTATTTACATAACCACACGACTCACACTCGGAGAGCAAAAGAAACATCCATTTACGAAGGTGCTTCGAGGCGTGTTAGTCGGCATCTCTCAATGAGGACTCTCGCCGTCGATGTCGTCGAGCTGACTAAGAGTGGGCCAACACGTGACACAGACGGACTTTCCACCTGCAGTGGGCCGACTATTGATCCTCGCCAGAAAACTCCACGCTCGTTCTGGACACCCGCCAGACGTCCCGTATCATCCTCCGGTCGGCGCCTGGTTCTTCCTATTCCGTTCATCGACTTGATATTATTCCGTCGCCCATCGCGAATCGCGCTTGTCGCAGCGCTCCCAGGTCAGTTCTGTCCAGCTGGACCATTTATTTGCTTCGATCCCGTCGCGACACGCAGCATGGAAACGAGATGAGCTGCCGGACAAGCACTCTGCTTGGTGCCGTCTCTGCTTCGTCGCCGCCGGCCAATTTTTTTTTTCCTGTTCCCGACGCGTATCGTCGCGCCGTGAGATGTGACAGAGCTTCGGTTTCCCAGCAGCTCCAGGTCCAGCTCACTGCTCTCCCTGACGCGCGGAGGAAGCTGAATCTCCCATAGCAACTCAATGAGAGCAAAATTTTCATGTTCCACGTTCTCCCAGCTCTGGCTCTCCTCCTGCGACCGGCGCATTTGCTCGTCACGTTCTGCGCACCTCGCGACTTGGCCACTGTGGGAGGTCCAGTCGCATCGCTGGCCCTTGGCGTACCGCTGTGCTGTCGTACACGATAATTAACAATCCATGAAGCTAACAGTCAATCGTTTGCAGCATTCAAACCCCCTACAGCTCTCACACCAAGGCTGGCCGAGCCCGGAAGTTTTCGCCATGGACGCGGCGCAGGAGGGAGAAGGTGGAGGTGACACGATGCAAACATACCCATCACCAACCCCTGACAACCAAGAAACAACCTCCTACTACGATCACGACGACACGCACGACGGAGTCCACGATGTCACGCACGACGGAATCGACGATACCCTGCACAACGGCACCCATGACAGCCACAGCCCCCACCACCACGACGATACCCATGATGCGAGCTCACGAGATTCCCAACATCACGAGCCCTCTGGAACACAACATCAGACTTCCCACGCTGCCAGTGTTGAGGAGCTGCAGCTTGCCGCCCAGCTCGGGCAGGACCTCGCCTCCGAACCCCTGATCCCCGTGACAGACCCAAACATGAAGTTTGACGACCCCAACCTTCGCAACATCATGCCGCAGCCTGAGGAGACCGATCTAGGCAACGACTTGACCGAGCCCGAGGACTCTCAATCGCAGACCTTTCCCTCGGAGGAACCTGATTCCATCCCGTTGTCAGCGCCTCCCATGCAGGCCCCATTGCAAGCACCGATGCAACAGGCTCCGATGCAGCAGGCGCCGATACAGCAAGCCCCGATGCAGCACGCTCCGTTGCAACAGGCCTCGATGCAACATGCTCCGCTACAACAGGCGTCAATGCAGCAAGCCCCGATGCAGCAGGCTTCGTCACAGCAGGCCTCGTTGCAAGGACAGATGCAGAACCCCATACAGGCTCCCATGCAGGCGTCAGCTCAGGTGCCCATCAACCATCACCACCCTCAACCGTATCCTCAAAACAACCACGACGACAGCACCCCCCCAAGGAAGCGCTCAAAGGTGTCGCGTGCATGTGACGAGTGTCGCCGTAAGAAAGTCAAGTGTGACGCGCAGTCGGACCTAGGCGACAACCCGTGTTCTAATTGTAGGCGATCGGCGCAACGCTGCTCGTTCAGTCGCATCCCCCAGAAGCGCGGGCCTAGCAAAGGGTGAGAGAGCGAACGTGACATGTACTCCCTCAGCTGAAGACATGTACGCTGACACCACGCCGATAGGTACATCAAGGAGCTCGCCGACCGCATTCACAGCATCGAGGGCAGACTATGTGAGACTACCGACGAGACGAGCCGGAAGCGGACGTTTTCAAGCATCTCCAGTGCCGATATCTCAACACCTACTGGCCCCCGTCAGCCGCCTTCTACCTGGAGCTCCGAAGCGCGGACTCAACCTCAACCGCAGCAAGTGCCCCAACCTGCGGCAACGCCCGAGAGACACAATGCGGCGTACTCAGCCAACGGCCTGGCTCCTCAGCCTCTGTCCTTAAGACCCGACACGCCTTCAAGAGCACCGCTCTTGGGCCCGGACAGCTCAGTCGGCGAGATTCCAGACATCACGCAACCCCGCGAGGTGGATGATGCCAACTTCCAGGGGTAAGATGATCTCACGAGCCTTTCCTGGTTGATTTACACTGACATCCGCTAGGTACCTGACGATGGTGCACCCCTATCTTCCCATTTTGCCAGCCAGCAAGGCTCGTCTCCAGGTGTACCTCGCGCAGTGCCCCGGCATGCTTCGCGAAGCCTTCCTTGAGGCTCTTCACGGTACCATGCAGTCTTTCCCCTCGTTCACCACCATGGGTATGGGAGATGCGAGCCTCGCCATGAAGATGCTCGTCGAGTGGGAGATGAACGGAGAGGAGCCGCGGACGGTGGCCGCACACTTCATCCACCTGCAGACGCTCCTCCTGCTCTTCATCGAAGCCGGAAATCGTCCTTCCGGCTGCTCCGGACATCTCAAGGAATCCTTACTGGGACGGGCGGTGTCAACCGCGTGGACCATGAAGCTCTACAGTGCCCGGGCCAGCTCCCTGCTGGAACCCAACGGAGATGTCGATGCAGACTCGGACAATCATCTGCGCGTGAGGCTGTGGTGGTCCCTGGTTCTGCTTGACAGGTGGAACGCAGTGGGGTCGGGGACGCTCCCTATGACTCGCACCGAGTCCACGATCGTTGCCCCAGATGTCGAGAAGGTCGTGGGCGAAACGACGTGGCAACTCATTCGTAAGTCTTCAACAACCCACCCCCTGCCTATGACGTCATACCATGTAAGCTCACGAAGCCATCTCCAGGCGCATCCAAGATTCTCAACCAGGCTTGCAACATCATCTCAGGCGCCCGTGCCTCGCTGGGGTCTACCACGTTCGCGGACGAAGTCCTGGGCGGTGTTCTCAATGACTACGTCGAGAACTTCCGGGAAGACCTGCCGGCTCACGTCGAGCCTGCTGTCTTCCCCGTCGTGCACCTTGCGTACTGGCACTCGCGCCTATTGGCGTACATGTTTCACCCGTCGTCCAAGGCGACTGATCTGCTGTGGCCTTGCAAGGAGCTAGTCAGCCTCGTGGCCGTGACGCCCCACGTGGCAAGCCCCATGAGCCATCACTTCACGGCGCTCCCCGCCATGGCGCTGATGGAGCTGACCAGAGTCGAAGAAACCAAGGAGGAGGCGTTCAGGCTCCTCAAGGAGCTGCGGTCTCTGCTCACGTCGCCGGCGGCATGGGACGCCATTGTGAGTGACAAGATTGCCGATCACCTCCAGTCCATGGCGAAGAGCCAGGGCCTGCTGCAGCAGCTGGCCGACATTGCCGCGTCGTCTGCGGCGGAGAACGAGCAGCAGGAGCTCAAGGAGAAGGTCGAGGGCGGCCTGGAGGAGCAGGAGGAACATGGGCAGGAGCAGGAGCAGGAGGGCGAGGACGGACTGCCGGCGTACCGCATGCCGGCCGGCCAGGAGGACGCAGACTTCGACCCTCGCTTGTGTCTGACGGTGGGCTATCTCAAGTGCATATGGGCCATCTGGGCGAGCCACTCGCAGGGTTAGGACGGCGATCCTTGTGATGTGATGGGGTGCAGCCCCGCGAGGAAAAGCAACCGCAACCAACGCAACGCAGGAGCGACGCCGTCTGTCTGTCTTGGGGGTCATCGGTTCCCCAGAGGCGTGAACAAGCTTCGTTGACGCCGAAGCCACAGTGCGTTTTTGGCGTGGGGCCTGCAGCGGCCGCGCCGTAGGACCTTGCGTGTACCATCATAATGAGTGTACAATATGACAGGCCGTACGCGGCATTCGGTGTATATGGCCTTGGGGACAAAGTTTTCCTCTGCATTGTGATACGGCGCTGAACCACTGTTGAACCACAATGCTGATTCCACGTACGAATAGCAGACGCGCATCATCCTTGCGCATAAACACCCCAAGGACGATTTTAGACATGGGTTCACGGCATACAGCGAGCGAATCGACGACGAGGCCGTCATTCGTTCCCCCCTCCCCTCTTCTCCTCCTCTCCTCCCCACTCAAACATCCCATGCTCAACGGCATTTTGGAGTGTTACCTCAGCTGATTCCCAACCTATCTTCAAGACCAAGACGATCTCTCAAAGCCAGGTGCCCAGCAACGGGTGTATCGCTCTGTGCCAGATTGTGATAATCTCATCAGCCATTGAGAGGCTGTGGATTTTTTGTTTGTTTACGCAGAGCGTAAAGAAACTGGCAGGTGTACATAAAGTTTCACTCGTCAGCATCACGATGTCCTGTGTGTTAATTGATCGTCACCCCCTCCTTCCTTCCCTCCCTCCCGAGCCGCCCGCCGGTCCCTCGAACGGACTGAGGGAGCTCCAGAGATGGGACGGCAGCAACTCGCTGCCTGCGCTGGCATTGGCTGCAGACTATGCAAGTGAGCCCAGCGCGACGACGGCGGGCTTGGGAGCCAGGCGCCCACAGACGGGGCGCTGGAAGGAAGGATCTGCGTCGGGAGGGGGACAGGTGTGTTGAGGGATGAAGGTGGGATGGAATGGGGTGACTGCTGGTATTTGGCTTATCGTTGGTGACATCTGGAGAGCGGTCAACCGAGGGGGTGGGCGGGCAGGGCTAGCAGAGGCCGGAGGGCATGCTAAGACATCAGACACCAGACATCAGAGACTGGTCCCCGTCCGGACCCTGTGACGAGGTAGTGGGAAAGAGGGGTTGGTGCTGGCGGCTGGTGGTGTGTCCGTTAGGGTGTTCGGTGAGGAGGGTTAGCGTGTAGAGGAACGTGGGGGGCAATTTTTTTTCTCCTTCTCCTTGGTGACTCTTTCGAGGGAGCTGAAGCAGGAATCTGCAGCCACCGAGGGCTGGCCGAAAGAGGGCCGGTGTGGCCGAAAAATCTTGTCTTCGGGCTGCAGGCGCTGATCTGGTCAGATGGACGCAAAAAGCTGTGCCAGTGCAGTGCAGAGCAAATCAGTCTCACGAAGGAACCCTTCGGAGAGGGTGTGTTTTCGGCTGATGGATGTAGCCACCCTGGGACGCTTGGCAGTGCCCGTGCAACGCTGAACCGACGAGAAAGGAGACATGAAGCTCAACAAGGTGTAAAGCAGTGAGTGGTGGCTTCGAGCCGTTGGTTTCGGGTGATGGTTGTAGAGAGCTTGGGAGCTTCAGGTTGGGGAAGGGAAAAATTTGTCTGGAGCTTGGAGCGCCTGGGAAATGGAGGTAGGCGACGAGTGGAGGTCTGTGCAGGCGTACCTCAGGCACTCCTCCACTGTGAGTGGTGGGGACTGAGAAACACCGATTGGGCCAGTGGTACCGAGCTTCCAGAAGATGCTTGCTTGGGGTACCTTAGGTAGCGTGTTGTAGTGTATTGTAGCGTGCAGTACACTTACTACCCTACCCTACCCTACCTACACTTCAGATGTGGGTGGACACCTCCGCGCAGATGCGAGCTTGGGACCTGCAAAACATCGATAGACTGATGAGGTGCTGAACCAAGTGCCCTTTCTGATCTGATGAATCCGACACCGGCATTGGCATTGGCGCTGTCGCCAGCACCGGCACCGGCACCTGCGCCTGTACCTGGACCTGCGCCATCAATGCACCAGCGGTGTCGCCATCCTCAGGTCGGCATCCCATCCATGGCCGTGAAGTCGCCAATTCGAAATTCGAATTCGGGATTTCCAACGAGAAGGATTGCGACCCCACCAAGGGGGCTGCAATGCTACCAAGGACCTACCTTAGGTACATGTCCCTGGACGCCTGCTCAGGGCACACACACACACACACACACACGCATGTCCATGTACATGTACACGTACCGATCGCCGGGCAGGCAGCACGGCGCGGGGCCCGAGTTTCTACCGATGATCGATGGTGTGTCTTTGTCGCTGCATCTCTCGGATCTTTCCTCGATGGAGAGGACAGCGGAGCCGGGCACAGGAGACAGACCCATTGCCAAGCCATTGCACAACGAGATGAGGCCCGGTGCATTGGCCAGCCAGTATCCGCACTCGGCTTCATTTCGCACGCGTGGCCACCTCGAGCGCGACTGTCGAGGCACCTTCTCGGCCCGGGAGCTGGCTTGCCCACCAACCCAGGGCACACCAGGGCACACCGGGGCACGCGCCAGGGCACCAGGGCATCAGGGCGCCAAGGATGGCATGCCTCAGGTTCGAAAGGTTCGCAGCCTTGGCGCCCACGCACTGCCTGGTCATATCTCACAGCACCTAACGCCTGCCCTGCACAGGTGGGTGTATGTGGTTGTGTGTGTGTGGTGTGAGTGTGAGTGTGAGTGCGAGTGTGAGTGCGAATGCGGGCGTGTGTGCCCCGAGAGTCCGACACGACAGGGCGGCGAGAGACCCGGTTTTCACCGGAGAATAGCCCTTCTTCAGCGCCCTCGGCTTTCGGCCCCCAATCAATCAACAGCTTCCATCAACCCCATCTGGATACGTCGGGCATTCTCCCCGATGCCACTCCGGTGTGAGAGAAGCGAGCGACCGACCTGAGCGGCGGGCATGACAGCACCACAGCATGACAGCCCCGACAGCACGACACGGGCGTGCCTCCACCGGGGGCAAAATGACTAACGAACGTCAGCGTGAATGACCGATCTCGACAGTCGTGACTCGACAACGTCGACCCGCGAGGGAGCACAAGGAAAAGGCGGTCTCGAGGAACGAACTACCACCATCCCTGTCCGCCACGGCGGTTTGGTCATCGATGGATCTTGAAAACACGCCAACCGTCCATCGAGGCCACCTTTGCGTTTGGTAATTGTAATTGCCCTGACAGTCTGGTCTGGGGCGGCACGCCTCGCTCGCTCTCGCGCTCGACTTGACAGAGTGCTTGCGCCCCAATCCTACCAGCCGCTAGAGGCCCTGGTAACGGCGGCAGTAGCAGCATCGGCAGCGAGCAGGGCCACCCACTGAACCGCTTCGGCTGACGGCGGCGGCGGCGGCGGCGTCACAGGACAAGGCAGAGAGACAGGGCCAGGCAGGACAGGCAGGGCATGACAAGGCAAGGCACAGGCTGCCTGGCACAACGGTTTCCATTTCCTCCGTCGACCTCGTTGGCTGACATGCCCGCCAATCCACCCATCATTGGATCGCACCGAGTCATCGAGACAGCTCACGTCTGACACCTGACCCCTAAGCCACATTTCTCGAGGCATCCATCCAGATCAGAGACAGTGACGAAGCGGAGGAAGGAAGAGACGAAGTCCACAGGAAGAAAAGAGGAGAAGAGGCCCGTCGGCCAGCGCCGCCAAAGGGTGGGGGGGAGTGGGCGGCGGCGTGCAAGTGGAATGCCAGCTTGCGACGACAGACGAATAATGAACTGTGGATGAAAGGCTGAAGGGCAAAAGCTACATCATCCACCCACCCATCCAGGTCCTGTACGAGCACGAGCACGAGCATGAGCACGCAGCGGCCAGGTGGTCGTGAAGGAAACCCCCACACCCACTCCCACTCCGCCCTCGCCCGCCTCCGCCCCCCCGTCCATGTCGCCCATGCTGGCAGGTGGACGAGAAGCTGAGCAGATCTGGAACCTCCCACCCGCGGCTGCAGTATTGTCTTGCACACGATTGGCATCAGGAAGAGAGGCACGCAGACCATGACGAGACAACCCCCCCGTGGTGGTGACGATCAACTGCGAGCTGTCAGCCCTCAATCGGCGGGGGAAAGGGTTCAGGAATATCATCCCACTCCCGCCGGCCGCTGTGTCTCGGTCCACGCCTTTACCCCCGGCCTGGCGGACCTTGTCTTGTTTCCCCATGCAGCTGCCTGCCTACGATACAATTCCCCCCTCTGCCCGTGTTTCCGGTGACCACCAGACAAGGCCAGGATTGGGGTGCCCAGACACCACATCCCGTCAACCGAGCTGAGCGCATCATCGGGCGACGGGTGTGTCAAGGTATCGTCTCGGGTCTCGATGGAAGGACGGAAGGAGAGGAGCAGAGCGGGCATCACAGCCATCCGCGCCAACCGTCGGTCAATCTTGTTCGCAAGACCAAGACCAAGCCTCCAAGCTCTCCAAGCCCCCAAGCCCCCCAAGGCACCCCAGGCGCACTACACTACTGACACCCTGAGACCCTGTCGTGTCTGGCAGCGGCGGATAACTGCCCGCCATCTGCTCCGTATCCATCGACCATCCCCGGAATCAGGATCGCTTTGCTAATATTACGACGTACAATTGACCTAACCGCACTGGAGTCTGTCCTTGGACCTAGCACCTAGGACCAAGGAACCTAAGCCAGACAGGGACCGTGACGGACCTCCACGATCGATACATGTCCATGCGGTGCATCCCTGACATTACACGCGCAAGGCGAGGCGCCGACTTGTACCCTGCCAAGCCTTAACCATCACCACTTCGAGGCACCCTGAAGCGTCTCTAGGCACCTATGCACCTAGGCACCTGGGCACCCCCCCCCCCCCCCCCCCCCCCNCCCCCTTCCCCTTCTCATCGACTGACCTCTGCTACCTGCCTACAGAAGACCCGACCCGAAACCCAAGTACTTTACCCTTCGCTAAGTACTTGCCTACTTCGGAGACTCGTCCTCCCGTCTTGTTCCTCGTTCCTCGTTTTCGTCCCTTCTCCTCCCGTTCGTGTTCCTACCTCAGCCGTCAGCCGGCAACCATCAGCGCGGCGGGTGAGAAGCCATCGGGCCAGTGACAGCCAGCTTGCAGCCAGCCAGCAAACCAGTCAACCGAGTCGAGAGGCGAAGGAAGCCCACAGGACTGGGTCCCCCGTCGCCAAACCCGGCTATCCCATCGCCGACCCCGTTCGTCGCAGGAACCCATCCCCACTCCTCATCAAATCACCACACAAGAATCGGGCCTGCTGCTAGACGCACCGCCGGCCACGGCCCACGTCTGCACTGCGCTTGCGGAGAAAGGGTAGACTTTTACCGGAGACCCTCTCGAGAGCGACCCGCGTTCTCCTCTTCTCCCCTCTCGCTCGTTCGCTTCGCGTTTCGAGTCGGCAAGCAAAGCCCCAGCAATTAACTCCCCAGCGCCAGCCAGCGCCAAAGCAAAAGCCAAAGCCAAAGCCAAAGAAGCCAGAGAGCCATAGAGCCAGGGCCAGAAGCCAGCCCGCCCCAGTCCCAGCACCACCCACCATCCACCCACACCCACACACCCACCATCCTCGTCCTCGCTCGTCGTCGTCCTCCACCACCACCCACCCGCCAGGGTTATTTCTGCGACTTGCTCACTTACTTACCTACTTGTACCCTACCGGCCGAGCTCACTGCGACCCTTGGGCCATACCAAAACCAAACCAACCCAAACCAAACAAAACCGTACAAGACCACACACCAGACCAGACCAAACCTGAACAGACCAAGCCAGTCCACCTCATCCCAAAGAAAACCCACCTTTCCACCCCTCCACACCCCTCCCACCCCCCAAAAATCCTCTTTCCAAACGCGACCAACCCCCCCCAGGAGCCGCCTTTGCTTTGCGATTCCCCCGTCTTGCGTCTGGGAAATCCTGTCTTCTTCCTTACCACATCACATCCTCACCAAAATGCAATCTTCATAACACCAAATCGACCTACATTGCACCCCTCGACTTCCGTCAGCCTTGCTGTCTTGTGTCGCAACCGGACCACCGGACTACTCGACCCAGCAGCGACAGGTTCGGTTTCGTCGCTTGCCCTCCTCACCCGTCGCCATCGCCCTTGACGACTCTCACCCGCGTGGCGTTTCTCCAACAAACGCAAGGGAAAAGGCACCGGACTGGGCCTGCCCAAACCTTTCTACCACCACAACCTACCCACCTCGCTCCGCCCGGGCGCACCACACAATCCAACCTCTGTGTGTGAATTTCGAAACCTCGACACGCCAACTACACCTGCACTCGAAAGACACGTTTGCGACGCCAGGAATCGACCATGCTAATCGACGGGGAGAAGTTTGCCTGCGAGGCCTGCGTCAGAGGCCATCGCGTCAGCAACTGCCAACATTCTGGTGAGTACTACTACTAGCACCCGCCCTGCCTGCCAACCCGACTGCGGCCCTGCCTGCCTTGCCCATGCGGGGGAACCCGGAAAGACCAGAGCTGGGCTGGCTGGCGTAGCATGTTGGGTGAACGACCGACAATAATGTGTCGAGCGACCCAGAAGGCATTCCGGGACGGACTTCACTTTCTGGCGAGCGCCCGCCATCTTGGAGATGTACCTGCAGCTAACCGTCCGCCTTGTTCCAGATCGCCCACTTCAACACATCAACAAGAAGGGCCGTCCTGTGTCCCAATGCCAGCACTGCCGCTCCATGCGCAAGTCGCGCGCTGCTCACGTCAAGTGCGACTGCGGCGAGAAGACGAGCAAGTGCGCTCACTTGCAACCTGCTCTCGAGGGCCATCGAGGTGAGCTACCCCTCGGGTTTTGCTGGTCGCTTGGCAAGCCAGGATGAAGTGCTAACCGCTCTTGACATGCAGAGACGTGCTGCTGCAACCACGGCGGCCGATGCACATGCAGTCACAAGAAGGAAACCGGCCTCGACACGGTTCCCGAATGCGACCCGGCCAAGAGCCTCGACCAGGAGGTGCCCGCACCACGGCCCAGGCCCCCGGTCCGACGCCGTCGTGCGAACACGGTTCACTCGGACGGCGCCATGGCGTTTGACCAGAACGGCAACCGCATCGTTCCCAAGCACAACAGGATCGCCTCCAAGTGCGGACCGTATCAGCTTAACCGCGTCAACTCGATGCACAGCGCAGGTAGCCTCGGCAGCCGCTCGCCGGACTGTCTCCCCGACGGCAAGGAGCCCATCGGTCGTGCCCGCGCCATATCGACCCACCACCAGCGTCGCGTCAAGTCGGAGGCCGCCTCGCCTCTCCTCAACGGGGCCTCTGGTCTGCACCAGCTCAACGGACAGTTGCCGCCACTCGACCTGTCCGGCATCGAGTATCCTCCGTACGTCCCCAACAGCACCTTTGACATGTTCGGCGGCTCGGCCTTCTCCGAGCACGACGGCCCCATCTTCAGCGCCGGCCTCAGCACGGCCGCCTCGGTCGACTGGAGCCACATTGAGCTGTCAGACAAGGGCGACAACTTCGCGCCATCCAGCTACGGCCAGGCTTGCAGCCAAAGCTTCAGCGGTATGTACGACTGGGGTACGGGGTCGGAACAGGCGCCTACGCTCGGGGGCACCACGTCGACGTCGGGTGAGGTGTCGGAGGTGGAAGACAACTTCATCTCCGGTGACATCGAGTTCGAAGCATTCGGCACGGGGGACTACCTCCGTTCCGGCCAAATGTACCAGACCCCCGGTGCCGCCGACCTGAGCAGCATCGGCTATGACAGCTTCCTCAAGGACTCGACGAAACACTTTGGCCTCGCGACTTCGTCCTCGTACGACGACGCGGGCCCCGTGGCCGGCGCCTCGTACAACTTTGAAAATGACCCGGTCTTCTGGGGCCAGCAGTTCAACGACGGCATCGCGACGTACAGCAACAGCAACAACAACAACAACGACTCAACAGAGGGCGTGCCCCTGGGGGCAGAGACTTGGACCAGCAACGCTCAATAGACTCAGACTCAGACTCAGATTTGGACAACAGACTTATGGCATGGCATGACATAGAGCGGGACGCGACACGTATATACACTTTTTTGGAAACGAACCGACGTTAGGTGACGGACGGGGTGGCAGCATATGGCGCAGCGGGGGAGAACTCCTTGCATGGACGGCGCGACCGGGGAGCAGAAGGGGGGACATGATTCTATCACGCATCTCATACGTGACGCTGGGAGGAAGGGGAGTCGGCGCAGCATCTTTGTGTGGTTATCTTTTTTTTTCTCTCTTATGTTTCCCTTACTATCAAAGGATTTGATGCGGCTTGGTGGTCCCTGTGCCAAGTCCGCTTTCATGATGCGACGTATGTGTCGCTTTATTTTCTTCCTTGTTTTTGTCTTACCGGTTGGGGCTGGTCATCTTTTTTTAAAAAATGATTCATCGTGCTATTGCACAGCATGAAGATGGCGGACGGTTCTTGTTTGTGTGTTTATTGCCTTGACATTTTACTGCTTCTCACCCGGCTTGCTCGGCGCTTCTCCTCTCACGAGGGGGAGGCTATTCGCAATTCTTCAGCGTGCAACGAACCTATGGTACCGCGCCTTCAGAACAGAGGGCGCAGGGCAGGGGACGTCGAGCCGAAGGGGGGTGGGCAGGCAAGGCTGGAGGACACGGGCGCGACATGGACTGACCGGCTAAGGAGTGGTGGCGTTGACAACAGGAATTTTGGGGGCGCACGTTAGAAGGAGGGCATAGTCACAATCATGTTTCATAGTAGACATTAGTTTCAGCAATTGTAGAAGGACCACGATTCGACCGAGCAAAAAGGCGTCGCTGTACCTTTTTTTGTTTGAATGCTTGAACGAACGAAGATTGAGGCCTGGACCCTTCCTTTGTCGCCTTTCTCCCCTTTCGGCACGGCGACGACCATCTCGATGACGAGACCCCGCGGCGGGGGCCCAGGAGATTGCGCCATCACCTCATCAAGCACAGTGCGATGGTACAGTGCGCTTTATGTGGTTAAGCTGGCATGGCCGAGGTGGTCTCTTCGCACCGTGGGTCCCTCCCCCCCACCCCACGGGCCACACGGACCATCTGGTCAACGACATGGGAAAGTCGACCCGAGGTGCATCAAGACGAAGCGTCTCATCCCATTTGCTTCACCACGCGATTGAAGCTCCCCTCCTGAGTCGCCATCACCTCTTGATACCATATTGTCCCAGTTGCATGCTGCTCATTTCCATCTTCTAGCCGTCCAGCCTGTTTGCCCCCCTTCCGTTTCGACTGCATTCTGTCGACTTGCTATTAATATGGCGTCTTCTCCTGAATTATCGGAGCCGAGGTACGAAAGGCACTTCACTCAGTCACGCAGTCACTCATCGTGTTGGCGATGTTCCGTCAACTGTGGGTTGCAGCACACGACTGACCTTGCACTCGCAGGCCCATCAACGCCGTATTCATCGGCGCGGGAGCTGTCGGCTGTTTCTACGCCTCGCGCCTCCACCATGTTCGTTGTCTCCGCTTCTGACCACCTTTTACAGAGGGAGAGAGAGAGAGAGAGAGAGAGCTGACCAGCGTGCCATGCACTTCGTTAGCCCGAACAAAATGTCCGCGTATCACTTGTGGCGAGGTCCAACTACAAGGCCATTGCGGCATCGGGCGTCAAGCTCGAGACGCATTCCTTCGGCGACTACGTCTTCCAGCCAGAGGCGGCGTACCCATCAGCGGCGGCGGCGGCCGAGGCGGTGCCGGCGTGGGATTACATCTTCGTCACGACCAAGGCGCTGCCGGACCGATCGGACGACTCGGCCATGATCGCGCCGCTCGTGGGGCCGACATCGTGCATCGTGCTGATCCAGAACGGCGTCGGCGTCGAGGCGCCGTTCCGGGCGCGGTTCCCGGACACGCCCGTGGTCAGCGGCGTGACCATTGTCAGCGCGGAGCAGACGTCGCCCGGGGTGATCCGGCAGAACCGGTGGACGAGGATCAGCATCGGGCCGTACACGGACGGCCTGGGTACGGGGGACGCGGGTCTCGGGGCGCGGGGCACGGCGGCGGTCGAGGCGCTGGGGCGGTGGTGGGGTCCGGGGCTGGGGGGCATCCGCGACGTGGACGCGCAGGATGAGGTCGGGCTGCAGACGGTGCGGTGGCACAAGCTGTGCATCAACGCGGCGTTCAACCCGAGCGCGGTGCTCAGCGGGGGGCGGGGCAACGCGGACATGGTGACGGACGCGGAGCTGCGGGAGCACGCGCTCGGGGTGATGCGGGAGATCTGGGAGGCGGTGCCGCGGGTGCTGGGGCGGGGGTTTCCGGAGGGGACGGCGACGCCGGAGCGGATCGTCAAGAGCACGGAGCGGAACACGGGGGCGCGGCCGAGCATGCTGCTGGACTGGGAGGACGGGCGGCCGCTGGAGCTCGAGGTGATCCTGGGCAACCCGGTGCGGATCGCGCGGGCGCGGGGCGTGGAGATGCCGCGGCTGCAGAGCCTGTACGCGCTGCTGCGGAGCGCGCAGAAGATGCGGGAGCAGCGGGCGGGCAGCAAGCTGTGAGGGGCATGATGCTTGCTGATGTGTGAATATTCCTGAGGGCGGAAAGGCAGAACATGGTACGGCAGGGTATATAGACGGCCTGCGGAGTTAACAGTATGTACGGTGCTCCCCAGTGGCAGGCCAGGTCCCAGCTCCGCTATGACGACATGGATCGAAATGGTGAATTCCTGTTGGTGAATCACGGCCGGAGGTACAGCCTACCACCGAGGCGGGGAGGAGTCGGACGTCGATCTGTTACCGGTTCGAGCGAATGGGATTTTGCGGTGACTCTCCGAAATGTCGAATTGTTGCATGTCTGGGGCGAACGAACGCCACGATGGGCCGGGTGGATGCCTGCATCATCACATCACATGATGACACGGCGATATTCGAAGCCCTCGGTTGGGTGTGCGAGATGGGAGATGGGAGACGAGCCGCATCGCTCAAGTCCATGTTTGCTGACCGTTGTTCCACCGAGACGGGTTTCCTCTGACAGGGACCTAAAGGCAGGCTAGCCAGCTGTGTCTGATACGCCCGAGAGGGTGGCTGCAGCGTTGCAGTGGTGCAGTGCCGCCGTGATCAGGGTACGGTAGGCAGATCGTTCTGCCCATCGGTGCCTGGTGGGGCCCGTGTGAGATGGGTGCGATGGGAAGCGGGCCAAACCCCCCGTCGCGCCTTCCATTGGACGACGCACCTTGGTCCATCATCTCGATCGGTGATGAGAGGGAAAGAGAGCGAGGCAGGAACCTGCTTGTTTCTCCTAGCTCCTGGCTCGCTTCCATCATGATGCCTGAGAAGGAGAAGCCTGCACCGCGTTGATATCGTGTTGCAGTGTAGACGTGTAGACAGACGGCTGCCCCACGCCGCACCCTGCCAGGCCCTGTGGCTGTCTCCTGCCTTTGTTTCCCCATCCTAAGCTATTCTTGAATCGACGAGAGGTCTTCTCTGGTTGGTTTCCCGCATAACAAGCAAGGGGAAAGAGCGAGGGACGAACACCTGAAAGATGGACGTGGCTCCAGCCCTTAGCCCCGACTACCTAGCAATCCTACCTACTATAGTGTAGTCCAGTCCCCTAAACCCCCTGAAGCCTCCCCCCCCTCCCCTCATTCCCTCATTCCCTCCAGGTCCAACTTCACCCAGCCTTGTCAGCCACTTCTTGCTTGGGGGTTTGATTTGGGACATCCTTTCCTCCTCACTCCCTCCGCTCCACTTCCACCGCACTCCCCAATCGCACCGCCATAGCACATCGCCACATAGCATCGTCGAGACGCGAGACTCGACACACACCGACATCCCACCAACCTGCCACCCCCGCCATCCTCCCCTCGACGAACGACGAACGACGAACGACTACGCTCCGTTGAGCCCTCGCCGTCTCCGCACGGGCATGTAGTGCCCGCTCCTCGCACGTCTACAGCCACGTCCACCACTTGGGCCGGGGGGCCACAGTCGCTCACCTCTCCAGACGAGGCCCGCCCACCGCCGCCGAAATGGAGACGCAGCCTTCGCCCGCCTCGGTTCAGTCTCCATCCTCCGGGCATGCGACCGACAGCAGCTCGCAATCCACCGCCCATCCGGCCAACGAGCACGCGCCGTCTGCGTCCGCGAACCCCTCGTCCACACCTGCTCCAGCTCCAGCTCCAGCTCCAGTCCTGGAACAAGAATCTACCCATCCGAAGACACCCAGCGTCCGCTCCTCACAGAGTGCCAGCTCCGGCCGCCAGCCAGGCCACAGCCCGGACCTGGGCGACAGAGTCTTCCCCATCCGCTCCGTCGTCAGTGTCAACCCCGCTGGTGTCAACCCCGCCGGGAGGACCTCCGGCGAGCACAGCTACTTCCCACGGCTCCCCGATCATGGCCAGTACGCAGCGCCTCGCCCGGGCGTCAATCGCCTCGACACCACGGCTGCCGCCACTACCGAGGCTGCTGGTCTGCGCCGCGCCGACTCTGTGTCCCAGCCTGCCACCTCCGCCGTCACATCTCCTGCCGACCACCTGACGGCCCGGAATCGGCGCAAGAACACCTTCTCCGGCCCCATATCAAGCATGCAAGCTGACGCCGCTCGCTATGCCACCTCGACCCCCCTCCCCATGTTCCAGGATGCGGATTCCGAGCCCGACGAACACCCATCACAGCTGGACGAGGCCAACGCCAGCCAGCCCCCCTCTCTACAGCCGGACGACCAGACACCTGCCGATCCAGACACGGACGGCCACGGCTTGGTCACTGCTAGATTCCGCCACATCATGACCGACGACGGCCATGCCGTCATTACGGGCAGAGATGCAGACCTGCAGCGATGCGAGGACGAGCCCATACACACGCCTGGGGCTGTTCAAGGCTTCGGCCTGCTGCTGGCTCTTCGCGAGGACCAGGAGGGCCGCTTTATTGTTCGTTACGTGAGCGAAAACTCAGAGCGCTTGATCGGCTTCACACCGAAGCAGCTCTTCGGGCTGGCCAGCTTCTTGGACATCCTGAGCGAGGAGCAGCAGGACAACCTCCTCGATCACATCGACTTTATCCGGGATGAGGATGCAGACCCTGCAACCAATGGGCCTGAAGTCTTCAGCCTCACGGTCCGTTCTTCAAGAAGGAAGAGCACCAAACTGTGGTGCGCCATTCACATAAACCCGGCCCACCCCGATCTCATCATCTGCGAGTTTGAGCTTGACGATGATCACTTATACCCGCTGCGTCCCTCTGACGAGCTCACGCCCGACGTCCCCGAAGACACCTTGCGGTCAAATCCAACATTGGAGGAGCTCGCAGACAGCACCGAGATCTTGAGCAAACCGCTGAGGGTCCTGAGGACCGCACGAAAGCGGAGAGGCGAGGCGGGGGCCATGCAGGTCTTCGATATAATGTCTCAGGTGCAAGAGCAGCTCGCCGGGGCCCAGAGCCTCGACGCCTTCCTCAAGATTCTGGTCGGCATCGTGAAAGAATTAACGGGATTTCACCGCGTCATGGTATACCAGTTCGATTCCTCATTCAATGGCAAGGTTGTGACTGAGCTTGTCGATACCACGCACACGCGGGACCTCTACAAGGGGCTGCACTTCCCGGCCTCGGATATACCGCGGCAAGCACGCGATCTCTATAAACTGAACAAGGTCCGGTTGCTCTACGACCGCGATGTTGAAACGGCCAGGCTTGTTTGCAAGTCTCAGGAGGATCTCGACGTGCCTCTGGACATGAGCCACGCGTACCTGCGCGCCATGTCGCCCATCCATCTCAAATACCTGAAGAACATGGCTGTGCGCTCATCCATGTCCATATCCATCAATGCCTTCAATGAGCTCTGGGGCCTCATCGCTTGCCATAGCTACGGCACGAAAGGCATGAGGGTTTCGTTCCCCATCCGGAAGATGTGCCGCCTCGTTGGCGACACCGCTTCGCGCAACATTGAGCGCCTTTCATACGCCTCGAGGTTGCAGGCGCGCAAGCTGATCAACACGGCACCAACCGACAAGAGCCCATCTGGGTACATCATCGCTTCCTCCGATGACCTGCTGAAGCTGTTTGACGCTGATTTCGGCATGCTGTCCATCCACGGCGAGACCAAGATTCTTGGCCACATTGACCAGTCCCAGGAACCACTTGCCATGCTGGAGTATCTACGTATGCGCCACATGTCGTCTGTCGTCACCTCGCAGGATATCCGGGAAGACTTCCCTGATTTGAATTATCGTCCCGGCTTCGTCCTCATCGCTGGACTTCTTTACGTGCCACTGAGCGTGGGAGGCACCGACTTTATTGTTTTCTTCCGAAAAGGCCAGGTCAAGGAGGTCAAGTGGGCCGGCAACCCATACGAGAAGACGCTTCGCGAAGGTACCGAGGCATATCTGGAACCAAGGAAGAGCTTCAAGACGTGGCACGAAACAGTGCTAGGCAAGTGCAGGGACTGGACAGAGGAGCAGGTGGAAACGGCCGCTGTGCTATGTCTCGTCTATGGCAAGTTCATCGAGGTGTGGCGGCAGAAGGAGGCAGCACTGCAGAGCAGCCGCCTGACGAAACTTCTCCTCGCCAACTCTGCGCACGAAGTCCGCACGCCGCTCAACGCGATCATCAACTACCTCGAGATTGCTATGGAAGGCAGTTTGGATCAAGAAACCCGGGACAACTTGTCCAAGTCTCACTCCGCCTCGAAGTCTCTCATCTACGTCATCAACGATTTGCTCGACCTGACCAAGACCGAAGAGGGACAGAATCTGGTCAAGGACGAGATTTTTGCGCTGTCCTCGTGCATCCGCGAAGCGACCGATCCATTCAAGAACGAAGCCAAACGGAAGGCCATCGAGTATGAAGTCATCGAGCATCCGGGCCTGCCCCCCTTTGTATACGGCGACAGTCGCAGGGTCAGGCAGGCCATCTCCAATGTAGCTGCCAATGCCGTTCAGCACACAGACTCGGGAAGCGTAAAGGTAGAGCTATACGTGGCCGAGGTTCAGGAGCAGCGGGTATGCATCGAAATCCTAGTTCAAGACACGGGCAAAGGTATGAGCTCGAAGCAACTTGATGCACTTTTCCGAGATTTGGAGCAAGTCGACATGGCAGCGGACAGCATGGACTTGGCGGATCCAAGCGATTCGCCCAAAGACAGCCGCACATTGGGCCTGGGCCTTGCTCTTGTTGCTCGAATTATCCGCAACATGGATGGCCAACTGCGGCTCAAGTCTGAAGAGGGCAAAGGCTCCACCTTTGTGGTTCAGATTCCGTTCGATGTGCCCGATGAGTCCCCTTCGCTATCGACGCATTCGGGTCAGTCAAGCCAACCGGCACCTACCCCCAGCATCGTATCAGTGACGAAGCAGCTCCCACCGACAGGTGATGGAGAAATCATGCTGGTCGATGGGGGAGGAGGAGGAGGACACTCTGGTGCGAGTTCAATAACCACCAGACAGGAGGCGGCAGCCAACAGCATGGCCGAGACGGGAAGCCTCAGGAGCCAGCTCAGCGGGGACAGCAAGGGCAGCCGAACGAGCGTGCATAGCGCCCGCAGTGACGCCGAAAGACTCATCGATGCTATACAGACGCCGCTGGGGATCGGCAGCGAACAGGCAATGGGTTCTCCAGCACGGCAGCGTACTCCCAGGGGAGGGCATTTCGAATTTGGCATGGCACAGACGGGCCAGAAGTCCAACACCCGATCCGTGAGCCCGTCGACAACACGGCAAGGCAACCCCAAGTCGCCGGGCACAATCGTCATGCCCGAACAGCCGACGACTGGATCCATCGCTGTGCGGGACACGAAAACGCCTCTCCGGCCGGTCAAAGTACCCGATGAATATTTCGATCAGCCTACGGAACCTGCTTCATCTTCTCGAGTACTCTTTGAAATTCCCGAGCCCAGCGTACAGCACCCAGCGGCGCCCTCTGAGACCGATACAGCCACGAGTCTGACACCAAGCTTGGACAACACAATACTGCAGGTTCTGATCGCGGAGGATGATCCGATCAATATGAGGGTCCTACGGAAACGCCTAGAGAAGGCTGGCCACGAGGTGCATCACGCAGTCAACGGAGAGGATTGCGCGATGTTCTACCGTGAAAAGTCCAAGACTTTTGACGTGGTTCTCATGGATATGCAGGTTCGTACCGCAGCGTCGTAATATCGCGACGTTCTTACTCGCTGCTCTCGGTTGTGGCTAACGTGATCTCTGCAGATGCCAATTGTGGACGGTCTCACAAGTACGAAGATGATACGTTCTTTTGAGCAATCACATGAACATTGCGGCCACTCGGCGCTGGCCTCCCACAACGGCAGGATCCCTATCTTTGCCGTCTCGGCCTCTTTAGTTGAGCGCGAGAAGAACACATACGCGGACGCTGGCTTCGACGGCTGGATTCTGAAGCCAGTTGACTTCAAGAGGCTCCACACACTCCTTCTCGGCATTGTCGACGACAAGGTGCGAACTTCCTGCCTCTACCAGGAGGGAGAATGGGAACGCGGAGGCTGGTTCTCCAGTCGAAGCTGCGAGGGCCACAAGCAGGCAGCAGATGATGGCGGGGGGGGGGGCGAAGGAGGATCTAATCCTGGGCCTGATACACAAGACATGCCAACAACGCTGGACGATTCTGCCAATGTCGAGGCCGCGGAGAGCACCGGCCCCAAATGACGGAGATGATTGGATTGGCATCCAATCAACCGCTTTCGACAGATCGACCATTGGCACACCTGGTGTGGCGAGTAACAGCGGTCGGTTCCCTACGCCAAACACACAAGGCCTCCGGCGGTATCACCGGCGGTCGAAGAACGAGCATGAGGCTCGATGTTGCGTCCCTCCTGGCCTCGCCCTGTGGCACGGGTCAACACGGCATGGTGCTGCGCACATCCTACCCGGCCTTATGCCAGTTGTTTCTCGTGCACGTCCTGGTGAACATTCAGATTTGGCAAAATGTGGTATAGTACTGCGGAATGGCGTTAAGAGGGGTGGGCTTTGACATGATACGACACGACATCGGTTTAGAAACGGCGGATACACGAATCAGTATAACCTGTGCAACGCGGCAGCTCGGGAGCCATGGCGGACATGGCGGACATGGAGAACGGCGGGTAGTTTTTATCCATTAGTGTGACCGAGCTTTGTACTTCTGGGCCAGCATCAAGCTCCCAGCCAGCAATCCGGTTATGGAAATCAACATCATTTGACGTTTACGAATGTGCTTCTTGATTTAGCATGATTCGGGCATGTAAGAAGAGCGAATACGTATGAGTGACGACATACTGCCAGCCAAGAAGAATCGTGCCGCACGAGGTCAATTTTGCTCACATTGAAGCAGAGGGCTAAGACTGAACTGAATAGACTAAACACATAGAATGACATGGGCCGCCGCCGCCGCCGCCGCCTTGAGGGATGGCCACCTTGTGCTCCGTCCCAAGAAAAAGAAAGACGCTCGCTGCCCCCCCTTAAACTCCCTGCTCACCGTCGACAACAGCAACATCACTCACGATATTCGTGAAAGGGGTATCCGCGTCAGCCACCGTTGCGGACAACCTGACGTCTCCGTGCAACGCGACCAAGTCCTCGAACTGCACCCGTGCGGACTCTATGGTAGCTGCGTCATGCGATGTGCCGTTTCCCTTCTTCTTGCTCGTCTCGGCGAGAAGCCTCTGACGTTCCTGGACCCACGCTGGCGGCAGGCCCGGACCGCTGTCTGCGTTGCCGTAGTCGCTCTTTTTCGTGCCCTTCGGCCAACGGCCGGGTCCTCGGCCTGTCCCGCCGCTCTTCCGACGCGAAGAGCCGCTGGCTTTGGGCTTGCTGGCGGACGGGCGCTTAACACTGCTGCTGCCCGCTGGCCGTCTGGGTTTGGCATTGCTGCTAGGCGGCGCCGTGCGAACGATTGATGGCCGAGGGATCGAGGGTCGAGGGCGGTCCTGGCGCCGTCCTCCAGGTGGTGGAAAGACTTCGAATCTGGACGCGGCGACACCCTCGTACTGCGCAATCCAGGTCGTTATCGGAGCGCAATCGGCTGCCGGCGGCTGCTCCTGCTCCTGCGAAGCTTCCTTGGCCGGCTTCTCTGGAGCTGGCCCGTCGTGGGGCTCCGTCGATTCGCGGACAAGCTCTGCAGATCCGTTTGGTTCGCTCGATGCTGCGTCAGTCGCAGTCGGTTTGTCGGCCACCTGCGCACCTTCAGTGTCAGGCAGCGTGACAGAGCCGGAAGGCTTCGGCGTCGTGCCCAGCGGCAGAACGTTGGTATGACGCGGCGTGGCCAGCTTGCGGTCCTCGTCCTCTTCACGAGGAGCCATGGCTGTGATGGCAGGTCCCAGTTCAAAGTTCGTTGTGTTTCCCCTTCCCATCACGTAGGGCGTCCAAACCAAGGCCTCCTCATAGAGCTTGACGTACTGCTTCGCGTCCCATTTGGACACGTACTCTCTGCAATATGCAAGATCCAACCTGAAAGCATAAAGGCCCGTCTTGGCGTCTCGTATCAGACACCTCAGTCCCTCAAGCGCAGAAATAACATCATCCGGTGTGAGCCCAGTGTCGTCAGAGATTTGACGAAAACTCAGTCCCACTGGAGCTCCCTTGCCTTCCCCGTTGTCCCATCGCTTCAGAAGATATTGGCACATGACAAGCCGCCAATAGTTCCTGTAAGAAACCAGGCCCATGTCTGACAACGGTTTTTCCGGAGATCCTGTCTTTTGCTCGACCCGTGTCAAGAGATACGAGAAGTCGATCAGGAGGTTACCATAGCCCTTGCGCTGGTGTATTGGCAGCGTTAAGATGCAGGACACGTTGTTCTGGCTGCTGGCTCGTTTCTCCTTTGAGAAATAACCGACAAAGTGATAACCGAGATCGTCGTACTCACAAAGGACGTAGAAAAGGAATGGCTCGACATCGTAGTAGAGGGTTTTCGAACCGAGGAAGAGTTTGGCGAGCAGGCAGAGGTTTTGACAATAGACCGGGTTCTTGCGTCCATCTACTTCGAACACAGAAACGGATCCATGTCGATAGATCTCATCTCCTGGAGGGTGCTTCGCAGGACATTTGAGTTTGTGGCGCCATGCAACGTAGTCCGAATTCATGTACTTCAAGCAAAATTCGCAGATGTACAGAATTCGGTTTCTGCTGTACTCCTCGGGATATGGCGCCGCATACCATGTGTCGATTTCCCAGCCACCGAACTCGATGCATTCGATCTGGCTGGCAGGCCCTGCCGTTTTCTTGCTTTTCTTGCCTTTTGCCGCACCATCGCCGTTGATCTCAATGACGTGCATTGTACGCCATTCCTCTTCGGCCTTCTGTTTGGCTTCATCGAAGCGTCGCCGGTCATCGTTCGTAGGTAACGTGCGAGAGGTGTCCGCCTCAACATCGGTCAAGATCCCGCCGTATGGCTTCGTCCTGACTTCATCGGTCTCCCTGTCAAGGAAGGAATAGAAAGTCTGAGAACTGCTCGTTGCAAGGAACGGTGGTGGTGGCAGAGCCGAGAGGTTTGTTCGAGAGGACCGCGTGGGTTCGTTCCTAGTTGTGCGCTTCCGGTTCGAGGATCCTTTAGTCGTCATAGCTTGTCGTAGGCTTGCCGGGTTCACGCGCATATTGACGATTATGCTTTCTGGTCGCCTGACTACGGTGACTGCCGCATTGTTACGGGCCACCTTGAGACGCAATTTCCTAGGGTTTTCTGATTCACCAGCTTCACTCTGCGCCTTCTGAGATGTGTTTTCCCGGGATGAGCGTTGACCTTCGGGAGTACGCCGCCGGCGCTTGCGAAGAGACATGGCGGTGTCATCAGGTTCGACTGGAGAAGTCTTGCGCTTGCGTAGGAGCCGTGATTGCTCGATCCCATCATCATCTGCAGCTAGCTGGTCGTGGTCGTCGGATATATGCGGTTCCTCGGATCCATGAATGCTGGTCTCCAAACTCAGTTGCAGCTGTTGGGGGCCGGTGTCTGATGGGGGTAGGTACTCCTGGCCTGTACTTTTAAGATCTTGAGAGTCAGAAGTAGCTTCGGTAAGCTTCACAGATGAGTAGCAGGCCGGACAACTCCAGATCGTTGCATCTAGAGGGGGGGTTAGCAAGAGCGCGTCGAAAGTCGGGGGGAGACTATGTCGGTGGCGATGCCATGGGAAAGAGTCACATACCATCACGATTCTGCAATGCCCCGGCTTCCCGGGCACAGTATTGATGTGCTAGTAAGGTTAGCCAAATCATCCGAGTTCACGTTTTTGGCAGGAGTAACGTACAGTTATCACCACAAGTCGAGCAAACCAGGTAGTCCTCGAAGTCCTCGCCTGGGTCGTGCTCTTCGTCCTGTTTGCAGAAAAGACACAAGTTTCGCGCTCCGATGTCCTCGTCCTCATCTTCGTCCTCGTGGCTTTCAGGGGCATCCTCCCATGCAGCACCACCGTCCGAGTCTTCCGATGTATCGAGATGAGATTGAGATCGTTCGCTCTCGACATCGTCATCTTCGTCATCTGTTTCGCCAGGCCGGATCTTGACAGCGCCAACACCTTCGTCGTCCTCGTCGTCTTCATCATCGCCGGATTCTGGGCTCTCGGGAGATTGGGCGCCAGTTCGATCCAAGTCATCCTCCTGACGTCCAATGACGCCGAGTCCTTGTGTGACATCATCCTCTCCCTCGGCATCGCCCTCTTCGTGGACACCTACTGTCTGCTCAACTTCCATGGCATCATCGTCTTCTTCACCTTCTGCATCCTCTTCACCTTCCGCGTCTTCTTCACCTTCTGCGTCTTCTTCGTCCTCCCCCTCGTTTTCGGAGGACCCAGTCCCATCTGAGGATTGGGCATCGGCATCCTCGTCATCTCCTTCGGGTATTGATCCGTCCTGATCGTCGAAGTGTGGATCTTGCGACTGACTGCTGGTGCCAGGGCTTGAAAGCTCCGCATCATCTTGGTCTTGGGATGGTACCGCGACTAGAACGGGTGTATCCGAGTCTTCACGTTCCAGATCCTCTTCGGACACAACGACGCTTTGCTGAAGCTCTTCTTCGGCCGCGAGCTGAGCGCTTGCCATATTGACTGAGATGTCTGAGCTGAATACGTTCTCGGAGGGGTGGTCGATATATCGGAATCAGTTTACGAGGTTCAGGTTCGTTTCAGGCGAGGTTTTGGCGGCCCATTCTAAGTTGGAAGAACGCGATGGTGGAAGTCGCCTGTCGCGTCGTACCGCAGCAACAGTGTTGCACAGCTTCCTTCGCAGCAGGCGACTGGGGAGACGCGTGCCGATTGGAAAAGGAGCTTCCTTGGTAGCCTCAAATTGTAACTTTCGAAGAGATCGGCACGAAGAGTGGAAGGCTGTAAAGTTGGCGATTCGATGGAGAGAAGCTTATCCCGTGGAGAGCTCCTGTTGTTGCTTCAGACAGTTGCAGTATTCAAGCGCCACACTGTGTAAACACTGCTCAGACACCAAGGTGGTCAGTCAGATAAGGCCGTAACGATAAGCAGTAACCTTCAAACCAAGGCGCCATGTCTGGGGTACCTAGTGATAATTACCCACAACACCCCTAGTGAACACTCACCTCACTCCATGCGATCGGCTAATCATATCCCCGAGGCTCACGTGATCCAATTCCTTGGTACGCGGTATCCTGACCAGTCGGGTGCTCTGCATTGCGACTTCATTGGAATTGCGAGCAGACTGCGACTGCTGCCCGGCTTTCCGACGACGCCAATCACGCTCGCGCCGCATAACTTCTGCATTTTGATCCCCAGGATACATTCAATTGGCGGCACGACCGCGAGACGGAACTTACGACCTTTTCAGGCAGTGTCCCTGGCCGCGAATCCAATCCAACCGCCATCATGCCTGTTCCTTTCGAGACGCTGATCCCCTACGGGATCATTGTCGCCGTACGCAAACCAAGGCCCCCGATTCGAATTCAAAGTTGCTGAAGCTCGTCACAGATGTTTGGTATCACTGGTACTGGCTTAGCAGTTATCAAGGGTATTCAAAACGGCGGCAAGAAGCCTCGATACAGTCTTGATCAGTGGGACAAGGTATGTCGCATCAGTGTCGTTGTAATTTGAAAAGCATTGTTAACCCTTCAACAGCAAAGTACGACTCCCTCCCACTTCGCTACATGCTTGCGAACTCGAAACTAATCCGAATGTACAAACAGTGATGGATCGCGATCGTCGCCTCACGGGCAACCTCCGAGGACAGACCGACAATCCTTTTGCCCCAACAGGCTTCGAGCTGAACAACCCTTGGAGGGTGAGTGATGCCTGACCGATATCCACCGTGGGAAGCAACAAGACTGACATCTGGAATAGCTGGAGAAGAGGATTTCATAAGTTGACAGGGCCGAAGAAGCGAGCCGGAAAGATGAGCTGGATTCGAACCATATGGATTATTGGGGCTACATATTGCTCCTATTAAGATCGACTTGCAGCACGAATAATCAAAACTGAGAACCTGTGCACGACAACGCGACATGAACACCAGAGTGAACTAGGCTGCCTGGTTGCGGCCGCAACCCATCGGTCAGCATCACCACTATTCGACTGCAACGCGCAAAGTCAACGACGCGGGACAAGGCATCAGAGTGTGATAAACAATCAACTGTGACGTTTTCCCAAGGAGTTTTCCTATCTCATATCTCTAATTCAGCCCTGTTCTTGTTCAGGCTATCGACCAGTAGACACGCTTGGCAGAAATCCTGGCTGGTCATGTAACCACAGCGCTTACACTTCCCTAGTTTTTGGAGCTCGGTTGGAGCCGCATCTGGTGCGAGAGCGCTCTTCCTATCTTCCCTCCTCGCCTGCACCTTTTTATTGCTATCCGTAGCGGTGAAGTCGACTTCAAGGCCTTCATCGACTGTGGCCCGACGAAGTTTTGCCTCGATAACGGCAACCTCGCTCTCCATACTGCGCCCCTGCTTGGAGCCACAGCCAGCTGTGCCACCATCGTCGGCCATACCCTCGCTCGGGCAGGCGCACGCCTTCGTCGACGATCCGGGAACAAGGCGTGCCATGTCTTCTCCACTTCTGACAATGTCAAGAATCGCGCTCGGCCGCACGCGTTCTAGATTCTTGATCAAACTTCTGGCCGTGCCCCTGAACGCTTCCGGGCTGTAGATGCACTCAGTGCTGAAGTAATCCAACTTTTTGTGGTGCGCATACAAAACGATCTCTTTCTCGTATGAGTATTTGAGCGGTTTGCTTCGCTTCACGTCACTGGTGTCATCGCCCGTCATGATGCTTGTGCTCCTAGAAAGGCGCGGCAAGTCGCCTCTCAAGAGATTCATTAGGATCGTCTCGGCAATGTCATCGGCGTTGTGGCCTGTGACCAAGTGCCGAATACCCAGCATCTTGGAGCCGCGGTCAAGAGCTTGCCGCCGGAAGACACCGCAGTACGTGCAGTTGCCCTTCTTGCCCACGGTGCCCACAACCTGATCCATCGTCCAACCGTACAGCTCATCGTAGCCGACGACAGTCAGTGGCATGTCGTACTGAATTGCATTGCGTTTAACGGTTTCCAGTGAGTCGTCACGGTATCCCTTAATCCCTTCGTCAATGCTGAGGAGTATAAGATCAAGTCCGTAGTCATGTCGCTCGTTCAGGGTTTTGAGGACTGATGCAAGAACTGTAGAGTCTTTGCCGCCAGATGCTCCAATAGCTACTTTGTCGCCCCGGCTGAAAAGCTTTGAAGATATGATGGTGTGGTGAACTTCATCCTCGAAAACGGAAATGAAACATGCCTTGCAGATTTTCTGGTGGTTCTTGGGTCTCTTAACCACCGCTCTGTCGGTGTTGCACCGGGCACAGATGATTGGCGCCATATCAGTGTCCGGACCACTGTACAAGTAGAAAACTCAGCAACCGTCCTGAATGATCTACAAAGCCGCCAGTATGAGAGTTAGGCTGCCGATTTGAGAACGCAATATCAGCGACTGCGCCCCTTCCTTGGAGCCGGAATGCTTTCGTTCAGATCTCCTTCAGACTGCAATGGTGGTGTTGTGTTTTGTCGAACGTAGGAAGAAATTTTGAATGTTGGACTTGAGCTTCAAGCTTGATGAGCCTTCTTCGTAGTGGGATCACTGAGCCGAGATCCCTGGTGATTCATCCTATCGTGTTAGTCGTGGGTGTTCCAAGAATGTCACGTGGAGATAAGCCAGGCTGAGCCCGATGCGCTACCTAGAGCCATCAACCCTAGGCGGCGGGAGTACGTACCTTTTTTTTTTCCGATTCCCACTTTGAACCCACCCACAGGTTTAGCGCAGTCAATATTTCCCACCAAGTCACTTGAGCAAAATTCCGTCGCACTTTCACCTTCGTTGTTCCCTTCTCCCACTAACCGACAACCGCCAAACACAGGAACAATCGTCACGATGGTAAGTTGAAACAACTTCGAGCACTCTGGGCTCACATCTTTCCGAGCTCGTCGAGCATAGCTTCGGGTCTTGCTTCGGCAGACTTTGAATCATTCCGCCCGCAAAGTTCAGCAAGAATGAAGATTCGCGCTGGACTGGGTGATGACATGGCTTGAGACGCATCGATGAGCATTCTATGCAATTCGTCGTCTCTTTAGAGCTCAAGAAAGACAATGTGGTCTGAACAAGTCGCTGATGTCTTTCTTCCTCAATGATAGCCTCCCAAGTCCGGCAAGAAGGTGGCTGCTGCCCCTTTCCCTCAGGGAAAGGCTGGCAAGAAGGGCCCTAAGGTAAGTACTCCGACCCCGCGAATACGTTGGGTTGCATCGCTGACGGCTGTCATGGCAGAACCCCCTCCTCGAGCGCAAGGCCCGCAACTTCGGTATCGGCCAAGACATCCAGCCCCGTCGCAACCTCTCCCGCATGGTGAAGTGGCCCGAGTATGTTCGTCTTCAGCGCCAGAAGAAGATCCTCAGCATGCGCCTGAAGGTTCCTCCCGCGATTGCCCAGTTCCAGCACGTGCTCGACCGCAACACTGCTGCCCAGGCTTTCAAGCTCCTCAACAAGTACCGCCCTGAGACCAAGGCCGAGAAGAAGGAGCGTCTCGTCAAGGAGGCCACCGCTGTCAAGGACGGCAAGAAGAAGGAGGACGTCAGCAAGAAGCCCTACACCGTCAAGTACGGCCTGAACCACGTTGTTGGTCTCATCGAGAACAAGAAGGCTTCTCTCGTCCTCATCCCCAACGATGTCGACCCCATCGAGCTCGTCATCTTCCTCCCCGCCCTCTGCCGCAAGATGGGTGTCCCCTACGCCATCATCAAGGGCAAGGCTCGTCTCGGCACTGTCGTGCACAAGAAGGTTTGTCGCACATCACCCCTGCATGAATATTATGACCATTGGGCTAACTCACCGTGATCAGACCGCTGCCGTTCTCGCCGTCACCGAGGTTCGCTCCGAGGACAAGAGCGAGCTCTCCAAGCTCATCTCTGCCGTCAAGGATGGTTACCTCGAGAAGACTGAGCAGTCGAGGAAGCAGTGGGGTGGTGGTATCATGGGCCAGAAGGCTCAGAACGCCATGGCGAAGAAGAAGAAGGCTCTCGAGTCGGCCATCAAGGTCTAAGACATCGAAATACCCGGTTTTGCTTTTGCGCGATAGGAAAAGTCGGCATCGGCAGCAGTTCCATAAGTGCTGTTGCTGCTGCCAAGGCATCTTAGCCTCTCTTCCAGAGGCAGGCAGTATGGCAAATACACACCACGGCATAGGAGTCACGGTTCACGAGTCAATGCTAGTATTCTCAAACTGAATGGCCTCCTGTACCGACCTGAACCGAGAGAGTCGTTGAAGTCGAAGCCTTCTGTGAATGAACATGTATGTATAAAATATTGATCGCAAGTCAGGTGTGGGTCCTTGTAGTGATCTCTAACTTTGCTGCAATCCATTCCGGGGTTGAACGCACATCTTCGTGGCTTGTGTTTCAGCGAAGTAGATCTTACATGACCATGGGTCTCGTTGTCGGCTCGGACGATTGATTGGCGTCTCACGAGTCTCTGCTGCACGCCACACGACAAGCACCTCGCCCCTCCAGTATAGTTTGAGAACGCGAGTTGGAGCGAACGCAGCTTGGCATCTGAGTGCCCCCTGTCTGTCTCGTGAGCCCTGCGGGCACGTCACATAAGACCAAGACTTCAATCGCTTCCGCTCCTCCGAGCTCATGTGGCAGACTTCTAGGATTCGACACACTCACTCGCGCAGCCACACGACACTCTGCGTTCCTCAGCATCCATTTGTCCGAGATACCACAACGCGAAGCTCACGACTCTTTTCCGGTCCTGGAGCCTGCCATTACGATACCTCCCGAATAATCCGTCGCGCAGTCTGAAGTCTCAAGATCATCTTCACCGCGATCGTGTTCCAGTACCTGGCCTGTCTCACGGACGAGTTGCGTATCTTCTGTTGCGTTGTGGGCCAGAAATACCGTCGGGTGGCCTTAACTGATCGAGGTCCTTCGAAAGATATGGCGCAGAACAACCGTAAGAATAAATGAAACATAATACCAACCTTGAACCGAAACTAACAAGACCAGAGGATACATTCCTATCCGCGCTGAGTTCGAATCAGGCTTGGGCCGGGTCTACAACCGACCGGAATCCTGCCTTCTTCCAAACTTTGGCCACTGGCCAGTCGCCGTCCATTCGTAAGATTCCCTTCACCGTACATGGTCGTACTTCCCCGACTGCGGGGGTTCACCCAGAAATCGCTTGCTGGTGACTGGTTCTGGAACGAGACTGAGAGCAGCAATAGTATGGCTTGGATGCTCTGATTCCCGCGTGCCCGAGACGACCATTCTAGGTCTGCAACCTGGCGATGTATTTGTGCACCGCAACATTGGGAACATCGTCTCGCCGACAGACATCAACACCTCGGCCGTCATTGAGTTCGCAGTCGCGCACCTGGACGTCAAACACATTGTACTTTGCGGTCACTCGACTTGCGGCGGAGTTCAGTCGACCTTGGCGCAGAAGCGAGTTGGTGGGGTGCTAGACACCTGGCTGACGCCGCTGAGAGCAATCCGACAGCGGCTTACCAGCGAGCTGTCCACACTGAAGGATGACCGAGCCAGGGAAATCCTGATTGCCGAGAAGAATGTTGAGGAGGGCGTAGCCGCCTTGATGGCCAACGTGACCATTGAGGAACACATGGCAAGCCGAAACCTCCAGATACACGGTTGTATTTTCGACATCTCAAGCGGTCGTATCCGCGACCTAGGACTGGGAACCAAGATGTGTTCACTCTCTGCTGTTGCTGCTGCCACCCATGAAATTATTCGTGGAAAGCATGCGCAGCTCGTATTCAGTGATGACGGGGTTGCAACAATGACAGCTCGGTAGGGTCCATCGTAAGCGTTTCGAATCACGGTGCGGTACAGGTACTTTCGCAGGTTCATGGGGGGACGTAGAGTCAGACGCGAGGAAGTCTTAATGATACTTTGGGTTTCGCATAGCTGCAGTCCAAGGTGCAGAACTGACGACCATAAATCTCAGCGCATGTATATTCATTTGTCTTAATCTGTGCGATGCATTCTCTTGACAGGGTCCAGTGCCGCGATGCGAGCTGCTTGCTACCAACACACAACGGACAGCTCGATTCCGTGTTGATAGATGCGCACGCCGCCACGTTTGGGAAACGCTTAACCAAACACCAGCTTGAAGATGTCGTTGAAGACGAAGTAGTTACCCGAAGGATCGCGCATGAGCTGGAATGTCTGCGAGAAGTTCATGGGTCGCTGTTCCTCATCAACCTTGGGGGAAGAGTCAGTGACAGGCTGCGAGCATAGGATCAAGAAATCGATTTCTCGACGGTTATTCCACTTACCAGGAGCTGGCCGGTGATGAGAATGATGATGCCGCCTTCGACAGTCGGCTGCGAGTCGAGGGTAGAGACTTGGTGCTTGACCTTCTCGAAAGGCAGCGACGAGAGCTTCTCGGTGATCGGAGTGGCGCCCAAAACAGAGCTGCTCTCGAAGGTGAGCATGGACTGCTCACGCTGTTTGGATGTCACCGTCAGCTCTGGTAGCAGTAGTTGGTTGTTCAGATGAAGCGGGAGCCTACGTAGAGGTTGGTAAGGCCTTTGCGGTCCGAGTCAAACTGGTTGTAGTAGAACTCGACGAATTGCTCTACGCGGGGAGGATCGGCTGTCAGACATGGCTCTTTCCACAGGCCCTAGGGGGACATACTCGCGACCTCCTCGAAGTCTGGAAGGCATATTGTTAGCAACGAAGCTACCGAGGAAAGGCGCGCAACAGGTTGCGCACAAGCAGTGCCGAGGAATGGTGTGGAGTCTTACTGGGAGTCGACATGATGAAGGTGTTGACTGTCAAGATCTGACAGTGTTCAAGGCGTGTGTCGATGACCCCGTTGGGAAAGATATGTTGGAGTACGGTAGGGGAAGGATAAGACGGGTAGGAGATGGATTTGCGGTCGGGCTGCGACAACAGTGGAAGGAGGGGTTGTTCAGGTCCCGCCTGCCTACCACGGCCGCGTCGCAAAAATGTTAATGGTGGCTGGAGCACCACAGGGTAGAGAGGTAGGTACCTTTCCTTCTGTACCTAGGCAGGCAGCTCAGACACTGGAGCATGTTGCCACCACCGTCTGCCTTGAGGGCCATTACACGTGCCTATCTACCTTGGGCTCATTGCGTCCTGACATACATGCAAAATCTTCACAGTCCATCTCCACGCAGTATTAATACCCTATGAAGCTTACGCCGACCGCGTTTGACGATTGAAGCCCTGGGCCATTTGGACAATGTGACATGCAGGTACTTATGGAGAAGGAAAAGAGGGTACCTAGGTGCGTGCAACAGGATGCACAGAGACCAGGAAATGTCAGGAGCCACACCTCGCTTTCATACATGAATGGCGGGGTCTCAATCGGCTTATCATGGTTGCTCGCCTCGATACTAGAAAGGGTTCGTCTACCAAGCGAGCCAGTGCCATTTAAAATCCTTCTGTTCCTCGGGACAACCCTTCATTTTGATTCCTTCTTCCCTCAACATTCTGCTACCATATCTTCAACCAACATACTAACATCATTCTGGTTGTAGCATTGCAACTCGGGTACGTATTTTGGACGCCCACACCTGTCTTCTTTATTCCCTTATTTCGCTCTATGATGACACAATCTTCCATTAAGAACGGCCAACTGAATACCCATGTTGATCCAATATATCAAGCTCAACAGTCTGACTTGCAAAGCACTGCTCTCTCTTTTACACATGACCACATGGTTCAAGAAATTTCGCTAACTTACGCGGAAGAACAGGACAACCCTTGCGGCCGACAAGCAGACGGTGACTGAAGCCCCTGCATCGCTCTCGAAGGCATACGGAGCATATACTGTACTATCCTTGTACATCCTCTAGCATCGAAGGCCAGTGGTCACCGTCGGACTTGACTCGTCGTAAGATGGTCATCATAGATATCATAAAAAAATGAAAATTTTCACGATTGAACATACTTGCGCCAGATCGAAGTGCATCAACCTCGTATTCGTCCACTCGTAAATAACACAACGTCAGTAAACTGTCGGTGTGCATGTAAACGGAGGAATGTCCCCCTCACCGTTATGAGATGCGTGCTACCATAACTTGAGACGTCAATTTCAATTGGCAAGGTAAGCTTGCAATGCAACATGTCCCTGATATGTCGATGTGTGGCTTCTGTCGTAGCATTAGGTCTTTGCAAGGTCAGCAGACGTGTACCTTATTGCTTGATGTAGTTTTAATCAGTCAGTAACCCAAGATGAGAGACTGCTCAGCAACAATACTATGAAACTAACTCGTACCAGCAGGGGCAGAGGATAGAAGTGCCGGTGCGGCGTATGTACAATTGCCCACGGGCATGACCTGGACCATGGAAACCTTGCTATAGCAATGCTCTGATTGAAGACAGAGATCCCTCCTCGCTCGCCAAGTCGCATCGCTGTCCCCGCCAGTGTTGGTAGAGCCGCTTCAGGCGCGTGGTTACGACGCGTTTACAGTTCTTCTTCTACCTCTTCCCCTCGACTGTTCGACTGAGACGCCGAGGCGGATCGTGCAACGGCATCGTCTAGCGCAGTCACGACACCACCCGAGGGTGTGATCTGGTCGCCTGGGCCTGGAATGCTCGGACGCTGCTTTTTCATCGGGCTGCCGAAAACAGAACTGGGCAGCACGGGCTCAAGTGATTCCGGCGCGTCCGTCGTCGGGCTGGGCTGCGCACCACTCGATGCTGGAGCTAGGGAGTCGAGAGACGCAACTGCGGCAGTGTTGGCGGCGTCAGCCCCGGCCGAGACAGAACCCGGCTCCGCAGAGTGTGCCCGCTTAAGCTGGAGGCGAGAGGGTCAGTAGGCTGCGGTTGAGTGCCAGTGCTGGCTGATCTTCGTTTACTTACACGTATGCGGTTCACGCCATCAGCAAGTTCGCCTGAGAACTGGCCGTCCTCGGGGGCGAGCTTAGAACCAATATCTCTCTCGTCGATGTCCTCCATCCTACCGAGGACTTCGTTGTCATCGTCGTCATCATCGCTATCATCTTGTAAAGAGCCGCTAGCATTGCCGATACTCTTCTTCCGAGCTTTGCGCCGCCTGGTGGCGTCCGTTTCTTGGTCACGGAACGTCGAGAATCCGACTGTTCCAGTCGACTTCAGCGGTCCCAGAGTTGAGAAGTCTAGCTGACCAGACCGCCTCTTGGCTGAGCCAGGCGTTGGCTGCGGGGTCTTGGAAGATGCGAGGACACCAATCTTCTGGAGCTGGCCTAGAAAGAGTCAGTGATGATGTTCGATAGCTTTGGGATATCAGGTGACTTGCGTTCGCCTCGGTAAAAGAATGTGAAGGATGCATACGGCTTGTCTGGGCCATCGATGCCGGTAACAGTCTGAGTACTGATCGTTTTCGGGTCAAGAGTCTTGGGTTTAGCGAAGCTTGTTGTATGTTCGACATCTGCATCCATGCCGCCGCCGCCGTTACTCTTATCTTTGTTCGCCGAATCCGTCTCATCGTCGTCGTCGTGAGCGTCAAACTGCGGAGAGTATTCGCCCTTTTTAATCTCTCCGGAGGCAAGCACGCGGAACATAAGGACCTTGATCTGCCCAGTCGCTTCGGGAGGCTCGTCGTCATCAGAGAGAGAATCGGAGCTCACGTCGTCGAAGACAGCTTCCACAGGGGACCCTGCGTCGGCGCCATACCTGAACGTGTCCCGAGAACCTACAGGTCCATCCCCGGCCTTCGACTCAGATGTCTCGTTTGTGGCAAGTCCTTGCCGCCGGCGCCGCCTCTCGAACCTTTGCCGGCGTCTCTCCAGCTTCTCGGCAGCATCGTGGCCTTTCAGGTCGAGACCATTCAGCCAGCGTTCCAAACCGACCTCGCGGAATAGAAATTCTCGCTCCGCTAGCCCACCACCCTCAGTTTCAGGGACCTGGACCCATCGACTGTTTACCCATGTTTCCTCGCCCGGTCTGAGGAGCGTAGCGACCTCCTCTTTGGCCCTGCCGTCGAAGTATATGTAGGCAGCGATGGTCTCGTTCTCGGAGTTGGTCATGGGGATGTACGGGTTCGCGATCCACGTGCTTTTGGCCCGCTCTGAAGGCGCGGTAGGATGACCCCCAACATACTGAGGCTTGGGGTATGGGTTGTCGTCGGTGGGCTTCGGTGCGGAGTAAGGAATCGGTAGGCCGGGGGTCAGCAAGGTTATGGATATGGCGAACTTAGCAGGGTCGGGCTTGTTGCTGCTTAAGTCAACCTGAGGCTGTGGCACAGGTATGTAGGTGCTTATGCGCGAGAATCGTGACTGTTTCTGCATGCCATGCTCAGGAAGCGGTGCCCCGTTGGCATGAATGCTGACCGCAATCCCCTTGAAGCACGGCATGATTGAAGATTGACAAGAGACAGGTCCAATAACACCCAGACCTCACAGTAGTGGTCCTTCTCGAGGCCGCGGCCGCTGTCGAAATCGGATCAGGTGGTGTGGCGGTGATGATGATGGTGTAGGTTCCAAATATTCGCGGNGGGGGGGGGGGGGGGGGGGGGGGTCGAGTCAGGCGAGATGCGCGTTGCTCTGAGCGAATAGCAACTGCCCTTTTATGAGAAAGAGCAACGGGACTGTAGAAGCGCCCGAGTGCGGTTTGTGGGTGTTGGGGGGAAGAGGTGCGAAATGGAAGCTGGCCTGGTGCAGTCCACCCAGCTGTGGTGTATTCCTTCGTGCCCGTGCTGCTGGGGTCTTGAGATCGGTGAAGCAATGAGCAAGGTAGTAAGTGCAGGTATGTAGGTTGGTCGTTGGGAGTCGGCTGGCGTTTCGTGCGGAGCATCAAAGCCGACAGGTGCCCCCCTAACCAAAGCTTGAGTCCCTGTCTTGAGTTTACGGTGGGGTGCTCAGCGGGTGTTTGGGGGAAGCCGTGCCCTGCCTGGCCGGCACCTGCCACCACTAGGTCTTTGATCCAGCATATGGTAGGTACTTGTCCCACAACAGCATACCGACTTCGACGATTCAGGTACCTAATTACCTATCGAGACGGTACGGTAAGGTAAATTAGGTAGGTATTTGCCTATCTACAGGATCCTGAACAACTGATTTTGTACGAAAGGATGATACGTCTATCAAAATATAGCAAACCTGGTGTGGCTGGTCGGTGTCGCGATGTAGCAGCAAGGCAAAGAGAAAGCTCGATGTCCGACCAAAGGCATTGCCGCCTATGCCATTTATCCAAAAAGTGGCAGACGTATTCGGTAGTTGGGAACATGAACCATGTCGCATGTTTCCTGGACCTGGTATTTTATTTTTTGTATATTGTGCTGTTTGCAGCCCTTTGCTCTGCTGGTGCGGTGGAGGGTGTCTGTCGTGAAGTCCGCGACGGTTAAGGCAGCGAGCCTCGATTTCGAACGCGAGGGGCCACTCATATCCAGGGCGGGAGATGGTATTTGACTTCAATACTGCCCACAGATGGATGGCCTAAGAAGACAGACACAGCTCTGGTATTGTTTTTTTGGGTATATAATAATCTCGGGGCATAAGCCTTCGTCGACATACCAGCTTGGCATGACAGTCGCACGACGGGCAGTCAAACGGCATGATATGCGACATCGTCTTCCCAAGCCTGTCTTGACTTCAGGGGTCCATCAGTTAACTCTTGCGACGATTAGATGATCGACGCCTGATACTCTTGGCTCCGCTACCTGTTCCTGCCTCGCTGTAACTGGTGCCGATGCCAGAATCACCCCTCCATTCCTCCCCCATATCTCCGTCTGCTTCATCGTCTGCTTCGACTTCGCCGACTACAACATCCTCTGATTTCACCTCCGGATATGCCTCATTGTTGCTAGGCTCATACCTTAGCGGTGGCTGTTTGCTGGAGGTTGGGAATGTTCGCGGTACATCGGAGAGCTCGTCAAACTGTCCCTCCTCCGATTTGATGGCGACGCGGGCGGCTCCAGCCTTCCTATCCACGTCCAGGGACAAGTTGGGGCCACCAGTCGTCGAAGAACCCCAGGCCAACCAAGCAGCCATCATGAACGCCACCTCGGCAGCCCAGAACAGTGTTGTGGCAGTGACAAAGGTGAGCAAACGGTAGTGGTACATGATCCAGCGCAAGCCATGCAGTTGCGCAGTCATGGTGATCGAAGCTTCATAAGTTTGCAAACCCTGCCCAGCCTGTATTTCAATATATGCTGAAGTGGGCATGGCGGACTGGTGTGATGCTAGACGGGTCTTATGTGCCATTGGCACGGTCAACGTCATGACTTGCGACTCAGGGACAAGGAGATGATAGAACAGGAAGAGGAGGCGCGAGGCCCCGTTCACCCAGGGGTCTCTGTAGGGAACCAGTGCCGGCCGCCGCGACTTGAACAAGATGCTTTGCTGATCAAAATCCGTGTTGGATTCAGACACCTGTTGTGGCTTGGTGCTGGTCATGGATGCCGGTTCGGCGCTGAGGAGATAAACGACAACCATGAAATTGCCCCGCTCTGTATTGGCTGGCGACCTGGGCATGTTCAAGTTCACAGTAATATCGTAGGCTTGCTGCGTCTTGAGGTTTGTGTTTGCGAGGGACGTGACCCCGAAAGGGTTGGGTCCCGATCTGCGTCCAGGTGGTCAGTACGAATGTGTCGGGTAGCAGCCAAATGCAAGCAACATGGCAAGCGAACATTACAACTCACCCATACTGAAGGTACACAGGGGTCGTGATGACTTGATCAGGCAAATAGCTTCGATAGAAGAGTGTTGTCGCGATGGTGGCTACGAGCAGTAACGGGATGCAGCCGCTGATGAGAAGGCTCACGTTTACAAATGCTCGCTGAGCGCCTTTGGACGTAGCTGCTCGATACGTTCTGTCGAGCGGTTCCTATCAAGTGACCTGCTATTAGCCACCCTGTCGATTGCGGACGAGAGACAGTACTTCAGGGGAGGCGTGGGGAATTACCATTGCAGTTTTTCTCGTCTGGAGATGAGGGGAGTCTCTCAGTGTTGAAAGTTTCGTGTTGGGCTATTTGAACATCGGTTCCCTGGAGCTGTAGGGCTCTCGCTGAAATGACAGCCAGCCACCCTTACGTGCCAGTGACGCGCCGGGGTTTGTTGAGATGCCTGAGACAACCGACTTGGCGGCTGAGACGCGTGATTCCTTCCGTTCTATCGTCTCCTGGGAGCGCGAAGGTGGAAACTGCGAGGTACCATGGAGGCACCTAGGAGAATTGTTGTGGAGTTTAGGGGAGGAAGTGGGGGAGAACCAGCATCATGTGAGGCGGTACTGATTGAGGGAAGCATGGGGCGATGATGCACTCTACAGAACGGATTTTGTACCTTACCTCAGGCTGGGTTGGCAACGTAGGCCCCGGGCCACCTATCCAGCTCTCAAGGCACATGTTTGTCTAGTGCACTACAGGTTGCGACAGGGCGCTGGAGCGCTACTTACGGGGCAAGCTCAGGTGTGTCGTCACCACCCCTTGCCAAGTCCTGGACCTGCCAATGGACTACCCACTTCCACAGACAATGTCTACGGATCACATGTCAATACCGGTTTCAATTTTACTCGCCGGAGACGACTCTCGCAGATACGAACATGATGTACCGAGCTGATTGGGATAACCTCATATCTGACTTGATGTGCTACCGAGACCACGAAACGTCCACTACCTCATTCAATAAATTACAAATTGCTCGCTCGCTGGTAGTCGAATCTGCATGTGATGGCAGTTGCATACAACAGAGCCAGTTGCCAGCATACTGCTCGCAAAACGACGAGATGAGCATGAAACTTTAGCAAGCCTGGAGATAGTTGCTGGGAACGAGTCCGACACGCCCACTCCCGCCGTGTACTTCAGCCTCCCACCAACCATCGTCTTGATGCCTTAGAACAGCCATCATATCGCCCTTCGAAAATCCAAGCTCTTCAGGAATTGCCGCCTGATACATGTACATTGCTCTAGCTAAAGGGATCTGTCAGTCATGCGTCAAATGTCACTTTGGTTCATACGTAGAAGCTTACCGAAATGCAAGATGGCACGCCCATCTCTCGTATACTGCCGGGAAGGGTCAGCAACGCTCTTGCTACGTTGACGAGATCCGCTCTGCGCAGGACCTCCGCCATCGTAAAGGCCCATAGCTCGGTTGCTAGAGCTTGTTCCTGGCCTCCCTCCGCCACGACCTCGTTGTGAGCCATAGCCATCGTCCCCAATAGGGGCCAACTGAATCGCCATGTCGACCTGGGCCGGTCCGCTGTTTGACCTTGCGTACTCGCGGAACGGGGCTGGCGACGCCGATCTTGCCATGTCGTTCGGAGAGCTCTGCCGATAATAATCCTGGTCTGGAGACCTTGCCTGTCCGATACCCGGTTCATGCTGACCCGCAGCGCGAGGATTCGGTGAAGCTGACCGATGGCCGGTCCGCACGCTACTAGACATGTTGGGCCTGGGGGATACACTTCGAGGCGGCGCTGGGGACATGGCCCTGGGCACCTCGCTGCCTCGGGCTGTCGCCCGTGACATTGAGGAGCCTGCAAATCCGCTCGAGCCTGGTCGGCTCCCGGAGCCGAACATGGTGCGTGTCTGATCGGTAAACTTCTGAGATGTTTCCTTCATAGCTTTAGCAGTGACTGCAGCTGGTGGAACACCCAGCCTTTGTACCTGCTGATCATATGATGGAGGAGGTGTGCCTCGCAGACCAGCCGCAGCGGCGCTGCCGCCGGCCTGTGGAGGCATCGATCTGGAGAAAGCCTGCTGGGCATTGGGCGCCGGTGTGGCTATGCCATGATACCGGTCCGCGGATACCCTCACGGTCGATTGCTTGTCTGACCCGACTCCTTTCAACTCGGCAAGGGCCAGGGCAATAGGATCAGTCTCATCAGGGGCGACCTTTGAAGTGTTTCCAGCTCTTCTCTCCATATCCGGAGTTGTGACAGGAAACACATTCTGGCCTACATTCAATGCGAGGCTAGCGTTCGCGTCGATAGGCTCAGGGCTGTTCGTGGCACGGTCCGATAGCAATGTCGACGTCTCCTTAGAGTACAATTGAGGGCGTCGACTAGGGCTGGCTTGTCCAACATGAGATGCAGAATGCCAAGTGTTTCTGCTGGATGAAGACTGTGGTGTCTCTTTCGTGCTTTTGCGGCGGAAGGGGCTGTGGTTTTGGAAGAACCCACTTCTCTTTTTGAAGACTCGCCTGTCCTGCGTTGCTTCTTGTGGAAGTTGATCCTGTTTGGTTGGCGAGGCTTTGCCGCTCGGAGGCTCCTGGCTGGAGAGAGATGTCGGATAGCTGTAATCACTATGCGAGTCTCGACTAGACGGCCGGGCAGAAGCAGGATGAGAGCTGCGCTCCGAAGGTGGCCCGGTGCGGCAAAGCATTGTCATACCATCGAGCGGATAAGGATCGTGTGGGACTGCAGCCAAGGGGCCATGCTGGGTCACATCATGAGGAAGGCGTTGCTGCGGCTGATGCTGAGTGTGGTGGACCTCAGCCTGACCCTGTCGTTGAGAGGGCAACATTTGGGTCATGCCTCGTGGCGCACCAGCTGCATCGCGCCCTGGCGTAGATGTTGACTCTCTGTGGCCAAGGTCTTGGGCGAGATGAGAATTAGGGTCATGATGAGACTCATAGGTCGAAGGTTGAGGCGAGGAAGATCTGAAGGCGGGATTGATGCTTCTAGGGAATTGCGCAACCGAGTAGTTGTCGTCCTCAGACACTTCCGACTGAGTATCAGCAGCGTCTCCTCGGCAAAAGTTGATATACTTTGGCGGGTCAGGAATTTCCTGGCCAGTTCCCCGGTCGTTGATGAAGGTGAAAATATCCGTCTCAACGTCCATTTTCTCCAATGACAGACGGATCTTCTCACAGGATGCGTCGTCGCTTACGCACACCGTAGAGGCAATGTTAGCAAACTGCCAAAGACTGCTCTTCGTGAAGTCAAGTCGTTCCTCTTCGAGGTCTTGAAACTTGTCGGCAGCAGCTTTCCATTCTCGGTTCCAGCGAGCTGTCGTATCCTCGAGCGCCTTGACGGCATGCTCATACTCTGTGTTGGAGGTTGCGACCGAGATTTGCGTTTTCTCGAGCTTGGCCTTGTTCTTTCGCTCCTCCTGGCCCATGACCATATGTCCTTGTGCCAGGTAGCCCTTAATCTTCAGGCATTCCTGTTCGTATCGATCTCGGGTCTGTGGGAAGATTTGTGAGCGCAGAAGACAGTGGGCATGTGCTCCAGTCGGCCTGGAGTCGAAGCCAGAACATACCTTGTTTACGTGCTGTGTCTGCTGTATCTTGGTCTTTAGCAGCTTCTCGATGCCGTTCTGCACAATCTTTCTTCTCTCCTTCATTCCGCCGGCGAAAGCGCCGAGCGGTTCCTCCAATTCGCTTTTCATCTGCGCAGCATTGTTCTGGTGCTGTTTTGCCATGCCTTCAACTTCTCCACGTAAGGTATCGAGCGATGTTCGGAGGCTTCCCATCTCCAGCGAGCCAAGCGGTTTGCGACACAGGGACAACAGCTTTCTCGCGTAGTCTTCTTCGATCGACGCTCGTGCTATACTCTTGGTCAGCGAAAACGATATCCCATCGATAATGCAGGATTCTTCTTACCGCCGTAGAAGGATTTCAACTCGTCAGATGTCTGCTTGGCTGCAAGCATACGCTCCAGCAGCGGTTGAACACCAGCATCTTCCTTGCCCCAGAAGTTGTTCGCAACTGCCCATGTTAGATGCCATGCAAAACATCTCAGATTCTCTACTCACAGGACAAGGACACAGCCGGCCCGTCCACCGAGGCTGCCGGCATGTCGTCGATGGCGCTCGGTGGGGATGTAGCTGGGCCGTCTGAGGTCGCCTTTCGTGTAAATGGACGCCTAAATCCTCTTGATGGGAAATAGCGGCACGATGTCCAAAGTTGCCGTTGAAGGTGCGTACAGTGTTGGAAGAGTTGCAATGGGCGCTGAGGTATGTAACTGTGGTGCTCACTGCTTTCTAGACAGCCATGACGGGGCAGAAGGCTATTATGCCTGCGTATCAGCTATGAATCCATTGTTAGAGGGAATGCTGTTGCCCCAGCAACAATCAAAGACATAGCTGAGTTGGGCACCCACACCAAAATAGTGGGTCCTGTTGCTATCTTATCTTCACGTGAAAGAAAGGGGCCCGGCTGGTAGGTAGTCTACAGACCACCTGACACTGTGTTGGATACCCTCCTTCCCGCTTCCCACCTTACCCCTTCCGGCCTTACTCAATACACCTCACGGAGCAACGTGTTAAGGGGGCTTTCCAGACCCACAGCACCATTAGCCGACAACCGTGAGGACCCAACAGTGCCACCTTGGCCAGCGTGAGCTCCGGAAGGGTATTGTGATCAGAGCCTAAGTGGGAAGGCTGTCGCTGCCGGGCCTACTTTGACCCCCAGCTCCCTGGCTCAGACCAATCATCCCGCGCCTGGCCCACGGCAACGACTCTTTCACATCTGTCTAGTTGCAACTCGGCTCTACCAATTTCTCCTCTTGCGACTTCACCAACTCACCCTTAGAAAGCTCGCATCACGACACGATCGGCGTTTTGCTTACAGCAACCGCTTTCGACGAGGCACTACCAAATCAAACGGCATTTTGCTGCTTGACCTACCTTCACGACCTTGTCGACCGCTTAGGACGCACTGCAGCCTGACCGTACCCCTACTGACCTGGCATCGCAGCCAGGTCGCCCTTCGCCGGCCGCAACGACGCCTCAGGCCCCCAACCTACTTCTTCTGCCACGGCAATATCCGCGTACCTTCTCTTTGGCGCACCGCTGTAAACGAACACCTTCAATCGCCTGCCTTCCATCGCTCTCCGGCTCGCGATCCGTCCTGACGCATTGGCCTCGGAACTCGCCTTCACACAGCTGGTCGGTCAGGTGGCTCCAGTGAGCAAGCTGCTCTGTTCAATTTGGACAGACGCTCCGCTTGCCTTACCAGTGCCGGTTCCGAAAACTACTCCATGGTGCCGCCATCTAGAGCGGGATCTTTTTCACCAAATCCTGCACAGACTTTGCAGACCGGAATCAGCCACTCTCCCAACCCGTCGCAAGGAGGGCCCTTCAGCGCGGGCGCGAGTCCCAGCACGCACAGCCCGACAGGGACCAACCCTCTGGCCAAGATAGTCGTTGCTCAGATTTACCTCCTTCTGAGTACCATCAAGGAAGACAAGGACCGTGTCAAACGCGAGACTCAGGCAGACCAGCTCAAAAAGGTACCCTTCATTTCCCGCATCCCATACTCGATAAACGGAACTGACTTTTTGGTGCCACCTGCAGCTCCTCGATGATCACGGCATGGAGGTGTTTTCCAAATATTTCACTCGGCTGGTTGCCGGCAATGCAGGCCAGATCTTTCCCGGTCTGACGCGGCCAGTCTCCAACCCTGGAAATTATCACCTGCTCGTCAACGAGATGCGAAACATTGCACACGATGTAAACCAAGCGACCAAGATCGCCGAGTCCATCGATTCCGGTACAGAGGATATATTCCGCGACTTCGACTTGTCAACTTTTATGGAGCACTTCAAGCTAGATGCTCTCGAGAAGACGATACTCGCGCTCGCATTCAAGCTTGGATCCAGGTCTGACTTGAAGACCAAGGGTTAGTTTTTGTACTTCCAAATGCACTCGTCGCCACTGACACAATCTTCCTAGCGGACGCCATTCTTTCAACCAACTTCCCCACCTTCGTAAACATCATCGCCCGTCCCGACCTGGAGGAACATGCCGACTTAACCGACTCGTTCATCGCCACCATCGTCGATCGCTTCATACAATACCAGCCTCCAAACTTCAACGCCGCCTCGAAATCCGAGCTCGCCTTCAAAGTCCAGGCGCGGTGGAACAGCGATCAGGCGCCTCCCCCGTCTGAAGTTCTCGCTGCCTTGGATCTGGTGAGGGTGTTGGCTGATAAGCCGCCCAACGCGCTTGCCATCTACATACAGCGCACAGGTGCAGGCTTTACGAAGGAGCATGATGCTTGTGTCTCGTACTTGCAAAACCGGCCGAGCCATGTACAGCTGTCTGAAGAGCAGGTGTCAGTCGCCCTCACCTACACGACCATCAGCCAAACTCCTCGACATGACCCGGGGATTCTGATTGGCGCTCTGCGTCGAGTCCTACCATCCACGTTTCTGTGGCAGGATGTTGTGACCTACTTCGACCAGCGATCTGCACGCATATCGTCACAACAGTTCCTACGGCTCTACAACGCTCTTCTACCAATCGCCCAGGATAACTCATCATCACTCAGCATAGAGCAGCTCTGGGGCGGAAACTGGGAAAACCCCGAAACCCAGCTTTCGTTCATTTGCGCTTTTGCATCCCTGATGCCCGATCAACTCGACGCCAGCACGATCCCCGGATTACGCCCAACACTGACTCTTGAGTCGTTCGCTCAGTCCCCTCCCGAGGTGCAACAGCGCGCAGCCTTTGCAGTGAAGCACCCCCTGGTCTCGGTTGCTGCACTTGCTGCCGTCTTCCATGTCGCGCTCCATTCGGTCCACGCTTCGCAGAGCGTCGAGGCGAAACGTCTTTTCCAGGAGGTCGTTGTGCCCAATCTCGATATCTTCGTCGTTTCCGCTTTCGGTGTGCCTAAACCATGGCCCCCGATGGCCATGGAAACACTGAACTCGCTATTTGATAATTTCCTTTACAAGAGGTCTGGCGAATACGACTTTGTCCTCGACAGCTTGTGGCAGAGAGATCGGGACTGGGTGACGCAGAGGCTGATCGATGCCCATGCTGTCAAGCCAACCGATCTGCCTTTGATTTTCGAGCACGCTGTCAAGCATAAATGGCTTGAAGATCTTGTTTCCCTCACCAGCGGTTTTGGTCTCGATCTTGCGGCACTGGCTCATGCCGAGGGTTATCTTGACCTTGGACACTGGGCTCGTCAGAATTCTGAAAGAAGCGCCGAGGTGGCCAGATCACTTCAGCAATTCCTACTGATCAAGGCAAATCTCGAGCTCCAGTACCAGCGTCCACCCGACGGGCAATCTATTGTCAAATCGACCACCCTTCAGGTCAAGACAGTTTCGGCGCTACTTCAGATACTGGAAGACTTCATGCCCAAGGCCCCGGTCCAAGACCTGATCTTAGTCCAGCGGTCTTGCATTACTGTGTACCCAAGGTTGATCAACTATGGTGAAGGTTTGGATGATGTCATTGACACGAACGGCAAAGAAGGCAATGCCTTGCCCTCTGCCGCGAATGCCAAAATGGAAGAGCACTACAAGAAGATGTACGGAGACGAGATCCAGGTTCGTAACATCGTCGATGTTCTTCACCGATACAAGCATTCTCGCGACCCCTTGGATCAAGACGTATTTGCTTGCATGATCCATGGACTCTTCGATGAGTATGCTCACTACGTGGATTATCCACTCGAAGCACTTGCGACCACGGCAGTACTTTTCGGCGGCATTATCTCGCACAAGCTGATAGCGGACTTGCCGCTCAAGATTGGCTTGGGAATGATCCTCGAAGCTGTGCGAGATTACCCCCCCGATGTCTCCATGTACAAGTTTGGTCTGCAGGCTTTGATGCAGCTCTTTTCGCGTTTCAGAGAGTGGCCTGGATTCTGCAAGCAACTCTTGCAGATTCCGGGCCTGCAAGGCACGGAGGCTTGGAAGAAGGCCGAGGACGTGGTTCGAGAGCACGAAGACGAGGGACTGCGGTCACGCAACGGACTGAATACTCCCCTACACGGAGCCCCTTTCAGCGCTGAACCTGCGTCAAACGGCAACTCCGACGAGGCGCGCGATGCCGACCGGCAAGCCCCAGCGTTTACCTCCATCAACGCCGAAAACTCCTTCCCAGAACTTGCATTTGAGAGTCCGTCGGACGACACTCAGGGGAAGATTCAATTCGTCCTAAACAATCTCACAGAGACGACACTCCAATCGATGTGCCGAGAGCTCAGAGATATGATCGAACAGAGGCACCAGCAGTGGTTTGCCAGTCACCTGGTCGAGGAGCGCGCCAAGATGCAGCCGAACTACCATCAAGTCTACCTAGATCTGGTTAAGCAGTTTGAGGACAAGATACTGTGGGCAGAGGTCTTGAGAGAGACCTATCTCAGTGTTGCCCGCATGCTCAACTCTGAGGCTACGATCTCCAACCCCACGGAGCGGTCCCACCTCAAGAATCTCGGCGGTTGGTTGGGTCTTTTGACTTTGGCACGAGACAGGCCCATCAAACACAAGAACATTGCCTTCAAGCAGCTCCTCCTCGAGGCACATGACACCAAGAGGCTTGTTGTCGTTCTTCCTTTTGTGTGCAAAGTCCTTATCCAGGGAGTCCACTCAACGGTGTTCCGCCCCCCCAATCCCTGGCTCATGGATATCGTTCATCTCTTGATCGAGCTGTATCACCATGCAGAGCTGAAACTCAACCTCAAATTCGAGATTGAGGTGCTCTGCAAGGGCCTCAGTTTGGATCACAAGACTATCGAGCCCTCGGGCGAGATCCTGAATCGCACCACCACGGATGAACCAGTTGAACTTCTCGGTCACGAGAGCTTGGAGGCATTCGATAACCTTTCACTGAATGGTCTAGCTACGGGTGTCAGTGCTGGACTGTCGCCACAAATCCTCCCCGCTTCGATCCCGGATCTAGCGCCGATGATCCAGATACCCCCGACTAACGAAATGGTCGTTGCCACCTCCCGACTTCACGACATTGTCCGGACTGCCCTTACCCGCGCACTGCAAGATATTATCCAACCTGTTGTTGACAGGTCGGTAACCATTGCGGCGATCTCAACGCGCGAGATGATCCGCAAGGACTTTGCCACGGAGCCCGACGAAAACAGGATCCGCACATCAGCTATCAACATGGTCAAGGCCACAGCTGGTAGCCTGGCACTGGTGACTTCCAAAGAACCCCTTCGAGGAAACTTCACCAATTATCTCCGAAATCTGTCCAACGATCTGCCACAGGGCCTTCCCGAAGGGACCATCATAATGTGTGTCAACTCGAACTTGGACCTAGCTTGTAATATCATCGAAAAACAGGCTGAGGAAAGGGCCGTGCCGGAGATTGAGGAGATGATCGAGTCTGAGCTGGATGCTCGACGCCGTCACCGCTCGCAAAGGCCTAACGAGCCTTACGTGGATCCCTCTCTCAGCCGGTGGGCGTGGACGATCCCCAATCCGTTCAAGTTGTCACCCAGCCTCAGTGGACTCAATCCTGAACAGATGGCAATCTACGAGGACTTCGCACGCCAGCCGCGCACCAGCAACACCGTAAGCGCTTCGCATGTGCCATCCGTGTCTGATACGACAAGATCAATGGCCAACGATGTTTTGGCAGACCAGTTTAGCTCGCTGCCCAACATTTCAACTCCAGCTGAGGCTCCCGCGGTACAGCACGTCGCCTCTCATATTCCATCGTATGGGCCTCTCCATGTCGCAGGTGTTGCCAATGGTCGGCCGCAAGCCTTCCAGCTGGATGGACGAGCACTCTTCGAGAGGGTTCAGAAACTCCTTGTCGAGCTGCAGCGAGTGGCAACTGAAGCTCGCGAAGAACATTTTGTTGACCTGCCCCGGCCTCATCCTGTTCTGGATGTTGTGGACGCCTTGGTTCAGCATATGATTAAGACATCGCAAAGCTCCGAGGAATTTGCCGTCTTTGCCGCTGAGCAAATCATTCAGCTCATTTTCAGTCAGGTCGAGGACAACCTCGCCCTAGAAAGCTTGGTCCACGTTCTCGAAACCCTGAGGAAAATCTCTGGACCAGGCCTGAACAACCGGGTCACGACACTGTTCCGACAACAGCCAGGATCAAGCTTCCTACGCCTTCCTCTATTGGCTGCGCTTTTGCGGACTGATTTGATTGACTGGAGGAATGTTGATGTGGCCTTGGCCAAGACTGTGCAGCAGCGAAAAGAGGGTTCAATGGAGTTCCTGGAGCAGATGATCGACCTCACACTATTAGGAACGCGGCCCTTGGCACTTTTTGGCGACTTTGTGCGAACTCTCGATGTAGCATGGACCTGGGTACACGATGAACCCGAATCGGCAATCGCACAGCGGCTACTTGCAAAGCTATCTGGACAGGGCATGTCTCTCGGCGGGCCCGTCGATGGCGAGGTCACGCACCAGCGGGATCAGATGGAGTACGTGTTCGACGAATGGGTTCATCTCTACAGCAACCCCAACGCTCCTGACGATTCAGCCGTCCTGTTCGTGCGACAGATGCAAGCCAGAGGTCTCTTGAGAAGCAAGGATGACCTGTTCCTGTTCATTAGGATCGCCGTCGACGTGTCTGTTGACAGATATGAACACTTCGCCCACACCACCGGTACAGTCACCGATGCATTCATTGCCGCTGATGCGCTCGCCAAGATGATAGGTGTCCTCATCGGGGTCCATGGGGAAGGCGACGCAAGCGAGTCGACGTCGCGATCCGTCTACCTTGACTCTATCCTGGCGTTGTTGACACTTGTTCTGAGTCATCACCACTTGAAGCGTGCCGACCACTTCAATCAGAGAGTGTTTCATCGGTTGCTGTCAGTCTTACTGCATGAAGTGGGCACGATGGAAGAGCAGATCGATGAGAGTGAGCAACTTGACATGCTCTTGCGAGTTGCCTCCAGACTCGCAGACCTTGGACCCCGATATCTACCTGGCTTTGCCTATGGATGGCTATCGCTTATCCAACACCGAGCCTTCCTTCCTGCCATTTTGAAGGAGCGGTCAGGCTGGTCGGCGTTCACTCACCTTCTCCGCATGCTTTTTGAGTTCATTGGAGAACAGTTGAAAGCCCCTGAGCCCACAGCAGTTGCTCGCGATACCTACCGAGCAACCCTCAAGCTTCTTGTGGTCCTGCAGCACGACTTCCCTGAGTACATAGCTGCTCATTCGAACCAGCTGCGTGTCAGTCTTCCTCCACATTGCAAGCAACTTATCAATGCGATTCTCGCAGCAAATCCAGCCTCCAAGGACAGTTCTGCTCCCAACGGGGAACATGTCGAAGAGTCAAGAGAACAACCGGATAACGCTGATGACTCCACGGTCTTGTTGCAGGAATACGGTCTACTGAGCGTACTTGACCAGGCCTTGCAGACAGGGCCTTCGGAAGACGGCCTAGCTCATATTACGCGCGCCATTGCTGAGTCCGACGCACGCGACACGGGGTTCGCGCACATTACTATCCGGGCGAATCTTTCCATTATCGAGGCGGTCACTTCCCATGTTGGCAGGTACGCCGTTGAGCAACTGGGCCAGGGTGGAGACACTTTCAATCCATCTTCGGCAGATGTCGGCATCATGTCGCTGCTGATGCGCGAGCTGGCGCCGGAGCCCCGGTACTATTTCATCGTCAGTATGGTCAACCAGCTCAGATTCCCTAGCGACATCACAAGCTACTTCAGCCGAGTCCTCCTGGAGATTTTTGGCCACGACCTGAGCGACCCTGAAGACACCGAGATCCGACAACAAATCACGCGTGTGCTGTGGGAGCGGTTGATCGGCTACTGGCCGCAACCTTGGGGTCTTATGATCACGGTTGTGGAACTTCTTAAGAATGAGAAGTACATGTTTTTCGACCTTCCGTTCGTCAAATCATCACCGGAGGTAAGTTTCTGCTACTTGACGCCGTTGTCTGCATAGGTTCCTTGAAATTTGGTCTTATTCTAACAAAAACCAGGTTATTGATCGCTTCCACGCCGTCCTTCAGCGTGCCTAGAACTCAGATTCGTACGCGGGGCCGCATGGATATCATCCAGGAGGCGTAGAGTGGTTTCGGATACAGGGTGTTTGCCTCGGGGAGGCTCCGAAGGATAGGGTTACGACAATGGGCTGGGAGCTATCTTGATGTGTGTGGCTTATGGTGCGACAAGCGACGCAGATGGGGGCCTCACTTCTTAATACTGGCGTTAAGGATGCGCAGCACAGAAGCGCTGCACATGATTATGCAGTTGCAGGACACTTCTTCTCACGCCGTCCTACTTGTAAGATAAGAGCCACCGACCGTGGTCTTGTTGTAAGGCTAGGCAGGAGGGCGAGGCAGATGGTGACAACCAGCCGATAAATATAGTTCAAATCAGTGCAGACATCGGTTCGGTGTCTGGTGTAATCAATAGACAGAAAGCGCATATGTTTATCTTTTCGAGCGTCGTTGTCCATAATCGATTGAGTTCCACGTCTTTTCCTGGGGGATGCTACCATGATTTACTGACAGTGCATGTAACGGTTTTATCACTGTACAATGAGTGTTGTTTCTACTTTCCCGAGCCAGCTCCGCGAACGTCATTCTCGCTCAACCTTTAACCATCACGCTCTCCCGACCTATACCTGTTGTTCTTTAAGGTCGCATCATTTCGAGGGAAATTCTATACAGCCATGGCTTCAACCAGTGACCTTCAGGAGCTCCTGCGTGTTTTGACTACCAAAAATGTGAAGATGATGACTGCCATGGGCCAAATCAAATCACTTCAGGCAGTGGGCCTCAGGAGGTAAGGATTTTCAATTGAGAAATCCTGTAAACCATATTTCAGACCTCTCACTAATACGATTGAGCACCAGCGTTCAAGAGGTGGCTGAAGCAACGGCCAGCGTCGTCTCTAAGGCGATAGGCGATGACAAGGCTGGCAGGTCTGTGCACGCGGCCTGCAAGAAGCATCATGAGATAATGCTCTCTGGCGGGACGAATAAGCGTCCATCTGCAGATGCTACCGATGTGCCCGTTGGGAAAAGACTCAAGTCAGGTGCTGCTCTATCCAGGACCTCCCCTGGCGAAGTGCGTTCCCCAGCCGAGGCCGAGCAGTCACTGGCTCTGCCAGTCGTCACGGACGAAAACCGCCTCACATCCACCAGGTTCTACACGAATCGTGCTCCAGTATTACTTGCATTCACCCTGGAGCTGCTGAGAGCCACTATGCCCGAACAGCCAATGTCCAGTCGCCTCAGCCTTGCTCAAGCTGTCGTTAGCATCAACGCCAAGGCCAAGGCCATTGATCTAGGGCTCGAGAGCAGTGCTGCGGTGGGAACTGAAGCATGGGGAGATGGACAGCCAAAGATCAAGATCATGGGCCGAGAAATCAGTGTGCTCAAACGGGGCGGCTATCCTCTCAACGATTCAGCAGAAGTCGAGTTCGGCGGTCCAAGTATCGACCAGGGCCTCCCCGCTTCAGAACCGGGATCAAAACACGTTAAGACCGTGGATGGAAACGAAGATGACTGCGAAGAGTCGGATCTCACTGACCTAGGACGTGATCGGAAATTGAATACCTATAGATGGTCCACGTCCTCACGAATTGACTCGCGGGGTTCCTCCTTCATCGCACATGCCATCGCCTTCACTGGCGGCCAGCCCACGAAGGCCGTTGTTACGTCCTTGCTCGATTCGAAGCCCAGCTTGAAGACAGCATCCCACAACTTTTGGGGTTACCGGGTTCAACGATCAGGTTATATCGGCACCGCCGGGGTTTCAGAAGGATCAAACGATGATGGGGAGACCGGCGGCGGCGATTTCATTGTTCGGTTGCTCAAAGAGGCTGGGTCTGTGGATCGACTGGTCGTCGTTACGCGATGGTTCGGCGGTGTCATGCTTGGGCCAGACCGGTGGAGATTGATTCGCAACTGTGTCAATGAAGCTCTTGCAGAAGGGCTGCGCGAAAACAGTCAATTCGACAGCCGTGAAAAGGTGGCCTTCTGGGCACTCGACTCCAGCCTCCAGAACTCCAGCTTGGAGCGGCACATACCCTCGGCCCAGCACGTCTTCGATCTAGGGCATCTGGGTTTCACAGTCCACAGACCTGAGGCTGCGAGAAGCTACCTGCTGAGGAGCTTCACAAATCCTACCGAGAACACTGAATCTAGCGGTGGCATGTCGGATCCGTCACAAACGAAGACGAGGCAGCCGAGGAGAACGCCTGCAGCGAGCCAAGAACTCCAAAACAACCTAGCACGAGTGCTAGGGAGTCTAAGATTGCTCTTTGACAGCTGGGCTACAGACCTCACGCCGAGTCAGCTAAATCAAAGAGCGTGGGCATGGTATGTGGCGGTCCGACCCGACGTAGAGTCTGGGCCTCGAGGTTGGGGAGCAAAGGGTTGGCTTGACTTAGACAGCATTCTGGCCCTCCGCAAACCCAGCGATGGCGTGAGAAGGCAAGTTCTGACCGAAGACCCTGGTACACTCCTCGATCATTTGAGTACGAGCAGACAGACAGACAGCTCGCATGCAGGTACTATGTGAAGTAGCCAGCGACAAAAACACATACGGGAGGTAACTAACCAAGCAATAATTATCCAACTTAAGCAGAGTAGACGGCTGTCTCCCACTTATCAACGTGTAGAGTCCATTTCCACTATCACTCCTTATCAGTGGAGATAACGCAATTGATCGGCTTTCACTGATTGACATCCCTGCTGGTCAACAATGTAATTGACGAACGACTTTCTCGCACAACTTGCACTTGGTCGGCGAACCGCTGCTGAGCCCCTTCGTGATCAGATTATCCATGGCTCCCCGTGACAACACCAAGCGAGCAAGCCAAGATGCGTCCCACATCGCGTTCTAACCTCACAATACTCCGACGTCACCTCCATTGCTCGACTGCGTCACGAGGAGCAAATGGACCAAGAAAGGCACAGCCTACCTCTGCGAGACCGTCGCCGGTCCCAAAGCCGCGGTTGAGGCAGCCAAATATCCCTAGGTTGGCATCACCCGCGAACGATACACACTTCTGGGAACCTTATTGACCAACAAGTAGGGTCGAACCCGTCAAACCACACCCTCCAGGATACGACACGGCCGACGCCATATTTAGAGCTAGGAAGTACCCGTTACTCGCCGCTGGTGTGGTCGCGCTTGGCTGTGGAATCTATATCAGCATGATGGTTTCGTCATTTTACGGCGAGTCTTCGACAGCCCGTGACGCTACCCCTACGGGCCGACCACCGACATTCACACGCGACTCCGCTCGCCAGTTTGACCACAGTCTCGATGCATCCGAAGAAGCCATGGGCATCACCTCACTGCGGAAAGATATTGGTCGACTCGCTTCGGGTCACGTCCTTGAGGTCGCGCTCGGGACCGGTCGAAATATGGCATTCTATGACTGGAGTAGGATAGTGCCGTCGCAAAGTGATGCTGTGCCAGTCCAACCTGGTGTACCGGCGTCAGCTATACTTTCCTTCACTGGCGTTGACATTTCGGCAGATATGCTAGGGGTCGCCATTGACAAGCTGCCTAGGGCCGTCCCGGGGATGGCAGGTGTTTCCCCGACCGTGACCGCCCACACGAAGACGTCTACCCATGGCTGGCGAGAATTTGCGTACTTGAACGGCAAAGTAAGAGTTGCCCAGTGCGACATCCAGGATGTACTCCCGCCCCCGGAGCCGAGTCTCTCCAGCGATCGAACTTACGACACAGTCGTACAAACATTTGGCCTGTGTAGTGTTGCAGAACCCGAACAAGTGCTAGCCAACCTGGCAGGCATTGTCAAACCTGGAACGGGTCGGATCATTCTTGTCGAACACGGTCGCGGCTGGTGGCAGGTTGTTAACACCCTGCTGGACTGGTCTGCCCTCTCTCACTTCCGCAAGTATGGGTGCTGGTGGAATCGAGACATTGTGGGCATAGTGGAGAGCGCCGCGAAGTTGACACCAGGCCTCAGAATCGTACAACTTAAACGACCTTTCATCACACAGTTAGGCACCACTGTCTGGGTCGAGTTAGCGGTGGATACAAGTGGCAACTTGAAGCCGTGAAGTAACATTTTGTTAAACCGAATGATCCGGTACGCAAGCCCCGAAGTTTGGAGGTTTATCACCGCTCTAGGAAAGGAGATGTTTTCATTACTATGTCATTCCATCATACACCAGGGTTATCGAAACCCGTTGCTAGCCCCGCCCTACCGGGCTCATACTGTATAACAAGCAATCTTACAGGGCCGATCTTGTACATGAGTTTTAAAGTATTGCATAACTTTGACCGTTTCTCTGGGTCCTCGACGGAGTCATAACTGCCTTCAGCAAGTGTCAAGTAAACAGTCAAGCTCCTCGAGCTCGATGTCCTCTGGTCGATGGTCCCATTCAAGTGATTTACCGAGCTTGAACCAGTTGTCTTCCGTATCCTTCCTGGTGCTCGACGGAAGGAAGGTTGGGCGGACTGCTGGACTAGTGATGAAGCTCATGGGCGCCGCCGAACCAGTGATGGTGGTTTGCCTATCACCAAAGAAGTCGTCGCGTGTAAGGTCGTCTATTTGAATATGTTCTCCAAAGCCAGATAGAGACTCCCCGGAGAGCTTTCGTTTTTGCAGTCCATCAGCCGTTTGGGTGAACTCTCTTTCGTCCTTCTCCAATGGTGGAGATGCACTTCGGAGACATCGATGAATTCGTAACGTCTTAGGTAAAGACCCAGTTGGTGTAGCAGGCATTGCTACATCGTCTACCATATCATCGAAGTCGGGAGGTGATAAGTCAACTTCTGGTGACGGGCTCATCTCGCGCCGATGTACATCGTCGTCGTCTTCTGATTGAGACTCGGTGCTCGATATCGAAGGAGAGATTGCGGCTCGGTGTCGGATTTGTCTGGGGGTTGGGAGAGATAGGGGTTGGTGAGCGCACGTCGTCAGGTGAAAATAGGTTCGACGAGGGTGAGTTGGTTCAAGTTGCTTGGCCAGGGGACATGGAGCAAGCGCTGTCCAGCATGATCGCTTGATGTATGAAGAGAGCCGAGAAGATATTACGGCGCAAGGATTCGCAAAACTGTGGCGCATTTAGCAATGAAGGGGGGAACTTGAACGCGAGACGTTGCACATACTGTTGAATACTAGGTAAGCTCTGGGCAAGAACCACTGCGAGTTCCCTAGCTAGATGTGGTCGATTTGCCGTGGCCTGAAGCTGGGAAATAACAGCTTCGACGACGTCGTCTCCAGTTCCTTCAAGATCAACTGATCTCATGGATGCATTCCCCAGAACGCGACCAGGCAGCAATCGTGCACTTTCTGGCGACGGCGGGGGTGTATGCTTGTACTCGACTCCCTCTCTTTCATCCGCAAACGGTGATGGATTGGAAGCTGTTGCAAATGGTGGCAACACAGCACTGTCCTTTCCATGTGTCAACTTCACCTTCTTGCTGGTATGGCATGGAGCAGAGCCAGCTGCTGGCTTGGTTCCCCCGGTCTCGTTCGATAACAACGTTCGGTTTGCTGAGGCGGCGGCCGCTGCCGCCGCTGCACGCTCGGCATGCGAAACTGGGACATGAATACCAAGTAATGTAAGAGATAGCGACTTGCGACGGGTGTTGTAAGGCATGTTGAGTGTGGCGCCAGCGAGGTTGGGTAGAGGTTAGATGTTGTTACAAAGCGCAAGCAGTAGCCGGCGGCGATGGATCACCGAACAAGACCGACTGGCGCAAGGGCGTGCGTAACAGATTGGGAATGCTGAATAGGGGAGAGGGGCCGGCCCTACGTAAGCTTGTGTATGACCTCTTCTGAAGCTCTATGATTTACTGAGGGCGGGAGACAACGTTAGTAAGTAGTAAGTGGATTGAGTATGCTTGCTCGCACGGATGGCAAAGGGTATGAACGGGACGAAACTTTTTTACATCCCTATCTAATCGATGTGATCCACTTTTATGACGGATGACATTTTAGCGCGAGCCAACTCAAATCCTAGTAGCGACATTTGCGAGGACGAGATCAACCCATCCGCACCCATCCGCACCCCGGCCTCTCGCTAATGCTACGCCGGCTCGCCCCTCCTCAGGTAAACCTCCCTCACAACGCAACAACATAGGTTCCCGATCCAATGCCAACGGCTCGCCTGCCCCCTGCCGTACTGCTCATGATGCAGAGGCTAACACAGGCATCAAAAGGAAGGAACGCGACAAAGGCATTAAAGTATAAAATAATATACTTTATATATATCATTATTCCTAGGGATAGTAAAACTAGGTAGAGTAGAGAGTTATTTAGTATATAAGGTATAGTTACTTAATAAGTAGACCTAACGCTTAATTACCTACTAGGTATTATTAATTAGGGTTAATAGCTATCTTTAGGTAGGTAGATAAGGTACTAAAATCTTAGTAAACTCTATCGCCTATGACCTCTATAGCCTACGTTAGTACTTAAAAAGCCGACTAGCCTATCCCCCCTAATCCTTAAATATACTAAGGATCCTATACTTGTAATAACTAATTAAACTAAGATACTACCTACTATAAGTACTATACTTATACTATTCGACTACCCTAGCCTCTATAGTACCTATACTATTATATTCCCTAGTATCCTACTTAAGTAACTAAGATATATATACCCTAGCCTCGATTCCCTTCTAGAATGCGACCTAGATCCTTTAGATAAACGTATTATAGCTATTCTAGAGTACTTTAGATATAACTCCTATATAGCTAGGGATAATATAACTACTAATAACTAGATCCGCCTAGCCTCTTAGGGACTCTATCTATCTTAGCTATTTAGTATTAATATCCCTAAGAGAGAAATAAAGAGATTATNCTTAGGGACTCTATCTATCTTAGCTATTTAGTATTAATATCCCTAAGAGAGAAATAAAGAGATTATAAGGACTAAAGGGCCCTAATAAGGAAGGGTTTAGGAAATAGTATCTATATAATAGCTATACCTAGTTCTAGGCGGTCGCTAAAGTAGCTAATAGTAAGGAGTAGGGGAGTAAAGTACCTAGGTATCGATATAATTAAGGTCGGTTCATAGGTAATGATAATTAATACTACGTAAGATAAGAGGAAATATATACTAGGGCGGAAGCCGTGCATCGCGGTAGCTTCTAGTTAGGGGCCTTAGCCCTTAGCCGTAACTAATATAGTTTAATTCTTATAGTTCTACTTAACCTATACGTGACTTATATATAATATATTAGGGAATAACTTAGGGTCTACCTTATAAGGAGGGGATAGGTCTTCTATAGATCTTCTATAGTCCTAAGACCTATAGGTCTTATTCTATAGGTACTAACCTAGATAGCTATTTATAGGGCTTCCTAATAGAACTACTAACTTAGTAATAGTATAGATATAGATATATACTAGGCTTATACTTATAGATAGATAGATATAGATATAGATATAGATATAGATAGGTATCTAGACGATCTATTAATAGACTTACCTACCTAGATACTAGGGCTTATTCTATTATAGCTTATAGTATATCTCTAATAGATAGAAAAGCTATGACTATACTAGCCTACTATATTAATACTAATAATATACTAAATACTACCTAACTAGTTAGTAAGTATAGGAGTTACCTATTATAACTACTAGAGGACTAGGTATTATATAAAGAAATATACTTAGCCTAAAGCCCCTAAGCTAGGAATAGTATTAATAGCTATGGTATAAGTAGGGAAAGCTAGAGGTAAGTTAAGAAAAGCCTTAGTATAGTTAACCTATAGTCTATAAACCTAATTATATTAGAAACTATTAGAAATAGGGAAGCTGACTACCTGTAAGTAAATAGATAGATAAGGGTTTAGGGGGTATTTTGGATAAGTAAGGGGTATAAGGAGTTAGAAGAATCTAACTAACTAGTTATAGAATAACTAGATAGATAAGATAGAAGAGGGGAAGTAGGTAGGTAGGTAGATTAGGAACTATAGGGCTGTATTTACTTAGACTAGAAGGCTTATTCCTACTATCAGAAAGTAGGAGGAATAGAGGCCTCTATATAGATATCTTCCTACAGCTAATTCCATGGATTTTCACCGCTATTTGCACCGCTATATNAAGGGGTATAAGGAGTTAGAAGAATCTAACTAACTAGTTATAGAATAACTAGATAGATAAGATAGAAGAGGGGAAGTAGGTAGGTAGGTAGATTAGGAACTATAGGGCTGTATTTACTTAGACTAGAAGGCTTATTCCTACTATCAGAAAGTAGGAGGAATAGAGGCCTCTATATAGATATCTTCCTACAGCTAATTCCATGGATTTTCACCGCTATTTACACCGCTATATACACCGCTATATTCACCGCTAGATATCTAGAAAGTATATTTATCTAGGTCTAAGACCTATAGGGCTTATTCTATAGGTCTTCTACAGATCTTCTACAGTCCTAAGACCTATGGGTCTTATTCTACAGGTCCTAACCTAGACGGCTATTTACAGGGCTTCCTAACGGAACTACTGACTTGATAATAGTATAGATATAGATATAGATATAGATAGATATATACTAGGCTTATACTTATAGATAGATAGATATAGATATAGATATAGATATAGATATAGATATAGATAGGTATCTAGACGATCTATTAGTAGACTTACCTACCTAGATACTAGGGCTTTATTCTATTATAGCTTATAGTATATTTCTAATAATAACGTCTCCTCGACCCCTAACGCTTATAGTTTTAGTATCACCCCAGGAAATAGATATATTAGGCCCAGAAGTAGTATATATATTAAATAAAGACCTATTATAGATAACGTACTTAGTTACTGCAGTATCTAAAATAAATCTATCTAGTTTTCTAGGTTCCCTTAGTCCTATATAGGGGTTATTAGTTATTTTATAAGATATAGGGGTCTTAGTTATATATACCTAATAGTCTAAACAGGTATCCTATTCGATATCCAAGTCGATTAGCTTGTTAGAGCTATTATTAGTATATTTAATATAGAGAACGTCGATATTATCCTCCCTTTCTTCCCTAGCCTTATTAGGGCTAGATATAGGCTTATCCCTAGATATCCATCCCTTAGGGGCCTTATTAGGAAATAGAAAATAGCAGTTAGAGGCCTCGTAACCCCCTAGCTTACAGTAGGTACAGTAACGGCCCTTCTATATCTTATAGGGTTTTTTACCCTTATAGGCCCTAGGGCCTAGCTACTTAGAGGGGGAATTCTTCTATTCCATATATAGAATAGTCGTATTAGCATCTAGTTAACTTAGACGCTTAGATTCGTCTAGAAGGTCTGAAAATAAGCCTTCTAGGCGATAGGTAGAGAAATCCTCTATAGCCCTTAGGGCCTATATCGTATTAGAAGTAAAGGCCTCGTAGGTAGGCCCTAGGTTATATAGTATAAGGGATACTATTACCTATATAGGTAGTTGTATTTTCCGTTGGCTTAGCTAGTCGTTTAGTTGCTTAACCCTATTAAGATAGGCTTCTATAGAGGCTTCGGAAGATAGGGATATAGATAGAAAATCCCTTATAAGGCTGAAATCGGAGGAAAACCCTATAGGGCTATATAGGTCCCTTAGGGCCTTCCAGGCTTCTACCGCAGATCCTATAGTCTAAATCTATAGGAGGGGGCTATCTTCTAATAGAAGCTATATCATATATAGGGCCTTATTATCTATATCCATATAGTCGTTATTTTCTAGGGAATCGAAGCCCTGTTCTATAGCTAAAAAATAGCCTAGGTTGGATAGGTAGGCCTTAGTCCTTATAGCCTAAAGGGTATAGTTAATAGACCCCTTAAGCTTAGGAATCTAGACCTTATCGGTAGAAGCCATTTTTATAGGTAGGTATAGGGGTCGTTATAGGGTTTTATAGGGGTATATCGTCTAAATAGACGGAAATATAGAGGGTATAGGGGTATATCGTCTAGAATAGATGAATATAGAATAGATATAGAGGTAGTACGTCTTAATAGACGAATATAGGGTAGGTATAGAGGTAATACGTCTTAATAGACGAATATAGGGTAGGTATAGAGGTAATACGTCTTAATAGACGAATATAGGGGAGGTATAGAGGTAATACGTCTTAATAGACGAATATAGGGGAGGTAAGTAAAATAACCTATACTTCCTACCTATAGAAGTCATATCTAAGAACCCTATATATAGGGACTAAATACTATCTATAATAGACCCTAGGCTACAAGACCTTCTATAGCATTAACGTTTTAGTCATATTAGCTATAGCCTTATTAGTAGACTAAAAGATACTACTATAGGCTTTAGCTCTATAGATATAGCTAATATAGCTAGGGCCTCTAAGGCCTCTATAAATACTAGTCCCTACGAGGTCTACCTAGAGTCTAAATTTAAAAATAAGATAAATAGGGCTTCTAAGCCTATAGAACTAGAATATCTAGATAAGGTTACTAGTAACCTCGTAGGACCTATAACCCCTATAGATAATAGAGGAAATAAATATATAATAACCTTCCTAGATAAGGCTACTAGATATCTAGTAATAGAGCTTCTTAAATCTAAAGAAGAAGCCTATAACGCCTATAATAGGTATAAATAATAAACCGAAAATAATAATACTAATAACTAAATAAAGGTTCTAAAAACTGATAACGGAAGGGAATATATTAATATACGATTTAAGAATAAGCTAGAAAAAGATAGTACTATCTACTAAACTAGCCCTGCCTATACTAAGGAACCTAACGGCCTAGCCGAAAGAGTTAACCTAACTATATTAGATAAGGTTAGGGCCCTATTAAATAATAGTAAACTACCTAGAAGCTTCTAGGGCGATGTAGCCCTATTTAGCATTTATATATATAATAGAACTCCCTATACGTCTATAAGCTATAGGACACCCTACGAAGCTAAAAATCAGAAACTCCCTAATATATCTAATATAACTACTTTTAAGTCTATCTACTACTTTAAGAATAAGGGCCCTAATATAACTAAACTAGACCCTAGAGGCCGTAAGGGTATTATCCTAGGCCTAAAGGATAATATATATAAGATCTATAACGTAGGTAGATAGCGAGTGAAACAGTACACCGAGTGAAATATCTAAACCTAACGTCACGAATATTCTGGTCTAAAACTTAACCCAAACCCTTTAAATTAATTAAAATCAATTATCTTCGCCGTTCTTAGACGATAAGATAATTACCTGGCAAGTTCTCGCGTTATAACTAGTCTTCCCGTAGACACCATAGCATCGTTTCTTTAGCTAGGACCGAGTCGCCTGACCTAAATTCTACTACGTTTCATCCTTTACCTAGGTATCTACCTCTTTCTAGGCGACCTAGTCCTATCCCTTACCTATAGTCATAGTCCCTCCTTCCCTAAGACGTATTTTCCTGGCCCGCCGGCGCCGGCTAAGGGTGTGATTCTTATCTTCGAGTACCTTCATCCTTGCATCTATAAGGATAAACTGATATATAATTACCTACGTACCCTTTATGAACTAGTCGATAGCGCCTAGAATAGATATTAGAGAGCTTCCTTGATAATAGGAGATCCGATTCTTGATAAATTCGGTCTATAAAGTAGCCTCGATAGGGTTATTTAGTATTCGAGAAGTCTATAGTTCGGGTAGTCTAGTAAATAACCCTAGAGGTATCGGCGTCTTTAACTATATATCTAGGTTTAAGAGGACTACTTCCGGGTCATAAGGTATAAGTCCTACACCTCGAAACCCTCCCTGAATGTTTTTTTCCGTCATTACTTGCTAGAATGTAGCTAAAAACGCTGGGAAGAAGTCCTCCTTACTGATATGGCTTATACCCGCCCTCATCCTCTCCTCGATTTGCTAACTATATGCTTTCTTTAGCAGGCTAAAATATCTAACGTCTAGAGGTTGGAGTAGATAGGACGAATAGGTAGGCATATAGAGCTAGATAATATTATTCTCCTTATAGTATTCCTTGAATTCGGCGGACTAGTGACTTCCGTAGCTATCTAGGATAAGAAGTCGATATATACTAGAAGTATGCGATTTTATATACTTATCGAAATATAGAAGCTATTTAATACTAATCTCATTATTAGTCTAGCCGTTTAGAGACGTTACGATCCTCTAGTCGCGAGTAAACGCGTTATCTTTATACTAGGTTAAGAGGTGATATTTACCCGAAACGATAATAAACGGCGGGACGTAGAAACCCAACGCCCCGATGCCCTGGATTACCGTAGCCTATTCCCGATTACCTAGCTGGCTTATCTTGACGTTAGAACGTCTTTTAGAGTTCGTAATGACTATTCCGTTTACGATAACGCCTATCTAGAAGCTAGTCTTATCGAAATTATATATATCCGCCTCTTGGATGCCGTATTTTACGACTATATTCCGTATAAGGCGAAACCATGCATTTATCGCGTTTAGATCTTCGCATTAGGCCCTTTTATAGTTATACTTGCGAAAGAAACGTATATTTAGTTCTAGTTATCGTTTAATGAAGCGAGAGGCCTATTATAGTCTGATGCGTAGCGCGCCGCGATTTTTAAGGAGGAGATTCGCTATTTCTCTAATATTACTTAACCGAGGAGGCTAAAATTAGGAATCTAGGTAGAGGATATACTCGATAATCGTCTTCTCTTCTAGCTTTATTAATTTCGAAGAGTTAGGTAGTATATTCCGTCGAGAGGGAGTGCTCTTCTATTGGCGGGTAAGGGTAATATGGCTAACGCTATAGATCTTTATAGTACTCTGAGTGCTTAAATTTAGGTCGTTTTTCATAGCTTAAATAGTAAGGAATAGTTGACTTTCTTTAGAAGGGGTCTCTATGATGTGTTATAGAGAGAATTGTAATTGAAATCGATAGGTTAGGGCGGTCGCGAAAGTGTTTCACTCGGTATAGTATTTCACTCGCTATCCACCTACGTTACCCTAGATACTAATAAATATATCTATAGTCGGGACGTTATAATACTAGAAGGTCAGTTCCATGACTTTAATATATCTACTATAGAAGATCTAGATATCGACCTACCTATACCTAATAACCTAGAGCCTAATATCCTAGAACTGAGTATTAGGACCTATAACCCTAATAACTACGATAATAATATAGACGAATTAGCCCTCTATATAGAATAGCTATTTACAACCTATACTACCTATAAGGAACTAAATACCTATAAGGAGGCTATAGAAGGGCCTGATATAGATAACTGGAATAAGGCTATGGAAATAGAGAGGATAATATCGACGTTCTCTATACTAAATATACTAATAATAGCTCTAATGAGCTAATCGACTTGGATATCGAATAGGATACCTGTTTAGACTATTAGGTATATATAACTAAGACCCCTATATCTTATAAAATAACTAATAACCCCTATATAGGACTAAGGGAACCTAGAAAACTAGATAGATTTATTTTAGATACTGCAGTAACTAAGTACGTTATCTATAATAGGTCTTTATTTAATATATNATACCTATAAGGAGGCTATAGAAGGGCCTGATATAGATAACTGGAATAAGGCTATGGAAATAGAGAGGATAATATCGACGTTCTCTATACTAAATATACTAATGATAGCTCTAATGAGCTAATCGACTTGGATATCGAATAGGATACCTGTTTAGACTATTAGGTATATATAACTAAGACCCCTATATCTTATAAAATAACTAATAACCCCTATATAGGACTAAGGGAACCTAGAAAACTAGATAGATTTATTTTAGATACTGTAGCAACTAAGTACGTTATCTGTAATAGGTCTTTATTTAATATATATACTACTTCTGGGCCTAATATATCTATTTCCTGGGGTGATGCTAAAACTATAAGCGTTAGGGGTCGAGGAGACGTTATTATTAGAAATATACTATAAGCTATAATAGAATAAAGCCCTAGTATCTAGGCAGGTAAGTCTACTAATAGATCGTCTAGATACCTATCTATATCTATATCTATATCTATATCTATATCTATATCTATATCTATCTATAAGCATAAGCCTAGTATATATCTATATCTATACTATTACTAAGTTAGTAGTTCTATTAGGAAGCCCTATAAATAGCCGTCTAGTTTAGGACCTATAGAATAAGACCTATAGGTCTTAGGACTATAGAAGATCTATAGAAGACCTATAGAATAAGGCCTATAGGTCTTAGGCCTATAGATACCTATAGAATAAGGCCTTTCTAGATATCTAGTAGTAAATATAGTAGTATATATAGTAGTATAAATAGTAGTGAAAATTAGTAGAATTAGCTATAGGAAGATATCTATATAGAGGCCTCTATTCCTCCTACTCTCTAATAGTAGGAATAAGCCTTCTAGTCTAAGCTAATATAGCCCTATAGTTCCTAATCTACCTACCTACCTACTTCCCCTCTTCTATCTTATCTATCTAGTTATTCTATAACTAGTTAGTTAGATTCTTCTAACTCNTAGTAGTAAATATAGTAGTATATATAGTAGTATAAATAGTAGTGAAAATTAGTAGAATAAGCTATAGGAAGATATCTATATAGAGGCCTCTATTCCTCCTACTCTCTAATAGTAGGAATAAGCCTTCTAGTCTAAGCTAATATAGCCCTATAGTTCCTAATCTACCTACCTACCTACTTCCCCTCTTCTATCTTATCTATCTAGTTATTCTATAACTAGTTAGTTAGATTCTTCTAACTCCTTATACCCCTTACTTATTTAAATAGTCCCTAACCCCTTATCTATCTATTTACTTATAGGTAGTTAACTATAATAACTAAGGAACTAACGGAGGCTAGGTAGCCCCGCGTAAGGAAATAAATACGTACCGATAAGATAAGGGACGCTAAGGATAGTCACGTAATAGGATTACTAGGAATAGTAATCCTAATAAAGGAGGATTATAGTTAAGATAGGATTATAATAATCCGTAATCTAAATATAATAGGATTATAACTATACTATAAGCTAACCTAATAACCCCTTATAGGACCGCCTAACGGGGCGGGTAGGGATAGATATATAAGGAGGATATTCCTATACCTATAGATATATTCTTTTTTTATAATAGTAATTAATCTAAGTCTTACCTTATATTTATTATAACGAGTACGTAACGCCTTATAATACCTACCTACTTATAGTTACTACTTAAACTACTACTAGTAAAGTACCCCCTATCTATACTAATAATAATCCCTTTAGAGAATTACTAGGTCGTAATATTTTAATTACTCTTATTTAGTAAGTTTACCTAGTAACTTAAGTAATACTAACCTAGGAATGATATTACTTAACTTAACTACTAGAGGAGGAAACTTAGCTAATAACTTCGCTATTATACTTAAAGAGCTTAAGGTAGAGAATAAGTAACTTAAGGCTAGGTTACTCTAACTCTAGACCCCTTAGGGAATTAAAGCCCTACCCCCCTAGCCTTTTGATAGTAAGCCCGGGTCTCTCTAAGCCTTCTTAACCTAGGTATACTAGTACTAGAAAGCTAATAATAGCCTATTTAAGTTTATAAGAGATAGGGTTACTAATGCCTCGTCCTACCTTAGAGGGGATATACTTATTTAGTTTAAACCTTATATTAGAGAGTTCGTTACGAAGAATTATAATAACCTCTCCTAGTCTACTAAGGACGTCTATAGTACCCTTATAGGCTTTGAGAAAGCCCTATAAGGAGTATTTAGGGATATTAATAAGGAATATAGTAATAAGTATAAGATCCTTAAGCTATACTAGATAGGGTCGGCTAGTAAGTATATAACTAAATTCTGCCTCCTAGCCTCGCGCCTTAGAGGATAGAATAAGACTACTCTTATAGCCTAGTTCTATAAAGGCCTTAGAGACTTAGTTAAGGATAATCTAATTAGGGAGGAATAACTAGAACTACTTACTAACTATATTACCCTAGTAGTTAAGATTAATAACTACTAGTATAAATAATATACCGAGAAGGGTAGATAATGCGCTATACCTTTATAGGGATACTATAATAATAGGTACTATGCTAACTAAGGTAAGCCTCGCTAGGATAAGCCTATATCCTAGGGGAATATTCGCTATACTAGACCTATAGAGATTGATAATACTTAGTATAATAAGTCTAAGAGGGACCCTAGTAATATAAAATACTATAACTATAATAAGACTAGCTATATAGCCTAAGACTATCGATAGAAGAAGTAATAGAAGCTAGTCTCTAGAAAGTAAGTTAATAATATAGTATACTTACCTATAATACCCTATAATAAAACTACTTAGGTTACCTATTTCTAGGACGACTATACCTATACCTAGAGGTAAAGGAAGCCTTAGGTTAGTTCCTATACTAACTAAAGGAAAAACGAACCCTTACTATAATTAAATAATATATAAAGGATAATAAACCTTTAGGGTTATCTTCTAGAGAGTATTACTTAGCCTATAATAAAGGAAGTAGGGATAAAGACGAGACTAAGGAAATAATAGCTACCTATTATTAGTAAATCGAAGGTAGTCCTAAGGGGAAGGAACTATAGTAGGTACCCCCCTTACTAACTAGAACTAATATAATCTAAAGGCTCGCTATACCTAATACTATTAGCTAATAGACTTATAAAGAAAGGGAATATATAAATAAGGAGTTTAGTATCCTAATAGACCTCTAAGAAGGAGAAAACCCTAACCTATAGTACCCTATACCGCGATAGGTCTAGACTAAGTAGATCCTCTAGTCTCGCCCTAAGCTCTATAAAGCTTAGTTAGCCGGAACTATTAACTTAGATAACTAGAGACTATTTATACTAGAACTTAAGAACTAGGGGAGTATCTATAGCCTATACTACTATAACCCTAAAGAGTAGGAAGGAAATAAAGAATTACTAGGCTAGACCTACCTAGTTAGGTAATAAGAGGCTAGATCCCGACTATGCCCTAGACTTATATATAAAGAATATAAGTAGAGGAGGAAATAATAAGCTATTAAAGACTTAGAATCTAAGGTAGGAAACCTAAAGGAGACGTTCGCTCTAGGCGAAATCCCCTATAAAGGTTATACCTATATATAGGCTAGCTACTATTCTACTAGTAATAGGAGCCTCCTAGTAGTATTTAGGGACTACCCTAGCCTAAGCCTTAATAACTTTAACTATTAATATATCTTCTAGGTAGAATATTTCTATAATAACTATGAAATCTACCTTACCCTAAAGCTTATAAATAACTTTTATCCTTAATATATATAGAAGCCTCGAGTAAAGCTATGATAGGAGAAGGACCTACCTAAGTAGAAACTCGTAAGCCGCTAATAATAGGATAATCTCGGTATTTTTATAGAAGACCTAGTATACCCCTAAGAATATTAGGATAATAACTTAGACTAGAAGGTATACTACTATAATAAATACCTAATCTACTACTAGAATAAAGCTAAAGTATAGAGGGTATTCTAGGAAGTTACCTATAACGATACTATATATATCCTATACTAGGACCTAGGAAGTAATATTACTATTAAAATACCTATAGGACCCTCGTATTCGAGGATCTCGGTAACGTTAACCTCTTTAAGCTCTAGCTTAGGAAAAGGCTACTATTAGCTAAAGGGAAGTAGTAGTAGACGGAACTAAGATAGATCTACTTTATAGAGGCTTTAGATATAAGCTACCTCTACCTTAAGATTAGGGTAGTAGGATAATAGGTATATGCGCTATTAGATAGTAGCGCCTAGGGGAACTATATCGACCCTAACTATATAAATAAGTATAAGTTACTTTAGAATTAGAAAGAGATACTATATAAACTTAGTATAGTAAAAGGAATAGCTATCGCCTATAGATAAGGGATTATAGATAAGGAGACTATGCCCCTCTAAGTATCTATCTCTAATTATCTAGGATATATAACCTTTAATATTACTAATATAGGAGGAAAAACTATTATCCTAGGAATCCTATAGCTTAGATAATAGAATCCTAAGATCGATTAGACTACTAGCTAGGCCTAATAGGAAATAGTAGTTACTNTAATATAGGAGGAAAAACTATTATCCTAGGAATCCTATAGCTTAGATAATAGAATCCTAAGATCGATTAGACTACTAGCTAGGCCTAATAGGAAATAGTAGTTACTAAGGAATAATCTAAGAAAGAACTCTTAAACGCTACCTATATAGCCCTTATAAAACTAACCTTAAAGGAGCTTATATATAAATAATAATAACGTCTTAAGGATATACCTAAAGAATACTAGTCCTATAAGCTACTCTTCTAAGAAAGACTAGATATAGGACTACCTAAATATATATACTATAACTATAAGATCCCCCTTAAAGAAGGAAAATACCCTAGCTTTAATACCCTTTATAGGTTAAACCCTAGATAAATAGATACCTTAGATAAATACCTCTATAATAACCTAGAGAAAGGATATATCCGACCTTTAACTTCGCTAGCTAGATACCCTATCCTCTTTATACTAAAGAAGAATAGAAAGTTATAACTCTATATTGATTATTATAAACTTAATAAAATCATAATTAAGAACTATTACCTACTATCCCTTATCTTAGAACTTAGGGATCTCCTTATAGGAGCTTAGTAATTTATAGCCCTAGACCTAAAAGGAGCCTATAACCTAATCTAAATAAAGGAAGGTAAGGAATAGAAAATAGTATTTTATACTAGGTAAGGATATTTCGAGTACCTTATAATACCCTTTAGCCTTACTAATATACTTATAAGCTTTTAATAGATAATTAATAACGTTCTTTAGGAATATCTCGACCTATTTATTATTATTTACTTTAACGATATCCTTATCTTTTTAAGAATACTAGAGGAATATAAGAAATACGTCTATACTATCTTATAGAAACTCTAGGAAGCTAAACTTCTAGTAGAACCTAATAAAGCTAAGTTCTATATAAAAGAAATAGACTTCCTAGGATTTACTATTACCCCTAGAAAAATCTAAATAGAAAGATCTAAGATATTAGTAGTCTAGGACTAGCTAATACCTAAAGATATTAAGGATATCTAAGTATTCCTAGGATTTATTAACTTTTATTAATAATTCCTAAAAGGATATAATAGAATTATAATACTATTTACTAATCTTACTAGTAAAAACCTTAAATTTACCTAGAAAGAGCTATAAGAAAAAGTATTCTATATTATTATCGATAATATCCTTAGTAAGCTAGTCCTTAGGATACCTAATCCTAAATTACTATTTAAAGTTAAAATAGATATATTAGACTATATACTTAGAGGATAACTAGGTTAGAGAGACTTAGAAGGCTAGCTATATCTAGTTATATTCTTTTTAAAGAAACTCTATAGACCTAAACTAAATTACTAGATTTATAATAAAGAATTAATAGCGATTATTAAGGCTTTCTATAAATAGAGAACCTACCTCTCTAGAGTAAGATATAAGGTCTAAGTCTATATTAACTATAAGAACCTTATATACTTTATAACTACTAAGGACCTTAATAAGTAATAAATTAGATAGTCTAAATTCCTTTCGGAATTTAACTTTAAGATTATTTATTATAAAGGATCTAAAAATAGCTATGCTAATATCTTAAGCTAATATAGCGATTATAAAGTTAATACTCTACTAGAACTTAATGCTATCCTAGTAAAAGATAATAAAGGAAATATTATTCTATACTATAAGTTAATCGCGATAATATTATAAGTTATATATAAACTAATTATAGAGAACGTATAAGAGCTTATCCTATAAGTCTACTTAGCTAAGGCCTATAGATACTAAGGAGTCACGAAAACGTTTACTAGACTCTAGTAGTATTACTAATTTAAAGGAATATACTAGTAAGTAATAGAGGTAATTAAGGATTATAACCTCTATTATAAGAGTAAGGTAGGAAGATATAAGCTATATAGAGAGCTCTAGCTACTACCTATACTAGGTACTACCTAGGAATTAATCTCCCTAGACTTTATTACTAGCCTCCCCCTTTTATGAGAACCCCTTTTAGGAGTAAAATATAATAATATCCTAGTAGTTATCGACTAATTAACTAAATACTCCTATTTTATACCTTATAAAGTAATAGGTATAGTAGAAGACCTTATATATATCTTCTTATATAATATAGTTAGATAATATAGACTCCCTAAAGAATTAATCTTAGATAGAGATAAGCTCTTTATAAGTAAGTTCTAGAAGGTAGTTATAGCCTAACTTAGAGCCTATTATAGGCTATCTATTATATTCTACCCCTAGATAGATAGATAGATAGAATATACTAACTAGATACTTAAATAATATCTTTAGTACTATATTAATTATAGATAGGACGATTAGGTTAAACTACTCCCTATCGCCTAGTTTATATATAATAGCTCGCCCAGCGAGTCTACTAAATAAACCCTATTCTATATAAACTATAGATTTAACCCTATAATATATACTAAGCCCTAGGAATTACTAGATATACTATAAGCGATATGACTTATTATAGATATCTATAATATTTAGGACTAAATTAAGCTAGACCTTAAATATATATATATATATATATATAGTATATTATGCTAACTAGAAAAGGATAAAGGGACTATCCTTCTAAGAGGGAGATAGTATCTACCTTATCTATTAATATATTAAAACTAAAAGGCTAAATAATAAATTAGATTTTAAAAAACTTAGACCTTTTAAAATTTTTAAGAAACTCTTAGATACTAATTACTACCTCTTATTACTAGAGACTATAAAGATATACCCTATTTTTTATATAGTACTTCTCGAACTAGTACTAGATAATATTTCCCTAGATATATAATTAAAAGTTGAAGATATTAATAAGTATAAAGTTAAATAAATTATCGATTATAGGAAATAAGGAGACGAAGAAGAATACCTTATTAAATATAAAAACTATAGCTATAAGGAAAATATATAGGAACCTATTAAGAACCTAAACTACCCTTAGCTACTAGAATAGTACTAGTAGGCTCCTTAGGAAGCTCCCCTAACCCTAAGGTAGGCTAGTCTATATTAGATTAGATATCTATAAAAGCTAAGTTACTTTCTACCTAGTATTTATAAGTATCTAATATAGAGATAAGATCTTTACTATCTACCTCCTGAATCCCCCTATGAAACGCCTCGTTACTATACTCCTTTACCTTCTTCTTAATCTAATAAATACGCTATAACTAACTTATAGTAACCGAAAGCTATTCTTATAGGTTAACTAAAGCCTCTTTAGCCGCCTCTTTATTATCCTCTAATTTCTTTTTAGCTTTAGATAGATGAGCTACTACGAAACTAAGTTAGCTACTAAAAAATTAATAGAAATATATTAATATATGAAACTTATAAGACGATGATACTAAAACTCTATCGCATTAACGACCCCTCTTTATATACTCCTTATACTGTAAGGACTTCTCTAATATAAGGTATTTTATACCTTTCTGAAAGTACTAAGTATAAGGTATATTAGCGTCTAAACCCTTAGACTCGATTGAGGACGAGAGGTTAAGGTATTCGATAGCTTTTTTCGATAAAGGTTTTGAAACGCGACCTAATATTATATTATAGTTAGTAAGAAAGTAGGACTACGGGACTACTAACTAGGGGTAGGGCCTACTACTTATAGCTATTAGGATATCGGCCTAGAGGAGGAGTATTATATAATAACTAAGGAACTAATAGAGGCTAGGTAGCCCTATATAAGGAAATAAATATATACTAATAAGATAAGGGACGCTAAGGATAGTTATGTAATAGGATTACTAGGAATAGTAATCCTAATAAAGGAGGATTATAGTTAAGATAGGATTATAATGATCCGTAATCTAAATATAATAGGATTATGACTATACTATAAGCTAACCTAATAACCCCTTATAGGACTACCTAATGGGGTAGGTAGGGATAGATATATAAGGAGGATATTCCTATACCTATAGATATATTCTTTTTTTATAATAGTAATTAATCTAAGTCTTACCTTATATTTATTATAATAAGTACGTAATGCCTTACGATACCTACCTACTTATAGTTACTACTTAAACTACTACTAGCAAAGTACCCCCCGTCTGTACTAATAATAATCCCTTTAGAGAATCGCTAGGTCGTAATATTAACTTCCCTATCTCTAATAGCTATAAAGACTAATAACCCCCTCTATATAAGGTAGACCCTAAGTTATTCTCTAATATATTATATATAAGTTACGTATAGGTTAAGTAGAACTAAATTAAACTATATTAGTTATAGCTAAGGGCTAAGGCCCCTAACCGGAAGCTACTATAATATATAGCTTCCGCCCTTATATATATTTCCTCTTATCTTATATAGTATTAATTATTATTACCTATGAACTAACTCTTAGCTTAATTATATCGATACCTAGGTACTTTAATCCCCTACTCCTTACTATTAGCTACTTTAGTAACTACCTAGAACTAGGTATAGCCGTTATATAGATACTATTTCCTAAACCCTTCCTTATTAGGGCCCTTTAGTCCTCGTAATCTCTTTATTTCTCTCTTAGGGATATTAATACTAAATAGCTAAGATAGATAGAGTCCCTAAGAGGCTAGGCGGATCTAGTTATTAGTAGTTATATTATCCCTAGCTATATAGGGGTTATATCTAAAGCGCTCTAGAATAGCTATAGTATATTTATCTAGAGGATCTAGGTCGCGTTCTAGAAGGGAATCGAGGCTAGGGTATATATATCTTAGTCGCTTAAGTAGGATACTAGGGAATATAATAGTATAGGTACTATAGAGGCTAGGGTAGTCGAATATAGTAGGTATAAGTATAGTACTTATAGTAGGTAATATCTTAGTTTAGTTAGTTATTATAGGGGTAGAATCCTTACTATATTTAAGGATTAGGGGGGATAGGCTAGTCGGTTTTTTAAGTACTAATATAGGCTATAGAGGTCGTAGGCGATAGAGTTTACTAAGACTTTAGTACCTCATCTACCTATAGATAGCTATTAACCCTAATTAATAGTACTTAGTAGGCGATTAAGGGTTAGGTCTACTTATTAAGTAACTATACCTTATATACTAAAGAAAAGACTAATAAATAAAATAAACTATTATTTACCAAAGCCTTAATAATAAACTATTAAACTAAGAATCTATTAAACTATTTAAAAAATAAGGGTATTAAGTTATCTTAATAATAGCTATAATTATATTTATAATTATAGCTATACTTATAAATATAATTATAGTTATAAAAGGAAAAGAAAGGTAGGTAAAGAGTATTATAGGCTATATAAAAAGAGTCTAATAGTAATTACTATAATAAGATAGTAAGAGATATATAATAGCTTAGAAATAGATATAATAATTATAAAGGCTATATTAGTTTTAGATTTATTAATAATAGAGATAATATTAGGATCTAAAGGAATATAAGTAAGCGACTCCTTTATATTTATCTATTAAAGGCCCTAGGTAATAGGGGTCTTTATATTAGTAATAGGGGATATCTTTAATTAGTAGTAGATAAGTAAGGTAATATCTTAAAGATAGTTTAATAAGAGGAAGGTAATATAAGAGGGATTACCTAGATGAGATAGGTATTAAGTTTATTAGTATTAGTAGATATATTATTATTATTATTATTATTATTATTATTATTATTATTATTATTATTATTATTATTATTATTATTATTATTATTATTATTATTATTATTATTATTATTATTATTATTATTATTATTATTATTATTATTATTATTATTATTATTATTATTATTATTATTATTATTATTATTATTATTATTATTATTACAAGAACCCTAGTTATAATAAAAGGAAATAAATTAAATATCTAGCTTACCTTTAGGTAAAGCCTTAATTAGGTAAGTATTATTACTAATATATTAGTAAATAGCTATAAAGGTAATAGGAATTATAATATGAGGATAAAAGGTATTAAAGGAGTTATTAAAGGACATATTATTATTAGAACTACTAGAGCTATTTAATATATTACCTTTATTAATAAGGTTATCCTTATTATTATTATTATTATTACTATTCTCTATTTAATATATAAGGTATAGTTACTTAATAAGTAGACCTAACCCTTAATCGCCTACTAAGTACTATTAATTAGGGTTAATAGCTATCTATAGGTAGATAAGGTATTGAAATCTTAGTAAACTCTATTACCTATAACCTCTATAGCCTACGTTAGTACTTAAAAAGCCGACTAGCCTATCCCCCCTAATCCTTAAATATAGTAAGGATCCTACCCCTATAATAACTAACTAAACTAAGATATTACCTACTATAAGTACTATACTTATACCTATTATATTTAACTACCCTAGCCTCTATAGTACCTATACTATTATATTCCCTAGTATCCTACTTAAGTAACTAAGATATATATACCCTAGCCTCGATTCCCTTCTAGAATGCGACCTAGATCCTTTAGATAAACGTATTATAGCTATTCTAGAGTACTTTAGATATAACTCCTATATAGCTAGGGATAATATAACTACTAATAACTAGATCCGCCTAGCCTCTTAGGGACTCTATCTATCTTAGCTATTTAGTATTAATATCCCTAAGAGAGAAATAAAGAGATTACGAGGACTAAAGGGCCCTAATAAGGAAGTGTTTAGGAAACGGTATTATAATAGCTATACCTAGTTCTAGGTAGTCGCTAAAGTAGCTAATAGTAAGGAGTAGGGGAGTAAAGTACCTAGGTATCGATATGATTAAGGTTAGTTTATAGGTAATAATAATTAATACTGCGCGAGATAAGAGGAAACATATACTAGGGCGGAAGCCGTGCATCGCGGTAGCTTCTAGTTAGGGGCCTTAGCCCTTAGCCGTAACTAATATAGTTTAATTTAGTTCTACTTAACCTATACGTAACTTATATATAATATATTAGGGAATAACTTAGGGTCTACCTTATATAGAGGGGCTAATATATTATATATAAGTTATATATAAGTTAAATAGAATTCAATTAAATTATATTAATTATAGCTAAGGGCTAAGGCTCCTAACTAGAAGCTACTATAATATATAGCTTCTATACTAGTATATATTTCCTCTTATCTTATATAATATTAATTATTATTACCTATAAACTAATTACTATCTATTACCTATTTTCATAACTAGGTATCCTAATTATATCTATAGCTAAATACTTTACTCCCTTACTCCTTACTATTTAATATATAAGGTATAGTTACTTAATATATAGAACTAACCCTTAATCGCTTACTAAGTATTATTAATTAGGGTTAATAGCTATTTATAGGTAGATAAGGTATTAAAATCTTAGTAAACTCTATTACCTATAACCTCTATAGCCTATATTACCTATACTTAAAAAGCTAACTAGTCTATCCCCCCTAATCCTTAAATATACTAAAGATCCTACCCCTATAATAACTAACTAAACTAAGATACTACCTACTATAAGTATTATACCTATATTATTTAATTACCCTAGCCTCTATAATACTTATATTATCTTATTCCCTAGTATCCTACTTAAGTAACTAAGATATATATACCCTAGCCTTAATTCCCCTCTAGAATATAACCTTGATCCTCTAGATAAATATACTATAGCTATCCTAGAGCGCTTTAGATATAATCCCTATATAGCTAGGGATAATATAACTACTAATAACTAGATCTACCTAGCCTCTTAGGGCCTCTATCTATCTAGGCTATTTAGTATTAAGCTCCCTAGAGGGGAGCTAAAGAGACTAGGAAATCTTAAGAAGGATAAGAAAAAGATATTTAGGAACTAGTATTTATATAAGAGCTATACCTAGTCCTATATTATCGCTAAAGTAGCTAATAGTATATAATAGGGGAGCGATATACCTAGGTATTAATATAATTAAGCTAAGACTAGTTATAAAATAGGTAATAGATAGTAATCGGTTTATAGGCGATAATAATTAATACTATATAAGATAAGAGGAAATATATACTAGGGCGGAAGCTATGTATTACTAGCTAGGGGCCTTAGCCCTTAGCTATAACTAATATAGTTTAATTTAGTTCTACTTAACCTATATATAACTTATATATAATATATTAGGGAATAACTTAGGGTCTACCTTATATAGAGGGGATAGAATATTTATAAGAAATAACCCTATAACTATATTAATCTATTATATAGATAACTTTATTATAATAAGGGCTAATATAGTCTATATAGATATCCTATACTCTAATATATATAAAGACCTTAATATTAAATATCTAGGCCTAGTTAAAATCTTCCTAGGTATTAATATAACTATAGACTATACTAATAAAAATACTAAAACTAGATTAACTAGACTATATAGATAAGATACTAGATAACCATAATAAAGCTATAGTAAAGCCCTCGCCTACTATAGAGGGGATAGGCCTTAAATTAGATAAAAACCCTAATTAGGCTTCTAAAGAAGATATACTATTATATTAATAGTAGGTAAGGGCCCTCCTATATCTTAGTATAAAAACTAGGCCTAATATAACCTATATAATAACCCGATATACCTACTATATAAGTAATCCCTCTAATATTTATTATAAGGCCCTAGATAAGCTATAGAAATATATATTCTATAGTAGATATAAGGGCCTAGTCTATAACTATAATAAACTACCTAGCCTATTAGGATATATAGATATAGACTATAGGGGGGATATAGTTTAATACCTAAGTATAATAGGCTATATATTTATTATAGAATAGATAACCTTATATCCTAGTATTTAGGGCTTTAGAAATTAATAGCTATATCTACTTATAAGGCTAAATATATAGCTTTAAGAGAAGCTACTAAAGAAGCTATATATCTAGATAACACTATTCTAAATACCTATTTAGTATATAAGATATAGTTACTTAATAAGTAGACCTAACCCTTAATCGCCTACTAAGTATTATTAATTAAGGTTAATAGCTATCTAAGATAGATAAGGTATTAAAATCTTAGTAAACTCTATTACCTATAACCTTATTTAAAAAGCTAACTAGCCTATCCCCTCTAATCCTTAAATATACTAAGGATCCTACCCTTATAATAACTAACTAAACTAAGATACTACCTATTATAAGTACTCTACTTACGCTATTCGACTACCCTAGCCTCTATAGTACCTATATTACTATATTCTTTAGTATCCTACTCGAGCGACTAAGATATATATACCCTAGCCTCGATTTCCTTCTAGAACGTAACTAGATAATAGAGATACTAGAAGAAGTTAAGCTAAATAGAAAAGAATAGTTATACCTAGCTAGCTATAATAGAATATAGTTTAGTAGTTAGTAGATTATTCGCGAGACTAGATAAAATCAAGCTTCTTTACATTACTTATATACATACCTAATAGGGTCTGATACCTCCCTAGACTAATCGTCTTATCTTTAGATAATTAATAAGTCATAAAATATATATTATTAATATATTCTTTAATTTATCTAGATAAACTAAATATTCCCTTTCTAGAATAGCTATTCTAGATAATAATAAGCTATTTAAGAAATTAGTTCAAGTAATTTTAAGGGTAGGCATCCTTTATTTACCTCGATTAGCTTCTCTGTTAATGAGAAAAACTTCCTGTCCTGTTCCTGCGCGGAATCTGTTGAGCATGAGCGCCATAGACCACTAAAACCAAGGTCGTCTAATACATCCTCAAGCAGAACAGGTGTTTCAAGTGCCTGGTTGAGACGAGGGTTCGAGGCGAGGCAATGCAGAAGCAGGTGTGCAGCTTCCAGTGTCGTCGAGTTCTGGCAATGTGACAAAGTGTCGTTCAGAATGGCAACCAGAGGACCACACCTTAGTTATGTTAGTGATGATGGATGCCACGTTCTCTGCTGGACGGGGGATACATACAAGTGAAGGACAACCGTGGGTCTTGTTGTCGCAAGCACAGTGAGCCACCTTAGAGTCCTATCCTGAATTGCATCCTCGAGATACTGGAAATCAACCAGTTCGATAGCTGTGTTCAGAAGGAGGTCTTGATCGGATGTCTTGCCGATATCTTGTAATTGTCGAGTGTTTGCAACCATGCCGACCAGGGATGGATTGACTCCAGCCGACCATAGGATA